>CM077560.1:28280104-28891066 GCA_039657345.1 Stephania japonica
TAATGAAATTAGACATAAGCAATAAAAAGAGTCAAGTATATTTAGCACAAGGTAATATCATGATGATAAAGCTCAACAACAGAGAATAACAATAAATCATTATATCAATAGTACAAGGAACCCATTTACAGTCCTATGGATTGTCCAACAATAATAATTAGAATTTAAATGAAAGTAAATAGTTCAAGTAGGATTACTCACCCTCAAGCAATGTTCCTAGCTAAATTCGGCCTCTCCACGCTAAAACTTGCATACCTGGACTCCCGACACACTTCCCTATGCTCCTGGGATGATTACATGGGTATTAGGTTTGGTTTAGGGCTGTTCATAAGGGTTATGTTGGGTTTTAAGTGTTGCAGAAATTTGTTTAGGAACTGCTAGAATTTGAGTTGCTAGAATACCCAGCACACTAAGAAATTCCCTAGAGCGTTGGCTGTACCTGGCACGCTGGCTGGAAATGCCCAGTGTGCTGAGTGCAAAACCTAAAATTCCTTCAATGAAATTCTAGGTTTCTACAACTCAGGATTTCCTTCCCCATCATCCCCTAAACCTTTGTTTCCCTCCATCAAGGGTCTAGAACCTCCTCCTCAACACATACGTACACCGGGCATTTCATTCATCATCAAAACATCAATTTAAATGAAGATTTAGACATGCATGTAAGGGTTTTAGGGAAAAACACATGAACTTTAAAAAACCAAAACTTGATCAAAAATGATTTTGTAAATTCAAGGCTTTTAGGTTATCTGAAGTAAAATTCGACAAGGATTTCAAATATGACATTCGAAATTACAAACAAACTTGTTTTCAAGTTCGAAAATCACGAAATCAGTTTCATAAGAAAAATCCCAAAAATGGAAAAAATTTGTCAAAATCGAAAATTGGACAATGAGATGCAAACCAAGGTTTCCATTTTATGCAAAAAAGTAATGAAACACTTCACACTTACTTAAAAGCAAAAGCCCAATGATCCATAGCCAAAAAAACCTTCAATATATATGCACTTTGTTGAACAATTGTTACCTAGGTTGTAGATTGTGTTTGATGTTTGACTCCTCACTTCTTGATTATGAAATCCTTCTCTCCAACACCAATTTCCAGTAGTAAATTCTATGAACAACTCTGTATTTTAGATATGTTCTAACATGCAAATTAAAGAAATGGTTGAATGGGGTTTCTATACTAAGTGTTTCCATCAACCCTTACTTCTCTAACTCCATAAAGATCCTATGACCCTTATTTACTACTACAACCCACTAATAATCAGCCAAGTGACTCAAATTGTTGACACAATTTTGTGGGATTGTGTGCTAGCACACATCTTGAGGTAAGTCCTATAGTTGTATTTTAATTTGAAACTATGGAACTTTTATGTGATGTGTATTAATTTAAATACCATATGCTTATGAAATAAATGAATTGTATTACATTAGACTAAGGTTAGACTTACCACCAGTCTAGCTACCTAGTTCCCCGGCTAGCACACAACTCGAGGCGTGTCGTCGCTCGCGTCTCGACACCTATAATTGCAAGAACCGACTTAGTCTACACATATACATAACAATAGTCATACACCCCAACAAATGTAAAATATACCTCGACCATGTGCCTCGGTCGGTGTGCTCATCTCACGTGGGTTGCACGCACAAGTCGGTGATCCTTATTATGGAATTAATTAAGGGTTAGAAATTCGAGCCGTGACAATACATGCCCATGATCTTTCATTACCAAAACCCAATTTCAAAACATATATATATATATATTGTTACAAAAAATATCAAACCTACGTCAAGACCAAAAGATGAACAGCTTAAAATCTTCAAAACAAGTCACCATGCTGATGAGCTTTCCCTTTGCTCGATTGTGGATCTGCACTCAGTCAAACACATGAATGACGAGTTCAAGGTAAGTAACGCTAAGAAAGATGTTTACAGAATTTAAAAATAAATAAAAGTCTAATTCATACTGATAGAAACAAAAAAAAAAGGAAATGCATGAATAAATAAAAATTGGAAATAAGTCTTAATCAATCGATAATGAGTTTCTAGGAAAACAATGGAAAAGGCGCACGTAGTCCCGACTTTGTGAAACAGTCATTTGAGTCATGAGAATATTACCTTCAAGACTCGGAGTTTAGAACGTGGTGCACTCGCACCATCTTGAAATCCACTTGAATTCAAATCTCCCTAGCAATCTAGTGAGGAAACTCTCATCCCATGTAGAACTAATAACAATATCGTGCATCACGAACTACTGGCTCTGGCATATTACATCAGTACACCACACTCCTTAGGATCACATTGACTCACTTTCCCTTGGACCACTCAGTCAGAATAGAATTCCAGAACAGAAACAGAGCAATAACAAAAATAAATTAAGGCACAAAGAAATAACTATAAATTTTTTCACTGGTTTACTTACCTGTGTCCAATGCTACTATGCACTCACGTGACTCAAGCTCATCCCTTACGAATCCCCCGTGTAATTATTAGTGACTACAACCAACTAACTTTTAGTAGACTTTTCGTGTTTACCGAAGCGTCAAATTACCTTAAAACTGGTTTCAATAGCTTCCCTGCATACCCAAGTACATTATGGTCAAGCTTTAAGTGAAACCAAATCACGAAACAGCGTGAAATTTGCGACCAAAGTACGTTCAAAGGCTAGTTCTAAAAATAATTATTTATAACAACTTGAACTAGCTAACTTGGGATAACTTTTTAACCTTAAAAACCTCAATATTTGTCATGCTTACCAAAAGGAATTTTGCAGTACACATTTCGTACTTTTCATACACTCCAAGAACACTCAAATCAACTGACATACGAAGAAGTTATGATTTTTCCAATACAGCCCATTGACAAGGCAAACTTTATTTATTTTGAACTGAGAAAACTTCTCCAAATCAATACTTTCGCAGTTAAATCCTCAAATCTCACCTACGACCACCACAAAACCACTCGATACCCACTTTCAAATATTTCAACAGCATGTTGAGTCCATTTGCATCAAATCAATATTCAATTCATCCAAAATTTCCAACACAAATCAATATCAACTATAAAAACATCTTCAAAACCATTATCAACTACATCGAATCACTTCAAATCAAAAACACTCTATCCCTCATCGGTGGAATTCATCCCAAATTGATGCAAATCAACCTAACATATCAATTTACAACAATTGATAGATACCAATTCCTATGAAAACCCCGTGAAAGAAATAGAATTGAAAAAAAACACCTTGAATTGAGATTTTACCAAATTTCGGGTCGAATCCCTGTTTTCCAATGTAACAACTTAGCTCAAACTGGCCGTCTCATGATACTCTACTATTTTGAGGAGAGAAATTGGAGAAAATCGGATGTTGGGAGCTCAGCGTGTGAGAGAAGGGTACGGAGAGCTTTAGAAACCAAAAACAACATTCGTTCTATTGTAAGATTAAATTTTTTAATTTTTGATTTGATTTTTGTATATTTATATATAAACCCTCAGCTACTTGTCAACAACTTAATTTCTTTTTATTAATTAATTCTCATAAATCTCTATTTTGACGTGTTTTGGTTTACGGTGCCTGTTTTTGATTCGATTTTTCAACAAATTGAGCCAAACTCTTTGCAAAATTGTCCATCTCCATAACAAATCCATAACACTAGTCTTTGTCAAACCAAAACTTCAAACATCTTAATTTTATCCACGGCATATCAAATTTTTATAGACCAATTATCTTGTCATACTTAACCAAATTTGCTCCAATTTAAAACCAATCTTAACCTCGACTACCGCCAATTGACATGGAACTCGAGGCAAGGTCTTGTACCAATTTCGTTCTCATTTGACACTACCATCGATCCCATTTATAACAAAATTGAGGTTATATCTCAATAAACTTTAACTTTGGAAGCGAATACCATATAATGCACATCACCAAACTAAAATAATATACCTCAGCGTTGACGACCAAGAATTATTCAAGCGTATCATGGCAAGGGTCCACGTATGATCTAAAATGACATGTGGAATGAGTTAGATTTTATGGTCCTTACAGTCTTCCTAACTTATTAGAATTTCGCCCTTGAAATTAAACCAAACTAAAGGAAAGACTTACCAGACTCAAAAGAGGTAAGGAATGTACTTAAGCATATATGACTCGAATTCCCACGTTAGTTCCTCATCCCCATGGTCTTTCCATTTGACAAGAACTAATGGGACCTCTTTATTCCTTAGAACCTTCATCTTACGGTCTAAAATCTGAATAGGTTGTTCGTCATAAGTTATATCATCTCTCAAGTCTATCTGGCTCAAGTCCACCATCGATCGTCTACCCTCGTTCGTCCTATCAAGTCGAAGCATAGACGCATGAAACACTGGGTGGATCCCTAATAACTAAGGTGGTACCTGCAACTCATAAGCAATTTTGTCTATCCGCTTCCCAACTCGAAATGGACCAATAAATCTCGACGCAAACTTCCCTCTCATCTCAAACCTCTTATTACTCTTCATCAGAGATACTTTCAAATAAACATAATCACCAACTTGATACTCTAACTCCCTATGATACCAATTAAAGTACTCTTTTGCCTGTCCTGCGCACCCTTTAACCTCAATTTGATCAGTCGTATCTTCTCTGTGTGATCCACTACAATCTCAAGCCCAATCACTGCCAAATCCTCTGGTTTCGCCCATCAAAATGGAGATCTACATGGCCTCCTGTACAATGCCTCAAATGGTTTCATACTAATACTGGCTTGATAACTATTATTGTAGGTAAACTTATACAAAATGAAGGTACTCCTCCCATGGTCCACCATACTCCAACGCACACATCCTCAGCATATCCTTTAGAATCTGGATCAATCTCTCAAATTGTCCATAGTTTGTGGATGACAGGCGGTACTAAGATACAACCGCATACCAAACTATGCATGCATGCTCTGCCATATATGAGATATAAACTGTAGCCTTCTGTCAGACACAATTTATAATGGAACTCCATACAATCGAACTATCTCTCTCTCGTACAAACTCGTTAACATATCCACTCGATGTATGATCAAAATTGGTATAAAGTGTGCAGACTTCGTCAACCTATCCACAATTACCCAGATGTTATCATGTCCGCACTGAGATCGAGGTAAACCACTGACGAAATCTATAGCAATGTGCTCCCATTTCCACCTAGGAATAGGAAGTGGTTGTAATAACTCAATGGGTCTATGATGCTCAGCCTTAACTCACTAAGAAATATAACAACCTCTAACGTAATCAAAAACATCGTTCTTCATCCCTGGCCACCAGAAAAGACAACGCCCATCTGCATACATCTTTGTCCTGCTCGGATGAACAATAAAACGTGAGTGGTTTGCCTCATAAAGTATCTCATCGCGTAGATCAACCACTGATGGAATCCACAGTCACCTTCTAAATCTTAGGCATGAGTCTATCGACTCACTCATGATCTGGCCTATAAGCAAATTTCAAAAATCTTTTATACTGCTCATCCCTCTGTCGACCATCAAGTACATTCTGAATAGAGATAGTCTGAGTCCTCATCTACCTACAAATCAACACCCTGGCATCGGTCGAAATATTAATAGAATGCATCATCTCAACCACCTCGAGGAACACATATTCATGTGTCATATGGCAAGTAATAATCTCCGAGTCAACCCCTCTGCGGCTCAATGCATCAGCAACAACATTACCCTTCCTCGAGTGATACTCCAAGGAGAAATCATAATCCTTGAGGAACTCAAGCCAACGTCTCTATCTCATATTTAGGTCATTCTGAGTAAACATATATTTCAAGATATTATGGTCAGTAAACAACACAAACCTCTCCCCATAGAGACAATGGCGCCAAATCTTCAGTGAAAACACCACTGTTGCCAACTCCATGTCATGTGTAGGGTAATTCTTCTCGTGAACCTTTAGCTATCTGAGCGCATAGGCAATCACTCTATCGTCCCACATCAACACATAGCCTAAATCGACTTTAGAAGCATCGATGTTCACTTCAAAGCCCTTCCCTAACTCAAGTAACACTAAAACTGGTACAGTAGTCAAACGTTCCTTCAAAGTAAAGAACACGTACTTATAATTATCGTTCCACTGAAAATACATGTCCTTCTTCGTCAATTGTGTCATAGGAGCTACAATCTTGGAGAAGACTTTCACAAAACACTGATAATATCCCGCTAAGCTAAGAAAACTGCAAATATCTAACACTGATCTCAGTGTAGGCCAATCAATAACAATTCTGACCTTAGTAGGGTCCACTGACACTCCGCTAGCCCCAATGATATGTCCTAAAAGTCCAACTTCCATAAGCAAAATTTGTACTTACTAAACTTGGCGTACAATCTATGCTCCCTCGGTAGCTACAAAATCGTCCTGAGATGCTCCTCATGATCCTCACGAGTCTTAGAATATATCAGGATATCGTCAATAAACACTATACCTATCCAAATATGGTCTCAACACTTGATGCATCAAATCCATAAGCATGGTTGGCACATTAGTCAGTCCAAATGGCTTGACTGTAAACAGATAATACTCATATCGAGTACAAAAAATAGTCCAAGGAGAAATCATAATCTCCGAGTTTATGGATTTGATGCATCAAGTGTTGAGCCCACCTCAAGTAACCCATATTCTTGCATTAAGTGTTGTGTTCCTCAAGGATTATGATTTCTCCGAATTTATGAATTTGATGCATCGGTCGGAATATTAATAGAATACATCATCTCGACCACCTCGAGTAACCCATATTCATGTGTCATTTGGCAAGTAATAAACTTCGACTCAACCCCTCTGCGGCTCAATGCATCAGCAACAAAATTAGCCTTCCCCGTGTGATACTCCAAAGAGAAATCATAATCCTTGAAGAACTTAAACAATGTCTCTGTCTCATATTTAGGTCATTCAGAGTAAACATATATTTCAAGATATTATGGTCAATAAACAACACAAACCTCTCCCCATAAAGATAATGGCACCAAATCTTCAGTGAAAAAACCATTGTTGCCTACTCCATGTCATGTGTAGGGTAATTTTTCTTGTGAACCTTTAGCTATCTGAGTGTATAGGCAATCACTCTACCGTCCTGCATCCACACATAGCCTAAACTGACCTTAGAAGCATCGGTGTGTACTTCAAAGCCCTTCCCTGACTCAAGTTACACAAAAACTGGTACAGTACTCAAACGTTCCTTCAAAGTCAAGAACACCTGCTCACAATCATCGTTCCACTAAAAATACACATGCTTCTTCGTCAATTGTGTCATAGGAGTCGCAATCTTCAAGAAGTCATTCACAAAACACTGATAATATCCCGCTAAGCTAAGAAAACTACAAATATCTGACACTTATATTAGTGTAGGCCAATCAATAACAATTCTGACCTTAGCAGGGTCCACTGAGACTCTGCTAGCCCCAATGATATGCCCTAAGAATCCAACTTCCATAAGCCAAATTTGCACTTACTAAACTTGGCGTACAATCATGCTCCCTTAGTAGCTGCGAAATCATCATGAGATGATCCTCATGATCCTCACGAGTCTTAGAATATATCAGGATGTCGTCAATAAATGTTATGAAGAGCCTATCCAAATATGGTCTCAACACTTGATGCATCAAATTCATAAACATGGTTGGCACATTAGTCAGTCCAATTGGCATGACTAGAAACAAATAATACTCATATCTAGTGCGAAAAATAGTCTTCTCCCTATATTGCTCTCTAATCCTCAGCTGATGATAACCAGATCTTAAATCTATCTTTGAGAACCATTGCTCTCCTGTCAGCTGATCGAACAAATCATCAATCCGAGGAAGTGGATACTTATTTTTCACTATCACCCGACAAAATTGTCTATAATTGATACACAAACGAAGGCTACCGTCTTTCTTCTTCACAAATAAGACCAGTGTTCCCAAAAGTGACATACTAGTGTAAATAAAACCCAACTCCAACAGCTCATCCAGCTGTGATCTTAACTCCTCTAGCTCATTTAGAGCCATACGGTATGGTAGAATAGATATCGATTTGGTACCCGGAACCAAATTGATAATAAAATCAATCTCCCTAAGCGGCGGTAAACCAGGTAACTTCGCTGGAAATACTTCAAGAAACTCCGTTACTACAAGTAAATCCTCCATCCTAGTCTCAATCTTCCCATTCGTACCCAAAATACTAGCAAAGGTCTCCACCTTCCTGCTATAAGCTATTGTGCTCTTGGTTATCGCTAATCTAGTCGAAATCCCCTAAAAACTAAAATCTAGATACTCCAGAATCTAAAAAATAACTCTCTTGCTGAAGCAATGGATATGTGCATGATGCGCACCCAAGCAATCCATTTCCAATAATACATCAAACTCCAGGAACTCCAACACTATTAGTTCTGCAAGTAAGACATGACCTCCTATCTCTACCGAACAATCTACACATACCAAGTTCCGATAAATCTTGTCCCCAACAGCTGTGCTAAGGATCAAGGGTCTCTCTAGTCTAATAGGTCAAAAACCCAATAAATCAACCATGCAACCCAAAATAAATGACACCGTCGAACCATAATGAAACATAGTATGCATGAAATGACTACAAATATAAACCATACCTTCAACTAGGTTACGTGTAGCAACCTATTATGGCATAATAACAGTATGAACCGCATCCCGGCTCTGTTTCGACTATCCTCTACCCAATCGTGGACAAGAACAAATAAAATGCCCCATCTGACCACACTCAAAACAAGCTCTCTGAGAACCAGACCCAAACTGAACGTTCTGTCCCGATCTCTGAGATTTACCAAAACTTTAACTACCTCATGTTCAAAACTTTAAACGGGAATTACTTTTGATTAAATATTTTCTTAAACTCAATCCAGTCTTTGGGTTTGCCCTTGGCAGCCAGCATTCTATGCCCCCAAGCCTCCACCTAACATAAACATCTCCCGAACTTCCACGTGGGTCTTGGGCTGATCGACGATCGCAATCCGCAACGAAAGTGCTTTCACAATCAGAACATAGCTATCGATAATTGTATATACAATACATCAAATAGTTCATAGTCCGATTTTTAAATTTCTCCAACTCTCCTCACTTCCTAACTAAGACTTAAGTCAGTATCATAAGGTTCAACTCTAAGTTCAACTATTGTCCTAACTTCCAATGATTATGTTTTAATGGATTGTAATTTAATCAAATGTCAAGCTTTACAAAACTTTAGTCTTTGATACCAATTGTGACGCCTAGTTCCACAACCTTAAAACTAGACCCCGTCTCCCCTAGACTTAGAAATTGAGGCAACCCCCGCATAGTCAACATAAGCCTAGTCAGCCTTACCTTACCTCTTACCATTTATTTAATAATTTAAGGTGAGATTATTGATATTAGTGAGTTATTCAAAGATAAACGGAAGCATTTAAAATCTCCAACTAAAATAAAAACTCAAGAAGTTAGGATAACCTAGAAATGTAGAAACCCAGCAAATACATATATCACCATCATATGTCATATCACAGGAGAGAATATCATCATATACATGCCCAAGATCTCTCATTCCCAAAACCCGATTTCAAACCTACGTCGAGACCAAAAGATAAACAGCTCCAAATCCCCAAAGGAAATTACATATCCAAGGAGCTTTCCCTTTTCTCGACTATGAATCTGCACTCAGTGAAATACAAGAATTACGAGTTCCAGGTATGTAACGCCAAGCAAGATGTTTACAAAATTTCAAAAAATAAAAAATAGCTTATATTCATGTTGATAAAAAGAAAAGTACAACGAATGCATGAATAAATAAAGACTGGAAATAAATCTGAATCAATCGATAATGAGTGTCCAGAAAAACAATAGAAAAGACGCAAGTAGTCCCGACATAGTGAAACAACCGTTTGAGTCATGGGAATATTACCTCCAAGACTCAGAGTTTAGAACATGGTACACTCACACCATCTTAAAATTCACAGAATTGCAAAGCTCCCCAATAATCTAATAAGGAAACTCTCGTCTTGTATAGAACAAATAACAATATTGTGCATCCCGAGCTACTGGCTCTAGCATATTACATCAGTAAACCACGCTACTAAGGATCACGTTGACTCACTTGCCCTTAGACTACTCAATCAGAATATAATTCAGAAACAAGACAGAGCACTAACAAAAATAAATTAAAGCTCAAATAAATAAATGTAAATTTCCCCTCTAGTTTACTTACCCGTGTCCAACGCTATTACACACTTACACGACTCAAGTTCGTCCCTTATGAATCTCCCGTGTAACTGTCACTAACTACAAGTAACCAAGTTTTAGTAGACTTTTTGGGTTTACCAAAGTGTCAGATCACTTTAAAACTGGTTCCAATAGCTTCCATGCATACCCAAGTATATTATGGTCAAGCTTTAAGTGAAACTAAATCATGAAACCTTGTGAAATTTGCGACCAAAGTACGCTCGAGAGCTAGTTCTAAAAATAATTATTTATAACAACTTCAACTAGCTAACTTGGGGTAACTTTTTAACCTTGAAAACTTCAATATTTTTCATGCTTACCAAAAAGAAACTTGCAGTACACATTACGTACTTTCCATATACTCCAAGAACACTCAAATCAGCTCACATACGAAAAAGTTATGATTTTTTCAATACAGCCCGTTGACAAGGCAAACTTTATTTATTTTGAACTGAGAAAACTTCTCCAAATCAATATTTCTGCAGTTAAATCCTAAAATCTCACCAACAACCACCACAAAACCACTTAATAACAACTTTCAAATATTTTCAAATCTCGTGGTGTTAATTTGGATCAAAACCAATATTCGATTCATCCTAAATTCCCAACATAAATCAATATCAATTATAAAAATATCTTCAAAACATCATGAACTAAATCGCATCACTTCAAATCACAAAAACCCTATCCCACGCATGTGAAATTTATCCCAAATTGATGCAAATCAACCTAATACATCAATTCACAACAATTGATACCAATTCCTATAAAAACCCCATGAAAGAAATAGAAAATTGCGAGATTTGAAATTGAAGTGAGGAAAAACATCATGAATTGAGATTTTATCAAATTTTGGGTCGAATCCCTTGTTTCTACCGCGATAACTTAGTTCAAACTAACCGTCTCGCGATGCTCTACTGTTTTGTGGAGAGAAACAGGATGAAAATCAGACGTTAGGAGCTCCGCGTGTGAGAGAAGAGTCGGAGAGCTTTAGAAATGAAAAACAACATTCGTTTGGTTGAACGATTGAAATTTTTTATTTTTGATTTGATTTTTTTTATATTTATAAACCCTCAGCTGTTTGTCAGCAGCTTTATTTCTTTTTATTTATTAATTCACATAAATCTCTATTTTGATGTATTTTAGCTTCTGGTGCCCATTTTAGATCCAATTTTTCACCACACTGAGCCAAACTCTCGGCAAAGCAGTCCATCTTCATAGCACATCCATAACACTAGTCTTTGTTAAACCAAAGCCCTAAAATTCTTAACTTTGTCCACAATATACCAAACTTTTATAAAGCAATTATCATGTCATACTTAACCAAACTTGTACCAATTTAGACCTAATCTTAACCTCAACTACTGCCAATTGACATGAAACTCGAGGTAATGTCTTAAACCAATTTTATTCTCATTTTACCTACCATCGATCCCAATTATAATGAAAATTAAGGTTATACTTCAATAAACTCTAACTTTGGAATGGAATACTATATAGTACGCAACACCAAACAAAAATAACATACATCGGCGTCGACGACTAAGAATTATTCACACGTATCATGGCAAGGGTCCATGTATGACCTACAATGACACGTGGCACGAGTTAGATTTTTGGGCTGTTACATCGGTGCTACAGTACATGGAGAGGTTTCGATACTTACAGTAGTACGCAATGGACGTGGAGTAGACAGAGAGATTACTGATCTATCAGTTAGTATAAAGCTTAAATGAAAGGATTGCGAATGTAGTTGTGGTCGTGATTGTTGGAGCACGTACACTATTGGAGATATTGGACATAGCTCTAGCACACGAGACTTATTTGGCTCAAAGGGCCAGTCGAATTGCATCTTCCTAAAATCTCCCCCAAATCAAACCTTACCCACTGCTTATAACCCCTCTCTCGCTATCTTCTCGATCTTCCTCCTCGATAGCCTCTCTCTCTCTATCTCTCTCTCTCTCTCTCTCCACCTTAATTGGAAGGCTTTTTATTTTTTTATATTTTGTATTTTCAGTTTTATTTTTTAATTTCTAGATCAATCATTTTCCCAAAAACTAAATTCTATAATAATATAATTTATTTAATTAAGTTTGTTAGTTTGTAATTGTGTGTTGTGAGGTTTGTATTGTAGTGAAATCGTCGACTCATCACTCCCGCCGTATCGGTGCTACATTCTGCGTTGTCAGAGGTATATTTTTAATGAATTAACTTTTGTGTTGTGATGAATTTTATATATATGTTGTGATCACCAAAAAAAATAATGTATGTTGTGATTTTAATATATTTTTGTATATGTTGGAATGTTAAAAAATAAAATGTGTTATAACTTTTTATTTCTACAAAAAAATAAATTCTTTGACGTTTGAAGTCGTTTAATAGAATGTGTAATTGAAATTTTCTTTTTATGTATATTTGTGATGTTTGTATATGATTTCTTTTTGTTGATATATATCTATGATCTTTTTTATTGTGAAATAATTTTTTATGTTGATATATATATGTATGATCTTCATTTGAAGTGCATTTTTTATTTATAAAATCTCATAAGATAAAATATTAATGACATACACTTTAATAATAAAATCTTGTACAAATGAATTAATTTCAATTACGACAAAAATAAAGGATTAATATTATATATATATAGGGTACTACTACCATGGGAACAAAATATATACACATGCCATGGGTACACTATTTACAACCATTGGATTCTAATCCAATACATTAATCAAGGCGTCATAAAAGCACAAAACATTTAATACATAACACATTATGAGAGGTTCTCATGGCATGGATATATATTTGATTCTCATGCTAGTAGTACCCTATATATAATATTAATCCTTTATTTTTATACCATATATATATATATATATATATATATATACACACACACGGTCATAAAGCCCCTTAAAATTAATTAAAGCAAATATATATGAAACACAAAATATGTAATTGATTGATAATTACGAATATATATATATATATATATATATATATATATATATATATATATATAACAACGCTTTTATACCATATATAGAGAACTACTACATATAGAGAGAACTTAAAGCAATAAACATCATTAAACGATAAAATTTAAAACAGAATAAAGCACTTAAAATGTATGTATAATTCACACTAAATGTGTAAGAAAAGCAATTCAAAATGAATATATATATATATAATAATAATTTATTCTAAATGAACAATATATTAATATACTTCAAAACATTAACTAATAAAAAAATTAGTACTTATACTATATACATTGAAAAAAAAATCATAATTCAACAAAATATATCTTTAACAAAATAAATTAAACACTTAAAAGCTCATATTACATAGATGTGCAAATTATACTATATATAAAATTTATACTACATGTATGTAAAAAAATAAAGCCCTTCAAAATTAATAATTATATATATAATGTAAGAAAATTATAATGTACCAAAATTAATGAAAGAAACTTAATAATATGAGCTTACACTTGTATACTAAAAAATCATAATTAAACAAAATAAAACTTATGTTATATATATATATATACATTAAAAAACATAACACTTTAAAATAATAATTATAATTTATATATACATATTACGCAAAGTCCGGGCAAATGTAACCAATTCGACTAATTATAATTAACATTTGACTAAATAATGAACATAGTTTTTTGTGTATGTTACGTTTCGGGCCCCTTAGGTTTTTCGAGATGTCTCGAGCTTGGATATACAACCGCGTTCAGGATTGTTACACTTGATTAGAGGTTTTGGATAGCATGGAGGAGTTCGTAAACTTTTTCACAACACACTACACCACTTACCTCTATAAAGTAAAAACTCGATGTTCGTGCGGAAAATGGGGCAACGAGAAATATCAGATTCTTGAGACAATACAGCTTCATCTAGTGAAGTATGTTTTTGTTCTCGATTATTACTGTTGGACCAAGCATGGAGGGGAAGAACGATTTGACGCGGTGGACAATGAAGATGATCCAAAGGACGAATATCAGATGTCATATCATCGTATGATACACGACTAAGCGAGGTCGAGTTTCGATTGGAACCGCGAGGAGCCAAACCTTGAATTAAAAAAATTATTTGACATGATTGATGCAGCGAATGAATCGCTTTGGATAAGATAAAGTCGAATCACCATATTTCGGACCAAGCATTCGACGAAAATCTTGCAGGTCTGAAAAGACATGTTATGTAGTGGCCCCAAAACTTGAGACCACCATGTCATGCGTTGTATGCCACAACATTTGGATCATGTTATATATTGATGCCAAAACTCAGCCCAGCTATGTCCCACGTGCACTGCATACCATCAGTCAATCTTAGAGCATTTTAAGTAATGTGAAAACCCAACTAAAGTACCATCAATATACAACATGATCCAAATGTTTCAAAATATCAAAATAGACCTCAAGTAGGTCATATACATGTCAAGTATGTCTCTCATATCCCAATCCCAACATAAAAACTAGTAAAGTAAATAAACATATGAGCCATGCGCAGAAGTCAATTAAAGGAAGTCCTCGAGCTTGCCCTTCCCTCTGCTCATACTAGGGTTTGCACTTCATCCTCATAACAAAACAGATGACAAGTCTAGAGTGAATAATCTAAATCAACTTCAAGGAGTAAATAATATAAATAAATGCTGAAATTTAAAATACTATTTAAATAATCATGTGGAAGAAAAGAATCATGCAACTGGGAAAAACCCTATCATGAATTTCAAATAGTAATGAAATAAAGTGTGTGCAAGATCTAGGTCAAACTAGCACCATACTTCGAACTATAACACAGGCACCGCCATTAAGTAAACTTGAACTAACTGAAATCCCTGAGTTCGCTCATCGGCCGGCGTAGGCTACGGCACACCGCATTGGAAAAATCAGCAGTCGGGCCGATAAACACCGACATACCCCTAACACACATGTTATGGTCTAGTGTATCGCATGCCAATGCAATAGAATAAACCCGACGGAAGTAAACTCAACCAACTGTAAATACCTAAAATGAGTTTAATTGAATAACAGGGCATGAATTCAATAAACCAAACAATAAAAACTCAAAGTGAACTTTAGTTGGGATACTACACATCTCAAACCGCTCTCTACTAGTCTGATAAAGCCAATGCACGCCTCCAACTGTGTGTCAACTACGCGTCAACAAACCTAACACCTAATTTCCGATAAACCTAATCAATTTTCCAAACTTTGAAAATCCTCATTCCATACTAAACATCGTCAAATCCACCCATTAAACCTTCCATATAGGATAAATAAACCCCTAGGAGAACCACCAATAGGCTAATGTTTTTCATTTATTTTTTCAAATTCTGTTTGGGCCACCGTGAGAGGCGCCACTGTGAGCAAAGGCTAATGGCTTGCCTCATGGCATCTTGGGCGTCGTGACCCATCCCACCCACACCCACGACGTGACTTAAAACGTGGGGTAGAGGGTAGTCACTGGTTTAGACGTCGCAGGTGACGTCGTGGGATTTAACCTCCATAGCGCCCCTAGCGGCGTCTGAACCAAAGATGCCCTCTAGGTTTTCAGACCCCCTTGACTCATCGTCGAGTTCTGCACTCGTCACAACCTTTGATGAAACACTTAACCAACCTAAGAAACCAAAATCTCTAGACAAAACATGTCCGAGACTAAAACCTCGAGATTTCTCGACTAAAATTTGAAAATCCAATAAAAATCGAAACAACAAAAACGTCAACACCACAAATCATCCATTGTTGCTTCAATTCAATCCTTGAAACCATAACAACACCTAGTCAAAATATGAGAAATCATACTCGATAGATAGAGAACGAAGAGAAGTGAAGATCTAGCCTCGTTAATCGATTGCCAAGCCTTTTAGTGATCCAAATGTGCTCCCAAAACTCACAAATCCTAGCCTTCTCTTCCAATTTTTAGACTTGAAGATGTGATGAGAGAGAAAAAGCGGTAGGATGAGATTTTTCGTGCTATTTATAGGTCAAACCTCATCATTTGTGTTTGTGTATCAATAGGCTTGATCTATAACCATGATGTAGTCAATAATTCAACCCAATTGAGTCACATGTGGACTTAGTCCCTCGGTCTTATCCTTGCTCATAACACAAAACAAGTGAACCCTCCAGCATTTCGATACTCGGTCCCGCATTGTGTCACGTGCAAAATACGTACACTCGCGTCACTAACATTTAAATGGCATTTTATATTAATTATTTAATGCATTTTATCATTTATTATGTGTGTATAAACCCTCGGCCTAGTGTATTAGTCATTTGCCTACCCGATACCTGTGTCTACATGCTACTCGAGGCGAATACCCGTCACACTGTCTCGCTCGATATTAAACAATATAAGCACACATTTTGTGAAGTAATTTAACTAAATTGAACATATACATCACAAAACAAACAAATAGCACACATAAACGGATTGTATAGCTAATCTGGGCATGCTCCGACTTAGCTGTGGGGTCCACGAGTATCCAAGCTGTCGTCTACATCTGTAATGACGTCATAAATAATGCCAAATTAGATTTGGGCCGTTACATGTTCCCTAAAGATAAATTTTTGGTGGATAGTTTTTACAAATGTAAACCTTTAATGCATACGTTAGGCCTATCGTATGGTGAATCGATTGTTGTCCCCGATTATGCATGCTTTATTCGAGGCCCGTCTTTGAGCTTACGTCTTGCAAGTTCTGCAGAAAACTTAGGTTGGACTCCAACAAATGCCCAAACAAGACAATGATTTACTTTCCCTTAGTGCTTCATTTACAACGTTTGTTCGCCTAGAAAGCTACATCAAAAAACATGCGATGGCACGCATAACATGTCAGATATGAGGAGAATATGCAGCATTGCTCTAATTCATGGCATGGAACCACTTCAATCATGTGACTACCTTCAGGTGCAAGGTTCATAACGTTTGATTTGGGTTAGCACCAATCGGTTTGAACCTTTCACAATGACTGGCAAACCGTACTTCTCTTGACCAGTGATTTTAACTCCGTACATCTTGCCTCCATCGATGTGCATGAAGAAACAAATGATGTTCATAATAGTGATTGTGCCTAAACCGACCAATCTATCACAGAAAATTGATGTATTTCTCCAACCATTGGTGAAATAATTGCAGGATCTGTCGCATCACAGAGTGCTTACCTATGATGTATCGACTAAAACGAACTTTCAAATGCACGCTGCACTTATGTGAACTGTTAGCAAATTTTCAACATACAACATGTTGTCAGGATGGAATACTTACTGCAGTCTAACTTGTCTGTATAGTATAGATGATACCAACATTTTTCAATTGAGGCTCAGTAGAAAAACAAATTGTTTCGATTGTCACCGATATTTCTTGTTACCATCTTCGAAGGAGTGGAAAGACAAGATGAGTTATTAAAGATATAGAATGGTAACATAGAAATCTCCAGTCGTGAAATCGCGTGAAGATATATTTAAAGAAATTGAGGATTTAGGGTTGATGAATGTTATGCAATTGGAATCGAATGCAAAAAATGAAGAAATCTCAAAGATAAGTGGGTAGAGAAAATGAAGCATATTATGGGGCTTTTCGTATTAGAAGACGACCTTGTCAAACAAAACCGAGACATAATGCACATCGAGAAAAATGTTTTTGATAACATTTTCAACACAATCATGAGTATTACAGGGAAGAAGAAAAATAACACCAAGTCTAGAGAGGACTTTAAGTAGATCTTTCATCGACCAGGGCTTTACTACGATCCTGTTTCTAAGAAATATCAAAAAATGCGATACGCACTTGACAAGCAGAGAAAACAAGTGTTGTGTAAGTGGATTAGGGACTTGAACTTCCCTGATGGTTATGCGTCTACACTTGGTCGTTGCGTAGATTCTAAGAAGTTGAAGATGTTTGGGATGAAAAGTCGCGATTGTTATGTATTCATGCAACGACTTTAGCCAATTGCTTTTCGAGAGCTCTTAGAGGAGAGCATATGGATTGCAATCAGCGAGTTCAGCATTTTCTTTAAAGACTTAAGAGCTAGAAATTTAAATGTTCATAATCTGCATCTCTTACATACAAACATGCCAAAGATATTGTGTAAGATGGAAATAATCTTTCTGCTAAGTTTTCTCAACTCAATGGAGCACCTCCCTATCCATCTGGCGTACGAGGCTATCATTGCTGGCCCAGTACAATTTTGGTAGATGTATCCTATTGAGAGGTAATAACCCCATCTATTTTTTTTGTAAAAATGAAAAATTTATAGCAAATATACATCTAACTAATTTACCTCTATGCATGAATATAGATATTTGAAATATTTGAAAAATAATGTTAGAAATAAGGTAAAGGTTGAAGGCTCAATATGCAATGCATATTTAATGGAAAAGACAACTGCGTTTTGTTCCTATTATTTTGAGGAACACGTCTCCACCTCACACAACCATCCACCCCTCAATTATGATGGTGGAGTTGGCCTCACTCAAAACTTTAATGGAAATTTCTAAATATTCACATACCTCGGTCGGGCATTTGGGAGAGGAAAGCGATATCTCACGGATGATGAGTTAATCACTGTATGCTCATATGTGTTGTTAAATTGTCCTGAAGTCGCTCCTTACGTGAATTATGCATAAACACGTAACAATACACAGTTCTTGTGTCAATAGTCAAATACGCAACTTTTTTATTCTATTCAATCTAAATTTTTTTCATCTCTTCTAGGAAGTACGTTGCGGATTTGCGTGCCAATCATCCAAATATCACAGAGAGTACACTCAATGAACTACTTGAGAAGCAATTCTCAACTTGGTTCGAAGATTTTATAATTCATTAACAAAATCTTATTAACACAATTCTTCTTGTCTTGCTATTTAATTGAAAATGCAGTATGTCATAAAACTTTGCATATAGGCACCAAAGTATATTCAAGATCAAACACTTCTACTATTTTCATATGGCTCAAGTCGACTTTGCAACATATATTACTCGTACCTTGTCATTTGCTACAAGTTTCATACAGTGTCGTGTAGCTCAAAGAGAGATACAAATAGTAACAGGATGTGGGTTAAAGGCACAAATTACGCTAAATATGCTTACGACTTTTACAGTGAATTGCAAGAACTGATAAAAATTGAATAATGTGGTTGCTTACGAACCGTGTTGTTCAAATATGAATGTTTCAATCCAACGCCTAATGTTAGGACAAGAGTTCACTATTCCTTAAAAATTGTCGATGTACATCGACATCTTCATTTAAATACATACGACCTTTTTCATACTAGTCATGCAAGCTATTCAAGTGTAATTTCATTAATACCCTAGTATAAGAAGGGCACATAACAAATGAAAGTGGGGTGCAAACTTCAGCCTAATTTTATTGACAATCACATCTTAATCAAAAATGTTGACAGTACAGCTACACAGGAAGATGTTTTTCAAGAGCAAGTACTTGAGCATGATACTAAGGTTGATATTGGCAACAATGTTGCAATTTCGCTAGCTGATCCTAGTGGCGAACACATGTCACACGTCAATGAGGAATGTGATGAAAACGATAATTTCGAGTTTTCATTGGATGATGGAAACAATGACAACGATCCATAACATAATAACTTAAGTAGGTATAGAAAATGAAACCTAGTATTAAGTTTAGTCTTGGATTTTTAAAAAGTCATGTCAGCCAGATACTATAGTTCATCATCTGGAGAAGGATCCGATGAATGATATGGTAGTCATGGAGATCATCGATCAAGCCACTTGGATAGTTCATAGACACGATCTCCTGATGATGATGACTCTTAGCAACCCCAAGAGCAGCTCTCTCGGCGGTAGCTCACTCAGCAGCAACTCACTTATCAGTAGCTATTTTTTCTACAACAGCTCTTTCTGCAGCACCACCCCTAGTAGTCCCAATTATTATCCACCCCTTTTGTAGCACCACCAGTAGGCCTCTTTCTTTCAACCACCCGGCCTATCTAATGTGCATTTATCGACTTATATATTGTTACTATCCTTATTTGGCCTAAATTGTAACAAGCCCAAAATTTTTAACTAACTTGTGTTGCACTTGTCAGGATTGTGATCCGGCAACGTGATACTAGATAGTATTTCAAACTTCGAGAGTCGACACCGAAGTAATATTATGTTTCCATGATGTGTGTATTAGCATTTTAGTCTAATACGAGTCTCGTGCCATTCGGGCGAATATTAGACTGAGTGAGGCCTCGCATAGGTAAACGGTGGTGTAACATAATAAAAATACAATTAAATGAATATTTATAAATTAGTTGATAGTATGTGGCGAGAAAACGGGCACGACGAGCCAATTGACAAAAAAATACGGGACGAGGAACGTTGTTTGAACGCGGGAGTTGGTTAATTATGCATTTCACGGACTATAGGATAGAACTTGTTAAGGTGACACAACGTAAATGAGGAGAGCCATGAGATTGACATCGAGATGTGTGTTTATATTTAGATGTGATGATGAGGTAAAAGACACATAAGGGCAAATATTTAAAAATGTGCAAGTGTTAAAACTCAAGGGCAAAAGAGTCATTTTGAATCATATATATAAAACGTTGGTGATAAACCCTACTCTACTATTCATCTCCTTCTTCAATCTCACTGCCGCTACTCCTCTCTCCACTCGGCCTCACTGAACTGGACCACGCCGGAGTTGTTGATCGTCGGAGGTGAGCTCTCCCTCGGTCTCTCTCTCATTCTCACAGTTTCTCTCTCGATCTCTCAATTCCTCGGCCTCACGTCCTCTCTCACTCTCGGTGGCCTCCTCTCTCGGCTGGAACAGCCACCACCACCGCCTCTTATCACGTCACCGGAGCTAGTGAGTTCTTTGCTCTCTCTCTCTCTCGTTCCCTCTCTTTCTCACTCACTCTCACTCTCGGTTTCTATGCTCACACCTTTCTTCTCGACCTCACGCTATGGCAGCCACCTTCTCTCGCCTAACCTATCACCACCGCCACCCACCACAGCGTTGGAGCCTCCACCACTCACTGAAGATCACTAGGTGAGCTTCTCGTTTCTTTCTCCATCATTTTCGTTCTCCTTCCATGCTCACTATTTTGCCATTTTGGGCTGTTTTGGTGGCGGTTTTTACCTACTATTTGAGGCTGTCGTGGCTAGTAGGACCATCCCCGGTCACGACTGATCGGAGTGGAGTCTTCGATGACTCCGCTGGCTGGCGATGACCCCTCCTCCATGTCCAACAGCCACGTTATTGGTGGTGTGTGTCTTAATGAATATAGTTTTGATTTGAATTGTTTTAGGTTGGAACAGTTGTGGGGTGTGTGACAGTGTGTGTGCACACCCCAGTTGGGATATGGGGGTACTATGTGTGGGGTGGGTGATCATAAACTGTGCTATGTGAGTGTGGGGTGTGTGGCTACAAATGGTATTATTTTATGTGTGTATGTGGATGACGGTTGTGATTTTTGGTGTGGGTTGTGTGCAGTACACTGTGTGTACACCACAATGGGGTGTGCACAACAGTGTGTGTACACAACAGTTGTATATGTGTGAGAACGGATTAATATATATGATATAGTTTTAAGTAATAAAGTGACATTAATACATGTGAACATGGGGTGTAAATAGCAGTGGGGTGCACACAATAGCGGGGTGTTGTGCGCACATAATAGTGGGGTATGTGATGTGTGGGGTGCATACAATGGGGTGTATGGATTATTGAAGGTGTGACCATAATGTATAAAATTGTAAGTTTGTGAATAAGTAAAAAGGGTTGAAAGTATGACATTTTTTTGAATGATCATTGACTTGCATTAAGGCCCAACTAGGGCCCAACACACTCATTATAATATGAGTCCATAACAAGTTACAAATGGTGTGTTTATAAGTTGTGTAAAGCCCAATAAAGGTTCAATATAATAGGCACAACTTAAGGCCCAAAACAAATACACAAAATGTGAGAATGAGCCTATATATCTAGGCCCAATAATTGTCCACACAAATAACCTACTTAGGTGAGTATAGACTTGATAAATGGGCCATGACCATAGAGATGGTTTAATCCACGACGATTTGGGTCGCATCACCAAATGGCTGTCAAACAAATACCTTAACACTAAATGTGAGCCTTAAACTAATAATCGAGATTCAAAACCTTTATCAAGTAGTCGAGAAACTGCGGGAAACGCGTTAGAGTCTCGGAGTGGTACCGGCTTGCGATTAGTTAGATAAGTACACTTGCCCTAAAAAGCATTTGTACGTTTATAAGCCAGTAAGAAAATGTCATGTGATTCATTATCATTTATTCAATCTTATTATGCTCTATTATTGGTATTTCATTCCATTTCTTGTTGTGTGTTTCCCGGTGTAAGTGTTTCGTCTCGAAAGTACTAGGACCTGCACTAGAGGGATAAAACGTGGGCACTCGTGCGCACGAGAGTGTGACCACCCTTAGTGACCATGTGACACCGAGTACTGGGTGGGTGGGTTAGAGTCCCTCCCATCATAGCTGTGCCTTCACTTGTGTCGATGCCCGGGAAGACCTCGCGAGGTCTTCGCCGTTATGCTATGATTTAGACTACTTATGAGCCTCTTTTGATTCCTTGGAACACACTTAACTTTCGATTGATATCTATTAGTCTGTTTATCATGCATTTTGTCTATTTAAATTCCTATCTTTTCATTACCGCATGATATTTAGACTGCTTTACTTGTTTTATCATGAATTAATATTATCTTCTTCTAGTATTACATTCAATTTTCTCCAGTTGCTCACCATCTAGTTTGTGACGGTGGGTACAGATAGGGTGGAGAGCAGCAAGGGCAAGGGGCCTTGCCTAAGTGATCTACTGTGAGGATTAGCAGCGACATCAGAGAGACTCTATAGTAGGTGTTTATATTTTTGTTGATGTGTATATCGTTTTATACTTATATTGTTAGGATCATTGAACTTGGTATTTCTTTTGTGAGACTGGTATCATGTATATATGCCTATCGAAATGTACATGAATACCTGGGGTTTTCCACAACTATAAAATTTCTAATTTCCCTTTGATCGAGTTATTTCCCTTGTTATAATTGTTTAGTCTTCTATTGTGTATTATTGCAATAACTCTTTCATAAATTGCTAAATTGAGTAAATAGGAGGCTGACTAGGCTCGTCAGGTTGCCGAGTGATAACTTGGGGCTTGTACGGTTTAGGCCGGGCGTACCCAATTGCACGGGGAAATTGGGGCCGTCACATAAATGATTTGGCCACTCTACAAGCATACTCCACTCTTTTGGCATCACAGCTCCCTCCGCCCGTTGTTGGTCATGTTACGTCGAGATGAACAGCCCATGCATCTCGCTCCCATCAGCAGGACCACCAACACATCCCGGCCGCCCACTTCAATTCTAGTTTGCATGCCTCCCCCTCGACGAGTCATCAAATTACGCATGTATCACATTCACTTACTACTTCAGGTCACCATTAGAGTGAGCCATCTATTATTGGTGCCTCACGTGGATGATGATGAGGCGTTGAGTCAGCGAGGGCCCAGAAAGCCAGAGGTAATGATGGCCAAAGTAGGGGCCGAATATTTTTGACAATACTAGAAGAGGAACCATTGTAAGTCAATGTAATATAATTATGTATACCTGTGGCAAACCCAGTTCCACAACCCTCAAACTGGACCTCGCCCGGCCTAGACTTACGTAGATAAAGAGTCAACCTCGTGCAGTCAACGAAAGCCTAGCCAGTCTTACCTTACCTTTTATCATTTATTCAACAATTTAACATGAGATTATTGATATTAGTGAGTTATTCAAAGATAAGCAAAAACATTTAAAATCTCTAACTAATATAACAACCTCAAGACATAAGTTAGGATAACCAAGAATGTGGAAACCCTGCATATGTCCACCATCATATGTCATGTCACAAGAGAGAATATCATAGTATACATGCTCAAGATCTCTCAAGACTCAAAACCCAAAACCTAATATTTCAAAACATATATATACTATAATATAAAATATAACAAACCTAAATCGAGACCAAAGGATTAACAGCTCTTATATCCTTAAAGCAATTCACCAAGCTGAGGAGCACTCCCTTTGCTCGATTGGGGATCTCCGCTCAGTCAAACACAAGAATGACGAGTTTCAAGTAAGTAACACCAAGTAGGATGTTTACAGTATTTCGAAAGTAGATAACATTCTATAGAAAGAAAAGTACAAGGAATGCATGAATAAATAAAGACTGGAAATAAATTTGAATCAATTGAAAATGAGTATCTACAAATCAAAAGAAAAGGTGCAAGTAGTCATGACTAGTGAAAAAGTCATTACGTTGAGGGAAAACACCTACCAGACTCTCATTGAGTCGAGGGAGAACAGTTACCAGACTCGGAGTTTAGGACGTGGTACATTCACACCATCCTAAATTCCAACGAAAATGCAGAATTGCACAGCAATCTAGTGAAGAATTCTCACTCCATATATAGAACCAAAACCATACCGTGCATCCCAAGGATCACAATTCTGGAAAATTACTCCAGATACCCATCCTACCAAAGATCATGTTGAGTCACTTGCCCTTGGACCACTCAATCAGAATAGAGTTCCAAATAATAAAGCAATAACAATAACAAATTAAAGCTCAAAGAAAATAACTGTAAATTTTCCCTTTGGTGTACTTACTCGTGTCCAACGCTATTATGCACTCACATGACTCAAGTTATTCCTTTACAAATTCCCTTTGTAGCTAATGTTGACTACAACCAACCAACTTTCAGCAGACTTTTTGGTAGTTTCGAAGCGTCAGATCACCTTGAAATTGATTCTAATAGCTTCCCTAAATAACCAATTATATTGTGATCAAGCTTTAAGTGAAACTAAATCTTGAAACCTCACGAAATTTGCGACCAAAGTATGCTTGATAGCTAATTTCAAAAATAATTATTTATAACTTCAACTAGCTAACTTCGAGCAACTTTTTAACCTTGAAAACTTCAATATTTGTCATGGTCACCAAAAAGAAACTTGTAGTACACATTTTGTACTTTCTATAGACTTTAAGAACAAGCAAATCGGATCACAAACGGAGAAGTTATGAATTTTCCAATACAACTCATTGACAAGGCAATCTTTATTTATTTTGAACTAACAAAACTTCTCTAAATCGGTATTTTCAAAGTTAAATCCTCAAATCTCGATAACCAATGCCAAGAAATCACTCAACATCAAATTAAATATATTTCTACCACCCGTGAAATTAAATTAGATTAAAACTAATAATCAATTTATCCATAATCTCAATTTAAATCAATATCAACTATAAAAACATCTTCAAAACCATTATCAACTACGTCGCATCACTTCCAATCACAAAAACCTTAACCTACACCAGTGGAATTTATCCCAAATTGACACAAATCAACCCAACACATCAATTCGCAACAATTGATACCAATTCCTATGAAAACCACATGAAAGAAATAGAAAAATCATGATAATTCAAACTGAATTGAGGAAAAACACCATGAATTAAGATTTTACCAAATTTCAGGCTGAATCCCTCATTTTCATCATGACAACTTGGCTCAAATTGACCGTGTCGCGATGCTTTACTGTTTTTCAGAGAGAAACTGGATGAAAATTAAACATCTGGAGCTACGCGTGCAAAGAATCGATCGGAGAGGGTTAGGGTTCGAACGTTTGAAAACATTCTGTTGAAATGAAATGAATCAATTGATTCATTTCGTTACTTTTTTATATTACACCTTAGTTGCTTGTCAGCAGCTTAATTTCTTTTTATTTATTAAGTTTCATAAATCCCTATTTTGACGTGTTTTGACTTCAGGTGGTTGTTTTAGATCTGATTTTTCACCAAATTAAGTCAAACTCTCGGCAAAACAATCCATCTTCATAAAACGTTCATAACGCTAGTCTTTGTCAAACCAAAACTCTAATAATCTTAACTTTGTCTACGACATACCAAATTCTTATAGACCAATTATCTTGTCATACTTAACCAAACTTGCACCAATTTAGACCCAATCTTAACCTCGTCTATCGCCAATCGATACGAAACTCGAGGCAAGGTCTTGTATCAATTTCATTCTCATTTTACACTACAATCGATCCCGATTATAACGAAAATTGAGGTTATACCTCAACAAATTCTAACTTCAGAACCGAATACCATATAATACACAGTACCAAACAAAAATAACATACCTCGACGTTGACGACTAAGAATTGTTCACATGTATCACGACAAGGGGCTCACGTACGACCTAAAATGGCACGTGGCATAAGTTACATTTTAGGATCGTTACAATACCTATGTTTAATTATCTTTCCATAATTTTGTTCTAACTTTATTTAAAAATTTAGTAAGCTTTCCTTGCAACCGACATTCAAAGCGTCACGAGAAATGAGGCGATCATATAAAATGATCTACATAAGGATGGCTATTATTGAGAAATTTTTCCTAACCATATTAAGAGCAATATTGGTTTCGATGGAAGGTAAAAAAATCCTAAAAAAACTCTGTTTCTTTTATCACTACAAGAAATTTGCCTAGTAATGACATTTAAAAACTGTGGTTAAAAGTAAAAGATGACAGTTTTCAATAGTCATAGAATGGGGGTGTTGTAGAAAGTATTCCCTTACAATGACAACATGTTTATTGTCATCTTTAACGTTTAATGACACTTAAAAACTGTCATCGTAACTATATAATGACATTGAACAACTATCATAAAAAAGCTTTAACGACAATTTTTAAATATCGTTGAAGCTATATGGCAAATAAAAAAAATCAATAAAAACTATTCAAATGTATACACAACCTATTAAACAATCAAATTTATTGCACTAAAATTAAAATACCAACAATATCTAAATTCAAATTCAAATTCAAATAACAATTTCAATATTGTAGCAACTAAAAGCTACTACATGCACCATGTATTTTCAAAAAAAAAAGCTACACCATGTATTTAAAAAAAAAAAACTACGCCATGTAACAATTACATATGAATACAACATGGCAAGATAAGTACCCCTTCAAATTTGCAACTTTTCTTCTTTGCAACCTGTCCAACAAAAATAAAAAAATCAATAATAGTGTAGCATATCTTTTGATCGAAGAACATAGAGGGAAAAAAAATCATATGAGCCCTACCAAAATGGCAACCCAAAAAGTACCAAATTTTTGTCAAAAACTCTAATGAACACAAAAAACTTGGCTTCTCACCATCTAAATTACAACTAAATATCTAACAAAAACAAATAAGGTTCTCACCTTCCAAACCAAATCATCAAATCATGACCACAATAAACAATCTTACAAACCACATTCAGAATGCTTAAAATTAAGTTAACAGAACATTATCAGATCATTATCAGATCAAGGAAGCATGACACTACAGGTTCTCTTCTTCTCTTGAATTCTTTCTAATTTCAAGCTAAATTAAATCACAAGTCCAGGCTTTCATATAAATCATTGTCATAAAAGTTTAGTATTCTAGAATGAAATGAAGTCAAAATGATTATTGGTATACATCATTTGACTCGTTGTCATAAAAGTTCAGTATTCTATAATGAAATGAAGTCAAATAAATGATTTTTCGATTTCTTTGAAAAACTTGAAATTGAGTAAACACCAAAGGAAATCACCAATGTAGTTCAGCTAAGCCAAGGAATTGCATTGCAAGAAATCATATTTGGACCAGATGAAACAAGGCCAGAAACAATGGTGAACCGAAAAGTAATGAAGCAAGAAGCAGAGCAAGAGATTGGAAGACTGTTGAATCTTTCAAGAGAGAGTTAGACAGATACATTACATTGCATTCAGTTGAGGACATTCTTAGCTTCTTCAGATGGGTAAATCACATCATTCTTGCATATAACTTCTAAAACAGAGCATTGAAGTAAATCAATTAGGCCCATAAAGTAAAACCAACAATGGAAGCAAAGTTATTTCACTTTTTGTATTGAAAGCCACCAATTAAGACTAAAATACTTTGGAACAAAGAATAATATTAGTAAGCACTGAAACTGAGGGAGGAAATTGTTGTTGGTAGGTTTGTGGGATCTGCTTTAGATGGCCCTGCGGTAGAAAATGCTTGCCATCATGGATTAGTTGAGCCTACCATTAATATTAAGGAGGCCATGGATACGATAAACAGCATGTTTGGGAAGCCTATTGATTTTGTTAGAATGGGTAGACCAAAAAAGCAAAGTAAATCCATTGACAGGAAGAAAGTCAATGGCGGGTTTTCTATATTGGCTAATGATGATATGGAAACCCAACAATTTTCTATTTTGGCTGATGAAGATGTCAAAACCCAAAAACATCCAAAATCTTCATTTCTTCTAACAAACAGAATGGGCAATCCATGAAAAATGATAAAAAAGAGGACCACTATTAACAAATTAAAAGTTAAAACATGCATCAATTACAACAAAAAGAGAAGCCATAGTAGTAATTGCAAACCTATGAAAACATGAAGTTTTGATGGACAGTTGACATACAAACATTACCAATTACTTAAATTAGTACCTTACTTGATGATGTGCTAAGTGGATTTCATGTGTTACCGTCCTTGAGTTAAAATCTGGAGTTCAAATGAATTGTATAGATCAGATTATCATAATTCATACAAAGAACTAAAAAAAATACAAATACATCTAATTGTATTAATAGAATGAACCACCAGTAAAGTAACACCTCATGACAAACCACAGAAACAACAAGAAACAACAATTGAAATCATTCATTAAAACAAGCAAAAACTTCAGATATTGATCAAAAGAACCCGATCAAAACACAAAAAAAAAACTTTCAAAAACAAAAAAACAAAATTAATTACTTAAATACATAATACAGAAAGAATTAAATAAATTACCTTTCAAAATTTCAAAACAAATCAATATACTTCGAAGGCCAAGCAACTATACTCGCCATTGCGTCATCCACAGTAAAGAGAAGACGTGAAGGTCGAGGCAAGGCGATATTTGAAATTAAAACATCCCTTACCCAAACCTTATAACAGTCCGGCCCTAGAGGCACATCATCCACTAAAGCAGAAGGATCTGTTGAAGAAATTTCTCCATACGCCACCACTTCTCCAGATGCAATCCAATGAAGTAACTTGCATGGCTTCCCCTCAAGGTTCCCATTATCATCACGGTGAGACTACAAACAAAACATTTGTCTAAATATTATACTGCTATCACAAGAGCTTCAATACATATTGTAACAGAAAATATACAGTTATACAAAAAGCAATTACCGCTAAAACATCTTTGGATGCACATGCATTTCCAACACCATTTCTACCTATATTCTTTTTGTATGGAAAAAAGAAAAAAAAAAGGAATAGAATTAGTACTTTTCACACATCAAACAACTAACATATGACTTTATATAAAACGTTAACTTACCATGCTCGAAGTCAACTGTGAAATTATTTCTTCCATCACCTTTTGACGCTCCATTACTTCATTCACTTTGTTATTCATTGCTTGCTTCCATGAAACAACTTGTAATTGAGCATTTATGTTTGAAGACGTTGCTCCAAACCCTAAACCTCGTACACATCCAGGATGTTCAGGTCCAATAACTTGACTCAATAAATCATCTTTGATTGAAAATGAACTTTTATAGTTTGGGACTTGAGAGCTTTCCTTTATTTTGTTCTGAAAAACACAACCCATAGAATAAGTAATAGTCAAAGAACTCAAAATATTTTAAGAATTTACTTTATATTCCTTACCATTGTAACCGTCGATCTATTAACAACATTGCCATCTTTTTTTTTCCGCCCTTTAATCCAAAGTTCCACCTTTGGTATAGACTCATCATTTCCCTTCTCAGATTTCTAAAAAAGTAACCAACTTAAATATATAAAGAAATGAAACACTTAAAGGATAGATAATAAATAAACAAAGAAAGTTTAACTTACCAAATCATGTTCAAGTCTCGCATAGCCTTTTTGACTTAAGGTGTATGGATAAGTCACTTTTGATCTCACTTTTTTCATTTTCGTACTAAGTTGCTAAACATATACATAAATCAAAACAAAAAATCAAAATAAGAGCATTAATTTATTTAGAATAAAATAATTGTGAAGCCTTACTTTCCATTCAAGTGACCTGCGAACTTGCACGAATTCATTCCATTCTTGTTCTTTCACTTCGAAAGGCTTGCATGCTGATGGTGAAACTGTTTTTTTCAGTTTTTTTGACAACATTGATTTCCAATTACGCCATAGCTTCCCAATTAATCAAAATACAATCTTCTTGCGGCATTCTTCAATTATGCATTTTTTCTTCAATATTAAACAAAATAAAAAAAATTACAGGTGTAAGACATATACTTAGGTAGAAATACGAAAATAATATATGTTAGGCTTACCAGTAAAAGAAGCCAAATAGTATTTTTGATACCCATATTCACTTTTGTCCAGCTAGGTTTGTTTAGTGGTACCATTTCCTTTGCTAGGACTTCTAGTAGTGAAACAAACTTTTCAGAATTCTTTCCTACGAGTTGCCCTCTTTCATTCCATTCAACTTTTAATCGAGGGTTCTCTCCGCCAATAATGTTTGCTCCAAGCAATTTAGTGGGCCCTCTTCCTTTTTTTCTTTCTATTTGACAAATCCTCGCCCAAGTTTATATCATTTAAGAGATTAATAAAATCAGATTCATCTATTCTCACTTCCTTTTCTCTTTTGATATTCTCATTTTCTCCCTTTTGTCCTTTGTAATTCTTGCCTCATCTTCTTTGTCTTTTGGTACTCTCACTTCCATCCCTTTGTCATTTGGCGCATCCTTGCCCCTTTGTATATCATTTAAGAGATTAAAAAAATCAGATTCATCTATTTTCACTTCCTTCCTTTTCTATTTTCTCGTTGTCATCTTTTTCCTCTTCTCATTTGTATTGATATCACTGTTTTCTTCTACTATTCTCAAACCTTCATTCTCATTTCGAAAGGCAGCAACAATTAAAGCATGTAAACTCTTTTTTGCTCTCTTTGCAGCTTGTTCAGAGGACTATCAAAAGAAGAAACAAAAACTTAATGTTAAACTTTTGTTAAGCAACATTTAAAACAATGCTATATAGAACAAGTAATAGAAAAAAAGGGAAAAAATAAATTATTACTTTACCTCTATGTGATCACGTTATTCCATCCCCAAATAGCTAATGAGCGAGATACCTTTTTCATATGATAGAAATGAATGAAGTAAATTTTTATGATTATAATGATAAAACATAAAAACAAACACAAAGTCAAAATACATAAAAACAATTTCTAACATATTGCTCATTCAAGCTTTTCAATTCATTTACACAAGTACACCCTCACAATCTTCTCTTACATGTGATTCGTCAACATCAACATTACATACATCAATACTCGACATGTCTAAAGGTGAATGGTTGGTGTACATACTCTCATCAAATGCTTCCAAGTCATGAAAACCTCGGGATGGAGCCTTAAGTACAATATACCAGTGTGATGTTGGACTTTCTTTGGAGTAAAAAACTTGTTTGGCTTGGATGCCAATATGAATGGATCATTTTTAAATTGCCATAATCCATCATGCAAATTAACTAAAATAAAACCATCCTCCTTTCTTATACCAGAACTTACGTTGGCCCAATCACATAGAAATACTGGCTCCACAAAATAACGAAAATCCAACATTAGAATCTTTCTTATGACTCCATAGTAAGAGTACTTTTCAATGGCTTGTCTTTCATCTCTCAATTTACAAGGAGTTTCAGCTTCAAGATGCACACCAATGTTCTGTGTAGCCTTCTCAATATCTAATGTGTGAAAACATTTTCCATTGATGATGTAACCATCAAAAGAAGTTGCTATGTGTCTAGGACCTTGCGCGAACCATCTAAGCCTCTCTGGAACTGTGGTATTTGCACTCTCTTGTAATTTAATCTGTTCATAAGTAAAGTCCTAAATAAGTTTATTGTTCACATCAAGATTACTTTCAAAGTAATTTTGTTTACCTTGTTCAACAACCAAGAAGCAAATGTGTCTACATGTCTCTTATATAACAACGAGCTATCCTCCAAAAGTTGTTCATCTTCTTGCTTCAATTCATCCTTATGCATCCTTAGGAAGTGTGATAAAAATTTAAGTAAGATAATAATTTTGATCAACAAAAATCAAAGGTTTTAAGGACTATGTCTGGTTATACTTACGTGATATATGGTTCAACTATTGCACTATTTAATAAGACGTAAAGATGAACAACTTTCGACATTTCATCAGAAAATATAAACTCTTCACCCTTAAAAAGTGGACGCCCTTGCAAAATCCTTTCATCTCCATGATCTGCATTACGAAGATGTTTCGATCCCACAAACTTCTATATTTATGTAAGCACTACAATGCCTCACACATTCTTCGACTAAATAACACTCGGCAATACATCCTTCTGGGCGTGCACGATTCCTAACATATCCCTTAAGCACCTTCACAAACCTAAAGTAGTATTTCTTTTAAAACAAAATCGATATTAAAAAATATAATATTTAAAGAAATAGTTGTGCCTTCAATATTACCTCTCAAATGGGTACATCCATCTAAAGTGGACCGGTCCACATAATCTTGCTTCTCGTCCTAAATGAATTGTTAAGTGCATCATTATGTCAAAGAATGAAGGTGGAAAATACCTCTCCAACATACACAACGTCTCCACGATGTAATGTTCAAGTTCTTCCAACTTATTTTGGTCGAGGACTCTCTGGCATAATTCATTGAAAAATGAACTTAAACGTAAAATTGCATTCTTAGGCCCCTTCGTTAAAAGTCCTCTTAATGCAACAGACATTAATTGTTGCATTAACATATGATAATCGTGTGACTTGAGACCAATCATTTTACACTCTTCCACTTTGACACAATTTCTGATATTAGAACCATATCCATCGAGTAGCTGAAGATCAAATAGCCTCTGACAAAAGATACGTTTCTCTTTCTTTGATAATGAATGAAAAGCCGCAGGAAGAAATACTTTAGAGCCTTTTTGTTGGGGATGCAAACCCTTTCTTAAACCTAATAGCTCTAGATCTTTACGGGATTCAACCCATCTTTTGACTTTCCTTTCATGTCCAAAATTGTTCCAATAATACTTTCACAAATGTTTTTCTCCACATGCATAACATCTAAATTATGACGCAAAATCAAGTCCTGCTAACAAAAAAACGAAGATGTTTTAAATCAAATTAAAATTGTAAATTTGAAAATAACTAAAGATGTCATTAAGCAATAAAGGTTTACCTTCCAATATGACAATTGAAAAAATATCGATCGCTTCTTCCACATGTTCATTGGATCACCCTTTTTTTTACTCTCACTTTTTTTGCATTTTCCCCAATCATTCTTAAATTCTTTCAATGTGTTTAAAATTTCTTTTCCAGTCATTGGTTTGGTTGGGCCCCCTCTCTCTTTAGTTCCATCAAACCAACTTTCCTTGTCACGCCACAAATGATTTGGTGAAAGAAATCTTCTATGAGCCATGTACACCATCTTGTTACTACATGTTAACCAACGCGAGCATGTACCAGGACCACACACAGGACTCGCAAACTCACCCTTTGTAGTACATCTAGCAAGATTACCATATGCAGGGAAGTCATTTATAGTCCACATCAAGATTGCTTTCAAATTAAACATAGACTTGGAATATGCATCGTACATCTCAACACCAATGTTCCAAAGCATCTTCAAGTCATCAATGAGTGGTTGTAAATATACATCAATGTCGTTCCCGGGTTGCTTTGGTCCTGGTATGAGCAAACTCAACATCAAATGTTCAAGTGACATGCACATATGTGGTGGAAGGTTGTACATTACTAGCATCACTGGCCAACAACTGTATGAAGGACTTTGATAACCAAATGGGTTGAATCCATCAGAGGCAAGCCCAAATTGGATATTTCTTGGGTCTAAGGCAAAACTTGGCCATTTTTTATCAATCAAATTCCATGCAAATGAATCAACAAGGTGTCGAGCCATACCATCTTGAAAATGATTAGTTGAATGCCACTTAAGGTGCTCTACAAATTCAGATGACATAAACATCCTTCTAAGCCTTGGCACAATAGAAAAATAGCGTAAAACTTTAGCAGGCACCCCTACTTTAATCTTTTTAGTGCGAGAATTAACCTTTCATCTAGAGCTTCCACACTTGGGACACGAATTCAAATCTTTATTCTCATTTCTGAATAAACAACAATCATTTATACAAGCATGTATTTTCTCATGTCCCAAATCAAATTCATTTAACAATTTTCTCACTTTATACAACGACTTTGGAAGACAATTGTCTTCCGGCAATATATCCCTTAAAAGGTTGAGAAGCTCATTGAATCCCTTATCAGTCATACCATTTGACGCTTTAAGCTCATATAAGGGATATAAGGGAATTGTAGCATCTTCAAATTTCTTCATATAATTCTCCTCAACACTGGTTTCAACATGCTTTGTTCCCATTTCATTAAAAAAATATGCATCATTATACATCATGTGAGCTTCAGGCATATCAAGATCATCATCTAATGAATCAAAATTTTTAGGTACTTCTGAAGATTCCCCGTGGAGTATCCAAATCATGTAGTTAGAATCAAAACCATTCATGACCAAATGATTATACAAGACACTATCCTCTTGTTGAGAACAATTCTTACAAGATTTACAAGGACAAATAACCATATCGGGATTCCTCGCATGCTTCTTAGCTTCAAGAATAAATCTGTTGACACCTTCTTGGTATTCATGACTAAATCTTGGATATTTAGTCCAACTTTTATCCATATTAGAATTTCTCAATAACCTTCTTATCTATTTTCCTAAACAAAAAGATAATGGTGAGATCCCCAAAAATTGAAGGACACACACATAACCTGCTTTGAAAGAGAATTTATTATTAAGAAGTTTCTGATATGTGCCAATATACGTTATGACACAAAGGAAAAAATAAATAAATAAAAAGGAAAGCCAAGATGACTCTTCCAAAACACAACAAAACTAGATTGTGCAACTTGTGAATGTCATTATAGTTTTTTCTCATTTAAAAAAATGTAATGCGCACATACTGCACATAAAAACAGCTATTGCATACTTTGGATCAAATGGTCTCTTAAGTCCAATTCTAATCAATCCATCTTTTGATTCACATGACACCACCCAAAAAAAAGACGAAAACAACTAGCAATGCTGAAGCTACTTTCACACCCATCTTCAATTGCCAATTCACAAAGAATCAAAATCTCTACCAGAAGAATTGCAACTCTTTACTGAAGCCATTCAGTGGTTTAATAGAAGCCCTAGCCTCTTGGCTTTGTTCGATCTTCCACCTAATGTTATAGCTTATATATGTAACCCTTGCTTTATCTTTTTCAAAATAACTGTAAAGATCAATCACTAAGTGCAATCTAGTTATTGAGTTATTGTACTTGTATAGATTTATGACTAAATCTTGGATATTTAGTCCAACTTTTATCCATTTTAGAATTTCTCAATAACCTTCTTGTCTATTTTCCTAAACAAAAAGATAATGTAAAAAATACATATACATTACATTCAAGACCAAAAGATAACTAATCAATAATGTTTAGCAAATCTTTTTAGCTCCAATATCTAAAAATCAAACCAGCATCTTGTAAGCAACATTACAACACAAAAAAACTAAGCTTATATAGCTTGAATTTGCATAATAATTATAACTAAATTTACATAATAATTATAACTAAATGGTTAGGTTTTTATAGTCAAGGTGGCAAACTAAAACAACCCATATCAAAGAGTCCACTTTTTTTTTCAGGCCCATAGTTCAAAGTGGAAGTATTGGTTCAACAGAATCAACACAACCAAAGAGAATCAACACAATCAAAGAGAAGCTTTTCCATCAAATTGAGAAGCCCATTTGTCTTAATGGGCACATCAAGTTTAAGGTTTCAGATAAAGAAGATTTTGGGTTTTCATATGAACTTCTGATATTAGAAGCTCATTTGTTTGAATACGAGCTACGCTTAAATAAAAAACTAATTAACCAACTGTACTTCACAGGTTAATTTACTACCTAAAAAAATCATTCAACCCTCCTAATTACCCACAGCTACCTCTCTTTAAAAAAAGAGAGAGACTTTCCCAAAGCTAAAAATGATTTACTGCATACGGCCAATGATTCAAAACAATACAATACGAAAACGACAAAGTAGGGGAGGTGCATCAGTCGTAATCCAGCACTATCAGGATGCCCAACGATTCACACCTCCTCATGCGAAGTCTCCTAAATTAAACCCTTTTTAGATACCCAATCCCCAAAAACTTCTTTCTCTTACCCTCCCCAAGATTTGACTTTTAGTTTTAGAGACCTCAGATAGTGAATTGTGAATAACAGTTGGTTAATTAACTCAACAAAATCTTCAGCTTGGACTGTCCTTTCGTATCACAGGGCAAACTCAACAATGCTATCCATAGAGTCGTTAAGAAGAAATTAGCCATATTTGTCAACCTAAGAGGTATAGGAAGCTTCCATGTCTTGATACATCATCCACAAAACATAAAAAAGCTTCGCTTCCAACAAGAAGGTTCCCTAAGATCAATCTTCTATTCTGAATTGTGAATTCACTATGTTGTAATTGTAAATAGGGGGAGCTATTTAAAGAAAAAAAAACAAAAGACAGGATATTATAATATAAAATAAAGTATTTTAAGGTCAACTACTAGAAACCATATCAACAGACGAATGGTGAGATCTCCACAAATTGAAGGGCTGAACAACCTAAAAAGGTTTAGATAATACAATTACGTTGAGAAAACCAGAGAAGAAGGCGGAGATGAAGACGAACCTTAACGCCGATTCGCAGCTCCTTCACATCTCAGATTTCTTCGCAAGAGCGAAACCACGAAACACATTAACACATCAACAAATATCAATCGACATTTCTGATAAAATCAATTCAACAACAACAACTAGAAGTGATTCCTTTGTTAATGGTGCAAATCTGATGGTGCGAATGAATAATTTCGAAACAAATTGGGGATTGAAAGCAACAACAAACGATGAATCCAATCAACAACATCAAATCCAAACCTGCAGAGTACTCTAGAGCTTCGATTCTAGCTATTCCGTCTCCATTAATGGTTGCTCTTCGATTCTAGGGTTTCAAGTAAGAGCGGCGAAAGCGAGGTCGAGAAGGGATTTCAGCGTGAAGGGTTTCAAGCGAGTCGAGAAACGGATTTCAAGAGTTTTTATAGCCTGAAATGAATTTGACTAAGTTACCTTCCCCCTTGAGAGCGGCGAACGCGAGTATTTTAATGTAAATTTCAACTTTTAATCGATGACATTTACAAATTGTCATAAAACCTTGATAAAAAAGTCATCTTCTTAAAAAATAAATTTTAAGACATCTTCGATGACAGTTTATTAAAAAAAATAACATTATTTATCAATTTTAATGACAGTTTTGAGAAAAACTGTTGTAAACCTGGTGTCGTTAATAGTAGAATTTGTTGTAGTGTATTTAGGATATAAAGACTAAACTTTCTATCATTTTAGAGTTTTTTCGATTAGAATCAATTAGATGACGCCATCGTTAGACGGTTGTACAACAAGCAGATTGCCACTTGTTACTCTGACTTTATCAGCAAGATGGTCAAGAAGCTCAGAAAGCCAGGCCACGTATCTCTTGAAATCTTTGAGCATTTGAAGATAATGCGGTCCACTCCTGATTATAATGTGAAGTCATTGCAAGCGAGCCAAAATCGAAGAACGAAGGTAGGGGAACACGGTACGAGTATGTCTATTGACGGAGGTGGATCCATATCCATCTATAAGCACGCACTGTAGGCTATGCGATTTATAAACATTAGATTCATATAAGTCTAAAATTTAATCCTAGTTACACATGCGTTATAGGAGAAGAAACTACATCCAAAGCTGACTACATTGAGTTATGCTTGGACCTCCAAACTAAAGATCACAACAGCATGACTTTCCTAGATCTTAGAGCAAAGGTGATTGTCATAAGAACCTAGTTCCATAGTTGATGAGCTGGCATTCATTCCCTACTTTTGTGACTAAATACTATATTGTACGTGTTGAAAGTCTCCAATTTTTGTTTGTAAATACTTTATTTTGCTAATTGTAGGCTATTGATGGTGTTGAACTAAAAAAGAGATCAAAATAAAGGATTTTGGATGTCTTGTGATGATTCGCATTGAAAAACAAACTTTCACGTATCCCGAGGGAGCTGCGTAGGAGCCACAGTACGTCATGGCGAAGACTAGATGGTTTAGAAGAAGAGTTGAAGCTCTTATGTTGAAGAAAAAACTGAAAATTTGGTTAAATTGCAAAGGTTACACAAGCGTTTCAGCAATCCTTGATGGTGCCTCAAGAATAGTGTTGTACAAAAGATAGCAACAGATGGGACAGGGAAGTGACTCACAAAAGAAACATATTTTGGCAACACGCGCTTCAGCAACCGTCCAGTTTCGCGAGATCCGCTCATCAGAAGAAGATAAAACCACTTAATAACGCCCTGGGCCCACGCAGTTTTTTCCAATACGCGCATTCGAGCACTCTCTTTCCTCCTGTGCGCTGACTGCCCAGCTACCCCAGGATTGTCCTTAAACATCGTGCACATTCCCCTCCAGAATGATCAACAGTCATAGACGTTCCGCGACTCTCGTATGTTGTCATCAGATTCACTTAAACAGTCGGCGGACTTGGAAATTCACAATGAATTAGGGTTTCTCTCATGCATTGAACACCCAACTCTCATCTATTGCAAGTCGCCACGTGGCTCTTTCCTCTTAAATGACTTGGTCGCCGCATACTCTGCAGATCCGATTGGAGAAAGTCAAGAACGCCTACGAAACAGGGGCGGCTTCCCCCATTTCGATTCATACTCTGACACTCTACATATTTTCATTATTGCTTCACCAACTTTCATCTCTCTTTCTCCAATTTTCGTAATAACCCTCTATTCGCTCTATTATTAAGCTTGTTTTGTAGATTTTAACGCCCTGAGGCACTAAGCCTCGTGGCGTAGGTTGGATTATCATGGAAGACTCAACATGAACATTGGAATGTGAAAATTTTCTATCATTTACTTGATTTTCAAATAATTTGTCTATCTTGTTTGTTATTGCATTATAATCATGGTTTGGGTTAGGGTAAGTGTAGTGTACAATGCACTTTATTTAATTTCGAGCCTATAACTAGTTTATATTGATTGCATCCATAATTGTGTAATAAATTGAACACTGTAGCATTTCCTAATTTTATTAGGGCTATACTCGGCCTAAACAGCAGCCTAGTACCTATCCTAACAACAATTTGTATATCTTAATATTGAAATAAATAAATAAAATAAAACGCTACAGAAAAATTTAAAACTTTTTTGATAAATACAAGAGATACAAAACCAGTACAATCCTCAGTATTAAACCCGTATTCTCACCTTGATTATTACAAAATAGTATTCAATACAATACTTATATAGCAGGAAAACTCAATACATGAAGAGAAGGCGTTAGACTCCTACTCTTCTCCAACCCTGAGTTCCAGTGCACGTCCATTCCCAGGAAATGTTAAGATGGGTGAGCTCCTACATGCTCAGTAAGTGACTTCCATACCAACCATCAATTATCAACTAATATCAAGGCAATGTATAATAATATGATTCCCATGCATATCTAAAGGAGCATTTGAAATAGTATGAATAATGCATAAACAAATGCAAGTTCATTGGTTCATTGAAATGTACCCGTGATTTGTAATTTCAATTTCAGTATTTGAACAGAGTTGCACTCCCACATTGTCAGGAACCAATCACTGATCATCTGACTAGTTCCCATCGATGTGCCGCCAACTCAAATAAATAAAGTCGCACTCCCATATCGTCAATAAACCGATCACAGACCATATGGTTGGTTTATGACCGATGTACTGCCAACTCAACAGGAAAGCATTGATCGAGATATTCCTAGGTCATTGGGGGAGCGGTGATGGGAGGCCGCTCCAAACACAGTTCCAAACCCCCAGGTCGATTTACCCCACCAAACCTCTTTTCGAATTCATTTTCGTTTAAAACATTTTTGTAAAACAAAGTCAAATGACGATACATTGCCCCATTCCAAGTCCAGAACACTACGTGCTCTAATACTATTATTTTACATAGCATAATTGATAAAAGATACGAGTCTCACTTACCTGTTCTGAGCTTTCCTAAGGTTTTCTCAGGTTTTCCTAGCATTCCACAGTTCCATCATGTTTCCCAATGCCTGAACACCAATGCATACTAGTCTAAACCCCTAAGCTAGACCCAAAGCCTACATAGACCAACCCCATTTAGAACAGTTTTCCATTGTTACACACTGGTCAGGGCACTGGGGCCAATGCCCAGCGCACTGGCCAGTTGCTACCTATAACCAGCCACCTTCGACTTAGCCATATCTGACCCAAATGGTCCAAACACCCTGCAACCTCATAGAAGGCCTCACATGAGATCTTACAACATATATACATGATCACAAAATTAATGGGTCATTACACCACCACCCCAACCGAACCTCGAACAATAACAACTACAACAGCAGCATTAACAACGGTAAATAACAACAACTCACCTTGCTTGTCTTGACTCCTCGACATCTTCGAGCAAGCTCTCGTTTTTGTCTCCTTCCTCTCCTCCTTCTCTCGATCTCTCTCTTTCTCTCTCGTTTTCTTACACACTCTCTCTGTTTATAAATAGAGAAGTGACAGTGAAGAATATAATAAATTAACTGCCTCAAGATATGCATCACATCATCTCGATGATCCCTAAACTTATCCCTTTTTAAATCACTCGTCAGTGCGCTAAGGCTAACCCCCAGCGTGTTGGTCACCTACAAGTCCAATTTTTCTAAGTTTTTCTTAGTTCTTGTGCATGCCACCGCATTCACTAGGCGTAAACCCATCCTAGTGACCTATGTGTGTCCCCCCGTGACCCCACATGTCACTCAATACCCATTATTTATTAATTATTATATATTTATATGTATCACCGTATATATAAATATACCTACGCCTATCATTATGTTTATCAATACGTAATTCATACCAAACCACACTCGTGCATAAACACTACCCCGCGTCTCATGTATGTCCTCCTTGACCTACACATGTTATTAGGCGTTCCCTCATTTGTCCAATTATTAATTTATAATAAATATTACAGTCCATGTAAACACAATCCCATACGCAATTCCACACACGCTAATCGTAGCTACTAGGGCTTAACTACGAGCCTAACTCGGGTTAATTATAATTCTGATTAACACTAATCAAGTGCTTAAGGTAAAGGTTCGTTACAAACACCATGTAGCAAATGGTTTAGACGATTGGTATGCTCTCTTTCAATCACTCGCATGTAACAAGCAAGTCTAGATTAAATCAAGCATGCTATGTGTCTTGATTATTTAGGAGTGGTGGTTTCACTGAGCTAGATGAGCAAGTGTGTTAAATTCGGTGGTGCTACGCCTAGGGTTGTACACTTGTTCGAGTGTGCTATTCCAAATTAGGAAACTTAAGAGTGATAGGTGTTTTTTCCGAAGCATTGTAGCCACTCTAGATGAATTAATTGAGATCTTATGTTTTTGTGTGAAAATTGACGACCATTGCATGTAATTGTTGAGTCTGACTAGATTTGCCCAACCTAGGAGTTCACAAAATTAATTGTTTTCGATTTATATATGTTTTCTTAGTTAATTAGATTAGTTCTCTCCATTTCTAGTTGTTGTAGTTAGTTGTTTGTTGGCTCTCTTGCTCTCACGTTAGTGTAGTTAGTTAATTTGTTCTCTTGCACTTAAATTAATTTAGTGTAGTTAATTAGTTAATTCTCTCCCTCTTTTCCCCATTCTTGACCAAAGTAAAGAGAACCAATCTATGTGGATCAACACTCCCGCTTACCACTACTACAAACCAATTGTAGTTACTTTTTGGTAGCAATTGGAGTATAAATTTATTATTGACGCATTCGCGCGCATCAATTTTTGGCATCATTGTCAGGGATTGGTTTTTATCTTTTCTTTGGTTTTTATCTATCTTGTCCATTGTCTCTAACATATTAGCAAATAAGTACTCCTTGATGGCCACCTTTTCATACCACATTTGTAGTGGTCCTTTTGATGTGCAATATTAATCATCTCTAAGGTTTAGGTTGAGGCTGATTAATGTTGTTGAGCATGATTTGTACCTGAGCAATGAAAAATTGGATCGAATGATTGAACAAGAGAACAAATGGTTCCATGAAGAGATGAAGTCTTGGTATAAAAATTCGGGAGCTCCTATTAGTCAAGTGAACACCAAACTTGAGAACTCGAGCTTTGAAGAAGAGTTTCACGCATAACAAATGTATAAGGATACCTTGAGTGCTATTCCTTCAAAGAATATTGTGGAAAATGAGCTTTCCATTGAGGAGGATCTTGAAGTTTCTCCACGTAAGATGAACATTCACATTGCACTAGTTCAAGATGCAGTCAAAAAGAAGGTTGAAGTCAATTTGGAGAGGCTGGAGTAACTATAACTAGAGAGCAAGGAAGACCAATGCTTTGCATTCGTGAACCCACCCACCCTCCTGCATATATTTGATGACTTTGAGATGGACGTGGGGGAAAGGAGCATTTGGAGACTTTCAACATCGCTGACACTTTTGTATTGGACGATCAAGCAACGATAGATTCTTTTGTGTTAGAAGTCCCAGATAAGCTCCCATTTCTGAACAAGGGCGTGCCTGTCTCACTGCCCAAGGCTAAAGGAGAGAGTATCATTCTTGAATACTCTCTATTGGAGGGCATCACATGAAAAATCATGTCAAGTCTAGCCAAAGACTAAAAACAAAGGCACTTGTTGGGAGGCAACCCTACTTTATGTTTTCTTTCATGCATTTTAGTTTAGTTTTGTTCTTGTTTGTTACATTAACTCCTAATATCAATTTCTTAATTTTTGTAGGAGCTATTGATATCGGAGACGGAAGAGAGTTTCCTAAAAAATTGATGAGAGTTTCTATGGATTGGAGAGAGTTTTAAGGAGACCAAGACTATATAAGTGCACATCGGTCAGATATAATGGTTCATTCTTACGGATCACATTCCCTTGTTTCAACATGATGGATAATGTCATGCAAGGCATTAACCCACCACACATTTATTTTGTTGAAACTAATGCTCATTTCACAAATTGTATTTGAAAATCGATTGCTAATGCGTTCATGTGTGTGAATGATACTTCTATGAGTTTAGGGAATTTTTTCGGAATCATTCCTATGCGAGAGGGATTTCATGTGCCTCTATTTGAATTGCATGCATTAAATGTTTTTTGAGCTTCAGATGTTTTATACTTGATGTGATTCTAACACTTTTAGTCTCTTGTTGCCATTTTCCTTGGTTGTGTTATGCGCGGTCACTTTTCTAACTTTATTTGAGCATTCTTTTTATGAAATTGACTAGTTATTATAGGATTCTTGGTGTTTTGAGACTTGGTTGGGACTTGAAAATCAATTTTAGTCGTCGTGTTTTGCGGCGGGTCTTTTAGTAGAACCCAAAACCCTTGACCTTATTCCACCACTTTCTTGTTCATTTTACTCTTTGTTGAATGACTTTGGGCCTTCATGATTTGGTTGGAACTTTTTAAGTTAGTTTCTTTGATAATTAGTTATTGCTCTTATCATGTCATAGTTTTAGAATTTTTCAAAATTCCCCTAGATAGTTGAAAAAAAAGAAGAAAAACAAAAAATAAAAAGAAAAATAAGATAATAATCACCTAAATAAGAGTTGTTTTTGTCATTCAACTAGTTTTGGAGAGTTTGTTACTCGTGTCTTTGCATTGTAATTACTTTGCATTTTGTGTTACTCGGTCCATCGTATATCACTTGTTTCCTTTCACCTCCTTTTGTTGTCTATATGTTGTGTTTACCTTGACATTATTTTGAACCTTGAGGACATGGTTTCGACTAAGTTTGGGGGGGGGGGGTTTGTGGAAGATCGTTTTTGATAGTTTGGAATGCGAGACTCAGTAGGTACATCCGTTAGTTACTTTTATTTTTGATTATGGATGTTATAGATGGTAATGGTGGTGTATTTGTTTCTCATTTCTTCCTTTGTACATTCCATCTTCTAGTCCATCATTCATTTCTTACGTATTCATCTCATAATTTCTCATTAGTTCATGCATTCATTTTGTTCATGGCATCATACATGTAGTTGTAATTTTTTTAAAAAATTTTGGGACAAATATATATGCTTTGTTTCATGCATTTAAAGTTTCTTAGGAATCATGTAAAATCATTTAGATGTATATAGAGTTGCCCAAACTTAACTTAAGTGCCTATTGGTTGTTGATTTTGTTTAGGTATGCCTTTGAGATACAAACTTATGTTGATGTAAGAGACTCCAATATGTCGTGTCCTTCATTTGGTTTGATCATTGTTACACCGTAGGGTCTACTACGAGGGATGGGTCCTATACGTGCTTGACACCAAAGTGGGAAGAAGATCAGAACTGTGCAAGTGGAAAATGTTAGATCTCTAAGGTCCGATAACGATGTCGCACTCCACTTGAGGTGAAATTTTAAAGACCGAAGCATGTGTAAGGGAAGGATTATAGGTCATCTTTTCCTTAAATAAAAGGCATCATAGCCCACCTATCATCTACTTCCACTAGTTTGCCATTTTTTAGCCTATTCCACCATATTTTGTTGGCACCTATCATGAAATCCAATAAATTACACAACCTTCATTATTCCTTGTTACCTAGTTAGAAAGCCTAGTTTAGACCAAAAAGTGTTGTGAAATAGAGCTTGTGGGATTTCAAATGCCAGAAAATCCCAAGTTTGGGGTATATGTTGTTTGAAAATTTGTGAATCACTCCAAAAGTTTTGAAAAAAAAATAATAATGTGCAAAAAGCACTTGAAAATAAAAGGAGTTGGTGCAAAAAAAAAAGGGAAGTGCCAATGAAACTTCAATATTTAGTTGTGTTCATTTTGTTTTAGCTCTTTGTGTTGTATATATGGTCTATGCTAGTGTTTTTCAGCATTTTTGAATCCATAAACATCAATTTTCATTGTTAAGCCTAGCCAAGCCCCTCTATAACCTAAAGAAAAGAACTAATTGACTCTTACATGTGTTGAGTCTTCATTAGTGGAGAATGTGAGTTGTAGTCTCGCCTATGAGATTCCTTTGCACTTTTAATGGCCAATAAAGAGATCGTAAACTTACGACTTGAGTGCATAGGCTGAGAAAACTCATGATTAGTTGATAGTCATGTCTTTTAACCGAGTTTTAGATTTTGAAAGTGTAATATTGGAAAAGGTCGGGCCTAAGTTCTTGACAACTTCTAGTCTCCAAGTCTCTTAAGTCTTGTGTTGATTTGGTATCTAGTGAAACTAAAGGATTCACACTTTTGTTATTGTTTTAGGCTTAAGATCATTTAATATGTTGTTGCTTGTCTCTTCAATAAAGTTGATTTGTTTATATTTTCATTACGAGTCCATAGATTTACATTAAGGGTCTAATCGTATTAGTTAGTTCATGTCTTATTAGTACTCGAGGACAAGCAGAACAATAAATTTGGGGATATTTGATGAGTTCGTATTCATTCCCTATTTTTGTGACTAAATAGTATATTTTACATGTTAAAAGTCTCCAATTTTTGTTTGTAAATACTCTATTTTGCTAATTGTAGGCGTTTGATGGTGTTGAACTAAAAAAAGATCAATATAATGGGTTTTTGATGTCTTGTAGTGATATGCATTGAAAAACGCACTTTCACGCGTCTTGGGCAGCCACGTAAGACCCACAGTAGGCCATGGCGAAGGGATTTTTTGCTTGATTAACCCATTTTAAAATAGTTTTTATCAATCTAACACGCCTACTTAAATATATAACAAAATAACACATTTGATGTCACATCACAACGCCACATCAATGCCACATCACTAATATGGAAGCTGTGGTTTGCGAACACGACTTCCATATTTTTATTTTCGTTAATAATTTTTTTATAAAAACAATTATTTCTATTTATTAAATAAAAAATTACTAATAATAAAATATGGAAGTCGTGTTTTGCGAACACGACTTCCATATTTTTATTTTCGTTAATCAATTTTTTTTTAAAACACTTATTTATATTTATTAAATAAAAAAAAATTACTAATAATAAAATATGGAAGTCGTGTTTTGTGAACACGACTTTCATATTTTTATTTTCGTCAATTTTTTTTTATAAAAACACTTATATATATTTATTAAATAAAAAAAATTTAATAAACTATGGAAGTCGTGGTGCCACGACTTCCATAGTTATATAAATTAGTGGTTTAGGGTTTTTTGAACTTTTTTCTTCTTCTTCGCCCACTCCCGTTCACCTCTTCTTCTTCGCCCACTCCCAGCTGTTGTCGCACTCGCCGTTGTCGCACTCACTCTGCCGCTGAGGCTTTTTCACCTCGACTTGTCGCACCTACCCCCGCACTTCTCGGCTTCTCGATTCACTGCCATTCTCTTCAGTTCTCAATTCGCTTCTCGACTTGGCCGATTGTTTTGGTTAGTATCTTATCATCTCAATATTGTTTTGTTGTTTTGTTAGTCAATTATCATTGTTTTTGTCAATTTCAAAATGGGATTGTTTTAATGGTGTGGCTCTGGCATTTTTTCTTTGATGAAAGCATGCTTGGTGATGGTTGGGGCTGGTGTATATGTGTATTGGTTCAAATTCAACTTAGATTAATTATTATATGTTATAGGAGAAACAAAATGCAGGAAATTTAGGGTGTGTTTGATAGGTGAGGAAATGAAAAAACCATAAAACTTTTTCCATTTTTCCGGAATAACTGACTTTTTTGGTGTTTGATATCTCAAAACCATTTTGAGAAAATATTCCATACATCCTTATTTTCCTCAAATATTTTCTCTCTCAACACCTAAAAAAATGGAAAAAAACCTCATCGTATCCAACTTTTCATCTTCATCTTCGTCCCACCAACGCTTTCATTAATATCAGTTGTGTTGGAGGTGAAGATTGAGGTAAGTGATTGTGGTGGTCATCATGTCGGCGATGCCAATCCACTCTTCCATCTTGCTAGCGATGTCGATCCACTCTACCATCTTACTGGCGTATATGATCGTCCTCCTTTGCTTCACAAAATCAGAGCCTTTAATTGTAGTGATGAGAACATGTGAGTTGTTGTTGTTGTATAAGGACATGTGAGCCTTATTAGAAGAACCTAATTTTCATTTACAGTTTGTCGCAGAAGTCTGCATAAGATTTTAGATGCCCTTGGGATCAATCAGTTGTAGTGTGGATTATGCCACAATTTCAAATTTTGTTACCCAAACTTGCCAATTAGGTATTACCATTTTATTCTTACTTATAAACTAATTAAAACCTTTTTTATTTTCTTTAAAGAGAAGGCATTAAAACTTTGCCAGATCATAATTACCCACTTTAGATGAAGTGCATCATGCGTGTTTGTATAAAAGCCTTAGTGGATGGTATAGTTTTTGGAAGCAGTGCTTAGTTTTCAACCTCAAGCCCAAACTTCAAATGGCACATGCATGATTTTTCTCTTTTTATTGAATTGATGGCATCCACATTCTCCTAAGATCAAGACACAAGGACTTTGATGTTTCTATATGAGGGACTTACAACTTTGTAATGACTTGAAGAATTTGAGATAGGAACTGAAGATTATTAATTATAGCTGATTTATCAGTATAATCTCTTAAAAAAATATAACTGTCAAAAGAAAATTTTCTTTATTCCTATCAAACAATCGCAGAAAATTCTCTTTAAAAAAATTTCTTTAGAATATTTTCTTAGGCAAATTGTTTTTTCTCCAATAAAATTTTTAAAGCTATCAAACACACCCTTAGAGTAACAATTGTTTATAAAGCATTTTATTCCCTTTTTGTTTCAATGGGTAATTGTTTATAATGCATATAGATTTTCTACGGATCCATTATATTTTTTATGATTCTTGCTCGAGCCGGATGATAAAAAATTATCATGTCCAGTTCCTTGGTGGATGTGTCCGTAAGAATTCACCTATCCCAATAACAAAGAAACCTGACTTGAATGATCCTATATTAAGAGCTAAATTGGCAAAAGGAATGGGTTATAATTATTACGGAGAACCTGCATGGCCAAACGATCTTTTATATATATTTCCAGTAGTCATTTTGGGTACTATTACTAAAGCTAAAAAGACTCATTCTACCTATTCAATGTAAAGAAAATTACCGGCAAATCATATGAAAGAATAATGTTGTTGCTCTTTAAGCTGAAACAAGTTAAAGAAGAAAAATGTAAAAAAGATAAACAATAGTGAAAGATCTCTTAACATGAGGGGGAAATTCCTCAGTAGATTAGACCAGCACCTTAGAACAGATAATTCTTCAAAGGGCCTCATACAAATATGTCAAAAGTGATGTGCATTAGCATTTGCAGTCCACAAAAAGATAATTCCTTGCTCGTTGTTCTATTGCTTGCACCAATTGTGTCACTTATGTGATTGGTAGTTGGTTCCTTTTTGTGAATAAAATAAGAGGCTAAAATAAAATAGATTTTTAAAACACGTTGGAGTTTGTTATGTTTCTATGTACTTGGATGGAGTTTGTTAAGTTTCTATGTACTTAGTTGGAGTTTGTTAAGTTTCTATGTACTTAGTGAATTAATTATTATCACTTCTATTGACTAACAATTATATTATATATATATGTTTATTATATAGATTCTATAATGGTTGACCGGAGAGTGACTTTGATATGCTATATGAATGGTGCCATTGTTAATGGACCATTTGGAATTTCATATACAACAACACCTATTTGACATCTCAGATGTAAGTTGAGTTTAAGGTATGAGGAACTTGTGAGTTTTATTTGCAATGCTTTGGAGATAGACGTTGAAAAAATGATATTACATATAGTATATCGTTATCTTGTGTACATTGGAGCTGGAACATACAACTATGTCCCTTTGCAAATAGTTGATGAATCGACTCTTAAAGATGGTTGGGACATTGTGGCTGAATGTCCACCACCGAATTGTATGGAGCTATTTTTAGATTTAGTTCTGAGGCAATTACATACTAGTTCTAACATAGCGATCAGTGCGAAAGGGCATAGTATTCAACCCCCATTTGAACGTAATTACTGTGCATCACCTTTAATGACTTTAAATCATGATGTTGATGAAGAAACTCATGCCCTTGGTGTATGTGGTGGTGTGAACGATGATGACGATGATGAAAATTATTGCAGTGATGGGAATACTACTGAACAGAGCAGTGATGATGCCAATGATGAAGGAATTGATGCACTTCATGTTCATTGCCGAGGATGGCTCATTATCTTGTCCTCCAATCTTGGATGAAGTTGGAAACAATGATTTTTTTTATCAAGAGGCTAATGGACTTAATGATGCGCCTGTGGGTGTAGGTGAATTTGTCGTACCTTCATCTGTATTTATGGAATTGAGTAGTGAGGCAATGACCCCCTCCATTAGAACACAATGATTCCTTCTAAAGCTCTATGGAATGAGGCCTCAGAATTTCATGTTGGCATGCAGTTTTTTTTCTAAGGGGGACTTCTAACATGCAGTAAAATTGTACAACATTAAAGTACACAGACAATTTGTGGTAACTCATTCAACACCTAATGTGTGGATTATCTGTTGTAAGAAACTTTCAGATGGATGTGCTTGGAGGTTGCGGTGTTCAAAAAGAAAAGCACATGGAATGTTTGAGATAAGTAAATATGAGGGACCACATACCTGTATCAATTCAAAACTATCAAAGGATCATGCTCATTTGGACTTCGCTGTTATATGTCGTGAAATTGAAAATGTGGTGAGAAGAGATCCATCTATTTCAATTCCAGTTCTTCATCAAATTATCAAGGACAAATTTAGTTTTAATGTTCATTACAAGAAAGTCTGGTTGGCAAAAAAAAAGGCGGTCGCCAAAATCTTTGGAGATTGGGAGGAGTCATATAAAATGTTGTCGCGGTGGATGGCCACTCTTCAAGAAAGCAATCCTGGGACACGTGTAGATTGGAGATACAATGAACCCAATGCTAACAACGAAGTTGTATTTAAATGGGTTTTTTGGGCATTTGCACCATCTATTGCAGGTTTTAGACATTGCAGGCCACTAATACAAATTGATGGCGCATTCTTGTACAGAAAATACAAACAAAAGCTCTTGATAGCCACAGTTGTAGATAGTAATAGTCATATATTTCCCTTAGCATTTGCCATTGTCGATGAGGAAAGTCAAGACAGTTGGAGATAGTTTATGGCTTGTTTGCGACATCATGTGAGTGATCGATATGGTATATGTGTAATTTCTAATCGACACCCTGGTATATTGTTGGCAATAAATGATCCTCGAAATGGGTGGAATTGTGACTGAGCTAAACATAGATTTTGCCTTCGTCACATATGTAGTAATTTCAACTTGAGATTTGGGAGAAAAGAATTGAAGAATATGGTGTACTAAGCCGGTGCGCAACATCAACCTCGAAAATTTAAGGCATATATGCAAGAGCTTCAACAAATTAATGCTGAAAGTATTGCGTGGTTTAATGATCTTGATCGAGCACAATGGACCAATGCATACGACAAAGGATATCGATACGGATGGATGACTATAAATCTAGCGGGTATTATGTTTATATTAATTTTTTATTTAATGTGTTTGATTTATGTCATGTTTATAAGAAAATACTCATAATATAACTCATAATATTTCTTTTCACAACTGTAGAATGCTTTAATGGGGTCCTTAAAGGCGCACGATTTTACCCCGTCACAGCGTTGGTGCAAGTAACATTTTATCGCATTATGGCTTACTTTAACAAAAGGCATGACGAAATAGGTGTCGCCTTAGGAAGGGCCAAAAAATACACCAAGTATGCACTTGATAAGTTACACCATTGGGGAAAGGCAGTTGGGGGCACAATGTTACATTGGTGAATTGTGAAAATGGCACATTTGAAGTAATCACTGGAACACGTGGGTATCATTTGAGAAAAGCGTCTAACAAGCAAGTGGTGAAGTTGGCGGCTCGTAGATGCACTTGTATGAGGTGGCAGTGTTTTGGCATTCCATGTCCCATGTTCAAGCAGCTTGCACTAGTGTTGCTATAGACTACTTTCAGTACATTAAGTCATATTATAGTTTGTCCGTGTACAGTCAATGTTATGCTGCGAGTTTTCAACCAATTCCTCACGAAGATTATTGGCCTGATTCTAGAGTTCCATACACCTTGCTACCTGACCCTTCTCGGAAGCGAGTGAAAAGAGGTCATCCCCAAACAAGACGTTTGTGAACTGAGATAGATTGGAGAGGCAATCAGAAACAACCGTGTCATATGCAGCGAGAAAAAGAATGGAGAGAAGCGCCAACAAAATTGCAATGTAATATGTGTAAGAAGGATGGTCACAATAGGCACACATGCTCTCATCGTAGCAAGAACAACCACCTAATCATTCACAATGAAAGACATTTCAAGTCTAATAATTTCTATTCACTCATCTTTTTCTTATATCAGTTATTTTTAATTATAACTACGTTATTGGTGTATTTTGTTTGAATTAAACCATGAGTTTGTTTTAATTAAAGTTGTTGAAGTTTAATTAGGTACACATGTTTTATTTTTCTTTTTTAATGAAATTTATTGTTGATATTTGTCTTTTCCTTGTTCTATTAATAACAACTTTGTTAATGTTTTGGGGTTCAAGCGTGATATGGATCCTGGGCCTGTAGATGATTCAGTATTGACTATGCAGGCTCTACATAGATCTACTCGAGTGTGGAATGTACCGGTAATATTTTATTTTTGGTAATTTTTTTTAGAGTTTGTAGCCAAATTCGTACTAATGTAATTCATTTGTATTTTTGCATAGCAGGATCCTGGTGTCTTGACAATCAGGCGTAATTCGACAGCATTACATCGACTGATGCCACTTGACGAACGTATAGTTGGGTACCTTGACCAAGTTGGATTATATGGAACAGCACAAATAGGTTTCATAGGAATTGATTAGCATCTCATTACTGCACTTGTTGAGAGGTGGAGGCCAGAAACATACACATTTCATTTTCCAGTTGGCGAGATGACCATTACCCTATAAGATGTTCAGATAATTTTAGGGTTACCTGTTAATGGATTACCACTCATTGGAATTATAGAACAAGATTATGATGCCTTGTGTTTGGGACAACTGGGCTTCTCATTCCCTGAAAATAGCAGAGGAGGTCGTATCTCAATTCGACAACTCTCAACATGGTTTCTAAACCTTCCAAATTTTGTTAGTGATGAAGAAGTGCAACGACATGCAAGAGCTTACATATTACAGCTTCTTGGAGGAACCTTATTTGCAAACAAGTCTAACAATCTTGTACACATAATATATTTACAATTTTTGGAGGACTTTGAGGTAGTAGGAAAATATAGTTGGGGTAGTGCAACTTTGGTCCACTTATATAGACAATTATGTCTTGCTGCTGATAATGATGGAGCGGAGATTGCGGGTCCAGTTATATTATTGCAACTATGGGCTTGGGACAGATTGCCTTTCCTTGCACCAATAATGGGAAATGTTCTTCGAGAAAAATACAACCACATGATGATTTGTTCCCACATCCTCCCTTTGGTCATAGGTAATTATCAATTTCTTTTACCTAGTAAAAAACAAGTTCATCTATCTACATGTGAATTGATGCATGCATTGTGTTGTTCTCCATGTTCGTATAGGTAGAGACATGCCTTAGAAACCACCGGAACATCAATGCACGTTCTAACAAAATATAGAGAAATGATTGACATGCAAACACCTGAGGAAGTATGAAATTCATTTAATTAATTTCTTTATAGTTCATTTTTTTAAATGGTGAAAACTATAATTTCATTCATTTCAATTTACTATTTATGAGCTCAGGTAATTTGGGAACCATATCCTGAGACGGTGATAAGAGATTTGCCAGCGTATTGTAGTAGTGGTCATGGTATTTAGCGAATGAAGGCACCTCTAATTTTCTTTTGTGTTGTTGAAATGTACAATCCTGATAGAGTCATACGACAATTTGGTTTAAAACAAAGGATACCACCTTTAACTAACACAAGTAAGGAGCTACATAAAATTGACTTGCGAGGGAAGACTAACAAGGATTGGAGTGCAGAACATAGTGATTATGTCTCCATATGGACTGAACATGCTTCTAATATTGCGAATGATGAATTATTGGAGGAGCCAATGGGATTCTATGATCCGTACATGGTATGGTATCGTCGCATTACACGACGATTCATGTCTTCTCGTGGAGCTATTGTTGAAGCATTGGTAAGTATGAAATTTTTTATTTACAATCATGAAGTTTTCATAATAAATATTTTACTTTTGTTTTCATATGCAATTTCATAAATTTTTTCATATGTAGGCTTATGGAATTACTTCAATTCATCAGCTGACATTGGGTGATGATGTTTCCATTCCACGTATTAGAGATATGGTTGCATCAACTTTGACTATAATACGTGCAGACTATCGCATCTATAATATGCCACCCTTTTTTGAAGAATCCCATCAATCTTCTCATGAAAATATATGTTCGAGTCATGGTACTCCAGTGTATACTCCATACGTACCTCTTAACAATGAGTCTGATACTACATCTACTCCATCGGCACATCCCAACACTGAGTTTGAGACTACACAAGCCTTTCATTTTGACAGGATACCTACATTGCCACGTCATTTTGATGCAAGTCCAATACCGATGAATTCATTCGAAACTACTAGTAGTATTGGTGGTGAGAGACATGATATCAATGAAATTCAACAAGAAGATGCTCAAAATTTGTTGCCTATTGATGTGGACCTGTGGAATGTGCCATTAGCTTTAGATCGTGAACGACGAATTAAAAAAGAACACGTTGTGGGACTGGAAGTCATTTTTTGGGGTCAGATTAAGTCATCTTTTTTTGAAGTGAAACAACACATCTTTTTGTTTCTATCGATGTTTTGTAGTTGATAGTTAGCATACTCAACGTGAACGAGAACAATGTAATATTTTTGTGAATCCGTAATTTAATTAACAATGTATTTTTTTGTTAAAAAACAATGTATTTCTTAGACTTAGAATTGTGAAGTTCAAGCCTATTGCGCATGTAGGTAAGATGGTAGAAAACCACACACCAGAATAGGAAGATTCAGGCGCAAGGAATTGTGCTCAACAATTGGATTTCCGGCGTAAGGATTTGAGTGAGGAACTTTACTTGGAGGAAAATAGGGATTTCACCTAGACTCTAATAAGCCAGCGCTTTAAAGGGCTCAGGGTTTACGACTTCTTAGTTATAGCCGCCTAACCTCTCAAAAAAATGAACTGTTTAAACTGTGCAGTACCTCTAACCTTGAGGATCTCCACTAAAAGAAAGTTTAAGCCAGGGAGAACTTGACTCCTATCAAGCTAACTAAACTCCTCTTTCTCCGCCTTAAAGATTGCCTTAGAGAGATGGATTGTGAATCTCATAGCACGTTAATAAAGAATTTTATTAAGAAAAAACAAAAAAAAAAACAAAACAAAACAAAATATATGGAAGTCGTGACTGCAAATCACGACTTCCATATTAAATAATTATTTTCATTTCTTAAAAAACAAAAATAATCATAAGGAAGATGTGTTCGGAACACACGACTTCCTTATTTTATTTGGATTAAAACATAAATAAATAAACAAAAAAATATGGAGATAAAAATAAAAATAAAAATATGGAAGTCGTGACTGCAAATCACGACTTCCATATTAAATAATTTATTTTCATTTTTTGAAAACGAAAATAATAATAAGGAAGTCGTGTTTTCCAAACATGACTTCCTTATTTTATTTGGATTAAAAAATAAATATAAAAACAAAAAAATATGGAGATAAAAATAAAAATAAAAAATAAAAATATGGAAGTCGTGAGTTCAACTCACGACTTCCATATGTATGTTGTTCTGTCCCACATGGCGTGTGATGTGGCGTTAAATATGTTAATTTGTTATGTATTTTAGTAGGTGTGTTAGATTGAAAAATATTACTGTGAAATGTGTTAATCAAGCAAAAAGTCCCATGGCGAAGACTATATGGTTTAAAAGAAGGGTTGAAGCTCTAATTTTGAAGAAAAGACTAAAAATTTGACTACATTGCAAAGGTTAGACAGGCGTTTTAGCAGCCCTTGATGGTGCCTCGAGAAAAGTGATGTACAAGAGGTTACAACAGATGGGACAAGAAAGTGACTCAGAACAAAAACACATTTTGACAACAGTCGTTTCAGTAACCGTCTAAATGACCTTGAGATTCACTCATCAAAAGATGATAAAACCACTTAATAACTCCCCGAGCCCACACAGTTTCCTCCCATAAGCGTATTCAAATGCCCTTTTTCCTCCCATGCGCTGACTGCCAAACTGCCCCAGGATTGTCATTCAAAGACGTGCACGCTCCCCTCCAGATTAATCAGCAATCATAGACGTTCCACGACTCACATATGTTGTCATCAGATTTTTTTTTATTAGCAAAGACCAAATCCGGTCTAGGTTACATCTGTAACTACAAGATATCATATTCTAGCAATATGAAAATATGATTTGGAATATATTCCCAAATCTTAAAATCAACATCACAGTGAAAAGCTTCCTTGGCCATGTGGTATGTACAGGCATTATTCTCTTTAAATGTATGGTTAAAAACTACACTCCACTCCTTGTAAATCTCGCTTAGAATATCATGAATCAATGGATCTCGAAATTGGCTTTGTATTGAGTCCATAATAAGATCAATTGTTTCTTGTGAGTCTAGCGCCACAATGAGTTTCCTACATCATTTATCCTACGCCAGTTGCAAGTCATGTTTAACTCCCTATAGTTCGGCGCAAAGAGGTGAACACCGACCCGACTTTGCTTGAAATGCTGCTCAAAAATTGTCTCTCATCCCCTGTATAACTCCTGCCGTTGTGGCTTCCCCATCCTCCCCTCGTACCGCCTCATTACAATTTATTTTCAGCCACCCCACCTCTGGTGCTACCCAATGGCAATGCTTTCTTCTTGCTAGAGCCTAGCTCGAGGTTGACCACAAACCATCCGAACGAAGGATTTCATCAGTTCTGTAAATAAATGGATCACCTGACCTCATATCCCGTATCAGATCGATTCTCAAACATAGTGTTATTTCTCCAGGACCACTGTAACAACCCGTTATTTATTAACGTCATTATTTTTAATTAATTTCATATTAAGATGTCAGCTCGGATGACACGTGGATGCCGCATATAGACTAGGCATGACCTGGACCTAGGGACTGACTGTGTACTGCTGTTTTTTTTAAATTCGGTGATGTATTAATATTTTTATTTTTATTATGATGTGTTATCCATCATTGATGTGTATATATAATTACTTGTCGGGTGAGTTTGAACGCCAGGGTTTTGGTTTCGTAGAACACGCCAAAGAGAGGGTATGGTAACTATGAGGCTAGGCGTTGGGGTTAGACTAGATTAAATCATAACATGACAATGGGAGGATTTGAGTTAATGGAATTTAAATATAACCTTAGGCTAAGCACAAGTAGATCAATTACGTACACTAAGTGTGGGACCGCCTCGAGAAGCGTGCCAGATGCGGAGCACGGGGTGCCGGGTTGTCGGGAAGTTACCAGTTTATAGAATTTAATTAATGGTTTATATAGTATATATAGGTTAAATTAATTGAAACAAATCAAGTCCTATAGTTGTAGCTAAACAAATCAGCACACCTAGGATGGTTCTCGAGATGCGCAACAGGGAGATTCGAGATAGATGATGTTATGATAAGGTGTCCAGACCGAGTGACACAGGCTTGATCAGGACCGTCCTATTAGCCTCGAGATGCGTGTGCGCGGAGATTAAGTAACAACTATAAATAACAATCGATTTATCAAACATGCAAAACGAAATCCGAAAATCAGAGGATAGAACTGGAGATTCTGGGAGGAATTCGTGTGAGAGAGAGCTCAAGAAGGCATTCCACAATGAAATTCAGGTAATTTATTCACTCAAATCACTAAATTTCATAAAAAATATGGGCTTTGGGTAAGTAAAAGAAAATTCTGATTTTCGAGAGAATTTATCACTGGTTTTAGTTGATTTGTGGTTATTGTGGTTAGTTTTAAGGGATTAGATCAATTCAAATCGAATTTGTGGAAAAATAAGTGGTTTGGTGAATTCAAAACTTCAAAACATGCACAATTTGATTCTCTATTTTGGGTGAAGATTCATGTTTAATCAGTGTTTTGGATAGAGATGTGATGTTATTGAGGTGTGTGTGTTGTTGTGGGATGTTTGTGATGTGTTTAGGAACCAGAAAAACTAGAATTCATTTTTTGAAAATTCAGGGCAGCGTGCAATTAGCGCGCTAGGTGATGAACACTAGCGCGCTAATCACACTGGGGAAGATGATGAACAGTGCCGAAGATCAATTAGCGCGCTAATTGATGTGACTATACCCCCTGAACTCTAATTAAAATATGAAAAGCAAACCTAATAAATAATAAATCTAATTAATTGACCAATAAACCCTGGGATTAGATCTCAGGAGTCACGGGACATTAGTTGGAGTTGGGGACTAGTCGGGGGTCGGACCGGGGGCATTTTTGAAATTATTGAGCACGGTTTGAGGTACGTAAAACCCAACTGAACACCACTACTGCATGTACTTATTGTTATTTCATTTGAGCTGTAAATTATTGACAATCTATGAGTCCATTCTACTGAGACGGTGGAGTTTTCCCGTCTATGTATCCGGAGAATGTGTGGTCGCTTGCTAGGTGTATGGTCTAGGACACAATCGTAGGGTCGATGGTGTATGCCATAATAGGGCTCCTGGTCTTTAGTGCACATCTTGGATAGCTGGTTCACCCCTATTGGTGTATACTCTGTGTTTATATTCATGCGATGAACTTTGAGCAGTTATCTGCATTTTCCTTTCTTTTCGCATGTTTATTTAACACTATTTATTGATTTTCATTTATTTTCCTTAAATTATGATGCACGGTGGTTTTCCTTGGGATTTTACTTACTGGACTCGTCATCTTCCTTTTGTGATGGCTGAGCACAGATCCTAGTACTAGCCGGGGTAAGGGGATTCTCAGCGATTACATCTGACTTACCTACGCTGAGGCCAGCTGGTATGTATGTTAATATTATACTTTTGATATTTTGTAATATTTTGGAAATTGTGAGACTATATTTCACACCTGTACCTGTATATATATAACTATTATAGTTGATCACCTATATGTATAGTATTGCCGGGATTTTCTACTATAGGATGAATCAGTAAACTTTATATATTCTTTTGGTAATGTCAAGACTTCCGTTGTTATTTATTATAAATGTTAATTAACTTATTGCTAAATCTAAGACTATATGTAAACTAACGAATAAATTGACAAGACATGCCAAAGTGTCAGATAAGTGAGGAGTATGAGTGATGTGACAGAGGCTTCAGGTGCTGAGGCAGGAAAGTAGCTGACCACAAGGCGGCCTCGGGAATTGGGGCCGTCACAACCACAAATTTCAACAGGAGATGTCAAACATTACTTTCTTGCAATGGTTTTTGTGACTGAGGTTCGACACTAGCCAATCCACCAATGTTGATGTATAGAAGAGTGGAGATGATATCATTTGGGGGTAGGGATTTTCAAACTTGGTGAGCTAGTTGACAATCCCTTAAAAAATATAAGCAGATTCGTCATCTTCACGACATCGATAACAAATCCCATTCTCTCTTATATTCCTCTTACAACACAATGTGTTCGTAGGCAGTTGATTGTGTAGAGCATGTCATAGGAAGATACAAATCAGTTGAGGGTCATTAACTTCCAGATGAAATCCCAAAGTCTCAGTGGTAATTGGTAGTACATCTCCAAGACTAAGGCATATACTTTTTCCACTATAAAAACACCCTTCTTGTCATACATCCAACTGATCTGGTCTGGTCCCCTCGGTTGATTAGGAACTGGGATCACTTTGATCATTTCACATACCTCCAATGACAAATACCAATGTAATTTTGCAAAGTCCCAAGTCCCCGAACTCATAACAAAGCTGGACACATGCTCCGTCCAATCAGATTCCTCAAGGTTATTGATAGCAAAATGCGAGAGTTCTAATAAATTCTCCACCCACTTATCCTTCCAGAACAAATCATCATTTCCATCCCTTAGGATCCACGTGAGTCCTGATTTGAAGATCTCCCAATTGTTTCTAATGTTTCTCCAAACTATTGACATTGGCCGAGTCTTCGAGGCATTCGGTTCTCTTTCGTTCCCTCTATAGTATTTTCTTTTTAGGACTCGGACCCAGAGACATTCCCCCTCAGTGTAAAACTCCCAGCACAATTTAAGTATGAATGCCTAATTTTGATCCTGAGCCTTCTGTAGTCCCAGTCCTCCTCTATTCTTGGCTGAGCATAAAGTATCTCAATTAACGAGGTGTATTTTCTTTTTTACAGCCGAAGATCCCCAAACAAATGTCTTAGCCAATTTATCAATCTCATCGTATATGTGTGACGACAAGCGAGTTGATTGCATAAGGAAACTTGGTATCGATTGTAAACACGCCTTCACCAGAGTTAATCGCACTGTTAATGAATTAGGGTTTCTCTCATGCGTTGAATGCCCAATTCTCACCTTTTACAAGCCGCTACATGACTTTCTCCTCCTAAATGACTTCGTTGTCGTATACTGTCCAGATCCGATTGGAGAAAGCCAGGAATGCCTAAAAACCAGTGGCGATTTCCCCCATTTCGATCCATTCTCTCTCACTATACATATTTTCACTATTCCCTCGCCAACTTTAGTCTCTCCCTCTCCAATTTTTGTAATAAATCTCTATTCTCTCCATTATTAAGCTTGATTTGTAGATATTAGGGCCAAGAGGCACTAGCCTCGTGGCCTAGGTTGGATTATAAAGGAAGACTCAACATGAACATTGGAATGTGAGATTTTTCTTTCATTCATTTAGTTTTTGAATAATTTGCCTATCTTGCTTGTTATTACATTATAAACATGGTATGGGTTAGGGTTATTGTAGTGTACAATGCACTTTCTTTAATTTCAAGTCTATAGCTAGTTTATATTCATTCATACATAATTACGTAATAAATTGAACATCAAGTAGTAAATAGTTTACCCGATTGGTACGCTCCCTTTCGATCACTCTCATGTAACAAGCAAGTCTAGATTAAATCAAGCACGTTATGTGTCTTGGTTATTTAGGAGTAGTGGTTTCACCAATCTAGATACGGTAAGTGTGCAAAATTCGATGGTGATACACCTAGGTTAGTACACTTGTTCGAGTGTGCTATATGAAAATAGAAAATCAAGGAATGATGGTGTTTTTTTCGAAGCGCTATAGCCACTCTAGATGAATTAATTGAGATCATTTTTTGTGTGAAAATTGACAACCATTGTGTGTGATTGTTGAGTATGACTAGATTTGCCCAACCTAGGAGTTCACATAATTAATTATTTTCAACTTGTATGTGTTTTGTTACTTAATTAGATTAGTTCTCTCCATTTCTAGTCATTGTAGTTAGTTGTTTGTTAGCTCTCTTACTCTCATGTTAGTGTAGTTAGTTAATTAGTTCTCTTGCACTTAAATTAATTTAATGTAGTTAATTAGTCAATTTTTCCCTCTTTTCCCCATTCTTGACCAAAGTAAAGATAATCAATCTCTGTAGATCGACACTCAGGCTTACCACTACTACGAACCAATTGCAGTTAGTTTTTGGCAGCAATTGGAATATAAATTTATTATTGACGTGTTCGACTCGCATCAATTTCTGACGCCGCTGTTGGGGATGGGTTCTTATCTTTTCTTTGGTTTTCAATTATTTTATCTATCTTGTCCCTTGTATCTAATATATTTGCAGATAAGTACTCCTTGATGGTCGCCTCTTCGTACCACATTTGTAGTGGTCCTTTCGATGTGTAATATCAAACGTCTCTAAGGTTTAGGTTGAGGTTGGCTAATGTTGTTGAGCATGATTTGTACCTCAGCGACAAAAAATTGGATCGAATGATTAAACAAGAGAACAAATGGTTGGATAAAGAGATGAAGTTAGGGTATAAAAGTTCGGGAGCTCTTATTAGTTCAGTAAACACTAAACTTGAGAACTTCAGCTTTGAAGAAGAGCTTCACACATGATAAGTCGATATTTATAGGCTTTAATAGTCTATTTTAGAATAGTTTATTGTGAAAGTTTATAAAATATATATAATTATATTTAGTTTTGTTTTTCAGGTGAAACGGAGTTCACGGTTGAATTCGGGGCAGAAAAATATGCAAAATAGAGTATTTACTTGCAGTATTCGGATGTCAGGAGAGTTTATCTCGAGATTTACACCGACATGGAGTATTTAGAGTTGCACTGCCACGTGTCGTTTTGTGACTGGTCCAGCACATCAACACAACAACAATGTCACCACCAATCAGCACCTGCCACGTTCTCTTACACAGCTCCTCTTAACCACTCACGTCCAGCCATGTGGCAAAGCCAAGCTTCTCTTCTCGTCTAGCTGCTCGATCTGCCTCGACATACGTGCAGGTGCTGTCTCCCAAAATTTCGGTGATACCCGCGCGACTTTCTTCTGCCAGCTGAGCGCCACGCGTCGCTGTCTCATTGGTCCAGTGTGTCACTAACTCACCTTCCAACCAATCCTGTTTCACCACGTGTCACATTCCCTCACAGCACGTCACCACGTCTCTTCTCAGCCAGTCGCATGATGCCACGTCACCGCACCATAATCCTCTCCCCAATCACGTGCCAAACGTCAGCAAGCACCATAATTCAGCCAATGAGACACTGCCATATGTCAAGACCGAAAAATACCAAAATAGTTTTCTCTCTCTTCCAGAGACCAATTCTTAGTAGTTTTACACATTAGGACTTTAGGTATAAATAGAACACCTGTTATTATTTTTAAAAGACTTTTGCAATCAATTTTATTTGAAGTTTTATGAAGAATATGTGGGAAATGTGCCCTAGGTCAATCTATTAACAGTCTTTATGAATACATTTTAGTTAATAAAATAGAGGATTTCATTTGTTGTTTATTATAATTGATTTGCATGTTTACATTATAATAAGATCCATGGGTATTTACAGAAATATCCTAAATGTTCCTAGTCGATTATTATACTGGGAACTATAATGAATTAAGACAAGTGTGAGTCTTGATTGATGATCATACGATGATCATACGTATAGGAATATGAATCAAGATCATGAGTACTTGTTAGGGAACAAAGTACTGGACCGACCCGCTATGAGAACATCACATGGATTAAGTCATAGTTGTTTCTTATGATAGGTATATTTTTCAGTCCTTTGACTTGAGATTACCAGAGACTTCAACATTAGGAATACAGTGATTTGACGCAATCAAACGTTGTCTTTAACCGGACGATTATAAAGGTTGTGATTGGTTACTATATGAATAATGTGGTGAAGTTGTATAATCGAGATAGAATTTGTCCCTCTCATATAAAGAGAGATATCCAGTGGATCCCTCGATGTGTTAGACTGTTAAAAAGTCTAGTCTAAGTGAATTGATATTGATCAATGTCACTTAGATGTTTTCAGTCTACCTAGAAATCGAGACTAGTACGATTGAACATGTTGGATGACAATTCCATGCCTTATGTTTGATCAAAAGGATATCGTGTGACAAAAGGATGTTATATACACTATTGATTAGGTTGTATCGATTTGATATTCGTACAACTTGGGTAGTCATAATGTCTTGCTAGAGGCCGCTTGTGACTTGTATACCAAAATGTATTTTGGTACACTACCAACGTTGTATGAGCCTATTGGGTCGCACACTGAGAATGGTTTTGCGAGATTTTAAGATGGTTCAGAAAAATGAATTTTATATGATAAAATTCATGACAGAAACGTCCTTGTAGTGTATTACACTTATACTTCTTTAAGTAGGGATTTATGTGTAATTTACTTAACCGTCTATATACAAGGGTTGTACAAATAGACGCTTTGAGTTAGAATACAAGTACGAAAGAATTGTTAAAAGGCCGAAACTCTATTTCGTTTTAGAAACGACTTAGAGGTTTTTGGTATGCTCTGGATCGTTTTGGAGAGAAACAAAAAGGTTTGGTATTCTCTCGAAGCTAGCACTTCCAATCTCGGCCGTTGTTCGTGTGTGGACTGCTAATAGAGGGCGTTCATCGTTGGCAGTGCATTAGAGATCGATTAATCTTCAAAAAGGTACATTGCGACTGAGGTATGATTAAGTTTTCATAGTTTAAACGTGTTTTAATGGAATCAAATTCGGATCCTGTTGGGGTTTTTCTCATAATTGTTTTGTAATCTCCGCTGCGCATGAACCCCAAAACCCAACAGTGGTATCAGAGCCTTCGAGTTTGATTCCATTAAACTCATTGCATGTTTTCTTATGATATATGATTGAAAGCATGTTAATAGTTGATGTATATATGATATACATAAGTTTTCTGTGAGATTTATTATCATGTTTTGTGTATATGATACATATATTTGTGATTTAATTGAAATTAGTTTCGTACATGCTAGTAACCATGTTTGGTTAATTTGAATAATTTTAATGAATTGAGTTTCGTGTTCTATGATCCATGACACCATTAGGTTCGATTGGGATAGTAGTTTATGATTCAATTACATGTTTGTGGTTATTTGGATGAAGATCAAAATAAATAATTAATTTTCGAAATTATTTATTTATAAATAATTAATTTTCGAAATTATTTATTTATCTTGTTATATCTATTTTGTTATGAAGTTTCTATTTGATAAAGATAGATAACAAATTAGAATAGGAGATAAATATCAAGAATCTTGTTATTGGTGATATATTAGGATTCAAATATCTTATATCCAAAATAAATAATTAATTTTTGAAATTATTTATTTATCTTGTTTTATCTATTTTGTTATGAAGTCTCTATTTGATAAAGATAGATAACAAATTAGAATAGGAGATAAATATCAAGAATCTTGTTATTGGTGATATGCTAGGATTCTAATATCTAAAGTCCTAATTGGATTAGGATAAGATGATTAGTTAGATGTGGGCCCGGGTTAATTAAAAATGTTTTAATTGACTTAATTTTGGATAATTTAAGGGGTAAATTTAGTATAGTAAAATCAGCGAAAAATATGATTTTCTATAGAGAATTTCAATTTTCGGAATTGAAATTTCTCTTCTAAAAAAAAAAAGAGCACTACCCCCTGTTTCCCCATCCGCTGACCGGTCAGCGGAACCACCGCCCGCTGACCGGCCAGCGGGACCGCCTCTAACTAATCCTAGTGCACGGAAATTCTTCTATTAGTGAATAGCATAAAATTTTCTAAATTGTTTAGTGGTTCTACAAATCAATAAAATATATGATATTTTCATTGTTTACTTAAAAATCACTAAAACTAAATAAAATCCCTCTATTAAATCTTAAGTCTTGTGCCATCCAATTTAAACACTTATCAAGGCCTCGATCGCACTAATATAGTTTCAGCCATAGTTGGGTGTATTGTGTTATCTTGGTGAGATAAGTTGGGTAAGAGCTACCTAAATGTTTAAATTGGTTCGACTTAATAAAGCTATCAAGATAGTTTTGGACTTTTAGGCATATGATGAGATAAAAACATGCTAATACATAAGATGTCTCATATCTCATAAAAAGATCTAAAAATTACATAAGATGTAATTGGTAACTGTTACCTACCTAAATAATCAAGTTCTGTGTTTCATGCCATAGCTGTCATAGAATTAGGTGAAATATGGATTTTAGTCCCCTAAATAAACAGTATGTTTTAGGAGGGTTGTTAATTTAGTGGGAGTCTGTTCCTCTATACTAAAATAAACTTTGCATAATCTTTATTGTAGATCAATGGCCTCTTCAAGTAACAATAATCCCCTGTCACTGCAATCTATCCTTGAGAAGGATAAGCTATCTGGGACTAACTTTCTTAATTGGTTCAGAAACTTGAGAATCGTTCTCAAGCATGAACGCAAGTTGTATATCCTGGATGCTCCAATCCCTGAGGACCCACCAGCCAATGCTACGAAAGTTGTGAAGGATGCGCATAATAAGCATGTCAACGATTCTACTGATGTTGCATGCATTATGTTGGCAACTATGGTTCCTGAACTTGAGAAGGACATAGAACTAATGGAAGCCTATGACATGGTTGTAACTCTGAAGGAAATGTTCCAACAGCAAGCTAGGCAAGAAAGGTTCGAGACAGTCAAGAACCTGCATTCTTGTAAGATGATTGAGGGTGCGTCAGTTAGTCCTCATGTTCTAAAGATGAAGGGCTATGTTGACCAACTTGATGGACTTGGATTTCCCATAAGCCAAGAGTTGGCTACGGATTTGATCCTAAATTCATTACCGGAAAGTTACTCACAATTTGTGATGAACTACAATATGAATAATATGGAGAAATCAATTTCAGAGTTGCATTTGATGCTCAAAACTATTGAACAAAATATCAAGAAACCCTCTAGTAATGTGTTGATGGTCCAAAAGGGAAAAGGAATGAAGAAGAAAGGCAAAGGCAAGGCTAAAGTTGCCAAGGCTGCTGCTGCACTTGTCGCAAAGCCTGTGGAACAAGTCATGCCCCAGCCTGTTTCTGCTTTAAAACACCCAAAAGAAAAGGAATGAAGTTTCTGAAAGGAGAAATCGAACCTTATTAGATATGGTTCGATCTATGACGAGTCATGCAGATCTTCCTATATCATTTTGGGGTTATGCATTACAAACTGCAACTTTCACTCTAAATCGAGTTCCTTCTAAAGCGGTTGATAAAACACCATACGAGATATGATACGGGAAGAGACCTAGTTTGTCTTTTCTTAAGATTTGGGGTTGTGAGGCTTACGTAAAGCGACAAGCTTCAGAAAAACTAGCACCTAAATCTGATAAATGTTTATTTGTGGGGTATCCTAGGGAAACAAAAGGATATTACTTTTATAATCCCGCTGAGAACAAAGTGTTTGTTGCTCGGTATGGTGCCTTTATGGAAAAACAGTTTATTTTAAAAGACACTAGTGGGAGAGAAATAAATCTTGAAGAAGTTCAAGAATCACAAATAAACACTGAACTACTACTAGAAGTCCAACAACGTTTTGAACCAGTTGGACCTCCGCAAGTGACACAAGGCCTACGTTAATCTGGTAGGGTAAGACATGAGCTAGAGAGATTTGGATTTCTCATTACTGATAGTCGTGATGTGTTGCTTATAGATCAAAATGAGCCCACCACTTATCAGGAGGCTATCTCTGGACCAAGACTCAAATAAATGGCTAAGTGCCATGAACTCGAGATGCAATCCATGTATGATAACCAAGTTTGGAACTTGGTTGATTTACCTGAAGGTGGTAAGACCATTGGATGTAAATTTTCAAGAAGAAAACTGACATGGATGGCAAAGTACATACTTTCAAACCAAGACTTGTAGCAAAAGGTTTCAGGCAGACTCAAGGTGTTGATTATGATGAAACTTTTTCGCTAATAGCCATGCTTAAATTCATAAGAATTTTAATTGTCATTGCTGCATATTATGACTATGAGATATGGCAAATGGATGTAAAAACAACATTTCTTAATGGAAAGTTGCTTGAGGACGTGTATATGACACAACCTGAAGGTTTTGTACATCCTGAGAATTCTAGGAAGGTATGCAAGCTTCAAAGATCCATTTATGGATTAAAGCAAGCTTCTCGAAGTTGGAATCTTCGTTTTGATGAAGCAATCAAGGATTTTGATTTTATTAAGAACGAAGATGAACCTTGTGTATACAAGAAGGTTAGTGGGAGTGTAGTTGTTTTTCTGGTACTGTATGTTGATGATATATTACTCATTGGAAATGACATCCCAACATTGCAGAGTGTCAAGTCTTGGTTAGGGAAGTGTTTCTCAATGAAAGACTTAGGAGATGCAGCCTATATCCTAGGGATAAGGATCTATAGGGATAGATCTAAGAGGCTAATCGGTCTAAGTCAGAGTGCTTACATAGACAAGGTACTAAATAGGTTCAGTTTGCAAGACTTTAAAAGAGGATTGTTGCCAATGTCTCATGGCATAAGTCTCAGCAAGACTCAATGTCCTAAGACAAATGATGAGCGAGACCGTATGAATAAGATTCCATATGCATCTGCTATTGGATCTATCATGTACGCCATGCTATGCCCTCGGCCTAATGTATCATATGCTTTGAGCACTACAAGCAGATATCAATCAGATCCAGGTAAGAGTCACTGGATAGCAGTAAAGAACATCCTTAAGTACTTAAAAAAGACTAAGGAAGTGTTCTTGGTCTATGGAGGTTTTGAAAATGATCTAGTTGTAAATGGTTACACATATGCAAGTTTTCAAACTAATATAGATGATTTTAGATCGTAATCTGGATATGTGTTTACTTTGAATGGGGGTACAGTAAGCTGGAAAAGTTCGAAGCAAGAGACTGTGGCAGATTCTACAATGGAAGCTGAGTATATTGCAGCGTCCGATGCAGCAAAGGAGGCAGTTTGGATCAAAAAGTTCATTTATGAACTAGGTGTGGTTCCAACTATTGCTAACCCTGTTTGTTTGTATTGTGACAATAATAGGGCAATAGCAAAGGCTAAGGAGCCTAGATCACACCACAGATCCAAACATATACTTAGGCGTTTTCATCTCATCAGAGAAATTATTGAGAGGGGAGACATAAAGATTTGCAGAGTACCTACTAAAGACAACGTTGCGGATCCATTGACAAAGGCTCTTCCACAAACGAAACATGATGGTCATGTTAGATCATTAGGCATTAGATGCATGAATGATTGGCCCTAGAGCAAGTGGAAGATGTTGGGAAATGTGCCCTAGGTCAATCCATTAACAGTCTTTATGAATACATTTTAGTTAATAAAATAGAGGATTTCATTTGCTGTTTATTATAATAGATTTGCATGTTTACATTATAATAAGATCCATGGGTATTTACAGAAATATCCTAAATGTCCCTAGTTGATTATTATACTGGGAACTATAATGAATTAAGACTAGTGTGAATCTTGATTGATAATCATACGATGATCATACGTATAGGAATACGAATCAAGATCATGAGTACTTGTTAGGGAACAAAGTACTGGACCGACCCGCTATGAGAACATCACATGGATTAAGTCATAGTTGTTTCTCATGATAGGTATATTTTTCAGTCCTTTGACTTGAGATTACCAGAGACTTCAACATTAGGAATACAGTGATTTGACGCAATCAAACGTTGTCTTTAACTGGACGATTATAAAGGTTGTGATTGGTTACTGTATGAATAATGTGGTGAAGTTGTGTAATCGAGATAGAATTTGTCCCTCTCATATAAAGAGAGATATCCAGTGGATCCCTCGATGTGTTAGACTATTAAAAAGCCTAGTCTAAGTGAATTGATATTGATCAATGTCACTTAGATGTTTTCAGTCTACCTAAAAATCGAGACTAGTACGATTGAACATGTTGGATGACAATTCCATGCCTTATGTTTGATCAAAAGGATATCGTGTGACAAAAGGATGTTATATACACTATTGATTAGGTTGTATCGATTTGATATTCGTACAACTTGGGTAGTCATAATGTCTTGCTAGAGGCCGCTTGTGACTTGTATACCAAAATGTATTTTGGTACACTGCCAACGTTGTATGAGCCTATTGGGTCGCACACTGAGAATGGTTTTGCGAGATTTTAAGATGGTTCAGAAAAATGAATTTTATATGATAAAATTCATAACAAAAATGTCCTTGTAGTGTATTACACTTATACTTCTTTAAGTAGGGATATATGTGTAATTTACTTAACCGTCTATATACAAGGGTTGTATAAATAGACGCTTTGAGTTAGAATACAAGTACGAAAGAATTATTAAAAGGACGAAACTCTATTTCGTTTTAAAAACGACTTAGTGGTTTTTGGTATGCTCTGGATCGTTTTGGAGAGAAACAAAAAGGTTTGGTATTCTCTCGAAGCTAGCACTTCAAATCTCGGCCACCGTTCGTGTGTGGACTGCTAATAGAGGGCGTTCATCGTTGGCAGCGCCTTAGAGATCGATTAATCTTCAAAAAGGTACATTGCGACTGAGGTATGATTAAGTTTTCATAGTTTAAACGTGTTTTAATGGAATCAAATTCGGATCCTGTTGGGGTTTTTCTCAAAATTGTTTTCTAATCTCCGCTGCGCATGAACCCCAAAACCCAACAGAATATGTCTAGCTAATCAAGTCATTGCCTAGGTCAGAGGTGAAGCAAGTCAAGATTATGGATTCATGACATAACTTGTGAGATCTATTATTTTATTATTTAATTTAATTTCATCTATTACTTTGTTGTTAGTTTTCTTGAATATAATTTAAATTTAGGGTATGTATGTGGCCAGTGCATGCTTTTAAGTGAAAAATCTATTGTTAATTGACTCATTACTATCCATAATTGTACTTTTGGGACAATATAAGTGACAAACGTTCACCCGAATACCGTCAAAACCTTTCGGTTTTTGAGTGGGCGACAATTGAATCTAGGTTAAATCAGGAGCGGACGCGATCCGATTATCTAGGATTAGTATTCCCATAAAAGTTTATTATTGCGGTTAGTGTGTTAAATCTTATGGCAGATGTCTAAGGTTATGCATTAATTAGGGAAGTAGTTAGTGGCGGATGTCCTAGCTATCGAGATTAGGGGAATTAGAAATTTTTGGCGGATGTCGATTTTCCATAGTTAATCTAGGGGAAATTGAATTAATAATCGTTTTGGGAAAGATTAACGATCATGATATGTCATTGAATCTTGATCATGTCTTATGGAACTGTAGACCTAGGTATTTAAATTAATTTTCCATACACTTAGATAGTTAAATTAATTTTCCATAGACTTAGGTATTTATTTTAGTTAAGTAATTAGATTAATTAAGTTAGTTATTTTCTCTAAACCCCATTTCCCCTTTCTTTTAAAACTTTAGAAAGACTACTAATCTTTGTGGGATCAACCCTTTACCACTATCTGCAAATAGTTGGTTTTAAGAAATATTTTATTGTCGTATTCGGAGCGTGTCAATTTTTGGCACCGTTGCTGGGGATTGGTTTTTCTTTCTTTGGTTTTATTTATTTATTTATTTGTAGTTACTTTATACCCTTGTCTCTACCATGTTTACAGATAACTCCACGATGGCCTCCTATTCCGATAATTATAGTCAATTTAAAGACTCATACTAGGAAAGTATGAATGGGGTAGGTATGTCAAATTATGGACATGAATTTTCTAATTGGCCTTCTTATGTGCAACAAGTTGAGGTTTATGAACTTTGCAGAGATTATACTCATCCTACCGATGTTTGTCCTTACGAGTCTGAATATGAGAGTTATCCTTATTGGGGTAATGCATCGCCACAACCCGACTTGAGTTATCCCTTTTCCAGCCCACTGAATCCTCGACAAGATAAGCAATCTCTTGAAGATATATTCAAAGAATACTCCTCTGCCAATCAAAGATTCCATCAAAGACATCTTACAATATCAGGAAAACATGGAACAACTCTTAAAAGATATAAATTCGAACTTTCGAAGTACATAAACTCTTACTAGTAAAATGAATGATACACCTAATAGAATGCTTGAAGAAGAAGAGTTTCCCGTGCTATTAAGTTGTGATGAAAAAGAGACTTTGAATGATGTCGCATTAAAAAGTGTTGAAACGAATGAGCATGCCATGAACGAGTACTTTGCTATTGATGGACTTACACCTTGTATATATGAGTATTGGAGCGACAACGAAGAGTCAAAGGGGGAACTTGAAGTGTCTAATCAAAGCCAAAGATCGTTATGGCACAAACTTATGAAGAAGAAGCCAAAATATAAATTGAATTCACTTTAACAAGGCTGGAGGAACTACAACAAAAGAGTAAGGAAGACCAATCCTTTGTATTGGTGAACCCACCCACCCTCCCGTATATATTTGATGATTTTGACATGGAGGTGGATGAAAAGGAGTGTTCGAAGACTTTTTGCACCGCCGACACCTTTATGCTGGACGATTTAGAAATTATAGATTCATATGTGCTAAAAGTCCCAAATAAGCTCCCATTTCTAAACAAGGGCGTGTCTGTTTCACTGCCCAATGTTAGAGGAGAGAGTATCATTCTTGGATACTCACTATTAGAAGGCATCACGTGAAGACAACATACGCCAAGTCGAGCCAAAGACTTTAAACAAAAGAGCTATTGGGTGGCAGCTCAAATTTTGATAAGTATTATTTAGTTTTTTTATTTTTATTTTTTTTCTTATTATGCATGAACTTATATCATTTCCTTCTTCTTATCACTATCATGTTCTTTCACCATTTTTGTTTGTTTTTTGTGTTTAGTCCACTTGACTTGTTTTGAACCTTGAGGACAAGGTTAGGAATAAGTTTAAGGGTATTTTAGGGATTGTGAATAGTGTTGGATGGATTTTCTTGCTAAAAACTGCAGGTATGATTGTTACTTTTTTTAAAATTATGCGGTTAAAGGATGGTAATGGTGGTGTTATTTTCATTCTTCTATCTTTCCATCTATTTTTCTTCTATCATTAATGCTTCCATCTTCCATTTCACTAGGATATGATACATTTTCATGCATACATTTAGTATAGTTTTATTAGGAGTAGACATGTGTCTATTTATGTTTGTCCTTGTATTTAGACCTTACATAGTGTCATATGTTGTCATATGTTATATTTAGAGTCGCCCAAAACTTTGTTTCATGCCTTTGATTGTGGATGAGTATATTATAGTTGTTTTTTGACTTGAAACTCAAGAAAAATTAGGAGAAACACTCAATCAAGTCGTAGCTCAGCATTTTTATGATTTCATAATTAGGGACTTAGTATGATGGTTAAACTTTATGCTAGATACCAAAATGGGCAGACGGTCAGAATTGTGATAGTAATAGTGCTTTAATTCATATTTGATAATCTTTTTAATTATAGTAAAAGTGAGAAGGGCTAACAGGAGTTTTCTTAATAGAGTGTCCTATAGGATTCCATAGGAAATGGAGCAGAGAATCTTGTGGTGGGAAAAAGTGAGAAAAACGGTACATAGGATATGGAGCAGGGACCATATTACTTGAAAAAAATAATATGGAGAAAAAAATAGAGTATATTTATTGAATGAATAAAGGCGAAAGTCTATGAAAACTTCTCAAAAAAAAAGATTTAGCTCGAGTGCTTTCACTAGATTAAGTAAGATTTTTAACTTGTATGCTTGAATGTATAGACCAAGAAAACTCATGAGTAGTTGATAGCCTTTGTTTTAAGTAAATCTATGTCTTTAAAGTGTGATCTTAATTGTGTTTGGGTTGCGAGTCTTGACATATCATAACTCTTAAATTTCTTAAGTGGTTTGATACTTGGCGACTATGTAAATCAAAGGAACTCCATGAATTTTGAATCGGGTATAGGTATGGATATACGTATGAGTCTAGGTTTAGGATTAGTTTAGTTAATGCATTAGGAGTCTAGTTTAGTTTGTGTTGTCATTTACACCTTTGCTCGGGACGTACAAAGTGTTAAGTTTGGGGTATTTGATAAGTCGGTATTTATAAGTTTAAAAGTCTATTTTAGTATAGTTTAGCGTGGAAGTTTATAAAATATATATCTAATTATATTTAGTTTTGGTTTTCAGGTGAAACGGAGTTCACGGTTGAATTCGGAGCGGAAAAATACTCAAAATAAAGTATTTACTTGTAGTATTCGGATATTGGGAGAGTTTGTCTCGAAATTTACACTGACATGGAGTATTTAGAGTCGTACTGCCACGTGTCGTTTCGTGATTGGTCCAGCACATCATCACAGCAGCAACGTCACCACCAATCAGCACCTGCCACGTTCTCTCACACAACTCCTCACAACCACTCACGTCCAGCCACGTGGGCAAGCCACGCTTCTCTTCTCGTCCAGCTGCTCGATCTGCCTCGGGATGCGTGCAGGTGTTGTCTCCCAGAATTTCAGTAATACTCGCGCGACTTTCTTCCGCCAGCTGAGCGCCACGTGTCGTTGTCTCATTGGTCCAGCGCGTCACCAACTCACCTTCCAACCAATCCGATTTTGCCACGTGTCACATTACCATCACAGCACGTCACCATGTCTCTTCTCAGCCAATCGCCTGTTGCCACGTCACTGCACCACAGTCCTCTCCCCAATCACTTGCTGACACGTCAGCAAGCACCAGAATTTAGCCAATGAGATGCTGCCATGTGTCAAGATCGAAAAATACCAAAAATAGTTTTCTCTCTCTTCCAGAGACCAATTCTTAGTAGTTTCACACATTAGGACTTTAGATATATATAGAACACCTATTATTATTTTTAGAAGACTTTTGCAATTAATTTTATTTGGAGTTTTATGAAAAATATGTCTAGCTAATCAAGTCATTGCCTAGGTCGGAGGTGAAGCAAGTCAAGATTATGGATTCATGGCATAACTTGTGAGATCTATTATTTTATTATTTAATTTAATTTAATTTCTTCTATTTCTTTGTTGTTGGATTTCTTGAATATGGTTTAAATTTAGGGTATGTATGTGGCCAGTGCATGCTTTTAGGTGGAAATTCTATTTTTAATTGACTCATTAGTATCCGTAATTGTACTTTTGGGACAATATAAGTGACAAACATTCACCCGATTGCTGTCAAAACCTTTCGATTCTTGAGTGTGCAACAATTGAATCTACGCTAAATTAGGAGCGGATGCGATCCGGTTATCTAGGATTAGTATTCCCATAGAAGTTTATTACTGCGGTTAGTGTGTTAAATCTTATGGCGGATGTCTAGGGTTATGTATTAATTAAAGAAGTACTTAGTGGCGGATGTCCTTGTAACAACCCCAAAATTTTTAACTGACTTGTATTGCACTTGTCAAATTTGTGACCCGACTACGTGAATACTGAACAGTATTTCGAACTTCGAGAGTCGACACCGAAGTGATTTTATAATTCTTTGATTGTGTGTATTAGTATTTTAGTATTTTATGGGTTTCGAGCCGGTCGGGCGATATTTAATTGAGTGAGGTTTCGACTAGTTAAACGGAGGAGAAAAACAAGTAAAAAGTACAAATAAATAAATTTTTAATTAATTTAATTAATTAGTTGGTGAGACAAGGCGAGACTACGCGAGTTACGAGAGTCGAAATAAGGAAAAATGGACCGAGGAACGTCGTTTGAACGCGGAAGTTAGTTAATTACGCAACATATGGTCTATGGAATAGGAATTGTTAAAGTGACACAGTCCAAATGGTGAGGAGCCATAATATTGATCTCGAGATGCGTGTATATTGAGATGGAGAGCCATGCAAGTGACAACACACACCTACTTTAAGGTGTAATAAAGAATAATAAATAAGTAAATAAAAAGACCAATAAGAGCAAGTGTTTAAAATTGTGTAGGAAGTTGAGGGCAAGATGGTCATTTAATTGTATATATATATATATAAACCGTTACTAAACAAAAAAAAAAACCTACACTATTCATCTTCTTCTCCAACACCACCGCCGCCCCCTCCTTCTCTTCCATCTCGGCCTCTCCTCCACACCACTCTCGGTCACGCGATCTCTCTCTCTTGGTCTTGGGCTCTCTCTCTCACTCTCGCTGTTCTCTCTCGGTCTCTCCTCCCTCTTCTCGGCCTTACGTCATCCCTCCTCCTCTCAGCAAACTCGTCACCGCTGCCACCTTCCTCGCCGTCAAAGCCTCCACGTCCCGCCCTAGGTGAACTCCTCCTCCTCTCTTGTTTCTCGGGTTCACCGGTTTCATGATTGTATGTGGTTTTTTTTCTCAACTATTTTTGGGTGTAGTGCATGACGGTTTGGGGTGGTTTGGTGTACATGGGGTGCATGAATGGGTGTATGTGTACACTACTGTGGGGTGTACACACCAGCGTGTATGTGTACACCACAGTGGGGTGTACACAATGGTTGAGGGTGTAAAAAATGGATTAATGTATATTATATAGTTTTAAGTAATAAAGTGACATTAACACATGTGAACATGGGGTGTAAATAGCAGTGGGGTGCACACAACAGCGGGGTGTTGTGTGCACATAACAATGGGTGTGTGATGTGTGGGGTGCATACAGTGGGTTGTATGGATTATTGAAGGTGTGACCATAATGTATAAAATTATAGGTTTGTGAATAAGGAAAAAGGGTTGTAAGTAGGACATTTTTTTGAATAATCATGGACTTGCATTAAGGCCCAACTAAGGCCCAACACACTCTTTATAATATGAGTCCATAATAAGTTACAAATATTGTGTTTATAGGTTGTGTAAAGCCTAATAAAGGCCCAATAGAATAGATACAACTTGAGGTCAAGACGAAGGCGTAAAATATAAGAATGAGCTTATGTATCTAGGCCCAATAAATGTCCACACCAAAGGCTTACTCAGGTGAGTATAAAACTTGACAAATAAGCCCAACAAGAGTTATGTTTTGTAAAAAGGGGAACAACTATAGAGATGGTTTAATCCACAACGGTTTGGATTACAATCAACAAATGATTGTAAAACAAACACCTTAAGACTAAATGCGGGCCTTAAACTAATATTCGAGATTCAAAACTTTATCAGGTAGTCGAGAACTCACGGGGAATGTATTAGAGTCTCGGAGTGAATACCGGGTCGCGATTAATCAGGTAAGTACACTTGCCTTAAAAAGCATTTGTATGTTTGTAAGCCAGTAAGAAAATGTCATGTGATTCATTATCATTTATTCAGTCTTGTTATGCTCTATTATTGGTATTCCATTCCATTTCTTGTTGTGTGTTTCCCGGCGTAAGTGTTTCGTCTCAAAAGTACTAGGACCTGCACTAGAGGGATAAAACGTGGGCACTTGTGCGCACGAGTGTGTGACCACCCTTAGTGACCGTGTGACACCGAGTACTGGGTGGGTGGGTTTGAGTCCCTCCCGTCATAGCTGTGCCTTCACTTGTGTCGATGTCCGGGAAGACCTCACGAGGTCTTCGCCGTTATGCTATGATTTAGACCACTTATGGGCCTCTTTTGATTCCTTGGAACACACTTGATTTTCGATTGGTATTTATTAGTCTATTTATCATGCATCTTGTCTATTTAAATTCCAGTCATTTTATTACTGCATGATATTTAGACTACTTTACTTGTATTATCATGAATTATTGTTATCTTCTTCTGGCATTACATTCGATTTTCTTCAGTTGCTCACCGTCTAGTTTGTGGTGGGTGCAGACAGGGCGGAGAGTAGCAAGGGCAAGGGACCCTGCCTAGGTGATCTACTGTGAGAATTAGCAGCGACATCAGAGAGACTCTTTAATAGGTGTTTATACTTTTGCTGATGTGTATATCGTTTTATATTTACATTGTTGGGATCATTGAACTTGGTATTTCTTTTATGAGACTGGTATCATGTATATTTACCTATCGAATTGTACATGAATACTTGGGGTTTTCCACACTTATAGAATTCCTCTACTTCCTTTGATTGAGTTATTTTCCCCTTTATTATAATTGTTTTAGTCTTCCGCTGTTTACTATTGCAATAACTCTTTCATAAATTACTAAATTGATTAAATTGAAAGCTGACTAGGCTCGTCAGGTTGCCGAGTGATGACTCGGGGCTTGTACGGGTCTAGGCCAAGCGTACCCAATTGCACGGAGAAAATTGGGGCCGTCACAATCCTAGCTATCGAGATTAGGGGAATTAGGAATTTTTGGCGGATGTCGATTTTCCATAGCTAATCTAGGGGAACTTGAATTAATAATTGTTTTAGGAAAGATTGACGACCATGATATGCCATTGAATCTTGATCTTGTCTTGTGGAACTGTAAACTTAGGTATTTAAATTAATTGTCCATACACTTAGGTATTTTAATTAATTGTCCATAGACTTGTATTTATTTTAGTTATTTAATTTCATAGTAATTAGATTAATTAATTTAGTTATTTTCTCTAAACACCATTTCTCTTTTCTTTAAAAATTTAGAAAGACAATCAATCTCTATGGGATCGACCCTTTACCACTATCTAAAAATAGTTAGTTTTAGGAAATGTTTTATCGACGTGTTCGGCATGCGTCAACGCACAACAAATGTATTAGGATACCTTGAGTGCTATTTCTTTGAAGAATGTTGAGGAAAAAAAGCTTTCAATTGAAGAAGATCTTGAAGTTTCTCCTCATGAGATGAACATTCACATTGCACCAGTTCAAGATGAAGTCGAAATAAAGGTTGAAGTCATTTTGGAAAGGTCGGAGTAACTACAACAAGAGAGGAAGGAAAGCCAATCCTTTGCATTGGTGAATCCACCCACCCTCCCACATATATTTGATGATTTTGATATGGATATGGGGGAAAAGGATCATTCAGAGACTTTTAACACCACCGACACTTTATTATTGGACGATCAAGTAACGATGCATTCTTTTGTGCTAGAAGTCCCAGATAAGCTCCCATTCCTAAATAAGGGCGTGCATGTCTCACTGCCCAAGGCTAAGGGAGAGAGTTGTTGGAAAATTTGTCCTAGGCCAATTCTGTAAATATTATTTAACTATTATAAGTAGATGCATGTTTCTTTTATAATAGTATCCATGAATAATTATTGTATTATTCTTAATGTCCTTAGTCAGTTATTATTGTGGGAATAATAATAAATTAAGACTAGTATGAGTCTTGATTGATAGTCATATGATGATTATGTGTATACGGATATGGATCAAGGTCATGAGTATTTGTTGGGAACAAATACTAGACCGACCCGCTATGAGAATGCTACATGGTCAATGTCATTAGTCATTCTCATAATAGTTCTATCATTTAGTTCTTCGACTATCATCAGAGACTCCAACATTAGAAGCCCAATGATTTGACACAATTAAATGTTGTCTTTAACCGAATGATTACAAAGATTGTGATTGGTCATTGTCCAACTAATGTATGGAAGTTGTGTGATCAAGATAGGATTTGTCCCTCACTTTTAGAGAAAGATATCTATTGGACCCCTTGATATGTTAGACTGATAAATGACCATGTCTAGTGAATTGATTGGATCAATGTCACTTGACAATTTCAGTTTACTCGAAGATTGAGACTAGTAGATTGAACTATAAGGGTGACATTCCATGTCTTAAGTTCAATCAAAAAGATATCGCATGACAAAAGGATATGATATATACTTTCTATTAGGTTGTATCGATTTATTGACCTTCATGCAACTTGGGTAGTCATAATGTCTTGCTAGTGGTCGTTTATGACTTGTGTGCCGAAAAGGGTTTCGGTTCACTGCCAATGTTGTATGAACCTATTGGGTCACACACAAAGAACGGCATTGCGTGATTTAATATTATCTAGGTTGATGAATTTTATTTGATAAAATTCATTTTGAAGATTCTCATTAAGTGTCCTAATTTGACTATGATTCAAAACTCTCTTACATTTCTAGTGTGACTAGAAAACTAGTCTCTTAGTAAATCCTATTTTGAATAGGTCTCTAATTGGAATTAAAGTATGATTTTAATTCTTATTTTAGTTTTAGATAAATTACAACTCTTATTGGATTAGTAATTGTAGAATGTCTACGACTCTATCCTTTTTAGAGTTGGACTTTATCTAAGACTCTATTTAGAGAATGACTATGAGATGAAGTTCTTTTACAACTCGATCGATTGAACTATAAATAAGACATTAGGGTCACAGTTGTATTCTGAGAGAGATTTTTCTAGAGAGTTTCGTAAAAGTTTTCTTTTCTATAATTTTTGACGCTAGCACTCCGGATCGTGATCATCCATTTGTGTATGGATTTCTAATAGAGGACGTTCGTCTCTGGCAGCGTCTTGAAGGAATCAATCAACACCAAACAAGGCAGACATGGAGTTGTGCTTGTTAAGGTATGGTTTTTTTTCTCTTGATATATCAGTTTAATAGAATCGAAAGGATCCTAGTTCAGGAATATTCGAAAAGGTTTCAAAAATTTCACTGCGTTTGATGCCCAAAATCTAACAGTGGTATCATAGAGCTTAGGTTCGATCCCATTAAACTTTATGGCTTTGGTTTGTTGTCGACATATATGATATGTTTATGACAGTGTGGTATTGATTAATTAATGTTCAACATGATATGGTAATTGTTATCATATAACTGATTAGAAAGTTTCCGTATGTTCCAAATTCTGGGAACAATGGAGGCTACACGTGTTCTATTTGATTGAAATTTGTTGATTTGATCTAACTTTCATGATCTTAATTATTATATTGAGCATGGTACGAATCATGATTACACCATGATACCATATGATTGGTAAAAGGAGGTGTAAACAAAAAGTGCCTACATTTAATTTATGGTTATTTTGTGCGTATGTGTATTGGCCTGTTGTGTTGCCATGCATGTTACACAGACATATGGACACTATTTGAGCATCTTGGTGATTTTCTACATTACGCCGTGATCGAATCCTATTGTAGATGGAGAGCACACCTATGTAATCAAGTTCTAGTCAATCTAAAATTGTGGGAACCAATTGAAGGTCAAATTAGTCAAATTATTGAACTTGATTATAGGATATCATGATAATCCCTAAAGTTATGCATGTTTTTCTTATTTCGGTTGCTCAGTAATGTATCTTGACAATGTCGCATCTAGAGTATGTGCGCAATTTTTCATGGCAAAATTTTATTTGTGAAATTGGATTTTGTTTTTCGCACCAACGGTCAGTGAGAGCGCTACTTTATTTAATTGTAGCATATGGAAATTATTCTATTAGTAGATAAATATTTTAATTTCTTGAATATGTTTTATGATCTTTACGGTACATAAAATTGTTTTCAAATTATTTTATGATCTTTATTCTATGCATGATTTGATATATTAGATATTTCATGATTAGATACTAGAATTATAAGTCTTAATATAAGAAAGTATCATAAAACTAAAATAAAATCCCTCTTTAAAATTTTAAGTTAATGTCACCCAATTTTTAAACTCTTGTCAAGGCCTTGATCACGTCAATATGGGTTTGCCTCAGTAGGGTGTATTGTGTTATCTTGGTGAGGCAAGCCGAATAACAGTTACCTGAATGTTTTAAATTTATCTGACTTAATAAAGCTATCAAAACGATTTTGGGCATTAGGCATAGATGAGACACAACATGTTGTGACATATGATGTCTAAGTCTCATAAATAACCTAAGAGTTGTATGTGATGCAGTTGGTAAAGGTTACCTACCTAAATTAATTGATTTTGAGTGTCATATTAGCTGTTTCAAAATTAGGTAAATTATGGGTTTTAGTCCACTAAATTGATATGTATGAGGGTTATGGATTTAGTGGGAGTTTGATTACTCACTAATAAATGGTCTTACATAATTTTCTAGTTATAGATATAAGACTTATAGTAACACTAATCCATAGTAACTGCGATCAATCTTTGAGAAGGATAAAATAATTTCTAAGACTATTTTCCCTGATTTGACTTGAAAATTGATAAATGTTATCAACCATAAAATCAAGGATGTATGTCTCAGATTGACTTGTTCCTTTAGAACTACCATCTATTATTGCAAGAATTATATGTCATGTTAGCAACTATAAAACCGAACTCTTCGAAAGATTTGGGACCGTGGAAGCTAATGGCATGACAATGACAGTGACACTACAGGAAATGTTGCAACAATAAGTCACATAGGAAAAGTATAAGAATACAAAATTCCTTGATTCTTGTAAATAATTGAGACCCTACTAATATGTTTTGTGTTTGGAACACAAATGGCTATATTGATTATCTAAAAAAAGGGCTTTTATCTCTATGTGCCAAGAGTTGGTTTAGATTTGATCTATAATTCATCAAAAATAGTTTTGAACTATAAATTATGAATGACATGGAAAAATATGTTTACAGTTCAAACTGTAAGACAACATTAAGAGAAGCGTTATATATGTATTTGAAAGTTCTCATTGAAATTACAAGAACTTAATGTAGAAAGATAAAGGGAATGTAAAAGCTACCAAAAGTGTTTGTGTCTGACACAGAAACCTTAGGTAGACTTTGCCCAGCTCTAAAGATAAGCCTTAAAGAATGAATTAAGTTATTCATAGAATGAAATTGTTCATTTTATAGTGAATTACAAATCCTATCAAAAAGACATAATTTTGAATTTTTAGGAACATTTCAAAATAAGCATATAAAAAAAATTACTTGGAAAACTATTAGCATACTTTGATGAGATCAAGGTGGATAATATTTGAGCCAAGAGTTTAAATGAACATCTTTAAAATTATGGGATTGTCTTGCAATTAACTCCACTAGGAACGTCATTTGTGAAATGATGTTTTAAGAAGAGAAATTGAACTATATAGGATATAATTCGATTTATGATGTGTCACACAGACCTTCTTAAGATGTCCTATTGAGGTTATACTTTAGAAACCACTGCACTTCACACTAAACCTTATATTCTTTAAAGTGATTAATAAAACTCCATATACGAGATGAAATAAAAAAGACCTAATTTATCTTTTCTTGAGACTTGAGGCGGTGATACTTGCGTAAGATGCTAAGTTACATAAAGTTTGATGCCAAAGTCATTTATGTCTAATTGTGGCTGAATATTATAACACTATTTTATTCAATTGAGAACAAATTGTTTGTTGCTCAAAATGATGTCTTTCAAAATAAAGAGTTTATTTCAAAGACACTATTGGGAATAAGATAAATCTTGAAATGCTCAAGAGCCACAAATAAGAACTGAACTATTTTAAGATGCTCAACAAAGTTTTGAACTAGTTAAGTATACACAAGTAATATATATCTCTTAAAAACCTAGAATAATAAGAAATTGGCTAGAGAACTCTAAAATTTCTTATTATTAATAGTTGTAATATATTATTTTATACTGGATCAGAATGAATCACTACTTATCAAGAAACATGTCTTGTCTAGATTGGATGAAGAGATTAAGTGTTAATGAACCCTAGCTTTTAAATCATGTATGTTATTTAAGTTTGGAACTTGATTTATTTACTTGAAAAGTGGTATGACCATTGGAAGTAAATGATTTAAAATGACATAAAACCAAAAGGTGCATACTAAAAAGCACGGCTTACAGAAAAACTTCAATCTAAATCAAGGTGTTGGTTATTATAAGATTTTTCACTGGTAGCTAAGCTTAAATTCTCGAATTCTTATTGTCATTACTGTTGGGAAATGTGCCCTAGGTCATTCCATTAACAGTCTTTATGAATATATTTTAGTTAATAAAATAGAGGATTTCATTTGTTGTTTATTATAATTGATTTGCGTGTTTACATTATAATAAGATCCATGGGCATTTACAGAAATATCCTAAATGTCCCTAGTCGATTATTATACTGGGAACTATAATGAATTAAGATTAGTGTGAGTCTTGATTGATGATCATACGATGATCATACGTATAGGAATATGAATCAAGATCATGAGTACTTGTTAGGGAACAAAGTACTGGACCGACCCGCTATGAGAACATCACATGGATTAAGTCATAGTTGTTTCTCATGATAGTTATATTTTTCAGTCCTCTGACTTAAGATTACCAGAGTTCAACATTAGAGTACAAGTGATTTGACGCAATCAAACGTTGTCTTTAACCGGACGATTATAAAGGTTGTGATTGGTTCTTGTGTGAATAATGTGGTGAAGTTGTGTAATCGAGATAGAATTTGTCTCTCTCATATAAAGAGAGATATCCAGTGGATCCCTCGATGTGTTAGACTGTTAAAAGGCCTAGTCTAAGTAAATTGATATTGATCAATATCACTTAGATGTTTTCAGTCTACCTAGAAATCGAGACTAGTACGATTGAACATGTTAGATGACAATTCCATGCCTTATGTTTGATCAAAAGGATATCGTGTGACAAAAGGATGTTATATACACTATTGATTAGGTTATATCGATTTGATATTCGTACAACTTGGGTAGTCATAATGTCTTGCTAGAGGCCGCTTATGACTTGTATACCAAAATGTGTTTTGGTACACTGCCAACGTTGTATGAGCCTATTGGGTCGCACACTAAGAATGGTTTTGCGAGATTTTAAGATGGTTCAGAAAAATGAATTTTATATGATAAAATTCATGACATAAACGTCCTTGTAGTGTATTACACTTATACTTTTTAAGTAGGGGTATATGTGTAATTTACTTAACCGTCTATATACAAGGGTTGTATAAATAGACGCTTTGAGTTAGAATACAAGTACGAAAGATTTTAAAAGAGCCGAAACTCTATTTTCGTTTTAAGAAACGACTTAGAGGTTTTGGTATGCTCTGGATCGTTTTGGAGAGAAACAAAAAGGTTTGGTATTCTCTCGAAGCTAGCACTTTAAATCTCGGTCGCCGTTCGTGTGTGGACTGCTGATAGAGGGCGTTCTTCGTTGGCAGCGCCTTAGAGATCGATTAATCTTCAAAAAGGTACATTGCGATTGAGGTATGATTAAGTTTTCATAGTTTAAATGTATTTTAATGGAATCAAATTCGGATCCTATTGGGGTTTTCCTCAAAATTGTTTTGTAATCTCCGCTGCACATGAACCCCAAAACCCAAAAGTTACTTCATAGCTTGACTATAAGATATGAAAACAAGTATCAAATAGCATTGTTCTATGCTCCTTACAGATGTGTATGACACAGCTTAAGGGCTTTGATTGTCTTGAGAATTTTAGAGAGGTATGCAAGCTTAAAAGATCCAATTGTGGATTGTAGTAAGCTTATCAGAATTGGTATATTTATTTTGATGAAATAATTAATGAATTAAGTTCATTGAATTGAAGATAAACCCTGTGTATATACAAAGGTTAGTGGGAGCGTAATTATCTTTTCTGAATCTGTATGTTGATGATATATTATTCATTAGAAACAATGTCCTAACTTTGCAGAATGTCAAGTCTTGGTTGAGGAAAAGTTTTTCAATGAAAATTTTTAGACAATTAGGCATTTATCCTTGTGATATAGATCTATAGAAATAGATTTAATAGGCTAATTGGTCTAAATTAGAATGCTTAAATAGACAAATAACTTAAAAGGTTTTAGTGTGCGAGATTCTTATAAGAATTCGTACTTATGTTTTATAACATAAGTCTCATCAAGACTCAAAGTCTTATGGCAAATGATGAGTGGGATAATGTGAGTATAATTTCATATGTATTAGCTATGGGAATCATCACATATGTTATACTTTGTATGGAACTTGATATGCCATATGTTGTGGGCAAAACATACATATATCTCATACGTTCTAGTGAAGGTCACTGGATAGTTATTGATAACATTCTTAAATACTTCGGAAGCACGTGAGAAATATTATTATGTTTACAGAGGTTTAAAATATGTGAGTTTTGTAAATGGTTACAAAATACAAACTTTCAAGCTAATATAAATTATTAATGATCGCAATATGGATATGTGTTAGCTACATAGGAAGATGCAATGAATTAGAAATGTTCTAAACTCACTATAATAAAATTCTACAACATAAATTGATTTTTAGCGGCATTTGATGCAAACAAAGAAAATGTTTAGATCAAGGTTCATGATTGAACGAGGTGTGATTCCAAGTGTTGGAAGCAACGTTGGATTTTATTGTAAAACTAATATACAACTTTAGGTTATGGAACCTAAATCACACTATAGATCTAAACAATCACTTAAGCGTTTTTGTCTTATTAAGAAAGAACATAAAGATTTGCAGAACAACAATACTAAACAATGTAAAAGATGCATAAATAAAATTCTTCCACTAAGAACACATTAAGGTCACAAAGTATTGGATACGTGTAGATTGGACCTAGTGCAAGTGAGAGATGTTAGGAACTGTGCACTAGGCCAATTTTATAAATATTGTTTAACTATTATAAGTAGATGCATGTTTCTTTTATAATAGTATCCATGAATAATTATTGTATTATTCTAAATGTCCTTAGTCAGTTATTATTGTGGGAACAATAATAAATTAAGACTAGTGTGAGTCTTGATTGATAGTCATATGATGATTATGCGTATACGGATACGGATAAAGATCATGAGTATTTGTTGGGAACAAATACTGGACTGACCCGCTATGAGAATGCTACATGGTCAATGTCATAAGTGATTCTCATGATAATTATATTATTTAGTCCTTCGACTTGAGATTATCAGATACTCCAACATTAGGAGCACAACGATTTGATACAATTAAATGTTGTCTTTAATCGAATGATTATAAAGATTGCGATTGGTCATTGTCTGACTAATGTGTGGAAGCTGTGTGATCAAAATAGGATTTGTCCCTCTCTTTTAGAGAGAGATATCTATTGGGCCTCTCGATATGTTAGACTGATATATGGTCATGTCTAGTGAATTGATTGGATCAATATCACTTGACTATTTTAGTCTACTCGAAGATCGAGACAAGTAGATTAAACTATAAGGATGACATTCCATGTCTTAAGTTCAATCAGAAAGATATTGTGTGACAAAAGAATATGATATATACTTTCTATTAGGTTGTATCGATTTATTAATCTTCATGCAACTTGGGTAGTCATAATGTCTTGTTACAGGCTGCTTATGACTTGTATGATTTAATATTATCTAGGTTGATGAATTTTATTTGATAAATTTCACTTTGAAGATTCTCATTAAGTGTCCTAGTTTGACTATGATTCAAAACTCTTACATTTCTGACGGCACGAATCCCTAAACACGGCGCTGCCCCGCTTAATCCTGTAATTAAGCCCTAATCTCATCCACATTGGGCTTAATTACTTATTAGTCAGCCTTTTAAACCCATTATCCTCATTCTTTCACGTTCAGGATAAGTAACACACGTATTATACCATTATTGCATTGTTAAAATGAGCAGAAGTATTTTACAATTTGCGGTAGAAATATCATTTAAACCCTAATTGTGGAAACCAAGAAATAACGATCGCATGATATATATATATAACAAGTGGCGAATATAAACCAGGTGAAAGTCAACAAGGTCAGGGAACAATCACTTAACCCAATATAAATCCCAATAGTATCAGAAGACATAATATCTGTATAATACAAAATATCAAAAAGAACCTACAATGTGTGCAGCAGGGTCAGGACACTAGCTCAAAAGTAGTCGTCGATCTTCTCCTTGCCTGGCCTGTTAGTCGACGGATTTGCAGATACCAACATAAAAAGGACGGTAAGTACAATAAAAATAACAGTAGACCATAATAGACATTTATCCATATTTCCAAATGATAAGAACTAGGTACTTAACAACATAAAACAAAGAAGGATTATTTAAAAGAGTAAGCATGCCTTAAATATAAATAGAACGCAAGTTAAACTGACTCATATATACTTAGAACTTCGTCCTAACGACCTCATGAAATAGGTCAGTACACGTGTACTTCGGTATTCCCCTACTTGGTTGAATGGCTCAATTAGTCATGCACATCGGTACTACCCTTATTGTTTTTAGACCTCCGTCCTAACTACTGTTGGGTTTTGGAGTTCATACGCAGCGAAAAATTCAAAACAATTTTTGAAAAACCATATTGATCACAACTAAGTTCCATTAAACTATATCTACAAAAGTAAACCATACATTGATTCGTGATTTTCTTCTCTAATTGTTCGATCTTCAAGACGTTCAAGTGCGCGTCGTCTATCAGAAATTCACACATGAATGGTGACCACAATTTGGAGTGCTAGCCCCATGAGAGATTAAAAACGTTTTTCTTTTCCTCCCAAAATCTAGAGAGTTCAAAAATTGAAAAAAATGAAATTCTTATTTTACATTTTTGGGTATCACCCTTTATTTATATGTATAGATAATCTCTCACTTAAATCATATTCGTAATACAACTATTGCATTGACGATGTTTAAGTAAATTTGTAATACAACTATTGTATTTACATTCTTTAAGCAAATTACACATATGCCCTTATTAATAATCTATCATATAACGAATCATAAGGGGTTATATACTATGAGTTTTGTTTTATAAAATTCAATACTCTGGACCATTTGAAATTATACAAAGCCATTCTTTGTGTGCAACTCAATAGGTTCATGCGACGTTGTTAGTGAACCAAAGCCATTTTGGTACACAAGTCAAAAGCGACCTCTAGCAAGGCATTATGACTACCCAAGTAGCATGAATATCAAAATCGATACAACCTAATGAATAACGTATATCATATCCTTTTATCATGCGATATCCTTTGATTAAACATAAGGCATGAAAAGTCACCCTTAATATTCAATCGTACTAGTCTCGATCTTTAGATAGATTGAAAACATCCAAGCGACATTGATCATATCAATTCACTTGGACTTGGCTGATTAACAATTTAACACATCGAGAGTGTCACGACCTAATTTCCTAATCTTGATTTACTTGCTTAATTAGGATCACCGATCCGTGACGTGGGGCCCGCATGAGATGCGCACACAGACCGAGGCACATGGCCGAGGTAAATGTTATAATTGTACTAGTATATGCCTAGTGTCGTGTATGTGTGTAGACTAATTAAGTGAGTTTGTTTGCAAACCATAGACGACGAGTTGACGCGAGCGGGGACACGCACTGGAGTGCGTGCAAGTACGAGTATCTACTGTAATTACCCGAGGTAGCGAGACTAGGCTAAGAAATAGTAATTAATTTCAAATGTACCTTAGCATAAATTAAATCATATCATTAGGTTGAAAAGAAAAATATATATAATATATATATGTATTTGTTATAGATATATGCAAGTATACATATATATAGGAATATACATACATATATATGTATATGTATACATAATATATACATGTATGTACATATATATATACACATACACCTATGTATATATATATATATGTATACACATATAGGTATAAATATAAAATAATAATAATATAGAATATATATCTATATAATAAAAATATTAATAAATAAATAAATAAATGATATGAAATGACCTTTCATGAACTTAGGGGTGTTTCGGGAGTTCGGGAGCGCTAGTCGGAGTGTCGCGAGGCCGGATAACCATAGCTATCCTTTGACTTGTAAGTGAAACTGTGGGAACTCTTTACTTTATTTCATTCCAGTCATTTATAAATTTTCAGCCTATTTGTAGACTAGCTAATTTATTTCCCACATCATGTTTTCCTTATTTCTATTCATTTTGAATATCGATATAGCATGATGCCTTGTTGATATATCATTGACTCCATGCTTCCTTATGTGCTTAATGTTTGTCTTGCAATATGGCTAATGAATATTTAGAAGATGCATGCTATAGGGTTATCTGTTATGTTGGACTTGTATTCTATTTCCTTGGGCTTTGTAGCCTAACTTATGTTGGAATCATAGCAATTGTAGGATATGAATTCTTGAAAATATAAAGTAGGGATTATCTAGTGTCTATTGCACACGAGATGCGCAGATTCACGGGGATTTCAGTCTTTTGGGGTCTCCGACACTTGCCACTACACTTGGGCGGCACACATGGTATGGGCCACGGGGTTATCGGCAAGTATAAATGATTTATATACGCAGAGCACAGCTCCACCACTTGAGGTTATTAGGAAAGAAAAAAAAAAATTATTATTATATGTTGAGCACAGCTCCATATAGTAGTGGAAAAGGTTAGGTGATAGTTCTCACCGCCGACCGGACGTAGATCATCTCGACTTAGCCTGTATCGGTTTATGTGTATTTGTTAACGTTGGTATTTACTTGCATTATTTATTCAGCATTTCTTCAGCTATATATGCTTTTAAATACCTTTTGTTTAAATTGGAAATGTAGTATTAGATTTCCCCAGTTATCACTTAAATATCATCATATTCACCGTCTAGTTTGTGACGGTGGGTGTAGATCCATCGAGCAGCACCAGGCTGGGCAAGGAGAAGATCGGCGACTACCTCTGAGCTCTGAGCGCGTAGTTGCCCATACATGTAGGGTACTTTTTGTATTATGTTTATTTATGTCTTTATCTTTTGGGATGTTATTGGGATAAGCGTTAGATTACCCGACTTTTGGCTTTCACTTTGTTATATATATGTTCGCCGTTATATGCATATATATGTTCGCCGTGTCTACACAGAGTGTGTCAGAGGGTCAAAGGACTAACAGGTTGTACCAGCAATTCAGCAAGTTAGCGCGGAGTTTAGATTGTGTTGATTAGACAGAGACATCTGATCAGTGTCTGAGATTCAGAGGCAGATTGTGGATACCAGAGATGCCGGAGCTGAGAGAGGAAATCCTTCAAGATTCACACCATTCCCGATTTACTGTTCATCCAGGCAGGACTAAGATGTATCACGACATGAAGAGACATTTCTGGTGTCCTGGGAAGAAAGCGGATGTGTCAGAGTTTATCAGGAATTGTGAGATTTGTCAGCAAGTGAAGACAGAGCATCGTAGACCTGGAGGACTGTTACAACCATTGCCCATTCCGAGATGGAAATGGGAAGACATCGCCATGGACTTCATCAGAGTAGCCAAGAAACATGATTCCATTTGGGTGATAGTTGATAGACTTACAAAGTCTGCTCATTTTCTACCAGTTGCAGTGCACTACACGTTTGATCAGCTGAGTATACTTTTCGAGAGGGAGATCATTAGGCTGCATGGGGTACCGTTGACCATCACATCAGACAGAGATGCTACGTATACTTCTAGGATGTGGCAGAGTATGCAAGAGCAGTACGGTACATGCCTACAGTTCAGCACAACTTTCCATCCTCAGACTAACGTATAGATAGAGAGACTGAATTAGGTTCTAGAGGACATGTTGCGAGCCTGTGTGTTAGAGTTCGGTGGATCTTGGGAGGAGTACCTACCATTGTGTGAGTTTGCGTACAACAACAGTTATCAGGCTAGCATTGAGATGGCACCATTTGAGGCTTTATATGGCAGACCATGTCGCTTGCCCTCGTGTTGGGCTGAGCCAGAGGACAGAGTGACAGTAGGGCCTGAGATTGTTGTTGATCACACCAAAAAGGTACGACAAATTCGACAGAAACTCAAGGCAGCCCAAGAGAGACAGAAGAAGTATGCAGACAAGTACCACAGTGATATCACTTATTCCGAGGGAGCCTACGTCTATCTTAAGGTCTCCCCTCGGAAGGGTTTGCAGAGATTTGGTGTAAAGGGCAAGCTTGCACCGCATTTCATCGAGCCATTCAGAGTTAGGAAAAGGGTGGGAAAGGTTGCATACGAGTTAAAGCTTCCTCCACAGATGTCAGGTGTTCATCTAGTCTTTCATATTTCGATGCTTCGAGTGGCTGAGTCGAAGGCAGGCACACGACCGACAGTTGACTTAAGTCAGATCGACCTGAGCGAGGATTTCTCATATGAGGAGCAGCCTATCCAGATCCTAGACCGAAAGGTACAACAGTTAAGGAACAAGTCTATCCCGAAGGTGTTCGTCAAGTGGCAGCTCCACAGCGACTCGGAACTCACTTGGGAGCGGGAGGACTATATGCGAGATCGTTTTCCGTACCTTTTCAAGTCAGGTATAATCCTAACCTGAATTTAATTTCGAGGACGAAATTTCTATTTTGTTGGGAATATTTGTCATGGCCTAATTTCCTAATCTTGATTTACTTGCTTAATCAGGATCACCGACCCGTGACATGGGGCCGGCATGAGATGCGCACACAGACCGAGGCACGTGGCCGAGGTAAATGTTATAATTGTACTGGTATATGCTTAGTATCGTGTATGTGTGTAGACTAATTAAGTCAGTTTGTTTGCAAACCATAGACGACGAGTTGACGCGAGCGGGGACACGTATTGGAGTGCGTACAAGTACGAGTACCTACTGGAATTACCCGGAGTAACAAGACTAGGCTAAGAAATAGTAATTAATTTCAAATGTACCTTAGCATAAATTAAATCATATCATTAGGTTGAAAAAATATATATATATATACAACGTTCGATGCACGGGAAAAGTGCCTCGAGTTGCATGCGAGTCGGAACACTAAGTGCCAGGGAGTTTAGAGTCGGTGTGACCACTTAGATAAATTTTATAAATTTGTGTGACCAATTAATTATGGTCTATATGGGATTAATGTACATTAATCGATTAACCTATAGTTTATTTATTAAAAAATCACATTTTTTATATCCTATAGTTTGTTGTGAATTAAACTAACCTGAGGACAGACCTCGAGATCCGTACTGCCACACACTCCCATGATGAGAGTCACAAATTTAGTGTCATTAAGAGAACTGGACTGCCTAGTTAGTAACCCTCGGATTTGCCTCGAGATTCGTGACGCACACTTGATTTCATAAACAAATATATATACAACTTGATGAGATGGTTAACATGCAAACAAATCTAAAAGGGAAGAAGAAGAAGAAGAGGGAAAGAGAGTCCGAGAGAGAGGGGAGTCCGGGAGAGAGGAAGAGAGAGTCATAGGAGACGGGGATATCAAGATCTTGAGGCGCGGCACCGGCATTGACAAGGTGAGTTTGTGTGGGGTATGTTGTAGTTGGAGTGGGGGTGGCTCGGACGAACTGTGGCAGTTCGTCCGAGGAAGGTGATGGTAGGGGACTCCCTTGCCATCCCAAATCGAAGTTGGGGTTGGGATCTTTTCCAACCCCAACTCAAAAAAAAAAAAAAATCTCCCCTGCACTGGTTCGTTTGGGAAGATGATGCACACGGGCTGGGCCCGTGTGCATCTCTTCTCAGGGGTCGGTCAAGCTCGGCCACGGGCGAGCGACCGCATACCCGACCCGACCCGACCCGACTCGGAAAAAAATATATAAAAATAAATAAATAAATAAAATATATATTAAAAAATAAAAAAATAAATAAAAAAAAAAAAAAGAGAAAGGGGATAATACCAAAGTAAAAAAAAAAAATATATATATATATATGTATTGGTTATAGATATATGCAAGTATACATATATATAGGAATATACATACATGTATATATGTATATGTATACATAATATGTACATGTATGTATATATATATATATACACATACACCTATGTATATATATACGTATACACATATAGGTATAAATATAAAATAATAATAATATAGAATATATATCTATATAATAAAAATATTAATAAATAAATAAATAAATAAATGATATGAAAGACCTTTCATGAACTTAGGGGTGTTTCGGGAGTTCGGGAGCGCTAGTCGGAGTGTCGCGAGGCCGGATAACCATAGCTATCCTTTGACTTGTAAGTGAAACTGTGGGAACTCTTTACTTTATTTCATTCCAGTTATTTATAAATTTTTAGCCTATTTGTAGACTAGCTAATTTATTTCCCACATCATGTTTTCCTTGTTTCTATTCATTTTGAATATTGATATAGCATGATGCCTTGTTGATATATCATTGACTCCATGCTTCCTTATGTGCTTAATGTTTGGCTTGCAATATGGCTAATGAATATTTAGAAGATGCATGCTATAGGGTTATATGTTGGACTTGTATTCTATTCCCTTGGGGCTTTGTAGCCTAACTTATATTGGAATCATAGCAATTGTAGGATATGAATTCTTGAAAATATAAAGTAGGGATTATCTAGTGTCTATTGCACACGAGATGCGCGGATTCACGGGGATTTCGGTCTTTCGGGGTCTCCGGCACTCGCCACTACACTTGGGCGGCACACGTGGTATGGGCCACGGGGTTGTCGGCAAGTATAAATGATTTATATACGCAGAGCACAGCTCCACCACTTGAGGTTATTAGGAAAGAAAAAAAAAAGAGATTATTATTATATGTTGAGCATAGCTCCATACAGTAGTGGAAAAGTTAGGTGATAGTTCTCACCGCCGACCGGACGTAGATCATCTCGACTTAGCCTGTGTCAGTTTATGTGTATCTGCTAACATTGGTATTTACTTGCATTATTTATTCAGCATTTTTTCAGCTATATATGCTTTTAAATACCTTTTGTTTAAATTGGAAATATAGTATTAGATTTCCCCAGTTATCACTTAAATATCATCATACTCACCGTCTAGTTTGTGACGGTGGGTCTAGATCCATCGAGCAGCACCAGGCCGGGCAAGGAGAAGATCGGCGACTACCTCTGAGCTCCGAGCGCGTAGCTGCCCGTACATGTAGGGTACTTTTTGTATTATGTTTATTTACGTCTTTATCTTTTGGGATGTTATTGGAATGAGCGTTAGATTACCCGACTTTTAGTTTTCACTTTGTTATATATATGTTCGCCGTTATATGCATATATATTTATATGGTGATTGTTATTTCCTGGTTTCCACACTTATAATTATAAGATTTACTTCCACTAAAATATTTAAGAATTCCGCATTAAGTTTGTAAAGACTTCCGCTAATTAAATTAATTATTAAATATAGAGAAAAATAGGTAGTAAAGGCTGACTAATTCGTAATTGGGTCCTATGTGTCGTGATTAGAGCTTAATTACGAGATTAGGCCGGGCGCTGCCTTAGATTAGAAGAGAGGTCGTCATAGTGGGATCCACTGATATTTGTCTCTTTACGAGAGTGGCAAATTCTTTCTTGATTACACACCTTCATATATTGCTCACATGATAACCAATCACTATCTTTATAATCGTTCGGTTAAAGACAACATTTGATTGTGTCAAATTATTATGCTCACAATATTGAAGTCTATGGTAATCTCAAGTCGAAGGACTAAATGATATACCTATTAAGAGTAACACCTATGACTCAATCCATATGGTGTTCTCATAGAGGGTCGGTCTAGTACCTTGTTCCTTAACAAGTACTCATGATCTCGATTCGTATCCCTATACGTATGATCATAACAGGAACATCAATCAAGACTTACGCTAGTGTTAATTTATTATATTTTCCCAGAATAATGATTGACTAGGAACATTTAGGATATTTCAATAAATACCCATGGATCTTATTATAAGGTAAATATGCAATCACTTATAATAAAACAACAAATGATAAACCTCTATTTTATTAACTAAAAAAACTGTAAGAGAAACAATTTTTGTAGATTGACCTAGGGCACATGCCCCAACAACGACCTCATGTAATAGGTCACACGAGCACTTCGTACTACTCTAATTGGCCACACATGGAACTCATGTACTAAATAAGTACCCGTGCACCTTGGTATTACCCTAATTGGTCGTGGATTTCGTTTAAGAACCTCATGTAGTAGGTTTATAACAGTAATTGAGTAGATCCCAACACCCGTGTCCCATACCCCATGAGCCGCGCACATCTATTTAAATATTCAAGGAAAGAGACCGACAAAGAACAAATAGTAATACAAAGGAATGCCATAAACTAATTACTTCATAAATGAGAAGATCACACAACAAACATGGCATTTCAAGTTCAAAGGATTAACACGGAATATCAACCAATATAAAATTCAGAATTTAACGCGGAAATGAAATGAAAACAAATGTCCAGTCTATCCACTCACTGTTCACGCAAATTCCTTAGCAAATTCGGCCTCCGACACCCAAACTCTCTCATCCGGACTCATGAATATCTCCCGAAGTTTGGTGGTGTCAATCTAGATTATATTAGATGTATTTAGTCTTTAATTAATCGTTAAGACTATCTGACACCAAAACGACCTAAAACATTTATACAAATGACCATTATATGAACAAGCCTCATCTTTTGGCCCATTTTTGACAACTAAATGGCTTAATTTAGAAAAACTAATAGTTTTAAGTTGTTCCTATTTGTTTAAGCTTTCCGACGATATGCAAAACGTCATAAACAAAATTAAAATGAAAAAGATGCGAGTGTTTTACGAAAATTAGTCGAAACTATTTGAGGCTGCCCAAAACGTGGAGTGCGCTCCACATTAAGTTGGAGCACGCTCCATGGTCGAGCAGAACTTTTTGCAGTTCTGCTCTCTCAAATCACCCAAAACTCATCCCAAATTATCCCAAAACATACTAGAACTCCAGAACACGATCAATGATCATAAATAATCATACATGCAACCTTTTTGAGTTGATTTAAACAAAAAATATACATAGATTTGACATCATAAACATGCATGTGAAGAAATTAGGAAACTTTTAAAATTCATAACTTATTCAATTTAAACCCGATTTTAAAATTTCTTAGTAGTTGGATCATCAGCTCGAAATGAAGATTTCAATTATACTTTTAGTTTTTAAATATCAGAAACATTTGCATGTTGAAAAATCAATTTTCCAGTTACATGAATAAAACCCCATTTTGGCTAAGACATGCAAAAATCGAAAGTTGGAGTTTAAGACATGAATCAAAGGTTTGCTTTTGATTAGAAATCTATTATGTTGGTATTTATACTCTTGTTGTAATCTAGTGTGCGTTGCACATATCGAGGTTTGTCCCATGGTTCTCCTCTAAGTTGTCCCAAATCTCAAATGACTCCAAGTTTGACACATTTTATCTTGTTGACCCATATCCAGAATCATCTCCATGTAGATCTATGGCTCTTGAATATTAAGTCCAAACTATAGGACTTTGATTAATTTGAACTAATTAATTCACATAGGCACATTAAGGTAGTCACATTGGTTCTATTTTATTTTATAAGGTTACACTAACTTCTAACTACCCAGTACCCGGTGCCCACACTCGCAGGCAACTCGAGGTGTTTCCCTGCTCGCACCAATTCAATGAAACTATCAAACTCTAATAACTCTGGGTATAAGGTACAAAAATACGTCGCACTAGGCATCCATCACACAGAAATAATATGTTACTCGGTCCTCTAGCCGAGTCGTGGTCCGTGTGCCCCCCTCAGGCCACGTCATGAGTTAGTGACCTCGATTACGACCAAAAATCTAGGACTAAAAATTTGGGCCGTGACAACATTCCCTTGTTTCAACATGACGGATAATGTCACGCAAGGAGTCACCCCACCACACATTTGTTTTGTGGAAACTCATGCTTATTTCACACATTGTATTTGAAAATCGATTATTAATGCATTCATGTATGTGAATGATGCTTCTACAAGTTTAAGGAATTTTTTCGGATCCGTTGCCTATGCGAGAGGGATTTCATGTGCCTTTATTTGAATTGCATGCATTCAATATTTTTTGAGCTTCAAATGTTTTATACTTGATGTGATTGTAACACTTTTAGTCTCTTGTGGCCATTTTTCTTAGTTATGTGCTATGCAGTCACTTTTCAAACTTGATTTGAGAATTCTTTTTATGAAATTGACTAGTTATTTTTAGATTCTTGGTGTTTTGACCCTTGGTTGGGACTTGAGAACCAATTTAAGTCGTCGTATTTTGCAGCTGGTCTTTAAGTAGAACCCAAAACTATTGACCTTGTTTCACCACTTTCTTGTTGATTTTACTCTTTGTGAATGGCTTTGGGCTCACATGATTTGGTTGGAACTTTTTAAGTCAAATCTCTTGATAATTAGTTCTTGCTCTTATCATGTCATGGTTTTAAAGTTTCCCCAAGATAGTTGAAAAAAAGTAGAAAAACAAAAAATAAAAATAAAATAATAATCACCTAAATAAGAATTGTTGTCATTTTACTAGTTTTGGAGACTTTGTTACTCATGTCTTTGCATTGTAATTACTTTGCATTTTGTGTTACTCGGTCCCTCATATATCACTTTTTCCTTTCACCCTCCTTTATTGTCTATATGTTTGTTTTTACCCTGACATTGTTATGAACCTTGGGGACAAGGTTTGGACTAAGTTTGGGGGTCATGTAGGTTTGTTGAAGGTTGTTTTTGACAGTTTAGAATGTGAGACTCAGCAGGTACTTCCGTTTCTCACTCTTATTTTGGATTATGGATGTTATAGATGGTCATGGTGATGTATTTGTTCCTCATTTCTCCCCTTGTACATTCCATCTTCTAGTCTATCATTCATTTCTTGCCTATTCATCTCATTATTTCTCATCATTTCATGCAATCATTGTGTTCATGACATCATACATGTAGTTATAATTTTTTATTTTTTATTTTTTATTTTTAATTTTTTTGGAATAAATATGCTATATTTCATGCATTTAGTGTCTTAGGAATCATGTAAAATCATTTAGAAGCATATAGAGTTGTTGAAACTTAGCTTAAGTGTCTATTGGTTGTGGATTTTGTTCATGTATGCCTTTGAGATGTGAACTTAAGTTTATGTAAGAGACTCCACTTTGTCGTGTCCTTGACCCGGTTTGATCATTGTTACACCGTAAGGTCTACTACGAGGGATGGGTCTTGTACGTGCTTGACACCGAAGTGGGAAAAAGGTCAGAATTTTGCAAGTGGGGAAAGTTAGATCTCTAGGGTCCTAGATCGAGTTCGCACTCCACTTGAGGCAAAATTTTAAAAATCGAAGCATGTGTAAGGGAAGGATTTTAGGCCATATTTGCATTAAATAAAAGGTGTCATAGCCCACCTAACATCTATTTCTACTAGTTAGCCATTTTTTAGCCTATTCCACTATGTTTTGTTGGCACCAATCATGAAATCTAATAAACTACATTGCCTTCATTATTCCTTGTTACCTAGTTTGAATGCCTAGTTTAGACCAAAAAGTGTTGTGAAATAGAGCTTGTGAAATTTGAAATGAGAAAAGCCCAAGTTTCGGGGTTATATGTTGTTTGAAAATTTGTGAACCACTCCAAAAGTTTTGAAGAAAAAAAAATAATAATAATAATAATGTGCAAAAAGCACTTGAAAATAAAATGAGTTGGTGAAAAAAAAATAAATGTCATTGAAAGTTCAATATTTAGTTGTGTTCGCTTTGTTTTAGCTCTTTGTGTTGTATTTATGGTCTATGATAGTGTTTTTCAACATTTTTGAATCCGTGAACATCAATTTTCATTGTTAAGCCTAGCCAAGCCCCACTATAACCTAAATAAGAGTCCTAATTGACTCTTGCATGTGTTAAGTCTTCATTAATGGAGAGTATGAGTTATAGTCTCGCTTATGGGATTCCTTTGCATTTTTAGTGCCCAATAAAGGGATTGTAAACTTGCGGCTTGAGTGTACAGGCTGAAAAAACTCATGATTAGTTGATAGCCTTGACTTTTGATCGAGTTTTAGATTTCAAAAGTGTAATATTTGAAAAGGTCAGGCCTAAATTTTTGACAACTTCTAGTCTCCCAAGTCTCTTAAGTCTTGCGTTGATTTGGTATCTAGTGAAACCAAATGACTCATACTTTTATAATTATTTTGGGCTTAATATCAATTAATATAATGTTGCTTGTCTCTTCAATAAAGTTGATGTGTTTATGTTTTCATTGCGAGTCCATAGGTTTACATTAAAGGTCTAGTTGTATTAGTTAGTTATAGCCTTGTTGAATAATTATTTACTCGAGGTCGAGTAAAATAATAAGTTTGAAAGTATTTGATGAGTTGTTATTCGTTTCCTATTTTTGTGACTAAATACTTTATTGTACGTGTTGAATGCCTCCAATTTTTATTTGTAAATACTCTATTTTGCTAATTGTAGGCTTTAGATGGTGTTGAACTAAAAAGAGATCAAATTAAAGGTTTTTGGATGCCTTGTGATGATTCACATTTGAAACCGCGCTTTTACGCGTCTCAAACCAGTCACGTGGGACCCACAGTAGGCCATGGCGAAGACTAGATGGTTTAGAAGAAGAGTTGAAGCTCTTATGCTGAAAGAAAAAACTGAAAATTTGGCTAAATTGCAAAGGTTACACAAGCGTTTCAGCAGCCCTTGATGGTGCCTCCAGAAACACGCGCTTTAGCAGCCGTCCAGTTCCTCGAGATTCGCTCATTAGAAGATGATAAAACTACATAATTACGCTCCGGGCCCACACAGTTTCCTTCCATACGCGCATTCGAGCGCACACTTTCGTCTCGTGCGCTGACTGTTGAGCTGCCTAGTGAATGTCCTTGAACGACGTACACGGTCCCCTCCAGATTGATCAGCAGTCATAGACGCTCCTCGACTCACGTATGTTGTCATCAGATTCCCTTAAACAGGAGGGCAGACTTGGAAATTCATAATGAATTAGGGTTTCTCTCATGCGTTGAACGTCCAACTCTCACCTCTTTGCAAGCTACCACATGGCTCTCTACTCTTCAATGACTTGGTCGCCGAACACTCTCCAGATCCAATTGGAGAAAGCCAAGAATGCCAACAAAACAGTGGCGCCTTCCCTTATTTCGATTCATACTCTCTCACTCTGCATATTTTCACTATTCCCTCACCAACTTTTATCTCTCCCTCTCCAATTTTTGTAATAGCTCTCTATTCTCTCCATTATTAAGCTTGTTTTGTAGATTTTAAGGCCATGAGGCACAAAGCCTCGTCGCCTAGGTTAGATTATCAAGGAAGACTCAACATGAACATTGGAATGTGAAAATTTTCTATTATTCACTTTATTTTTGAATAACTTTTCTATCTTGCTTGTTATTGCATTATAAATATGGTTTGGGTTAGGGTTAGTGTAGTGTACAATGCGCTTTCTTTGATTTCAAGCCTATAGCTTGTTTGTATTGATTGCATCCGTAATTGTGTAATAAGTTGAACACCAAGTAGCAAATGGTTTACCTGATTGGTACACTCCGTTTCAGTCACTCTCATGTAACAAGCAAGTCTAGATTAAATCAAGCATGTTATGTGTCTTGGTTATTTCGGAGTGGTGGTTTCACCGAGCTAGATGCGGCAAGTGTGCGAAATCCGATGGTGCAACACCTAGGGTTGTACACTTATTCGAGTGTGTTGTACCAAAATAAGAAACTGAGCAGTGATAGGTGCTTTTTCCGAAGTGTTATAGCAACTCTAGATGAATTAATTGAGATACTATCTTTTTGTGTGAAAATTGAAGACCGTTGCGTGTGATTGTTGAGTCTGACTAGATTTGCCCAACCTAGGAGTTCACATAATTAATTGTTTTTGGTTTGTTTATGTTTTCTTACTTAATTAGATTAGTTCTGTCAATTTCTAGTCGTTGTAGTTAGTTGTTTGTTAGCTCTCTTTCTCTCATGTTATTGTAGTTAGTTAATTTGTTCTCTTGCACTTAAATTAATTAAGTGTAGTTAATTAGTTAATTCTTTCCCTCTTTTCCCCATTCTTGACCAAAGTAAAGATAATCAATCTCTGTGGATCGACATTCATGCTTACCACTACTACAAACCAATTGTAGTTAGTTTTTGGTAGCAATTTGAGTATAAATTTATTATTGAGATGTTCGACGCGCATCAGTAGTACTTATTTTGTTAATTAATTATAGGTATCAATGATTTATGCATATGACTTTTGAATGTTTAAATTCTTAATATTGACGGTGATAAGCAACAGGCACATAAAGCACACTCAGTTGCATCCTGGTACACCTATTAATGAGACTGAGTTATATCTATCCGTCGTGGATCGTAACGCCAAATGTCAGAGATTTGGGCTAGGGTGGACACCATCCCAGTCGATGAAACGTAGAAATGATGAAGCAGGATCTTTTCGACCTATGTTTGGTAATGCTGAGTTCATTGACCAATTGAGGAGAGACATGAAGGAGATGCAAGCAACAATTCTATGGGTGATCGAGGATAAGACCATAAACCATGACCAGTTGCACGAGATGCAGGGATGGTTAGGTCGCATGGAGCAGGCTTTTATGGAAAGACTCAACACGTTGTTCGTGTATGTGACGGCCCGAATCCCTAAACACGGCGCCACCCAGCCTACTCCTATAATTAAGCCCTAATATCATCCACGTGGGATTTAACTATATATTAGTCAGTCTTTTAAACCTATTCTCCTTGTTCTTTCACGTTTAAGATAAGTAACACATGTACATTATTGTATTATTAACATGAGCAGAAGTCTTTTAAAATTTGTGGAAGGTTTATTTAAACTCTAAGTATGGAAACCAGGAAGTAACGATCACATGAATATATATAGTAAGATGGCGAATATAACAAAGTGATAGTCATCAAAAGTCGGGGAACTAATCACTCAACCCCTTATATACAATCCAAAAGTATTAAAGACATAATTACAGTATAATACAAAACATCAAAACAACCTACGCCACTTAAATGTAGTCGTACGCTGAAAGCTCAGAGATAGTAGCCAATCTTTTCCTTACCCGGCATGCTAATCGACAGATCTACACCCACCGTCATAAAAAGGACAATGAGTATAGTAAAAATAACAGTAGGCTAGAATAGACATTTATCCACATTTCCAATTACAAGAGATAGGTATTTAATAACAATAAATAGAGAAGGATTATTTGAAGTAGAAAGCATGCAATAAATACCAAAAGAACACAAGTAAGATTGACTTCGATATAAAATCTTGTAGTGTACATTGGTACTACCTTTATTGGTCTTAGCCCTCCTTCCTAACGACTTCATGAAATAGGTCAGTACACGAGCACTCCGAACCACCCATATTGGCCACACATGAACCTCATGTCCTAGGTCAGTACCCGTGCACTTCGTACTACCCTAATTGGTCGAGAATTTCGTCTAACAACCTCAAGTAGTAGGTCTGTAACACTAATCAAATAGATCCTGATGCCCCAGGTCCCATACCCCTTGAGCCGCGCACATTTATTAAAGTATTCAAGGAAAAATAGCAATAAAGAACAACTAGTAATCCAAAAGAATGCCATAAACTAAATACCCATAATTGAGTAGATCATTCAACAAGGATGGCATTTGGAGCGCAAAGGATTAATACATATTAACCAATATAAAATTCATAATTTAAAGCAGGAATGAAATGAAAATAAATGTCCACTCTGTCTACTCACTGTTCAGGCAAATTTCTTAGCAAATTCGGCCTACCAACACCTAAACTGTAACGGCCCATTTTCCAAATAGACCGCCACGGAGGCCAATGCGGACCCACAGTCTGTCTTACCACCGCAGTTGTGCTCTGCATTAGATTATATTCTCCATTTTATCTTTTTAAACCTTATTAACTGTCCATTTACTAATTAAGTTGTATTGAAAATAAATCATATGTTAAAGCATCATAAAATCCTTAATAAACAGAGTGGAAGCCTTAGTAACACATTTACTCGGATAATAATACTATAAATGTGTAACCTAAACCAATAACCTAATGTGGAAAACCCATACACAACCATAAATACCTCTGAAGTCACCAAAAATATCAATATACATAAAGTATCTCAAAAACCCAAACCCGTAATAAAACAAAATAAATATAATACAAACGTATGAGTCAGGCTATCTCAGCTCAACAGTACTCTGGCAGCTTGCCCTTGCCCCTACTCGTACTAGGATCTGTACTCAAGCCATCACAAAAGGCAGATGACGAGTCCAGAGTGAGTATTCCCAAGAAAATTAAGTGAGCATTACTGAAAGTAAATACTGGAATTTAAATAAAGCTATAAAATAAACATGCAGAAATAAATACAGGCAACTGCGCTCATCGCATGAATAAATAATAGGAAAAATTCAAAGTGTGTTCCTAGCCCTTAGGGTCAGACTACACCATAATTCAGACTCTTCCACAGAATACTGCCGGCGAGTCCAACTCAAGCAGGGCAAGCATCTGGATCTGCTCGATGGCCAGCATTATACCTACGGTGTATCGACACACGCCACAACGTGATACTCAGGTCGTACTATTCACCGAGATCGATCTGGTAGCACGTTCTATGGTGTAGTGGACATACACACAAGAATGGAACGAAGGGAGCCCCACTCAACGTCCGCCCATATAAACATAACTAAGAATAGAAGATTGAAATGAAAAATTGAATTCAAATGCCAAAATAAGTAAATACTCAAGTAATTTCAGTTGGGATACTACACACCTCAATCAGCACTCCGCGTCCCGAAATCCAAACCCTGGTCTAGCTCCAATAATCACTCGACAATCAAAATTATCACCCAAATGTACCTAATAACCATTTGTTATTAAATTAGCTTCAATTGGGTATATTATGTCAATTTTTAGTTTTTCGAGGTAAAAACACCAACAACATCTCGCCAAAATTTTGATAAAATTCCAAAACTCATTTATTTGATCAAAATATAATTTTTCTAAAATTTCCTATTTTATATGAATTTTCTATGAATTTTTCAATTTTTTTTCAAAACTATTTTTTTTTAATTTGGTTTGGTGATGGGTTAGCCTGAACTAGGTTCGGCTCAACCGAGACGAACCGGCCCGGTTCAGGAGCCAACCCCCCTTTTTTCCATTTATTTATTCCCTGAACCGGACCGAACTGGGTTTGGCTCAATCGAGCCGAACCGGCCCAATTCAGGGGATCGTCTTCCCCAAACGGAACGTACAGTGCGTTCTGTTTCTGTTTTGTTTTGTTTTTTTTTTCATTGATTGGTTATCGATTGGGGTTGGCTTCCAACCCCAACCCCAATTCGGTTTGGCAAGGGAGACTACTCCCTTGCCGTCTCTACCCTCGGTTCGGTTCTCAATTCTCGGCCATAGCCGAGCTCATCACAATACCATACACAACAACAACACCCAACGACCACAAGAACAACAAGAGCAAACTCACCTTAGTGACTCTGCCACACGATCTCCTCAAACTCCTGAGCTCTCCTCCTCCTTCGTTCCGTCTGTCCTCTCTCTCTCTTCTCTGTTCACTTTCATTTTTGATTTTTTTAAGAGAGAACGAGGCGGTTGGATTGGGAAAATGACCAAAATGCCCTTGTGTTCATCCACTTTTCCTAAACAAACAAATACCCTTTTTGGTAATTTCACAATTATTTATTTATTTTCTGATTTATATATATATATATATATATATTTATATATACATATATATTTTAAATTACATATATATATATAAATATATATTCGCCTATATTTTCGCGCCTACAATTTTTGTCGTGCGCACCAAGGAGCTTAATCGGGCATGCACACTACTGTACCACCCACGCGTGTCGACCACGACCCCGCATATCCCTAGGCGCCTATCAATTTACTATTTTCTCACAATTAAATCATTTAATGTGTGTATTATTTCCCCCTGGCCTAATATTTCATCTTTTAGTCTACCCGGTACCCGTATCGACACGCATATCGAGGCAAACACTTAACACAATCTCACACGTCAATTGAGATATAATTACACATATCGCGATGTCATTTAACCTATTTTAACATAAACATCGCAAATTAGACAAAACAACACACAAAATAACTATTTACCTAACTCCAGACGTGCTCTAGCCTAGTTGCAGGTCCCACAGATGTCTGAGCTGTCCGCCACGTCTGCAATACGTCACAAATAACGGCGAATAAAATTTGGACCGTTACATTCTTCCCAACTAGGTGAAATTTCGTCCCGAAATTTAAATTAAACTTAAATACTTACCGATAAATAAGTTGGGATACCGTCGTCGCATGGTAGACTCGAGCTCCCAGGTTAATCCCTCAGTTCCATGATGTTGCTAACGAACTAAAACCTTCTGGATCTCCCTATTCCTCAAAGTCTGAATCCTCCTATCCATGATCTCCACAGGTTGTTCCTCAAATGACACGTCTGGTCGCACCTTAATCTGACGTACATCAATCATAGGTCTCGGTCCTAACCTAGCTAGCCTCAACATGGATATGTGAAACACTGGATGTACCCCCGCTAACTGTGGCGATAACTCTAAACGGTATGCCACTTTGCTGACACGTTCCTCCACTCTGAATGGTCCAATAAACCTTGATGCTAGTTTCCCCTTAATTCCAAATCTCTGATAACCTTTCCAAGGCGAAACCTTCAAGTACACCATGTCTCCAACCTCGTAGCTCAGATCCCCGTGATATCTATCCGCATATTTCCTCTGTTTATCCTGCGCCGCCTGAAGTCTCTGTCTAATCTGCCTCACCTTCTCAGTGTGATCCACAACCACCTCAGGTCCTATAGCCGCTGTATCCTCCGGTGCTGCCCAACATATCGGTGACCTGCAGGGCCTACCATATAGTGCCTCAAACGGTGGCATCCCGATACTTGCCTAATAGCTGTTGTTGTACGCAAACTCGCACAATGAATGATAATACTCCCACGATCCACCAAACTGTAAAATACACGCCCTGAGCATATCCTCGAGAATCTGAATTAACCGCTCCGATTGCCCGTCAGTCTAAGGATGGTACGCAGTACTAAACTGTAGTTGAGTGCCAAACTGCTCCTGCATACTCTCCCAAAGTCTTGAAGTAAACCTCGAATCTCTGTCAGAAACAATGGAAACTGGTACACCGTGCAATCTAACAATCTCTTTCTCGAAAATAGTGCTCAGTTGTGTAACTGAATATCTTATGGCGATCGGTATGAAATGTGCCGACTTCGTCAACCTGTCAATAACTACCCAAACTGCGTCGTGTCTCCTCGTAGTCTGCGGTAGGCCACTGACAAAGTCCATGGTCACGTGTTCCCATTTCCACTAAGGAATGGACAGCGGCTGTAGCAATCCAACTGGTTTTCTGTGCTCAGCCTTCACCTACTGGCAAATATGATAACTCCGGACGTACCTCCCTACGTCAGCCTTCATCCTTGGCCACCAATATAATCACTAAAGGTCGTGATACATCTTGGTCCGACCAGGATGAACTGTAAATCGCGATCGGTATGTGTCCTCGAGAATACTGTTCCTGAGCTCCGGTACCTCCGGTACCCACAAACGACCCCTGTGTCTCAAGCACCCGTCTGAACCCTCAGACCATTCAGTGCACCCTGGATCCTAAACTAGTCCACTGATCCGTAAATATCGATCCTCAGTTCTCTGCAACTCAGCAACCCGCTCTAGAGACACCGTAGGAACTCGTATCTGGCTGCAAATATGTAGCTCAGTAATAGACTCTGTAACACATAACACCGACACAGCCTCAAGCAACCCGTGCTCATGTGTCATATGCCGCAGGCCTGTTTGACTCTCAATGCCACTCCTACTCAGCGCATCAGCTATGACGTTCGCCTTCCCCAAATGATACTTGATATTGAAATCGTAGTTTTTAAGTAACTCGAGCCATCTCTGTTGTCTCATATTCAACTCCCTCTGAGTGAACAAATATCTCAAACTCTGGTAGTTAGTAAATAGTACAAACTTTTCACCATATAAATAATGTCTCCAAGCCTTCAATGCAAACACGACTATCGCAAGTTCCAAATCGTGTATTGGATAACTTTCCTCATGTGGTCTTAATCATCGCGATAAATAGGACATTGGATGTCCGTCTTGCATCAACACACAATCCAACCCAGTGCCTAACACATCAGTATAAACCGAGAAACCCTTTCCTGCCACAGGTAATGCCAAAACTGGTGCAGAAGTCAACTGCCTCTTCGGCTCCCAGAAAGCATCCTCACACTCCTGTGACCAGTCAAATATGACATCTTTCTTGGTCAACCTCATCATCGGCGCTGCAATCAAGGAAAAATCCTATACGAATTGCCTGTAATATCTTGCCAAACCTAGGAAACTCCGGATGTCCGAAACTGACTCAGGTGTCCTCCAATCAATAATCGCTTGAATCTTGTCTCCATCAACAGATATCCCTTGATTACTGATAACATGTCCGAGAAACTTCACCTCACTCAGCTAAAACGCGTACTTGCTGAACATGGCATAAAGTCGATGCTCTCTTAGCGTTGCCAACTCCTCCCTGAGATACCTCTCATGTTCCACACGAGTCCTGCTGTAAATTAGGATGTCGTCGATGAAAACAATGACGTACCGATCTAAAAATGAACTGAACACTCTGTGCATCAAGTCTATGAAGATCGCCGGCGCGTTAGTCAACCCAATGGCATGACTGTAAACTCGTACAACCCATATCGCATACCGAAAGCAGTTTTCTCGATATCACTTTCTCGAATCCTCAACTAATGATAACCCGATCGTAAATCAATCTTTGAGAAAAACTTATCACCCGCCAACTGATCAAATAAATTATTGATCCTAAGAAGTGGATAACGATTTCGAATTGTCACTTGATTCAGCTTCCTGTAGTCTACGCACGTCCTCATAGATCCATCTTTCTTCTTAACAAAAAGAACTAGTGCGCCCCAAGGAGACATACCGGGATGAATGATACCCTTCTGCAGCAACTCCTTTAGTTGGAACCTTAACTCCCCGTGCTCGGATGCTGACATCTTGCAAGGTTGGCTATATATCGGCTGTGTCCCCGGAATCAACTCAATAATGAACTCAACTACTCTAGTAGGTGGTAAGCCTGGTAAATCATCGGGGAACACCTCAGGGAACTCACACACTACTGGAACATCTTCCACTCTAACCTCCGGTTTCAGTTCTGGCTCAACTACCGCCATAAACGCCTCCATCCCCTCAGTCGTAGCCAGTCGACCTCTGGTAATCGATAAATCTGATGCAGCTCCAGCAAATGAAAATTTTGAAATCCCCTCGATGTGAAATGTCACCGTCTTGCTAAAACAATTGATATGTGCGTGATACGACGATAACAAATCCATACTGAACATCGCGTCGAACTCCAAGTATTCTAATAGTCTAAAGTCAGCTGGTAACTGATGTCCCTCAATCTCAACCACAGAATCCCGACAAATTCGGTTAGGATAAATCTTATCCGCAGCTGTCGTGCTGAGAACAAGATGTGTATCGAAAGTCTGTGCACCTAACCCTAATAATCCTACCATATGTCCAGATATAAAGGAAAGTGTGCTGCCAAAATCGAACATAACATGCATAAAAGTATCACAGATAGATAACATACCTTCAACAAGCTATCTGGTCACCTCTCGGTCTGGCTGTGTAACCCCAAAAGCAGCTGTTTGGGCCCCATCTACGCCCGATCAATCGTGATGAATGTACTTGGTGCTTGGTGCAGTACACTGCCACAAGATGTCCTACTTGACCATAACAATAACAAGTTCGAGTGTCTGATCTGCCAGTAGTCCTCTGACTCTGTGCTTGACTTTGGCCTCGGTTCTGGCCTCTCTGACCTCGACCTCTATCCTGCCTCTGCTGCTGTCTCGACCGATTAACTGATGTAGAGGTCGCAGAATACGCTAACTCACGATCATCACGTCTATCCCTATCATCCCGACGATCTCTATCGCCTCTACAACTCTGATTTGTGCCAATCACCTCTACCTCTACGAGGTCTCTTGCCCTGTCCCTGTTGGTCCTGATCTCTCATTTATCTTTTTGGCCTCTAATCAGACTGAGAACCCTGAGCTGGATGACTCTGTTGACCCCGTAGTGCATTCTGAATTGCCAATCTACTAGCACTCTGTACTATATAAGTCTCTTGAGAAAGAGACCTATCGTATTCCTGAGCCAAAGTAGTCACTCCACTGGAAACCACTGTGGTAGCTATCCTCTCATTCAATCCTCGAACAAAGTAATATATCTGTAATCAGTTAGTCCATGCCAGATCCATAGAGTAGGAAAATAAATATCTGTACCTCTCCATATACTCGGTCACAGACATATCACCCTGAACCAGTGTCAAGAACTCCTCTCTCAATCGAATCCTAACCTCCATAGGTATATACTCATCCATGAACAATGTTCTGAATTCAACCGCAGTAGTAACTGCAGGATGTGTCGCTTTAAAGGTTGTCCACTATATAGCAGCAGCAAATTTCAGGCAATAACTAGCCAATCTCGGTTTATCCACCTCATCAACCAGTAACATCTCGTGTAATCTCTCATGAGCCAATAGCCACCTCCCGGCTATCTCTGGGTCTCCATCTCCATGAAAGTATCCTGGAGAGAATCTAAGATAATCTTTCAACTTCTTCGTCTCCATTGTCATCAAACTCCTTGATAAAGACATTATAGCTGGCTGCTCAGTAGTCGAAGGAGTCACAACTAACACAGCCACTGCTGGAACAACCACTGGTATAGCCCTCTCGGCATGTGTTTCAGATACTGCAGCCTGCCCTTGAGTCTCAGAAGTAGTGGGAGCAACAACTGTAGGAGCAACAACTGCAGGAGTAGTAACTAATGGTGCAGCTATAACTATAGTAGGAGCTGTCACAATCTCACGAGTCCTCAATAAATCCAACAACTGTGCGAACCTATCATCCACTCTCCGCACTAACGACTCTAATGTCAATGTCGGCCAAGTGGGATCACTAGTATCCCCAACCTCTGGTTGAGTCGTATCCGAAGGCTGCCCGTCCATCGGTATCTGCATCAAATAACGTACTTTAGTACGAATATACGTGTAACGTAAGTAATATACGAACAAAAACATAACACGTATATCCCGATTTCTACCTATCTCTCATTGCTTCCCACATCTAAAGCTTATTCAATAGGTTTATATTCAGGTTTTCCTCAAATTCGAGCCCTAGGTTTTCCTAAACCTAGGCTCTGATACCAAAATTGTAACGACCCATTTTCCAAATAGACCGCCACGGAGGCCAATGCGAACCCACAGTTTGTCTTACCAGCGACAGCTGTGCTCTACATTGGATTATATTCTCCATTTTATCTTTTTAAACCTTATTAACTGTCCATTTACTGATTAAGTTGTATTGAAAATAAATCATATGTTAAAGCATCCTAAAATCCTTAATAAACACAGCGGAAACCTTACCAACACATTTACTCGGATAATAATACTATAAATGTGTAACCTAAACCAATAACCTAATGTGGAAAACTCATACACAACCATAAATACCTCTAAAGTCACCAAAAAAACCAATATACATAAAGTATCTCAAAACCCTAAACCCGTAATAAAACAAAATAAATATAATACAAACGTACGAGTCAGGCTATCTTGGCTCAACAGTACTCTGGCAGCTTGCCCTTGCCCCTACTTGTACTAGGATCTGCACTCAAACCATCACAAAAGGCAGATGACGAGTCTAGAGTGAGTATTCCCAAGGAAATTAAGTAAGCATTACTAAAAGTAAATACTGAAATTTAAATAAAGCTATTAGATAAACATGCGAAAATAAATACAGGCAACTGCGCTCATCGTATGAATAAATAATAGGAAAAATTCAAAGTGTGTTCCTAGCCCCTAGGGTCAGACTACACCATAATTCGGACTCTTCCACAGAATACTACCGGCGAGTCCAACTCAAGCAGGGAAAGCATCTGGATCTGCTCGATGGCCGGCGTTATACCTACGGCGCATCGACACACGCTACGATGGGATACTCGGGTTGTACTATTCACCGAGATCGATCTGGTAGCACGTGCTATGGTGTAGTGGACATACACATAAGAATGGAACAGAGGGAGCCCCACTCAACGTCTACCCATATAAACATCACCAAGAATAGAGTATTGAAATGAAAGAAATTGAATTCAAATGCCAAAAGAAGTAAATACTCAAGTAATTTCAGTTAGGATACTACACACCTCAATCCGTAATCTGCGTCCCGAAATCCAAACCCTGGTCTAGCTCCAATAATCACCCGACAATCAAAATTATAACCCAAATCTACCTAATAACCATTTGTTATTAAATTAGCTTCAATTGAGTATATTATGTCAATTTTTAGTGTTTTGAGGTAAAAACTCTGACAACATCTCGCCAAAATTCCGATAAAATCCCAAAACTTATTTATTTGATCAAAATATAATTTTTCTAAAATTTCCTATTTTATATGAATTTTCTATGAATTTTCTATTTTTTTTCAAATATGTTTTTTTTTTTAATTTGGTTTGGGGATGGGTTGGCCTGAACCGAGTTCGGCTCAACCGAGCCGTACCAGTCCAGTTCAGGAGCCAACCCCCCATTTTTTTCCATTTATTTATCCCCTGAACTGGACCGAATCGGGTTCGGCTCAATCGAGCCGAACCGGCCCGATTCAGGGGATCGTCTTCCCCAAATAGAACGCACAATGCGTTCTATTTCTGTTTTTTTTTTTTTTTCATTGATTGGTTATCGATTGGGGTTGGCTTCCAACCCCAACCCCAATTCGGTTTGGCAAAGGAGACTACTCCTTTTCCGTCTCCACCCTCGGTTTGGTGAGCTCATCACCACACCATACACAACAACACCCAACGACCACAAGATTAACAAGAGCAAACTCACCTCGGTGACTCTACCACACAATCTCCTCAAACTCCCGAGCTCTCCTCCTCCTTCGTTCCGTCTCTCCTCTCTCTCTTCTCTTTTCACTTTCATTTTCAATTTTTTTAAGAGAGAACGAGGCAGCTGGATTGGGAAAATGACCAAAAAGCCCTTGTGTTCATCCACTTTTCATAAACAAACAAATGCCCTTTTTAGTAATTTCACATTTATTTATTTATTTTCTGATTTATATATATATATATATATTTTTATATATACATATATATTTTAAATTACATATATATATAAATATATATTCGCCTATATTTTCGCGCCTACAATTTCATCGTGCGCGCCAACGAGCGTACTCGGGCGTGCACACTACTGTACTACCCACGCGTGTCGACCACGACCCCGCGTGTCCCTAGGCGCCTATCAATTTACTATTTTATCACAATTAAATCATTTAATGTGTTTATTATTTCCCCCGACCTAATATTTCATCTTTTAGTCTACCCGATACCCACATCGACACGCATATCGAGGCAAACACTTAACACAATCTCACATGTCAGTTGAGATATAATTACATACACCGCGATGTTATTTAACCTATTTTAACATAAAAATCGCAAATTAGACAAAACAACATGTAAAATAAGTATTTACCTAACTCCAGGCGTGCTCTAGCCTAGCTGCGGATCCCACGGGTATCTGAGTTGTCTGCCATATCTGCAATACGTCACAATTAACGGCGAATTAAATTTGGACCATTACATAAACTCTCGCACCTGGACTCATGATTATCTCCCGAAGTTTGTTGGTATCAATCTAGGTTATATTAGATGTATTTAGTATTTAATTAAGCGTTAAGACTATCCGACACCAAAACGACTCAAAACATTTATACAAATGACTATTATACGGACAAGCCTCGTCTTGTGGCCCATTTTTAAAAAGTAATATGACTTAACATTGAGAAATTAATGGTTCTAGTTTATTCCTCTTTGTCTTAGCTTTCCAGCGGTATACGAAGCGTCAAAATTCGAGTCAAAATGAGAAAGTTATGGTCATTTTACAAAAAGAGGTAAAGTTGTGCCACTTGCAGAGTCTCCAGCGCACTATCCAGTTTGGATAGTGCATTGGGTATGCTGCATACTGCATTTTTGCAGTCTAGATTTGGGTTTTTGACCCCAAATCACACCTAGGCCATCTCCATTGCCAAAAACTCCCTTAATGTGGGTACAACCTCTTTAAAACAACAACAATCAATAACAATAACATCAATTTCATTAATTTAGTGAACCCGATTTTAGAACTTCTTAATAGCTAGATTATCAGCATGAAATGGAGAATCCAAATTCAGTGTTAATTTTCAACAATAAACTGATTTTAAAAGTCAAAAATTGAAATTTCAGTTTCATGTATAAAACTCCATTTTGAGCAAGTTCCTTGAAATTCGAAAATAGGACTTTGAGACTCAACCCAATGTTTCATTTTCCTTAAAACTAGTTTCAAAACACTTCCACACTAGCCTTGATTAAGAATTTCATCAATAGAGACTAAAATTAAAAAAAAAAATGAGATGCATGCATGAGCTAGTTTGTTACCTAGAATTGTAGCTAAGATAAAGACCTTGGTCTTTGAATTCTTGTTGCTCTTATACTCCAATTCTCTGATTTCTAGCAGCTTTGAATTTCTTGTTCTTATTGCATGCCAAATGAAGCAAAGACTTCATGCTTACCTAGACACAACACCATCTCCATGAAATCTAATGGTCTGAATTCACTCCTAGCCCTACACTTTAATCCACTTTAATCAGCCAAGTGACACACATCAGTGACACATTTGTCTTGTTTATCCTTTTCTAGGATCATCTATATATATATATATATATATATATATCTATAGCTCTTAAATTTTAAATACAAACTGTAGGACTTTGACTAATTGAACCAATTTAATTCACATACACACATTATTGTTGTCACATTGGTTCTATAATTTACTTTACAAGCTTACACTAATTCCCACTACCCGGTACCAAGTGCCCACTCTTGCACGTAACTCGAGGCATTTCCCTTGTACATGCCGAATCGTCAAAACTGTAGGACTTTAATAACTCTGGGTAAAATGTAAACACTTAGATCACATTAGGCAATCATTACACAAAAATAATATGTTACTCAGTCCTCTAGCCGAGTCTTGGTCCATGTGCTTGCTCTCGGGCCACGTCACGGGTCAATAACCTCGATTACGACAAAAGATCTTGGATTAGAAATTTGGGTTGTGACAACGTATCCACACTAAGCTCATCATGATGATGCTTCTCACAGTGACTCAGAGAACGAGGCTGAGGACGATTGAATGATGATTTTTAAATTAAAATTTTTTACATATTTCGTACTTGATAAACACTTAATTTTTTTAAGTTCATTTAATGCACTTTCCTTGCTTATTTCATTTATATCTTTGTTTATTTTTTTATTTCATTTTTTTACCGGTTTTCTATTTGTTACACAATGTTTTGGAGGATTTTGGATTCTCTAATATCTTCATGACCACAGTTCTTCATTTAGTTACACGAAACTTTCAATGCTCTAAAATAGGTGTTTTACTAATTAAAAGATAAAGAAAAATCCATGTCACCCTAATAAGTATTACTTTATTACCAAAATAAGTTTGTGAGAACTCAAATCTTTTGGCAAACCATTCGAGTTCCTCTCCTCTCACTGAAATCAATGTTTTCTTTAAAAAATGTAACTAAAACCATAAAAAATAACTAATGTGTGTTCTGCCCTCTCTCCACTCAAAGGTGCTCATTGGTGTGCACATCGAAATTGTAGGTGCGATGATATCGACAAATATATATATTTATATATACATATAATAGTATATATCAATATATAATTAGATTAGAAAAATACAAAAAAGACCAAAACTGGTTTTTGATTTTAAAGGGAAAGGAGATAGGCTTAAGGGTATTTGAGTCATTTGACTAATAAAATAGAAAATGAGAAAATGAAATGTCTCCATCCTCTCAATAAATTGAGAAAATGAGAAGAAAGAGAGGGAGAACAAACCAAAGGAGAGAACGCGAGAATGAGTTCTCGTGGTCGCGATGACGAGGTTGAGGTGAGCTTGTGTTGTGGTTGATTGTTGTTGTTGTTGTTATGTGGTAATCGTGAGTTGTTAGGAGGATTCAGCGAGTTGTTAGGAGGATTCAGCCATGGCGATAGCCATGGCCGAATAAGGAAAGGAGGCAGGGAAGGTCGTCTCCCTACTGGGAATCGATCATGGGGTTTGGCTTGAATAGACCCCGATTTAAAAAAAACATAACAGAGCAGAACACTCTGTTCTTATGAGGAAGAAGACGACCTTGAACCAGGTTGTTTCGACTTGGTTGAGCCAAACCTCGTTCGGCCCGATTCAGGGCCAAATGAAAAAGAAAAAATAAGAGAAAAAGGAAAAGAAATTATGAAAAAATCTGAAAAAATAGAAAAAAAATGGAAAATAGTACTTTGACCAAATAAATATAAATTGGTGGATTTCTATAAAATGAGGAATTTGAAAAGGAGACTTTATACCTGGGTTTTTACCTCATAAAACGTGAAATGGTCAAAATAGGTTAGAAACTAGGTCCTGAGATTCCGGATTCGAATGGGACCAGTTTAAGAGTATTAATAAATAAATATTAGACTTAAGTTGATGAAAATTGGTCTATTTTAGGTAATGGACCATGAGAAAAAAGGTTTGAGGACTCTGGGGTGTTGTACAAGTTAGTAAACGTTGGAAAGCTTAGGACAGGTCAGCGAGACTCATTCTTTTATAAATTATGCAATGTAAATTAGTATTATTAGAGCATGTAGTGTTCTGAACTAGGAATGGGGTAATGTACCATGATTTGGCTTTGGTCTTACAAAAATATTTTTAAATGAAAATGAAATTTGGAAAGAGGTTTAGTGGGATGAATCGGCATGGGGTTTGGAATTGTGATGGGGCGGTCTTCCATCACTGCGCCCCCAGTGACTTGGGAATATCTCGATCAATGCTTTCCTATTGAGTTGGCGAAATATATGTCATAAACCAATCAGATGGCCAGTGATTGGTTTAGTGATGATATGGGAGTGCGACTATATTTATTTAAGTTGGCGGCACATCAATGGGAATTAGTCAGATGCCCAGTGACTGATTCCTGATGATGTGAGAGGGCGACTCAATTAAAATGCTGAAATTGAAAATACAAATCATGAGTACATTGCAACGAACCAATGAACTTACATCTGTTTATATATTGATTATATTGATTCAAATGATTCCTTAAATATGCATTGGATTCATGTTGTATATATTGTGCTTTGTTTATTATTGGTAATTGATAGTTCGTATGAGAGTCAGTTACCGAGTATGTAGGAGCTCACCGATCTTAACATTTTCAGGTAATGAGCATGCGCTAGGACATGGAACTTAGGAAAGGAGAATATTAGTAGTCTGTTATCTTCTCTACGAGGTAATGATGATGCCTTGTTATTAGTATAGATTGTATTGGATTGTGCTTTGTAATAATTAAGGTGGAAATATGGTTTATTAATACCGAGGATTATATCAGTTTTGTATATCTAGTTTACTATCGAAAAAGTTCTAAATTTTCGTTGCGTTATACTTAAAGTTGTTTATCGATTGTCAGAAACAGGTATAGGGCACTGGCTTTAATTAGGTCTGACCTGGTTTACCGAGGCTTAATTAGGGTTTCAGGCCGGATATACCCTAATTGGGATATGGGATGTTACAATTGGTTCAGAGCCAAGGCTTTACAGACTTGAAGTTATTATTGGTTTTGAATTAAGAGATAGTTTTAATATAGTTATAGTTTGATATCATATACTAGCTTGTAAAGCTTGGCATGGTTATTCCACTGAGAAGTCAATGGAATAAGTCTGATATAGATGAGTATCAGAGACTGAGGTTATCACTTTCGAATTGGTTTCGGATAGTGTGATAATTTCTGATACAACTTGAACTTGGAATCTTAAGTCATTACATGTATATTAAGTGAAAGTTTAGGCTAACTGATTTGGAGATTGATTCTCAAGTCAAGGGTGACCTAGGACTAAACAAATGTTTTATTGATGTTTTAGGGGGTAATGAAAGATAAAAGCTAGAGCATGTATTTTTGTGCTTTATAGTATAGATATAACAGTTCTATCTTGCCTATCAATGAAACTGAAGGTCTTATCTCATATCTATGACTTGAAAAGTCAAAAGAGAATTGATGGTGGTGGTTTCTTTTGGAAACCTAGAATTCAAAGGTATTATGATAAAGGAAGGCAGTAGAACGATAATATGAAGGGTTGTATCCATCAAAGTCTCACAAGTTAAGAAAATAGTAAGGATTGGGGTTTGTTGAATCTTAAATCCTTATGATATGAGTATAAAAAAGAGGTGAGGTTATAAATAACTCTCTCATTAAGTAGTCTCTTAAGGTCTTGATTCTCACTGATATAGTCTGATGAGAAATAGTCAGTGTAGAAGGAACGATGGGTCTTAGACTTAGAGACAGATGTGAGGTGGAGTGACATTAAAAGATGAATAAAACATGCAATGACTTATAATGAAACTCAAAGGTGATGAGTCACTTTGAGTAGAAAATATAACTAGTGTGAGACTAGTTAAGCCAAAATTAGGAATCATTTGGCGAGAGAAAATTAGTGGTTAATGATGATAGGTACCTAGTTTAGGTTAGGTAACCACTAGATTATGCATACTTCATGTATGATTATGAAGTATAAAATTCCTGATATGGTGTTAGTCCATACTGGAATAATAAAAGGAAGTCTATCAGTATAGTTGTAATATAGTTGCATATACTGAAAGTGGAATAGAAATGGCTTATTAGTGTGTTGTGGGTAACCGCACTCACTAATAGTGCTATAAAGAGAAAGAAATAATGATGTGGTAGAGTCACCCATAGGGAAAAGAAACATGAAATTATCAGATTGATGTGTAAATTAATGCTGAAAGGGTAAGGAAATAGTTAATGGTGAAGTTACATTCAAAGTTAATAATCACAGCAAGAGATAAGAGTTGAAGAATTTTGGAAAAATCCATGTGGTTGGTAAACTCTATCTTGTCTGTTGAACTTCTATCATTTTTATAGTAATTCCAAATACGACAACCTAAGGACTAGGAGGGTTAGATGTAGAGGTTTAACGTCGAATCATTCAAGAATCTTCCTAGGCATTGATACAAAAAGATAAGAAGACATGACACTCTTGTCATCAGAGATATCTGACATGGACAATTAGTGTATTGTAATTAATTTGGTAAGTTAAGGAAAATATGGCAATGAGCTAATGAGATGTTTTGGTCTAATCTTTTAGACTGGTGTAGTCTAAATTGAGGAGAGTGAGTTGCCAATGAAGTTATAGATTGGATGAATAGTGTATGATATTATGAATGAATATTCATTTATCAGAATTGACAACTCATGTGGTTAATTAAATGAAACTAATTATTCTCAAGAGTGGATTGAGATTTGGTTATCATTGAGTAAAGATCAAAATCTAGGAGTATATGGTCAAGCGGTGGCTTAATAATGTAAAAGATTATAGTGTAAACCATAGAAACTCACTAGAGCTCATGATATGTTGAGTAATGAAAAGATGTAGAGTTGTTAAACTCTATTGAAATAAGATTATCATTATGTTGACAATGATAACGAATATAAAAGGAGTGAAGACTTAGCGAAGGTATAAGCATTATCGTAGAGTTATACAAACTCTGACGATAAATTGGTGTATACCAGAGATTGTAACTGTAAATGCTAAGTATTAACTGCAAACCACTAAGATATGTGTTGAATTTGAACGGTGAGTCAAAGTATTTGACTGAGGTTAAAACAATTGGAGGATTGTCTTATATTTAACATATAATTAGAAAAGTGGTGTAATTTTAGAATGATTGAAATATACAAACAAGGTATACAGAGAGTTGTGATATTATTGTGTTGTATATTCAATTAATTCCGTAAGGTAATGGAGATAAGTTGTACATGATACAATGGATGTCTTGAAAGAGAATTGAAATGTAGTTTAAATACAATAATTGCTTGAGTATACTTGGATTACGAAAAAATAGAGGTTGATTCAATACTTTTATCCAGGTAGTGGTCTGTGACACAATGAAGCAAGAGATTGTATTATACACAGTTGATATAGTTCAAGAGGAGCTAATATGGAATAATTGTGTTGGTAAGACTACCAAACAATTATAAGGCATCACCTAATAAGAAAAAGTTAGAAACATGTATTTCAAACAATGGATGGAATGAATTGCAAGGATAAGTCTTAGAGGTAAGACTTAATGTTATAATACAGGGATGAGGATCCCAGTTTAGTATAAATTCAGTTGATTGGATAGGAAGTGCTAGTTCATTTATTCATTATGGAGTTTTTGAAGCACAGATGTATCATGTACAAGGGTTTGAAGGTCGTTTAGTTATTCCTAAGGATAAAAAATCTTAGAGGAATCACTAAATGATAAATAAAAATGATGGAAAACTAGTGAAACTGGTGTAAGGAGATTTAAGGAAACCTTCAAACTATGAGAGTTTGAAGAGTATAGTATTGATCAGAGTGAAAGAGACTCGAGGTGAAATGAGTAACCCAAAATTTTTGAGGATATTAAATTCACTCTGAGAAATCACCCATACAAAGTAATTGATGATGTAAATACTTTAAATAAGAGACGAGACATAGGGAGAAATTATAATAGGAACTTCTCAGTATTATCTCTTCAGAGAGATAGATAGTATTGATGAATGAATGAAGCCTTACACAAGTGTATCATCAACTGAGAGGTTGGAATTGATAATTACCAGTTCGTTTCTTTGGAGTTCAGAAAAAGGTTGAATATATTCGAATTAAGTTAAATAAAATAGTGATATGGTTCACATCCATTAAAATGAAAAAGACGAATGAAATGGTAATTTAATTACGTTTATTATTGAAGTAATGTTAGAAAAAAAATGGATAAGGAACGAGGGTTGCAATGGAAGAGTAAATTTCATTACTCTTCAAAGTTATTGGCGACTTATATGTTATCTTTAATTTCGAAAACAAAATTGTAGCCAAATTGGGGAGACTTTAACGACCTGTTACCTTAAGCACGTGATTAGTATTAATCCGAATTCTAATTAACCCGAGTTAGGCTCGTGGTTAAGGCCAATTAGCTATGATTAGCGTATGTGTGTATTTGTGTGTCCGGATTATATTTGCATTGAGTGTAATATTAATTATAAATTAATAAGCTGGACAAATGAAGGAACACCTAATACCATGTGTGGGTCAAGGAGGACACAATGAGATGTGGGACAGCATTTATGTCACGATCCAAATTTCTAATCTTAGATTTTGGCCATAATCGGGGTCAACGACCCGTGACGTGGACCCATGTTGGAACACATGCACAGACTGAGGCACATGATCGAGGTATTATAGTATATTTATTGTGTTACGTGCCTAGTGTTATATAAATGTTTATATTGATTAAGTCGGTTTATACGGTTATAAGCATCAAGACGCAAGCGAGGAAACGCCTTGGAGTGTGAGTATCGCGTGGAATTACCCGGGGTTGCGAAACTAGGCTAGGAATATTAGTTGATGCCTAACTAAGCGTAGCCTAAGATAAATTATACAATTAAGTTGGAAATTGACGTTTGGCGTGCGGGGAAAGTGCCTCGAGTTGCATGCGGGTCGGGGCACCGAGTGCCCGGTAGTCGAGGTCAGTGTGACCACTTGGGTAATTTTATAAGTTAATGTGACCATTTAATTATGGTCTATATAAATAAAGTACCTAAGTTTAGTTGAATTAAATTAAATGGGAATTTGATGTCCTATAGTTGAGATGGAAATTCAAGAACCATTAGCTTGGTTTAGTGATAGACATATTGATGAGAATGAGGAGATGTATAACAAATTGTGTCACCAGTGAAGCTGGATAGCCCATTTAGGAACCATGAGACCGACCTCGAGATGCACAACCCGCACTAGATCATTACAAGGGTATCAATACCAACTTAGTGGACTTTTCCATCAAAAACCACCATCCTTGCATACAAATCTAGACTGCCAAAGGAGGAGTTTAAGCTAGAAATCGAAGGTTGGGGCTAGAGGATCAAAGGTTGAGAGTTTAGGACCAAAGTAATCATCTTCCACAGCTCTCAATGCTTCAAAACTCCATTAAAAGGAAAATGAACTTTGGAGGTTTTCTTACTGTATTTATGTGATATTTAGGTGTGTTTGAGTCTATTTTGGCATGCAAGTGAGATTTTTTAATGGATTTGGTGTTGGGGTTGTGTTTAGAAAAATGATAGGCTTGCATGCTGTGGGTATTTGATTTGATTAAATGTTGTGATTCAAATGTTTCTGGGTGATTGGTTGTGTTCCCATGAGGGTCAACGAGGGCGAAAGAACTGGCCATCGGTGTCGAAAATGCCAGAATTCATTATTGCAATTATGAGTCTCGACGTAGGCAGTACACAGGACACGGTCTCCAGCGCGCTTCCTAATTTAGGGAAGATGACACTATTCACAAAGAACAGTTGTGCACTGAAAAATTTTCCCCAGCGCACTAAGTCCCCTAATGTACTGGACATACCCCCAGCGCGCTAGGCGTTTTCAGTCATAAATTTTAAAAGTTAACTAAATGGGCTGGTTTGTCTATATGGTTACTAAACCAACATCAATCGATCTAAAAATACTTTAAACCCTATTTAAACATAACAGGAACATAGGGAAACGTACGGGGAGTTCGAGTGTGTGAGTCGAAGTGTTGGGAAGCCGAATTGGCTAGGAAATTGCATGAATTGTAAGTAAATCTTTTAAGGTTCTTTACTTCATTTTTATTCCATTTCCTTTATTTTTTTACAGTCCCCTTTGGACTTATTTGTGACTTTTTATCGGGTATCATGAATTGTTTTTTTTATTCTATCCATTTAATGCATGTTAAATCATGTTGCTATTCCTTGTTGCGAATTATTAATTTATTCCTATATATTGTTCCTTGTTGAAGCTATTCATTATTTGATCCTTTATTGAATAGCATGCTATTAGTGTAAATGAATTGTTAGAAATACACCCTTGCTCCTACTAGTTGGTGACACTGAGCTACCACTTACGGTTGAAGTGACGTATCTCATGACCAATAGCGTAATATCAGAGTGCACTAGTTCCACCCATTAATCACATGAGGATCTTAATGACCAATAGGGTGATTCTTAGGGACACTAGTGATACTAACTATTACTTAAGGTTAATGGGACATAACTTATAACTAACAGTGTGGTACCTGAGTGCGTTGCTAGTGGATACTTATTTCGTGTTGGTTCGATAAATTTGTTTAACTGTGGTATCATCTAGCATAGCCTTGTTTTCAGTACCTCTTCACTACTTTATGTTGCTGACACCTTTCGTTATTTTTGGAAAGGTTGTATAGAATCTCCAGATTTTATTTTCTACTAAACTATACTCACCGTCCTTTTAATGTCGGTGGGTGCAGGTCCATCATCTAGCAGGCCCAGTAAGGAAAAGATCGGTGACTACTTTTGAGGTAATGGCCCGACCCTACTGCAGATAGTGTAGGTCTTTTTTGATGTTTATGTAATTAGTACTTATGTCTTTATTACACTTTTGGGATGTATATATATGTGGGTTGAGAGACTAGACTCCCCACCTGATGCATGTTTTACGGTGCTATTATCATGTGATTGTATTTTCCTGGTTTCCACACTTTGTATTCATCATTTATGCTTCTACTAAAATGTTAAGACTTCCGCTTAAACTAATATATTCTTAAAAGACTTCCGCTAAAATTAATATGTTATTAAAAAGGTTATAATTAACCCAAAATTTAGTAAAGGGAACAACACGTATGTTACTTATCCTGAACACGAGAAACGAGGTGAATACGTTGTAATGGCTGACTAATATGTTGTTAAGTCCACGTGGATGGGATTAGGGCTTAATTGCAGGATTAGGCCGGGCGGCGCCGTGTTTAGGGGTTTGAGCCATCATAGTTGGTATTAGAACCTAAGTTCTCGATAAGTAAAACGAACTTTGAATAAAACACAAACCTTATATGTGGAAACCAGACGATCCTTGCCTAGAAACCATTTTGTTGGGAATTAAGTGAAAACGAGCTGGGAATTGCTATGTGTATGATTATGTTTTGTATGTATGCATATGCAGTATTTATGTAGAAACTGATACCGAGTTTCACTGTCAATGTGTAGACATCGATGACGGATGCACGCGAGAGTGACGACACGGGTGCTAGTGCCAGTTGGCCTTCTACTTTGGTTGAGGATTCTGATGACCCTAATTTTTCAATGCAATTGGGTACGCCCGGCTTAGACATGTGCAAGCCCTCGAGTCCAATCTTGGGGAACTTGATAAACCTAGTTAACCTCCGTTTATTCTTTTAACAAGTTTATGAGAGAGTTATTGCAAAATTTAAGTGTAACACAGTGGAAAGTAAATAAACTAACTGTAACAACCCTCAAATTTAACTTGACTTGTGTTACACTTGTTAGGATTATGACCCGGCTACGTGATACTGGACTGTATTTTGAACTTCAGGAGTTGACACTGAGGTAAATTTTATGATTTTGTGATGTATGTACTAGTATTGTAGTATGATACGGATCACGAGCCATTTGAGCAAATTATTAATCTGAGTGAGTTTTCGCCTAGGTAAGTGGGGTTTCGGTAGTCGTTTAACTAGGTATTAGAGGTGATAAACTAAGTCAACTCAATGATATGACCTTAGTTGAGGAAACATGATTTAATCAAATAAAGTACAACATAGGCATAATTAATTAATTAGAACACTAAGTGTAAGACCGCCTCAAGAAGCGTGCCGGGCACGGGGCACTGAGTACCGGATAGACGAGAGTTAGTATGACCTCGGGTACTAATTTATAAAGTTCAATTGATGGCCTAACATAAGTTATATGATTTATCTTGAAGTTAATTTGGAAAAAACATGTAATAGGCTTAGATAAGTCTTGGGATACACCATATGAGGGAATTAAGGTAAGATGTGTCATAGGTGGGTGTCACCTAGAGATAAGAGTGTGTTTTGAAATGAAAGTAAGGGCAAAAGGGTAATTTGACTAACCAAATACATAAATATATAATGTTTTTATCTAAAACCCTACTTCACTATTCATCATCTCCCTCACCAAATAACCGTCACCCCCCTCTCCACTCACCTCTACCGCCGTCACCGAACCTCTAGACTTCGACGAGACCGGTGGTGGTCGGAGAACCACTGTTACCGGTAAGGTGTCTCTCTCTTATCCACTCTCTTTCTCTCTCGCTCTCGGCTGTGCAAACTCTCTCTCACTCTCGGCTCTGTGTCCTCTCGGCTGGACCGTCACCACTGCCACCTACCACGGAACTGACATCTCCACCACCCACCGAAAACACCTAGGTGAGCCTCTCCCATCTCTCTCGGCTTCTCTCTTGATCTCTTACTCCCTCTCTCGGTCACGCACGCCTCCTCTCCCCACTGTTGTGTGGCTGTCCATGTGATGCCGGTCCTAGGTGGTCAACGGAGTCGAGGTGGTTCCCTCTCACACTCTCGATTTCCTTCTCTCTCGATTTCTCTCTTTCTCTCTCTTTTTCTCACTATTTTTCTATTGTTTTGAGACTGTTTTTGTGATTGTTTTGTGCCTATTATAGACAGTTTCTAAGTCGCTACTGTGGTTGTGGATCTTCCCCTGTCGAGGCTGATCGGAGGTGAACCTCCGACGACTCCGTTGGCCTAAGGTGGCTCCCCTCCCATATGCAATTGTGGTGTATGTTAGGACAGTTTGGATGCAATGTTTTTGGGTTCAATTGTGTGTTTCGGTTTGGGCAGCTAGGTTGGTGGGTGTACAGTTGTGTGGGGTGTGTAATACTGTGGGTGTGTACACCACAGTTGGGGTGTGGGGTGTGTGACCATAAAGTGTATTATTGTATGTGTATGTGTATGTTGAATAAAAAAAGATGGTGTGTATGGATATTTTGTGTTTACTTTAAAAATGTGTGAACTTGTATGTTATGGGCTTGTATTAGAGCCCAACATAATAATTACATACTAGGGCCTATAACAAATATAAAATGTTATGTAAATGGGGTGTGTTAGGGCCCAATAAGGGCCCAACATAACAATTACATACTAAGGTTCATAACAAGGGTATAAAGTTATGAAAATTGGCTTAAGTATTTAAGCCCAACAAGAGTCCAACAAATAAAATATTTAAATGTTTATGGAGTTAGTGTTTGGGCCCAACAAGAGCCCAAAGAGGAACAAAATAGTGTTAAGGCCCATTACCTATGAAAGTATTGGATATATTTACCATATCGGTGGACTTTTTCCCAACGGCTTGGGTCATCTTAACAAAAACTTATGCAAACCACCTTAAGACTAAATGCTAGCCTTAAACTAATATTCGGGATTCAAACCCTTATCAAGTGGTCGGGAAGTCGCGGGGAACACGTTAGAGTCTCGGTGTGGTACTGGGTTGCATTAGTCATGTAAGTACACACGTGCCTTGTATGTGTATGTTAGTAGGCCAATAAGGAAATAACATGTGATTTATATATCCTCTATTCATTGATATTGTTGAATTGATCCCTTGTTTGATACTTCCATTCCATATTGTTTGTTGTATGTTCTTGGCATGAGTATGTGTCTCGAAGGTATCATGTGGTCCCGCACTAGCTGAGATAACGAGGGTGCCTCCTGCAGGAGCAACTAACCCCTAGTGTTGTGTGTACTAGGTATTGGATTCGAGAGGTGTTGCGATGCCTCTCGATTTCAAGCTGCGCTAGTGTTGTGATATTGCCCGGGGAGATCTTGCGAGATCTTTGTCGTATTGCTGTGAAATTAGACCACTCATGGGCCTCTTTTGAATCTTAGAACATGCAAAATTTCAATTGTTTATCTATCAGTCTGTTTATCATGCACTTGATTTACTTACTTTCCTGCTATTTCATTTCCGCATGATATTTAGACTGCTTTACTTGTTAAATCATAAATTACTGTTATATTCTTTTGGCACTACTTTCGATTTCTTCAGTTACTCACCGTATAGTTTGTGACGGTGAGTGCAGATAGGGTGGAGAGCAGCAAGGGCAAGGGGCCCTGCCTAGGTGATCTACTTTAAGGACTAGTAGCGGGACCGATTTTTATGTTTTTCTTACTTGTATATCGTTTCATACATATGTTTTAGATTATAGAACTTGGTATTTTTGATGAAAACGGTATCATGTATTTATGCATATCAAATTGTACATGAATACTCAAGGTTTTCCACACTTATAGATTCCTACATTTCCCTATGATTGAGTTATTTTCCTTATGATACTTGTTTAGTCTTCCACTGTGAATTATTGCAATAACTCTTTCATAAATTGTTAAAATTGATTAATCAGAGGCTGACTAGGCTCGTTGGGTTGTCGAGTGATGACTTGGGGCCTGCACGGGTCTAGGTCGGGTGTACCCAATTGCACGGGGAAATTAGGGCCGTCACACTAACATTATGGGAAATAACTCAGTCAAAGGGAAATCAAGAATCTATTATGTGGAAAACCCCGAAATATTCATGTAGAATCAGATAAATATGTGTATGATATCCAATTCAAAATAATCTAGAATTCAACAACCAAAACTGATATATAAAGCAACATACAGCCAAGCAAAAACAAATATAAACTACTTTAAGTCTGTCGGTCCAGCCACTATAATCCTCACATGAAATCACCTAGGCAGGGCTTCTTGCCTCTGCTGCACTCCGCTCTATCTGCACATATCGTCACAAACTAGACAGTGAGTAACTTGAGAGGTCGAAAGAAATGCCAGAAAAATATAAAAGTAATTCATGATTTACCAAGTAAAGCAGTCTAAATATCATGTAGAGATTGAAAGACAAAAATTGAAATAGATCAAGTGCATAATAAACAGACTAATAGATATTAATCGAAAATATGCGTGTTTTAAGAATAAAAAGAGGCTCATAAGTGGTCTAAATCATAGCATAACGGCAAAGACCGCACGAGGTCTCCCCAGGCATCGACACAAGCGAAGGCATAGTCATGATAGGAGGAACACAAGTCCTTCAACTCAATACTTGGTGTCACATATTCACTATGGATGGTCCCATACTCCTATACAAAAGTGTTCACATTGCCCACTAGTGCAAGGCCGAGTACTCTAGAGACAAGCACTTATGCCAAGAACATACAACCAAGGAATAGAATGGAATGCCAACAATAGTTCATAGCAAATCAGAATAAATGATCATGAGTCACATTGTATTTCCTAACTAGCTTACTAATCATACACAAGTTTGTGGGCTAGTGTACTTACTTGTCAATTCCAACACGGTATAACCCCAGTGATTCTAACGCGTCCCCACGGGTTCTCGACTACCTGACAAAGATTTGAACCCCAAGTATTTGGTTCATGGTCAAAGCGTGACCACGACGTCACAAACTAATAACGCGCACCACTCACACCACGCTTTGTTCACGTCGTGAAAGGAACACATGAGAACGCTCCTGCAGCGTTCAACTTCAACACAACTCACACACACCTCACGCATACACAACCCGCCTTGAATAATAACACATGACAACTTATCCATGGCATCCAACAAGATATAATACACTCGTGTAAAATGCTGAGACCTTACAAACGTGAAAATGTTTCACACATACGAGATTCTTTAACCCGTTTTACTTACGCCGCACTGAATAACTCATGAAAACGTGTATCATACAAGAATTTGGAAGAACACGTCGTGATCAAGTTGTATAGTTCAAAACACTAAAACGTCATCATGGCGAAACTTTGTTGTCTGTGGTCCATATGTAGGTGGATGACGCCGCGACATGTATGCACTTGAAGGCGTCTCCACGACGTCGAACAGAGGAAAGAAATCCCATAACTGAAATCGAACTCCCACTTTTGTCGATCAATGCCGACATGTTTCTGGGCATCAAGACTCCCCGAAATCGACTCCGGATCGTTGTGGGATGCCCGGATTCAATTGAAAATACAAAACAAATAACCGAATTCGAAAATACAAGAATTAATATCAAATTGAATTTAAACAACAACACCGACACCTATGTCGCGTATTGATCACTTCGAGGGTTGCCGAGACATTGGTAATTCAACATAATCGACTCTGGTGAGGCACCTTTGGTCATCGCGATTAATTTACACGAGGTAATCAACCCATAAATAAAAGAGAAGAAATAAGAGAGCCAGCTTCTCACCTAGATTTCGGCAAGAAATGGGACTCCGACAAAGCTCCGGCCGGCCATCCAATACCTTTGTGGTTGTCTTGCTCAACAAGCAAGAAGAGAAGAGAAGGAGGAGAGGAGGAGGAGAAAAGAAGAAAATGAATAGTGAAAAAGGGATCTAGTGGTGGAGTGGCCCTTATATAGGCCCATTTATCACCCACTTGTACGTACGCATCTCAGGGCGAATCCATCAGCTCCCCTCTTTTTTTGTGTCCACCAAGTTTAACTCTCCATGTTGACTCTACTAAGTGACTTGGGTGTCACTTAGTTATCCAGCTCCCATGTTGATCCTGCGCTCTTTGACCCGTACCGCACCACAACTCGACCATTATGTGCCCATTTTCTCGTCATGTTTTGATAAATCATTATGTTTATTATTCAAAAATCATTTATTAAGGTTTTTTTGTGTTTTTAATTCCCCCATTCTCCTAGGCGAAGCTTCACTCAGACTAACAAATTGCCAAACGGCTCAAGACTTGTATTAGACTATCATACTAATACAAACATCACATAATCATAAAATTACCTCAGTGTCGACTCCCGAAGTTCGAAATACCGCGAAGTATCAAGCAGTAGGGTCACAGTCCCGACAAGTGTAACACTAGTTGGGTTAAATTTTGAGGGTTGTTACAAGGAACTTCAGAGGCTATCTGACCTTGTAGTGGCTCAAGGGCAACTGCTAGACGACTTCATGGCGTTTGTGACGACACGCTTGATGACATTGATACCAGTCGCCCCCATTTTCACTCCAGCTACTACTACTGCAACACCGCAAACTTTAAAGACTCCGACTGCACCAGTAGAGCCTGCAGTACCTTGTCCACCAGAGTTGCAGGTTGTCACAGCACCGGGAGTGGTACTAGCCAAGGGTACGGCCGCATCTACCACTTCCAAGGCCAGTGGACTGACACAAGATGCCAAACTGGTGAAAGAGTTTATCCACTTACAACCAGCTTTCTACTTGGGAGAGAGAGATGATGAGAAGATTGATAAGTGGATGTTGTCGCAGGAGAAGCTTCATCTACTATTGGGGATAGAAAATAGACTGTAGTCGATCATTTCATGCTACACCTTGGAGAAGGGTGCCGACGTGTAGCGGTGCACCACAATGGTGAATCGAGGCAATTTTTCTTTTTGGGCAGACTTTAAGAAGAAGTATTACAAGCAATAATTTTTGTCTACCATGAGGAAAAGAATGATGAAGAAGTTCATGAACTTGTGACAGTTCGAGTGATAGTTAGTGATGTTATACCGAAACCACTACGGCTTACTACTTTGGCGAGGGTTTGAGGCCAGACATAGCGCACAATGTTATCAGCACTGGGGCTCGATCATTACAGGAGATGTGCAAGCAAGCCCTAGCTCACGAGACGTACGTGATGGGCAGAAAGGGTGAGGAGTTAGACAGTGTCAAGGGTCAAAGCACCAATGCGCAGTAGAGGAGACAGAAAGGCAAGGGACAGAAGAGAGAGAATGAGAGATTTTAGAGTATAGGACTAGCGATGCCCGTTATCCAGACAGATCCTCACCTTGATGTATCCATCTTACCAGCTCTACCTAGGTTTGTACTGCCGCCTACATAGGCCCACCAGCATAGGGTGATCGAGGCCGAGATGCGTTAGGATAGGAACACAGCCAGGCTGCGTATGCAGGACAGAGGAGACCACCGACATGCTACAGGTGTTATCGGGTTGGGCACATTTTGAGACAATGCCCACATCTCGCGAGCTATCAGCAGGCGACACCGCAGCCACAGGTCAGAGAGAAATTCCATGTAGGGGCAATACCAAACCTAGTAATGGCACGCGACCATGTTACTGGTAAGTTTAATTTATTTATTTCTGCATTTTTTGTACATTGTTTTCACCTGAGCATAATAGTGATTTGTATGTGTTGATTTGTAGAAAAGCTGATGATAGGCCAGTCGATGGTGAACCGATTTAGTCCATAACTCATGATGATAGGACAGTCGATGGAGAGCCGATTTAGTCCATAGCTTATGAGTTGAACGCGTAATGAAATGAATAGGAGTAGTGTTATTCAAATAGGAGACACTTACAACTCTAGGGAAAGTTACGCCTAACAAAATTCCTCTTGAATATTGTGACCAAAACTCAGTATGTCGTTATGATAATATGTGGATTCATGTGAACCAAGTCGAAGTGGTCAATGGACCCGCCTGAGGTATTTAAGAGATACGCATTTTGGGGCTAGTATCATTTGAGATTTTAGCTTGGGTAATTATAATAAAAATGAGAAATTGATAGAGTTGAATGAAAGTAAAGATTTAGGCAAAGTTAATTTTGGAGATGAAATTTTCATTTTGTTGGGAATATTTGTCACGACCCAAATTTCTAATCTTAGATTTTGGTCATAATTGGAGTCACCGACCCGTGATGTGGACCCATGTTGGGACACGTGCACAGATTGAGGTACGTGGCCGTGGTATTTTGTTATATTTTTTGTGGTATGTGCCGAGTGTTATGTAAATGTGTAGACTAATTAAGCCAGTTCATATGGTTATAAGCGTCAAGACATGAGCAGGGAAATGCCTTGGAGTGCGTGCAAGTGCGGGTATCGAGTGGAATTACCCAGGGTTGTAAAACTGGGGTAGGAAAGATTAGTTGATGTCTAATTAACCTTAGCCTAAGTTCAATTATACAATTAAGTTGGAAAATGTGACGTTTGGAGCACGGGGAAAGTGCCTTGAGTTTCATGCGGGTCGGGGCACCGATTGTTGGGTAGTCGAGGCTTAATGTGACCAATTGGGTAAATTTTATAAGTTAGTGTAACCATTTAATTAAGGTCTATATAAATAAAGTACCTAAGTTTAGTTGAATTAAATTAAATGGGAATTTGATGTCCTATAGTTGAGAGGGAAATTCAAGAACCATTAGATGGGTTTAGTGATAGTCATATTGATGAGAATGAGGAGATATGTTCCAAATTATGTGTCACCAGTGAAGCTGGATAACCTATTTAAGAACCATGAGACCGACGTTAAGATGCACAACACGCACTAGGTCATTTCAAGGGTATAAATACCAACTTAGTGGATTTTCCATAAAAAAAAACCATCTTTGCATGCAAATCTGGACCGCCAAAGGAGGATTTTTAGCTAAAAATCAAAGGTTGGGGCTAGAGGATAAAAGGTTGAGAGCTTAGGACCAAGGTAATCATCTTCCACACCACTCAATGCTTCAAAACTCCATTAAAATGAAAATTAACTTTGGGGGTTTTCATTGAAATGATCTTTAGGGTTTGCTTACTGTATTTAGGTGATATTTAGGAGCGTTTGAGTCTATTTTAGCATGCAAGTGGGATTTTTTAACGGATTTGATGTTAGGGTTATGTTTAGAAAAATAATAGGCATGCATGTTGTGGGTATTTGATTTGATTAAATGTTGTGATTCGGATGTTTCTGGGCGGTAGGTTGTGTTCCCATGAGATGAGTACGGGTCGATGAGGGTGAAGAGTTGGCCATGGGCGTCAAAAATGCTAGAATTCATTGCTGGAATTCTGGGTTTCGACACAGGCAGCGCGCTGGTTATGGTCTTCGGTGCGCTACCTGATTTGGGGAAGATGACACTGTTCAAGAAGAACTGTAGCGCGCTAGAAAATTTTCCCTAGCGCGCTAAGTCCCCAAGCGTGCTGGGCATGCCCCCAACTCACTAAGTCCCCTAGCGTGCTGAGCATACCCCTAGAGCACTAGGCAATTTTCAATCATAAATTTTAAAAGTTAACTAAAGTGGTTGGTTTGTCTATATGGTTACTAAACCAACATTAACTGATCTAAAAATACTTTAATCCCTATCTAAACATAACAGGAAAATAGGGAAACGTACGGGGAGTCCAGGTGTGCGAGTCGGAGTGTTGGGAAGCCAAATTAGCTAGGAAATTGCATGATTTGTAAGTAATGTTGAGGCTCTTTACTTTATTTTAATTCCATTTCCTTTATTGTTTTACAGTCCCTTTTGGACTGATTTGTGACTTTTTATCGGGTATCATGAAATGTTTTTTTATTCTATCCATGTAATGGATGTTATATCATGATGCTATGCCTTATTGCGAATCATTTATTTATTCGTATATATTGTTCCTTGTTGAAGCTCTTCATGATTTGATCCTTTATTGAATAGCATGCTATTAGTGTAAATGAATTATTAGAAATACACTTTTGCTCCTACTAGTCAGTGACACTGAGCTACCACTTGCGGTTGAAGTTTATCTCATGACCAATAGGGTAATACCAGACTGCACTAGTTGCACATATTGATCACATAAGGATTTTAATGACCAATAGGGTGATTATTGGGGGCACTAGTGATACTGACTATTACTTGAGGTCAATGGGACGTAACTTAGAACCAACAGGGTGGTACCTAAGTGCGCTGCTAGTGGATGCTTACTTCGTGCTGGTTCGATAAAAGTTTAAATGTGGTATCATATAGCATAGTTGTTTCTTTAGTACCGCTTCACTGCTTTATGTTGTTGAAACCTTTCGTTATTTTTGGAAATGCGGTATAGAATCTCCAGATTTTACTTTCTATTTTACTGTACTCATCATCTTTTTTATGACGGTGGGTGTAGATCCATCGTCTAGCAGGCCCGGTAAGGAAAAGATTGGTGACTACTTCTGAGCTATTGGCCCGACCCTCCTGCAGACAGTATAGGTCTTTTTGGATGTTTTATGTAATTATTACTTATGTCTTTATTACACTTTTGGGATGTATATATATATATATGTGTGTGTATGTGTGTGTATGTGTGTGTTGTGAGACTAGACCCCCCAACTGATGCATGTTTTATGGTGTTATTCTCATATGATCGTGTTTTCCTGGTTTCCACACTCCGGATTCATCATTTATCCTTCCGCTAAAATATTAAGACTTCAGTTGAAACTAATATATCGTTAAAAGACTTCCGCTAAAATTTATATGTTATTAAAAAGGTTTTAATTAACCCAAAATTTAGTAAGGGAACAACACATGTGTTACTAATCCTGAACACGAGGAACGAGGTGAATAAGTTGGAAAGGTTGACTAATACGTAGTTAAGTCCTATGTGGATGGAATTATGGCTTAATTGCGGGATTAGGTCAGGCAGCGCCATCTTTAGGGGTTCGGGCCATCACAGTTTAAGCCTGAGGGTGCTCGTTGGCGTGAAATATGTATTGGTGGACATTACGATAGGCATATGTATATATATATATATATATTGTAGTATATATAAATATATATTAAAATGAAACAATTGATAAATTGTCAGGGCGCCGAGTGACACGCACGGTTACGAGTGACATGCGTGAGTCATATGGTAATATGCACGCTCAAGGGTGCTCGTTGGCGCGCACACTGGAATTGTAGGTGTGACAATATGGACAAATATATATATATAATAGTATATATAAATATATATAATTAAATTAAAAATGCTAAAAAACCAAAAAAGGGCTTTTGATTTTAAAGGGAAAGGAGATAGGCTTAAGGGTATTTTAGTCATTTGACTAATAAAATAAAAAATGAGAAAACAAAACGTTTCCTTTCTCTTGTTAAATTAAGAAAATGAGAAGGAAGAGAGGGAGAACGAACCAGAGGAGAGAACGTAGGAGTGAGCTCGCATGGTCGCGACGACGAGGCTGAGGTGAGCTTGAGTTGTGGTTGATTGTTCTTGTTATTGTTGTTGTATGGTAATTGTGAGTTGTTAGGAGGATTCGCCATGGCCGAACAAGGAAAGGAGGCAGGGAGGGTCGCCCCCTACTGGGAATCGATCATGGGGTCTGGTCAAGCCAGACCCCAATTTAAAAAAAACAGAAAAGAGTAGAATGCTCTATTCTTATGAGGAAGAAGACGACCCTGAACCAGGCCGGTTCGGCTCCGTTGAGCCAAACTCGATTCAAGGCCAAATGAAAAAGAAAAAATAAGAGAAAAAGGAAAAGAAATTATGGAAAAACCCGAAAAAATAGAAAAAAAAATATGCAAAACAGGATTTTTAACCAAATAAATAGAAATTGGTGGATTTCTATGAAAAATGAGGAATTCGAAAGTCGGGGGAGACTTTACACTAGGGTTTTTAGCTCATAAAATGTGAAATGGTCAAAATAGGGTAGAAACTAGGTCCCAGGATTCCAAATTCGAATAGGACCAGTTTAAGAGTATTAATAAATGAATATTAGACTTAAGTTGATGAAAATTGGTCTATTTTAGGTAATGAACCGAGGGGAAAAGGTTTGAGGACTCTGGGAGTCGTACAAGTTGGTAAACGTAAAAAAGCTCAGGACAAGTAAGTGGGAATTGTATCTTTTATCAATTATTCAATGTAAATTAGTATTATTAGAGCATGTAGTGTTCTGGACTAGGAATGGGGTAATGTACCATGAATTGGGTTTAGTTTTACAAAAATATTTTTAAATGAAAATGAAATTCGGGAGAGGTTTAGTAGGACGAATCGATCTTGGGTTTAGAGCCGTGATAAGGTGGCCTCCCATCTCCGCGCCCCCAGTGACTTGGGAATATCTCGATCAATGCTTTCCTATTGAGTTGGCAGCACATCGGCCATAAACCAATCAGATGGTCAGTTATTGATTTATTGTCGATATGGGAGTGCAACTCTATTTATTTGGGTTAGTGGCACATTGATGGGAAATAGTTAGATGCCTAGTGTAATGGTCCGAATTTAATTCGCCATTATTTGTGACGTATTGCAGACGTGGCGAACAACTCAGACACCGTGGGACCCGCAACTAGGTTAGTACGCGCCTGGAGTTAGGCAAATAGTTATTTTGCATGTTGTTTGTCTAATTTGCGATGTTTATGTTAAAATAAGTTAAATGACATCGCGATGTGTGTAATTATATCTCAAATGACGTGTAAGATTGTGTTAAGTAAACGCCTTGATATGCGTGTCGATGTGGGTACCGGGTAGACTAAAAATGAAAATGAAATACTAGGTCGGGGGAAGAAATAATACACACATTAAATGAATTAAATGTGATAAAATAGTAAATTGGTGGGCGCCTAGGGACACGCGGGGTCGTGGTCGACACGCGTGGGTGGTACAGTAGTGTGCACTCCCGAGTACACTCGTTGGCGCGCACGACGAAATTGTAGGTGCGAAAATATAGACGGATATATATTTATATATATGTAATTTAAAATATATATGTATATATAAAAATAGATATAAATTAGAAAATAAATAAATAATTGTGAAATTACCAAAAAGGGTATTTGGTTGTTTTGAAAAAGTGGATGAACACAAGGGTATTTTGGTCATTTCCAAATCCAACCGCCTTCGTTCTCTTCAATAGATCAAAAAAAATAGAGGAGAGTGATCGAGATCGGGAGAAGAGAAAGAGGAGGAGAGTTCGAGAGTTCGGGGAGATCGCGAGCACGACGACGTCGAGGTGAGTGGTGTGATTCGGTTGTGGTTATTGTGTGTGTTGTTGTTGTGTATGTTGGCTTGGTGGTGAGGTCGGCCATGGCTTCGCCATGGCCGAAAATTAAAAACGGTCCGAGGAGAGAGACGATAGGTGTCGTCTCCCCACCCTCCCAATTCCATTAGAAAAGGAAGAGAAAGAAAGAAAGAATGGAAAAAAAGAGCAGACCAGAGGCTCTCTGCTCGAAAAAAGACGATAGGGGGAGGGTGCACGCACGCGCATGCACCCCCCCGGGCCAGGCCGCCCAGGCCCAACCCGGGTGGGCCTGGACCGAGCCCAACCCGAGTGGACCTGGACCGGGCCCGAGCCGGACCCGGTCCAAGTGGAACGAACCGGGCCCAACCTGGTTCAGGGGAGCCACCCATAATATTTAAATAATATTTATTTTTATTTTATTTTATTATTTTGTTTAAATAAAGTAAAAAATAGTTTTAAATAAAATAAAATATAGAAAAATAGAAAAAAATAGCTAAAAATTATGGAAAAATTCAGAAAAATCTAGAAAAATATGAGAAATTAGAAAGTGGGTTAATAAATGAGTTTTTGGGATTTTCTCAGGATTTTGGCGAGATGTAGTCAGGGTTTTTACCTCGAAAAATGTAAAATTGACATTATATGTTCAATTGAAGCTAATTCAATGATAAATAATCCTAGGTACATTTGGGTGATAATTTTGATTGTCGGGTGATTATTAGAGCTAGACTAGGGTTTGGATTTCGGGACGCAGAGTGCGGATTGAGGTGTATAGTATCCCAACTGAAATTACTTGAGTATTTATCTCTTTTGGCATTTGAATTCAATTTCTTTAATTTCAATACTCTATTCTTGGTTATGATTATATGGGCGGACGTTGAGCGAGGCTACCTCCGTTCCATTCCTATGTGTATGTCCACTACACCATAGCACGTGCTACCATATCGAACTCGATGAATAGTACGACCTGAGTGTCACGTCGTGGCGTGTGTCGATGCGCCGCAGGTGTAAAGTCAGTCATCGAGTGGATCCAGATGCTTGCCCTACTTGAGTTGGACTCGCCGGCAGTATTCTGTGGAAGAATCCGAATTATGGTGTAAGTCTAACCCTAGGAGCTAGGAACACACTTTGAACTTTTACTATTAGTTATTCATGCGATGAACGCAGTTGACTGTATTTATTTTCGCATGTTTATTTAATAGCTTTATTTAAATTTCAGTATTTACTTTCATTAATGTTCACTTAATTTCTTTAGGAATACTCACTCTGGACTCGTCATCTGCCTTTTATGATGACTTGAGTGCATATTCTAGTACGAGCAGGGGCAAGGGCAAGCTGCCAGAGTACTGTTGAGCCAAGACAGCCCGACTCATACGTCTGTATTATATTTACTTTGTTTTATTATGGATTTGGGGTTTTGAGAAACTCTATATATATTGAACTTTTTGGTGATTTCAGAGGTATTTATGGTTATATATGGATTTTCCACATTAGGTTTATGGTTTACATTATACATTTAGAGTATCACTATCCGAGTAATGCATTAGAAAGGCTTCCGCTGTGTGAATTTGAGGATTCTATAATGGATTCACATATAATTTAACTTCAATACAACTTAATCAATAAATGGATAATTAATAAAGTTTAAAAGATAAAATGGAGGATGTAATCCAATGTAGAGCACAGCTGTCGTTGGTAAGACAGACTGTGGGTCCACATTGGCCCCTGTGGCGGTCTATTTGAAAAATGGGTCGTTACACCTAGTGACTGATTCCTGATGATGTGAGAGGGCGACTCTATTGAAATGCTGAAATTGAAAATACAAATCATGGGTACATTGCAATGAACCAATGAACTTGCATCTGTTTATATATTGATTCAAATGATTCCTTAAATATGCATTGGATTCACATTGTATATGTTATCCTTTGTTTATTATTGGTAATTGATAGTTGGTATGAGAGTCACTTACTGAGCATGTAGGAACTCACCCATCTTAACAATTCCAGGTAATGGACGTGCGCTAGGATATGGAACTTAGGAAAAGGAGAAGATTATGAGTCTATTATCTTCTCTACGAGGTAATGATAATGCCTTATTATTAGTATAGATTGTATTGGATTCTGCTTTGTAATAATTAAGGTAGGAATATGGGTTTAATACCGAGGATTATATCAGTTTTGTATATCTGGTTTATTATCGAAAAAGTTTTAAATTTTTGTTGCGTTATACTTTAAGTTGTTTATCAATTGTCAGAAATAGGTATAAGGCTACTGACTTTAATTAGGTCTGACCTAGTTTACCGAGGCTTAATTAGGGTTTTAGCTATATATCCCCTAATTGGGATAGGGGATGTTACACTCTATATTATCTCTCGTTGTCTTTCTCATTTATCTCAATCTCTGGTCTATTCCCTTGTTAATCACTCACTTTCATTGTATTTTCCTTACCATTTGCCGCTAACCTCAAATAATTTGCTATTAACTTCATAGCATAGGTCATTTTGGAATTCTTGTTGAGCAGTTAATGGACTATATGGTGCATAGGCAAGATATGCTCTTCGTATTCTTTTTTTCCGTTTTGGTATTAAGGTATGCTTATTATGGTTATATTGCAAATGATCAATCTATAAAGAAGCAAAGAGATGGTAAACAATGAAATTTTTTGAAGTTTGGTTTAAGATAACTAATTGAATACCATTACTACCATTCAATAGTTATTTCTATTTTGAATATGTTCCATACTACAATTTTACCTGAGATTTTTTTCTCTTATGATTGATTATATTTTCAAACGTAATTGCACTCATAGGTATTCAACGTGTTTTAATGTTAGTATAAATGTATAAGACCATGCTATTGAATTTAATGGCACATTAACTTGCAGGATAAAAAACTAGATGGTGAATGAGGAGTCGTGAAATGATGCAAGGACTTATGGAAACATTTGACTAATTCCTTTTATCACTACTACAACCTCAATGTTTAGAGAACCGTCCCACTTGCATATATGAGGTGATTTTTTTCTCTCTTAAAAGTGTGTGAATCTAATGGTTTTGAGTTTATGCAATTTATTATTGGGTTTTAAGTCTTACAAAATTATTTTATTTGGGTTGCTATTGAAAAGAAAAGACATATCCACTGGCCGACGCAATGATCGATTCTCAAATTAAATGATTAATTAGGTTGTGAGGGTTATGAATGAAGAAGATTGATGTATTTTTTGGTGTTGTATATATATATATATATATATATATATATATATTGTTATGGAATATGGATGACCATGCATGTACACCAACATATTGTGTAGTCATGTAACTTTATTTAAGTACCTCCAATTGTCTATGTTGCTTGTGATGTGTTGTATGACATGAGGTGTATGTGTTGCTTGTACACATTGTATGAAGTACATTTATCATCATCACCAAATGGCCTATATAAAGGGTGCCAACCTCATTGTAAAAACACACCAAGTTGAATGAAAACTTCTCATTCGAACTATCTCATTTCTTCTCTTCTCCTTTGTAGTAGTAGTTTGTAGTAGTAGAAGTTCTTAGTCTTCTATATCATTCTCTAGTTCTTAGCAAGTCTCAATTCAATTCACAACACGTTATCAGCACGAGCTTGCTCTAGTATTAAGGAGATCTTGAAGTTCAAGAAGGCTTGTTAAGGAGATAAAGCTAGGAAGGTATAACTTTTATGAGTTCAGTTTAATTCTATATTATCTTGGTTGCTTCACTTTTATATGTATACTTTATTCATATACTATGCATTATAACGTCACCGATTGCAAAAGTATGCTCTGTAGTTGCGTCTTGTACGATCTTCTACATCAGAAATCAAAAGTCAATATGTGACATAACTAGTTTTCTCGCTATACTACAAACAATTAATTATGCTCCATTCTTGATTTTTTTATATCGCAAATAGTGTTATGAGTTTGGGTTGATAGTGGGTAAGCCTTGTCCCCGGTAAAGCTAAACATTGAAAGGGAGACGAGTTATCCCGTTCAAGGAGGCATGGTTTTTAAGTAGACTTCGTCTCACCACCCAACCTGGATGTTGTCCCACCAACTTATACATGTAGTGCATTTTGCATATTAATAATCAAGTTGTGAACATATATTTAATCATATATTATTTATTTTTTATAAAAGAGAAAAATTATTTACTCAATTTTTTGAAATATTTTCAGACTATGGAAAACCTTCAAAAACTTGAATTTATTGCTCTTGATATCACTGGAAATAATTATTTGCCATGGCAACTGGATGCCGAGATACATCTCCAAGCTAAAGACTTAGGAGAAACTATTATAGAAGGAAATGAAACATCAATGCAAGACCGTGTGAAAGCACTGATATTCCTTCGCCATCATCTCCATGAAAGCTTGAAAAGGTATCTCACTATAAAAGATCCTCTCACTTTTTGGTTAAGCTTGAAAGAGCGATATGATCACCAAAAGACGGTGATATTTTCAAAAGCTCAAAACGACTGGCTGAATCTTAGGCTGCAAGATTTTAAAACAGTCAGTAAGTATAACTCCACCATGTTTAATATTACATCTCGTTTGAGGCTTTGTGGAGAAAATATATCTGATGAGGCAATGATGGAAAAAAACATTCAGTACTTTTCATACCTCGAATTTGTTGTTGCAACAGCAATATCGAGCGCGCCAATTTAAAAAGTACTCATAATTAACTTCTTGTCTCATGGTGGCTGAACAAAATAACGAGCTTCTATTGAAGAACCACAACTCCCGTCCAACTGGTTCTGCTTCAATTAATGAAGCAAATGCAGCATCCTATAATGACCATAAAAAGGGTCATGGAAAGAAAAACCATGGACGTGGAAATGGGAAAGGATCAATCAGCAAATATCGTGGCAAGCCCTATTCTAAATTTCGTGGCAATAAGTTCCAAAATAAATGGAATAAGAATGATGTCGTTCAGAATAAGGGAAAAATATTGCTGAAAATGGGCATGCTCGTAATCGTGACCAACCATATCACAAATGTGGTCTAAAGGCCACTGGGCTCATGTATGCCGCACGCCTAAGCATTTTACTGATCTTTATCAAGCATCCTTAAAGGAGAAAGTCAAAACAGTTGAGATGAACTTCACTATCGGAGATGGCTCGTCGGACATCAATTATATGGATGCCCCAAATTTTCATGATGATCCAAACACTAATCTCGATATTTTTAATGATCATATGTAACGATTTTAAATAATTCTATGTACTGATTTTTGTTATGCTTCTTAGTTATATGTACTAGTTTCTTATTATGAATGAAATATGACTCTTTTTCTAATTTGCCAAACATTATTTGTCTAGATGGATCAACAAATCATGTGTTCAAATCATGAATCAAATAAGAGCGATATATGTCTTGCTAATTGTGCTACAACGCATACAACCCTTAAAAACAGAGATAATATTTTTTCCAATTTGAACTTAGCTGAGGCTAATGTTCAAACAATATCTAGCATCTCCAATTTGATTAAAGGATCTGGAAGAGCAAATATTATGTTGTGTAAAAACCCTAAAAATGTAACTCGTGCCACGTGTCAACATAGGTGATATGTGGGCCCACTCTATGGTACAGTCATCAATTTTTGAATGTCGGCACCGAGGTATGTTAGTTTTGTATGATGTTTGTATTATATTATATTTTATTTGTGCAATTTTAATGGGTAAAGGCGTTGTGTACGAGCGTTGGTAGTCCGGGGAACAAATTTAATTAAAAACACTGACAAAAATATTAAATAAATAATAATTAAAAGGTTGTAAAGTCCGTTTGTTACGTCGGTACGTCTGTGGTGACGCGACGAACAAAGTTAGTGTTATGAGTCGGGTGCAAGAATACCGAGGAAAACTTTGAGTGTTGTTTGAAATGGATGAGATCAAAAGACCAAAAGTCAACGAAGTCACCCAATTGAGTTATCAAAGTTGGTAGGTCAAATGGTGAAAAGACCAAAAGGGCAATAAAGTTGTAAAAGGTATGGATAAGGGTGAGGGGTATTTTGGTCATTTGACCAAAATACCCAAATTTCATCACACCACCGTCACCACAACCACATTTTCGATCAAAAATTGGGAGAAAGGGAGAAATCGATCAAGAAAAAGGAGAAATCAAGGAGAGGAGAACGACGATTCGCGGAGAGCGTGGACGCGACATCGAGGCGAGATCCAGGTAAGAAGTTATTGTTGTCGTTGTGGTTGCTTCCGAGATTTATTGTCGAGGTTGTCGTTAAGGGGATTGTGGATTTAAATGGTGAAAATGGTGGTGATGATGATGGTGAAATGGGTGTTGATTGTTATTTTGTTGTTGTTGTGTTGGTAATAAAGAAAAAAAAAGGAGAGCTTGTTGCTTGCTGGAACGCTTACTGTTCCAGCAAGCAACAAAGAAGAAAAGAGAATCTGGGCTGGGTCAAAGTGACCCGTCCCGGTTTGGGTTAGACCGGGTCTGACCCGGTCAAGGGTTGACCGGGTCAGACCGGGTTTGACCCGGGTGGACCAGGTTTGACCCGGGTGGGTGGACCGGGTTTGACCCGGTCAGACCCTGTTTGGCCGGTCAGACCCGGTCAAGCCGGTCCTGACCCTACCCAGCCAGGTCGGGTCTAACCCGACCTGCGACCCACCCACATATTATTTTATTAATAAAAACTATTTATTTCAATTAAATATATTAAAATTGATTTTAATTGAAATAAATTCCAGAAAAATAGAAAAAAAACTCAGGAAAAATTCTAGAAAATTATATTTTCATCAAATAAAGAGAAATTTGGGAATTTCTGAGAAAAATGGAATATTCGGGATTTTTGCGAGATGTTATGTCGGGGTTTTGCCTTGGAAAACGTAAAATTTGGCAAAAATAGCTAGAAATTTGGAAAAATCATAGGAAATTAAGGAAATTGATATAAATTGCATTATCAGGATTATTGTACACACGGGGACCGTAAGGGGCGTGTCGGAATCTGTGTTAGCGCGAATTAGCTTGGATCGAGGTAAGTAAACCAGTGAGGAACACTACAGTTATTTCTTGAGCTTTGAATTATTTATTGATATTTTTTCAATACCTTTTTGATATTCCATTCACATGAGTTGTCCTAAGGCAAGTGTGTCAAGCGTGATCCTTGCAGAATTCTGGGCTCGCGGTGTATTATACCGAATTTTACGGTTGGGGATACGTGATTAGTTGTAATGACATGTATGGGGTAAGAGTTATCCACCAGATTACTGGGGACTCCGCACTCGCGTATCTTAGAGGAGATTCTGTCCTCGACTCCTAGCCTTTGAGGAGATTTTGTTCTCGATATAACGACTTTAATTGGTCGGGACCACTTGTGCCTTTCCTTTGTATTCCGAGACACTCAATTTCGATTGCTTATTTATTTATTCACAGTCGTTGTATATTCATGCGCTCCTTGTCTTTTTCTTTCTATCTGCATGAATTGACTATTCATTTATTTAATTCGAAATACTGTATTTATTGTTGTTCCTGCTTGGCGTTACTTACTTGGACTCGTCATTCTTGTGTTTGACCGAGTGCAGATTCACAGTCCAGCAAAGGAAAGGCCGTGCAGTTAGGCGATATACTTTGAGCGGCCCTCCTCTGCTGACATAGATGACTTTTTGGTTGTATTAGTTACTTATATTGTTTTGTTTGTACATGGGGTTTGGGTTGAGAGATTTTTTTTTTTGGATATTAAGACTTGGATGATACTCTCCTTGCTTTATATGATGTGCGGGGTTCCCACACCCTAGGTTTTTGCCCTAACTTAGAGCATTCGAAGTTGATTTATTAGTTGAGATTAATTGCTTCCGCTTATTACTTTGATAACTCGCTAATTAATCGACTTCACTTTCAAATGATTGAATGGTAAGGATAGGCTCACTGGCCCCGCGCGACTCGTCGAGATTGGCTTGGGGGTTCGCGTGGGTCCAGGCCGGGCGGCGCCCGATTCTAGGATATTGGATTTTGTGGCCGTCACAGTTGGTATCAGAGCATAAAGGTTGAATAAAATACTCTTGAATTTAAATCATAATCTACTAAGACATAGGAAAGCGGAGGTTAAGGTAGTTGTTGAACTTAGAGTGGAACCCTATGAACTTAACTTATGTCTTAGTTAGGAAGTGAGGAGAGTTGGAAAAACTAAAACTAGACTATATGAGCTATTTGATTGTAATGTATTATACTATTATCGATAGCTATATAGTGATTGAGAACTCGCGTTTGTTGCGGGTTGTGATTGCCGATCAACTCGAGACCCACCGTGAAGGTGTTCAAGTAAGGCGGATGCTTGGAAGCGTAACATGAGGGTACCAAATGCAAGCCCAAGGACTATACTGAGTTTAAGAAAAAAAAAAGGTTCAATCATGAGTAATTCTCGCCTTTAATTTTGAACATGAAGAGGTCAGAGTGTCGATAAGGCATAGTGACACGAACAGCTCGGTATGTCTGAATCAAGATCTTAAAGAAGAACGTGCAATGAGTGCGGACAGCTAAGCCACTTCATCAGTTCTTGCCCACAACTAGGCTCAAGGCAGCCACAGGGCCGAAAATAGGTACATGCCATTGCCGCACCAGACACGATTGCCACACGAAACCTGATTGAGGGTACGATTTACATTTGCAGTCAATTTATGCATACTATGTTTGATTCCGGTTCTATAGTTTCTTTTATTTTGGGTCATATGGTTGACGAGTTAGGGTTGAGACCTCTTCGATTAGAGAGACCCTTAATCCTTAACACGGTTGTTGGGGATAAGATTTACCCAAATTTAGAGTGTATAGACTGTCTGGTAGAGATAGAGGGACACACCTAACTGCAGACCTGAGAGTGTTGGAGTTCCTAGAGTTCGATGCACTACTGGGTATGGATTGGTTAGGTGTTTATCATGCACAGATTCATTGCTACGGTAAGAGGATCATGTTTTAGATTCTTGGGCATCCGAAGTTTAGCTTCCTGGGGACTTCGACCAATTTACTGATTACTAGGGGTAGAGTCACCACTAGCGTAGATGTAGAGACATTCGCTGGCATGTTGAGTACGACAGGCAAAGTAGAGACTAGGTTAGAGGATGTGCCAGTAGTATGCAAGTTCCCTGATGTTTTTCCAACGGAGTTACCAAGCTTGCCACCACCTAGGGAGATAGATTTCATTGTTGACTTGGTCCTAGGGACCAAACCCATTTCTATTCCTTTGTAACGCATGGCTCCAAGAAAGCTAGATGAGCTGAGAGGACAACTCGATGAGTTGTTGGACTTAGGCTTTATTCGGCCGAGTATGTCGCCTTGGGGAGCGCCGGTATGGTTTGTGAAGAAGAAAGACGGCAGATTGAGATTATGCATCGACTACAGACAGTTGAGCAAGGCGACGGTGAAGAACAAGTATCCACTTCCTCGCATCGACGATTTGTTTAACCAGCTGACAGGTTCGCAGTGTTTCTCGAAGATTGATCTGAGATCCAGGTACCATCAACTGAGGATAAGAGCAGAGGACATGGAGAAGACTACATTTCGCACTCGATATGGACACTACCAGTTTACAGTAATGTCGTTTGGGCTGACTAATGCCCCAACGATGTTCATGGATTTGATGCATCGAGTGTTAAGACAGTACTTGGACATATTTGTCGTTGTGTTCATCAACGACATCTTGATATATTCCAAGACTGCGAGGAGCACGAGGAGCACCTTAGGTTAGTTTTGCGGATACTGCAAGAGCATCGATTATTCACTAAGTTCAGTAAGTGTGAGTTTTGGTTAACAGAGGTAGGATTCCTAGGTCACATTGTTGGTACCGACGGAGTGTCAGTGGACCCTGCTAAAGTTAGGGCGGTTAGCGATTGGCCTACACCGAGATCAGCGTGAGATATCCGTAGTTTTCTGGGTTTGGCAGGTTATTATCGGCGTTTTGTATAGGATTTCTCGAGGATCGCGGCACTGATAACGTAGTTGACGAAAAAGGGTGTCAAATTTCAGTGGAACAATGACTGTGAGCAGGCGTTCAAGACATTGAAGGAACGACTGACTACCGCACCGGTTTTGGTTTTGCCCGAGTCAGGGAAGGGTTTTTAGGTAAACACCGATGCTTCTAAGATCGGTTTGGGCTGTGTTCTGATGCAGGAGGGTAAAGTGATTGCCTATGCATCCTGATAGCTGAAGATTCATAAGAAGAATTACCCTACTCACGACTTGGAGTTGGCGACAGTGGTTTTTGCACTGAAGATTTGGCGCCACTATCTCTACAGGGAGAGATTCGTCCTATTTACTGACCACAAAAGTTTGAAGTATCTCTTCACGCAAAAAGAATTGAATATGCGACAGAGGTGATGGCTTGAGTTCCTAAAGGACTATGATTTCTCATTGGAGTACCACCCGGTGAAGGCTAATGTGGTTGCAGACACATTGAGCTGTAGAGGGTCAGACTCAGATGTTGTTACCTGCCACATGACACACGATTACAGTTTACTCGAGGCGGTTGAGAGGATTTGTACCGAGGACATTCTAACCGATACTAGAGTAATGATTTGCAGGCAGATGAGGACTCAGACAGTGTGGATACAGAGAGTACTCGAGGGTCAGCAGACAGATGAGCAATTCAAAAGTTTTTAGAGCTGGCACAGAGTTTAGATCATCCAGATTGGAGTCAGTCGACAGACTCATGCTTGAGATTTAGAGGACGACTGTGGATTCCATCAGCGACTGAGTTATGCAATGAGATACTTCATGAGGCACACCACTTACGATTTACGATTCATCCGGATAGGACTAAATGTATGCAGAGGTGCGTCGTCTCTTCTGGTGGCTAGGGATGAAGACTGATGTTGCTAATTTTATTAGAGGGTGTGATATTTATCAACGTGTTAAGGCTGAGCATCGCAGACCCGGTGGGTTATTACAACCACTTCCCATTCCTCATTAGAAGTGGAAGCACATTGCAATGAACTTCGTCAGTGGGCTACCTCGATCTCGGCAACGACATGATAGCGTCTGTGTGAGATTAACTAAATCCACGCACTTCATACCGATCTCGACCACACATCGGGTAGACAGGCTGGCAGAGCTTTACGAGAGAGAGATTGTTAGGTTGCATGGGGTACCGTTGTCGATTGTGTCGACGACGAGGTCGCATTTACATCGCAGATCGCGAGCATGCGAGCACGATTTGGCACGAAGTTGAATCTTAGTACCGCCTATCACCCACAGACTGATGGACAGTCAGAGCGTTTAATCCAGATTCTCGAAGATATGCTGAGGATGTGTGTGTTAGAGTACAGTAGATCTTGGGAGGAGTACCTTCATCTATGTGAGTTTGCATATAATAATAGTTATCAGGCCACTATCGGCATGGCACCATTTGAGGCATTGTACGGGAGGCCGTGTAGATCTCCATCTTGTTGGGCGGAGCCCGAGGATGTAGCAGCGATTGGGCTGAAAAATGTGGTAGATCACACAGAGAAGATACGTCAGATCCGTTTGAGATTGAAGGGTGCGCAGGAGATACAGAAAAAGTATTATGACTTGTATCACGGGGAGTTAGAATACCAGGTCGGGGACTTTGTATATCTGAAAGTATCTCCATTTAAGGGGCACAAGAGGTTTGGAATCAAGGGGAAACTTGCGCCGAGGTTCATTGGTCCATTTAGAGTGGTGAAACGGGTAGGCAAGGTCGTGTACGAGTTAGAGTTACCACTTCCAATGTCAGGGATTCATCCTGTCTTTCACATATCGATGTTGCGACTGGATAGGTCCAAGGAGGGCAAATGACCAACAGTAGATTTGAGCCAGATATATCTAAGAGAGGATGTTACATACGACGAGCAGCCTATCCAGATTGTAGACCGCAAGGTCAAAACCCTGAGGAACAAAGAGATCCCATCAATCCTCGTCAAGTGGCAGCACCACGGCGACAAGGAGCTGACGTGGGAGCTTGAGTCATATATGCGCGAGTATTTCCCCTACCTCTTCTGAGTTCGGTAAGTCTTTCCTTTAATTTCGTTTAAATTTCGAGGACGAAATTTCAGTTAATTGAGAAGACTGTAACAACCCTAAAAATGTAACTCGTGCCACATGTCAATACAGGTGATATGTGAGCCCACGCCATGGTATAGTCATCAATTCTTGGACGTCGACGCCGAGGTATATTAGTTTTGTATGATGTTTGTATTATATTATATTTCATTTGTGCAATTTTAAGTTTTTAACGGGTAAAGGCGTTGTGTACGAGCGTTGGTAGTCCGGGGAACAAATTTAATTAAAAACACTGACAAAAATATTAAATAAATAATACTTAAAAGGTTGTAAAGTCCATTTGTTACGTCGTTACGTCTGTGGTGACGCGACAAACAAAGTTAGTGTCATGAGTCGGGTGCGAGAATACCCGAGGAAAACTTTGAGTGTTGTTTAAAATGGATGAGATCAAAAGATCAAAAGTCAACTAAGTCACCCAATTGAGTTATCAAAGTTGGTAGGTGAAATGGTGAAAAGACCAAAAGGGCAATAAAGTTGTAAAAGGTATGGATAAGGGTGAGGGGTATTTTGGTCATTTGACCAAAATACCCAAATTTCATCACACCACCGTCACCACAACCCCATTTTCGATCAAAAATTGGGAGAAAGGGAGAAATCGATCAAGAAAAGGAGAAATCAAGGAGAGGAGAATGGCGATTCGCGGAGAGCGTGGACGCGACGTCGAGGCGAGATCCAGGTAAGAAGTTATTGTTGTCATTGTGGTTGCTTCCGAGATTTGTTGTCGAGGTTGTCGTTGAGGGGATTGTGGATTTAAATGATGAAAATGGTGGTGATGATGATGGTGTAGTGGGTGTTGATTGTTATTTTGTTGTTGTTGTGTTGGTAAAAAAAAAAAAAAGAGCTTGTTGCTTGCTTGAACGCTTACTATTCCAGCAAACAACAAAGAAGAAAAGAGAACCGGGCCGGGTCAAAGTGACCCGACCCGGTTTGGGTTAGACCGGGTCTGACCTGGGTTGACCGAGTCAGACCGAGTTTGACCCGGGTGGACCAGGTTTGACCCGGTCAGACCCGGTCAAGACAGTCTTGACCCGACCCGCGACCCACCCACATATTATTTTATTAATAAAAATTATTTATTTCAATTAAATATATTAAAATTGATTTTAATTGAAATAAATTCCAGAAAAATAGAAAAAAATTCAGGAAAAGTTCTAGAAAAATTATATTTTCATCAAATAAAGAGAAATTTGGGAATTTCTAAGAAAAATGAAATATTCGGGATTTTTGCGAGACGTTATGTCGGGGTTTTGCCTTGGAAAACGTGAAATTTGGAAAAAAAAATAGCTAGAAATTTGGAAAAAATCATAGGAAATTAAGGAAATTGATATAATTTGCATTAGCAAGATTATTGTACACACGAGGACCGTAAAGGGCGTGTCGGAGTCCATGTTAGCGCAAATTAGCTTGGATCGAGGTAAGTAAACCAGTGAGGAACACTACAGTTATTTCTTGAGCTTTGAATTATTTATTGATATTGTTTCAATACCTTTTTGATATTCCATTCACATGAGTTGTCCTAAGGCAAGTGTGTCAAGCGTGATCCTTGCAGAATTCCGAGCTCGCGGTGTATTATACCAGAGTTTACGGCTGGGGATACGTGATTAGTTGTAATGACATATACGGGGTGAGAGTTCTCCACCAGATTGCTGGGGACTCTGCACTCGTGGAGGGGTCTTAGAGGAGATTCTGTCCTCGACTCCTAGCCTTTGAGGAGATTTTGTTCTCAGTGTAACGACTTTAATTGGTCGGGACCACTTGTGCCTTTCCCTTGTATTCCGGGACACTCAATTTCGATTACTTACTTATTTATTCACAGTCGTTATATATTCATGCGCTTCTTGTCCTTTTCTTTCTATCTGCATGAATTGACTGTTCATTTATTTAATTCGAAATACTGTATTTATTGTTGTTCCTGCTTGGCATTACTTACCTGGACTCGTCATTCTTGTGTTTGACCAAGTGCAGATCCACAGTCCAGTAAAGGAAAGGCCGTGCAGTTAGGCGATATACTTTGAGCGGCCCTCCTCTGCTGACATAGGTGACTTTTTGATTGTATTAGTTACTTATATTGTTTTGTTTGTACATGGGGTTTAGGTTGAGAGATTTTTTTTTGGATATTAAGACTTGGATGATACTCTCCTTGCTTTATATGATGTGCAGGGTTCCCACACTCTAGGTTTTTGTCTTAACTTAGAGCTTTCGAAGTTGATTTATTAGTTGAGATTAATTGCTTCCGCTTATTACTTTGATAACTCGCTAATTAATTGACTTCACTTTCAAATGATTGAATGGTAAGGATAGGCTCACTGGCCCCGCGCGACTCGTCGAGATTGGCTCGGGAGTTCACGTGGGTCCAGGCCGGGCAGTGCCCGATTCTAGAATTGTGGAATTTGGGGTTGTCACATGTTGCCTAGGGGAACAACAATTCATGTAGACAATGCCTTATACTCTGAAAAATCCAGAAGAAATTTACTCAGCTTTAAAGATATTCGACAAAATGTATATCACATTGAAACCATGAACGAAAATAATAGAGAATTTCTCTATGTCGTATTGGTTTCAAATGGGAAAAAAGTAGTGTTAGAAAAATTCCCAGCTTTATCCTTTGGATTATATTTTACTCATATAAGGCATGTCGAAATGAATGTCGTCTTAAATAAGAAAATTAATGATCCAAAGACATTCATTTTATGGCATGACCGGCTTGGTCATCCAGGATCATCAATGATGCGAAGAATAATTAATAATTCGCATGGACATCCTTTAAGGAGACATAAAATATTTTCAGCTGGTGATTATAATTGTGCTAGTTGTTCTCAAGATAAATTGATAGTAAAATCATCCCCAAGTAAAATTATTGTGGAATCCCTAGTTTTCTTAGAACGCATTCAGGGAGACATATGTGGACCTATTCATCCTCACTGTGGACCATTTAGATATTTCATGGCTTTAATAGATGCATCAACTAGGTGGTCACATGTTTGTTTGCTTTCGGCTCGCAATGTTGCATTTGCTAGACTTTTAGCGCAAATCATTAAGTTAAAAGTACAATTCCCTGACAACCCAATCAAGACCATCCGTCTTGATAATGCCGGAGAATTTTAATCTCAAGCATTTAAAAATTATTGCATGTCTATAGGAATTACCATTGAACATTTTGTTCCACATGTGCATACCCAAAATGGTTTGGCAGAATCTCTGATCAAACGCATTCAATTAATTAACAGACCTTTAATCATGATAACTAAGTTATCAACTTCAGTTTGGGGACATGCAGTCCTTCATGCAGCATCTATCATTCGTTATAGACCTACTGCATACCATGAACATTCTCCCATGCAACTCATTTTAGGTCAACAACCAAATATTTCACACTTAAGAATTTTTGGTTGTGCATTGTATGTTCCTATACCACCTCCCAATAGAACTAAGATGGGTCCACAATGAAAACTTGGGATTTATGTTGGATTTAACTCATCGTCCATTATAAGATACCTTGAGCCCTTAACAGGGGATTTATTTACTGCATATTTTGCTGATTGTCACTTTGATGAAGCAATTTTCCCACCATTAGGGGTAGATAAGAAGTCAATTCAAAAGGAATGGTGCGAAATTACTTGGAATGCATTAACTTTATCACATTATGATCCACAAACAAAACAGAGTGAACTTGAAGTTCAAAAGATCATTCATTTGCAACAAATCGCAAATCAATTACCAGATGCATTTAATGATGCAAAACAAGTGACAAAATCACATATTCCAGCTGTAAATGCTCCTGCAAGAATTGATGTCTCTGTGCAACAAAATGCACAAGAACTAACGAAATGCTTAAAGCATGGAAGACCGGTTGGTTCAAAGGATACAATTCCTCGAAAGAGGAAAACGAGAGTAAAAATAAATACAAATCAAAATACTCCTGAGAAAGCACAAGAATCCTTTGATAAGGGTTTGTCAGAACAAGTTGATTCTGATGAGGAACAACTTCCTCTAGAAAAAGATGAAAAAGATAAAAGTAATGAGATCTCAATAAATTATTTAAACTCTAGTAAGATTTGGGATCGAAATGAAATTGTTCCTGATGATATATTTGCTTTCAATGTGTCCTTTGAAATATGTGAAAATGATGATGATCCAGAACCATGATCAGTGGACGAATGTCAAAAAATACCTAATTGGCAAAAATGGCAAGATGCTATCCAAGCAGAGCTAAACTCGTTAAGGAAACAAGTGGTTTTTGGACCAATTGTCCAAACGCCAGATGGCATAAAACCTGTTAGATATAAATGGGAATTTGTACGAAAGAAAAACGAAAAAAATGAAGTTACAAGGTACAAAGCAAAACTTGTATCTCAAGTTTTCTCACAAAGACCTGGCATCGATTATGAGGAAACATATTCTCCTGTTATAGATGCAATCATATTTCGGTTCTTGATAAGCCTTGCAGTCTCTGAAGGGCTTGATATGCATTTAATGGATATCGTTACAGCATATCTGTACGGATCTCTAGACAGTGAGATATATATGAAAATCCCTGATGGATTTGTAATATCCGATGAAATAAAATCAAAACCTCATAGCATGCATTCTATAAAATTACAAAGGTCTTTGTATGGGTTGAAACAATCCGGACGAATGTGGTACAAACGTCTTAGTGATTATTTACTGAAAGAAGGATATGTAAATAATCCACTTTGCCCTTGTTTCTTCATTAAAAGATCATCAACATGATTTGTGATTATTGCTGTATATGTTGATGATTTAAATATAGTGGGAAACTACGGCGACATCGTTATAACATCCGAATACTTGAAAAAGGAATTTGAGATGAAAGAACTTGGAAAAACAAGACTTTGTCTTGGTTTGCAAATTGAACATTTTTCAAGTGGAGTACTTGTCCATCAATCAAATTATATTGAAAAATTATTAAAAAAGATTTTATATGGATAAGGCACATCCATTGAGCTCTCCAATGGTTGTCAGATCACTTGAAGTGGATAAGGATCCATTTCGACCTCATGAAAGTGATGAAGAGCTAATTGGTCTGGAGGTACCATATTTAAGTGCAATTGGTGCACTTATGTATCTTGCAAATTGTACAAGACCCGATATTGCTTTTGCTATCAACCTACTTGCAAGATATAGCTCTTCACCAACTCGAAGACATTGAAATGGTGTTAAACACGTTTTTCGATATCTTCGAGGAACAAGTGACATGAGTTTATTTTACTCGAGAATGGTAAAATTGAATCTCCAAGGTTATATTGATGCTGGATTTTTATCTGATCCCCACAAGGCCCGTTCTCAAACGGGATATGTATTCACCTGTGGTAATACTGTTGTATTATGGAAGTCAGTGAAACAAACTATGGTTGCTACTTCTTCCAATCATTCTGAAGTACTTGCAATTCATGAAGCAAGTCGTGAATGTGTTTGGTTGATAAACATGATTGAACATATTCAAGAATCATGTGGATTGCCTTCAATAAAAGATTTTCCAACCATATTATATGAAGATAATGCAGCATGTATTGCATAATTAAGTGAATGATTCATAAAAGGGGACAGAACAAAACATATTTCACCAAAATTCTTTTATGCGCATGAGCTTCAGAAGAATGGTGAAATTGATGTCAAGCAAATCCGATCGAGCGATAATCTTGCTGATTTATTCACAAAAGCCTTACTAACTACGACATTTAAAAGCTTACATATGGTATTCGCTTGCGTAAACTTAAAGACATTGCAAGTAAAGAAACTAAACAAATTTCACCCATGTTCACATGAGGGGGAGTTATTGATTAGTGTATTGCACTCTTTTTCCCTTAGCTATGGTTTTATCCCATTGGGTTTTCCTAGCAAGGTTTTTAACGAGGCAATCTTAACAATATTATACCCATCTTAATATTTATGAGAATAGTGTACTCTTTTTTCTTTTACTATATTTTTTTCCCACGGGGTTTTTCTTAGTAGAAGTTTTAACGAGACACAATCTCTAAGCAAGTGTCATCCAAGGGGGAGTGTTATGGAATATGGATGACCATGCATGTACACCAACATATTGTGTAGTCATGTAACTTGTATTTCTCACTTATAGTACCTCTAATTGTCTATGTTGCTTGTGATGTGTTGTATGACATGGGTGTATGTGTTGCTTGTACACATTGTATGAAGTACATTTATCATCATCACCAAATGGCCTATATAAAGGGTGCCAACCTCATTGTAAAAACACACCAAGTTAAATGAAAACTTCTCATTCGAACTATCTCATTTCTTCTCTTCTCCTTTGTAGTAGTAGTTTGTAGTAGTAGAAGTTCTTAGTTTTCTATTTCATTCTCTAGTTCTTAGCAAGTCTCAATTCAATTCACAAAATATATATATATATATATATATATATATATATATATATATATATATATATATATCCCGCAGTGGTTTTTAACCTAGACTTGTTTTGATATATTGGTTTGTTATTTCTCACCTGCAAAAGCATAAAAAATGAACAACTCAAAAAATTAAGAATTCTAAATTCTAGCCCTTGTTAATAATTAATGTATTAGCATTATGTTTAATGCTCAAATTTAATACTATTAATACAACAATTTTTTCTTGTGATTCTCCTGTTTTATTAGTTTTTTTAGAACAAATAAGAGAGTATATTCTAAAAAGCCTTAGGTTAGATATACATGTTCATAAATTGTTATATCTGGCATATTAACACTGTAACATTCATCTCTTTTGACTCAGTCAAATTGGAAAAGAGATGTATATTTTGGTTTGATACAAACTATAAATATTCTCTATTTTTGTTGTTGTGAATGTTTGATGCAGTTCAAAGAGTTTTTTTCTGCTAGTGTTTGGCGTGCATTGTTTTTGTTCAATCTATGTTTTGATTGAGCCATCATTGCAATTGCTTTTATCTTTTATTTATTATTCAAATTCAATGCCCTAATTTTATTTTGTTTTGTGTTTTCTGTGTAGAGAATCAATTAAATGTTATAATAGATTGTTTTTGTGGTTTCTTAATTATAGGTTCTTGTGGATTTTTTGTATTAGTATGGGAAGAGACAATGAGGGGTATGGAGAATGACAATGGTGGTATTTGAGATTACAATATATGTACTAATTAGTATTTAGTGTTTTTTTTTAATAATTACTATTTTATACTCTTTTTTGTTATATGTTGCAGGAAAAAATATTTGTAAAAAAATTGAAAAAAATAGCGTCGCAAAAATCAAAGATTGGGTGGCCCGGTGTTATTCTCGTCACTATTCTATTCTACCTACGGATCGTCCATGAATAGCGAGGGAAATTTCCGTCGCAAAATCCACTTTTCTTGTACTTATAGCGATGGGAATTCCGGTCGTGAAATCCACTTTTTTTTTGTAGTGTTATAAACTTCTAAACTAATAACTTCCCTAAAAATATAATTATTGTTACCTTAACAGTATTCAGATTGAATACGGTGATACATTAAAAAATAATAAACTAAAAATACCACATTACTCACTCGACCTTAATCAATCTGATGACATGCAATGCGACCCACTACCACATCACATTCATATCGTTGACCTTCATTAGTTTATATATATATATATATATATGTTGTGGTAATTAATAACTTTGGTTTTAGATGAAGTCACTTCGCAACAAGAAAGTATGCTTAATGAAAAGTGAACAAAACAGCACCAAAAAAAAAAAGAAAAAAGTGAAATCTAAGAGAAGAGGGAGTAAAGATGAAATAATTAAAGGAAAATGCTTTAGTGGTCGAGTTATGGACATCTTTTTATGCACCTAGCTGATTGACGTGAACAGTGAGCTCCATCACTGTTAGTGAGACAACAAAACCCATTAGATACACAACAAGGAGTCTCTAAATCGGTCACTTTGTCATTCTCCATAATTAAAAGTAAATAAGAAAGCAAGAGTCCCGCTCGTCGTCAGTACTCTTATTGAAGCCGAGACAGCATTGAATAGCTGCACTTTCGGGTTATGGATTTTTCTTCATAAAATGGCCTTGCAGCTTTGAATGTCAGGTCTGGTGGTCCCTACATATACTATCGTAGTCTAATACATGTAGCTTAATTTACAATTAGGTTTTCCTTGAAAAGTCTTAAAAAACCAAATCAAGTTTTTAAGTGATTATCTATGCATTTATAAATGCATGAGTAGTTGTCGATTTCAATAGCCAAGTAGATAAATCATGGCTTGTGATAAACAGCACATCGGAGTAAAGATCGACATTTAAGTTATTGCTCATGAGATCATCAAGCTGGTGGGAGTTAGAGATGAAGCTACTTCGCATGTGCTACTTTAATAACCCCTATTTAAATCTTATGCACCTCCGCCCTTCAAACAGACAAAACTTCATTCTGACATCCCCCACTCTTCTCTCTCTCTCTCTCTCTCTCTCTCTCTCTCTCTCTCTCTCTCTCTCTCTCTCTCTCTCACACACACACACACACACATACACATTCTGAGACACGCAAACGAACAGCTCACTCTTCATCTTATGGAGCTGACGTTAATGGTACTTTGTGTTCTTGGTCTTGTTTTTCCTGTTTTTTTACTATGGAAGCTTGTGTGGAAACAATGGAGAGATCAGAAATGCTACATATTGGATTATGAGTTGTTTCAGCCTAGTGATGATCGAAAGGTGGACACAGAGTTCTGTGGGGAGATCATCATGAGAAACAAGAACTTAGGACTCCAAGAGTACAGATTTCTTCTTAGGGCAATTGTTGGTTCGGGAATTGGTGAAGAAACATACGCTCCGCGAAACATCCTGTCGGGTTTCGAAGAACATCCAACCCTAAAGGACTCGATATTAGAGATGGAGGAGTTCTTCTATGACACACTTGATAAGCTCTTTGCCAAGTCTCGGATCTCCCCAAAAGAGATCGATGTACTAGTGGTTAACATCTCCATGCTCTCGGTCACTCCCTCCCTCTCCTCCCGAATAATCAATCGGTACAAAATGAGAGAAGACGTAAAGGTCTACAACGTCACCGGCATGGGCTGCAGTGCCAGCCTCATCTCCATCGACATCGTCCAGGGTATCTTCAAGACTATGAAGAACGCTTTTGCGGTGGTTGTAACCTCAGAATCCCTCGCCCCGAATTGGTACTCAGGCAGCAACAAGTCCATGATACTCACCAACTGCCTATTCCGTTCAGGTGGCTGCTGCATTCTCCTTACCAACAAGTCAAACCTGAGACACCGTGCCATGCTAGAACTCAAGTGCCTCGTACGCACCCACTTGGGCGCCATAGACGAAGCCTTCGAGTGCTGCATGCAAGTCGAAGACGAGCAGGGCCACAATGGATTCCACCTCTCCAAGCACCTTCCCAAGTCTGCTACGCGAGCCTTCATCGAAAACCTAAAAACACTAGCTCCCAAGGTCCTCCCCATGCGAGAGCTCCTCCGGTACGTCATTGTCTCCAGATTTCGAAAGAGGAGCAAGGAGAACTCGCTCAGAAACGGAGGCAAGGCCTTAGTGAACTTCAAAACTGGGATAGACCACTTCTGCGTTCATACGGGTGGAAAGGCAGTCATCGATGGTGTTGGGAGGAGTCTAGGGCTCACTCAGCACGACCTTGAGCCATCTAGGATGACACTTCATCGATATGGGAACACGTCAGCAAGTAGCCTTTGGTACGTGTTGGGGTACATGGAGGCCAAGAAGAGGTTGAAAAAGGGAGATAGGGTGATGATGATCAGCTTTGGAGCTGGGTTTAAGTGTAACAGCTGTTTGTGGGTGGTGGTCAGGGACTTGGAGGGTGAGAACGCTTGGAAGGATTGCATTGAGCACTACCCGCCAAAGAACATGGTGAACCCCTTCATGGAGAAGTATGGGTGGATCAATGAGGAGGACCCGTTTTGCCTCTAATTTTAAGTAAGGAAACTATTTTTTTTTTTTTTTTTTTCTTTCATTTTTTGAGTTTCACTGCTTTTATATATTTTCTCTGCGAGACTCGTTTTGATTTATATATATATATGCATTGATTGTTGCATTCGTTTATATATATGGTACTGCAATTGATGACTGCTGTGAGTTAATTTCAGTGACATAAAGCTTTTTATTTCATCAGTAAGACTTTATTGTAAGTACGTACTATTCATTTTTATTTGTATTATTCTTTTTTTTAATGGCCGTAATTTTTCTTACAACGCAGTTTAATTTCTCATATATACACCTTAAATTGTTGATGATGTCATTAAATGTACGTAATTGATTACATTTTTTTTTTTGGTAGGGATTTTTTTCTTTTTTAATTTGGAGGGGAAGGGGACGGGGTCCTTTAGTTTTTTTTAGAAGTGACGGGGCCCAGTTAATTACAAGACTGTGTATACTGTCTTTTTCAGTGGAGCAAAGCTACCATTAACATTAAATACACAAACCATTGTTCTCGAATCTGTCTTAAATTAATATTTCACTTTTAATTTTAAGAAACAACTTAACTGTTAGTTGCACATAATGATGACAAGACACTACTACGACTATTAAAACTTTTAAAAAAGATAATGTTACATTTTTCTCTTGAGAATAGTATTATGAGCTATACTAAATTAATAATTAATTAAAAAGATAATTATCAATGAAGAAAGATAAATTAAATAAGCAACACCAGTTACTAGTCGACATTTTCCAATAACTGACTAAACAAAGTTACGAAAACTTGTACCCTTAATTTATGTCGTAGAAGATTTTATTCATTATATACAAGCATACAAGGACCAAAGGTCAGCCCTTAAGAGGCTTTTTTTTTTTTTTTTTTTTCAATCAAAAGTAAAAAATAAGTCATTACATACAAGTTTATTGAAATTTATTGGACATTTTATCGGGATCTATATTAAAAATTAAGATGAACTAAAACTAAATATATATTTTTATTAGTAGTACTAAATATCAACTAAGGACGTATTTATTATGTACATTTGAGAGGCTCGAATAACGTTGGTTAGTCTCTCGGTGTAAATATTTCCTGGTCATTTTAGACACTCTATGGTGGTTAATTATATACTAAACTATTTGAAAAATAATTGATTATGATGTTTTCGGATACATGTTAATTAATTAAAGAGATAAGGTGCTACCAAAAAAAAAATTAAAGAGATAAGGTGTGTCCCTTAAACATTAGCCATCAATCTTTTCCCTACATCTAATAAATTAGAATGACTACAATTAGGTATATTAAACTAATATAATAACGTTTAAGTGTACAATTTTTTATATTGACAGTTATAACTTATTAGCAAAATAAAACAAACAAGTGTTTTTTTCATTTATTTTTTTTAAAGCCAATATTAAGTTTTCTATACATATAAAATCACTCTTTTTCTAAAGGAGCAAATGACATAATATATCCTAAAGTTTTAACTTTTACAAATTCATCCTAAACGTTTCAGCTTCTACAAATTCATTCTAATATTTTAAGTTTTTTACAAATTTATCTTAACGTTTCAATTTTTACAAATAAATCATAACATTTTAGTTTTTTACAAATTTATCCTAAAATCTCATTGTTTCCATATTTTCGTCCTTACAAATTGTAGCTAAGAACATGATTAATTGGGAGAATTACTCTTCCCATTTGCAAAAACATGATGAAAAAAGTAACCAAATCAACCTAAACTCATTGATATTATACAATTTCCAACGTTAATTAGAATGTATTTATAAAAATTACAACCTTAGGATAAATTTATAAAAAAAACAATAAAAAAACATATAATAAGAAACGTTTGATTATATTATAAAAAAAGCTATTTAATGCCTAAAAAAATCATAAACGTTAGGATATATTATGCTATTTAAAGATGATGCACTCACTTCACTTTTTTGCAAAAATAAAAGATATATACAAGTGCGTGTCATTGGTTCATGTCCCCTAACAATAGCATTTTCCTAAGATGTACAGTATAGCATCAAACATAAGCATACGTGTTCAAGTCTTTAGGCTCAAAAACTTAAATAAAATTAATTTCCATTATAGAACTGATGGTTTCTTGATTATTTTCCATGTATAATACATTATATAAATATTAAAGAGAAAACATTTTCTTCACCAAGAAAAAACTGAAAATAAAAATTTAAGGTTAAATAGGACCTAACTAATATCAGAACCTAGTCTTCTTTTTTTTGACAACCTAAGAAATTCAATGAAAAAAGACCAAACTGAATAGCACTACTCACTTCAAATAGTACTTAAATTTAGGACAAATAGAATTAATGGCAACTCTAACCAAAAAGATCACATGGATATCTGACCCACTCACCTGCAATTTGTGAGAAGAAGAAAAAAACTTATATGAATGACAATACGTACGTACGTACAGATGTACATTAACGCACACAGCTCAGCATAGCTTTCTAACAGCTCACATTTGCTGTGGCCTTGTGGGAAATTCGTGTATAAATTTACATATCCTTGAGAACATTTCCAATGCAATTATATATGGATTGGGGCGAAATTGATGTCACCTAAGAGCATCTTTAATGTTAAATGTGAATTGTAGGTGTGGATTAGTACTATATGTAATGTAATGTAGAGAGGATGTGGTTGAAATAGGCATTAAAGTTCAAAAGTGCTCTACAATGGTGAATGAGGATTGCAGTTTCTATTTTAAAATCTTATTATTTCTTTTATTTATTTTGGAGAGAATTGTTATTGTGGCTATGGATTGCATCGTCTAAAAGTAAACATTCTAAATAGACAATGTATATTTACATCAGCTCAACATTCAAAATGTATATTTCATTAGAGAGGTTTTTTCCACCCCAATGTCTATTTAACTAGTTCTAACTACACAATTGACATTCAGTCCACAATCTATTGGAGATGCTGATGTGGTATCAATTCACGCCTATAATCCACATTTACCATTGGAGATGCTCTAAGATTCATGTACGTTCAACTCAAAAAGAGGCTCTACAATGTAACTATGGCCAGAATTAATGTAGAGGGCGTCTACCTGAATATCTACTTCTAGATATTTTTGGATAAGTATTTTCTCCACTGCCACATCATTATTTTTATTATAAAATATAAAATAAAATAAAATAATTGTCACAATTTACATAAAAAAAGGAAAAAAAAATCAAAAGAAATGTCTCAATCCACATTATGCATTGGGGACCACGCTTAAGTTTGAATGTTTATCTAGTTAAAATGAATGTCTCATAAGATATCATTCACCGTATGTCGATGAGGTGACACCAATTCATGATGTCAATCCACATTTTACTTTAAGGATGCTCTTACTATCTGTATACATATACAAAATTATTCAATTTTTCTTATTCGCTTGATTCAATGGTCCATATATATATATATATATATGATTATATATATATATATATGATATATATATATATATATACACACACACGCACACAATGCATATATGGACCTAAATTATTTTATTTTATTTTATTTTTTATTACAATTAATTTTTTTGACATTTATTTTCATTAATTCTTGTTGTTTTCATCAAAACCAGCACATTTATATATAAAGACTATCAATTTTCAATTAAAGCTTGATAAATGAATTAATGGTTGCAGGAACAAATATATATTGAAGCATAGGAAGCAAAGTTTTAAAACAGAAAGTCTCTTTCATACTATTAAATATTCGCTTCAGATCTCACCAAAAAGGTAGACCTCTCTTAAATTGTAACTGCTCAGCTTGGCGATGGTATTGCAATAGTACTACTTGTGCTTCTCAATTACAGCACACTTGGCGTTCAACAACATAAACACTTCGAACCTACAACACTTTAAATTTGGTCAAGTTGTTAATTAAGTATATGATTGTGGCATTATCTCTTCTGCCGTCATACTAATGTTAAGTATATACTCCTATATTATATTTGTAATCATCAGAGATGAATAATTTCCCCTCTAAGTTACTTCTATAATTTGTTAAATGTATGTGATTATTCAATTAATTTTGATTAGAGTCATGCATGAATTCATGTTGTGTGGTGGCTTGGATGAGATCTACTATCTCGAAAATGACTAGAGATATGGAATATTGCATCTGAAGTGTGACACACACACACACATACACCCACATATATATATATATATATATGGACAAATAGTCACAATAATCCAAACTAATAATTGTATCTAAATAATCTCAAACTTTATTTATTGTATCAATTTTAGTCTAATTACTTTTTTTAAGCAAATTGATGTTGATATGACATGAAATAAGTAAATTTTTTTATGAAGTTGTTTAAGTTTTAATAAGTAAAAGAGGTTGATTGTAAATTTAACAAGTACCCACAAAGACAAACAATTAGTTTTGTGGATCAAACTCAAATTTTGAGATTATTTTGATGCTAAATTTTAACCACCTCATTTATATAGCTAGTAACTTTTTTTTTGAACTACTTATTTAGCTAGCAACTTAATTTGTCAATTTCATATATCACACTTTAATTTGCCTTAAAAACGTATGAAAAATTGACACAACATAAAGTTTGGGATTATTGTGACTATTTGCCTTATATATATAAACGAACCATTTTTGGGAGGAGCTCTCACAATGTGACAAATGGCATAGGAAGAGTTCTCACAATTTGAAAATGGGATGATGATGTCACACTTTTTATTTTTTAACGATTTCTTAACCCATATTTTGATTTATTTTTTCTATTAATTAGGAATAGGAATAGGAATAGGAAGTATAACTGTAACACAATTAGAAAAATGCACAATTTTTTATGATATATAAGGCTATCAAATGGACAAGACCGATTCTAATTAGATACTTTTTCAGTTAGTTTTTATATTTTCAATATTTTTTGTCCATCTATTTAGTGTTATGACAAAGAAAAACCCAACAGAATTAACAAAACACAAACAATTGTTGCGTGCTTAATCACATAACCAATTAGCATAGGATTAGTCGTTATTTCCTATTCTAATTAGTCCACACAAGTTCTATGGAAAAAAAACCCACAACCAATTAGAATAGGATAAGAATCTCTCTTATACCACAAAAAAATCGATTGAAAGATTTCATCAACGTAATAAAAATTGTGGGATCATATGCAAAAAGCTTGATAATTTTTTAACTGTATATTCCCTTTTCCATAAGAAAATTGGATAATAATGTTCGAGATCTCTTTGACCATGTAGTCTATGTGCTTTTATATTTTTTAATTGCATGAATAGTGAGTCATTAATTAGTTGTTATATTTGTATTTTTTGAGTTTTAAAGGTGATTATTAGGGAGGAAATTGAATTTCTACAAACACTGATTAAGTAGGTATGTAAATTTTTTTTTAGGAGTACATTATCTTTTTTCGTATGAAAATTAGATGATGTTATTTGATGAGTCATTATTTATGTGCTTTTATGTAAAATTTTGTCATATAAATTGGATCTAAAGTTCTATTTTACGGTCTTAAATGTTTACTTTTGAGATTTACAGGGTATTTTAGAGTTTTATGCTTGTTTTGGACAAATTTGGAAAAGAAATGAACCTTCAATAAAATTATAACAGACTTGGCACCTCAGGTTTCTATGCACGACGCCACAGTACAAAACACGACACACTAGGCGTCAGATAAGAGCATTATTAAACTTATATATGGGTAATTTAGTTTCATTATTGATCTAATTATCTTGAAATGATCCCTAATTGATAGTGTATATGTGTTTTCCGGTACACAAGACATAAAAGAGACAAAGGCAAGAATTCGTAAAGAAAATAGAAAAAAAAGTATAAAAATAGGTTGAGCGCTATGGAAGCGAAGTTGGAACTGTGGCCTTTACACAAACAACGTCGAGGAGCAATACAGACGGCGCCAAGAATACCAAGAAAAGAAAAATGCAGACATCAAAAAGTGGCGATGTTGCGGCGCCGTGGGTTGGAAAATAAAAATCGTCAAATCACTAATGGACTGCGCCAGTCTCGGGGAAATTGAAAGTTGGAAAGTTTTAGACTTCTATTTCGTTTTAGATTGTTATTTAGGGTTTCTAATTGTACTTTTAGTATATATACTAGGACGTGGTAAACATATAGTTTTCAATACCACACAATAGAATGAGAGAGAATACCAGTTCTCAGGCTTTTTTAGAGAGTTCTTCTTGAGTATTTAGAAGAGTATTGAAGGAGATACATCGGAGACTACAAGATTGGTAATTCAGTATTGTTTTATTTGATTTAATTAAAGTTTATATTTGATTTTATCATTGTTTGCAATGAATACCATGATTTGTATGTTTTTAATGATGATGACTGAGTAATCTATTAATCTTAGGGATCAATAGATCCTATGATATAAATACTATGCATAAGTTATGATTATAATGTTTTAGATGTGTTATAGTTATAAATTGTGTTGATTTTATGTTTACTGCTTTGAACATCTTGATCACGTGCTTAATAATTAGGCGTATTAGGAGTCACCAGGCCACATTGTGGTTTTTAAACCATATATGAATAATACAATCATAAAACAGTACAACATCGATAGATAGTTGTTGATTAGGGAGATATGGGGAAGTGAACTTAATTGGTTATGGATCTAAAGATTTAGATCTTTATGCTTTGTGAAACTTGCGTTATTCACATCGATTCACATCGATAGGTAGAATTCTAGTTTGCACATTAGGATCTTCTTCACCACAATAGTGGGTTGAAGTGAATTTGAAGAAAATTTATCCATTCTAATTATACATTACATACACATATAGAAGATGAATGGAAGTATGAATTTGTTATAGTATGCATAGTATTTCATTACCTAGGTGAAGTTGTGACCTAAGATATCTTCTCAATATAAGAACACAACTAACGTGACTGCCCCAAATCCTGAGGCCTGCCACGTGATGCCCCGTGAAGGTCACTCAAGAGGGGTGAATTAGGTTACCGTGTGGTTATTACCTTTTAAAACTTCATAGTTAACTAACAACAACAATACACATACACCAACGATAAGAAATTGTGCAATGCAATCAAAAATGGGGTAGAAGAGATGGAAATGAGACACATGATATATAGTGATTCGATCCAACCGATCTACATCTACTACCTAACCTCTCAGGTTAGGATTTTCAACCCCCCTCTTATATTACCAACAAGTGAATGTCCCTAAGCCCGCAAGCTTAGTGAATGTCTAGCCTTAACTAAGTCTTTTACAAGATGCCTTATCGCAATAAGGTCTTATGCAACTACCTAGTCTCAACTAGGATTTTTCCCACCTAGACTCACCTAAGATTTTTTTCACCTAACTACAACTAGGATTTTTTCTTACCTAGCCTCAACTGGGGTTTATGCCTAGCCTCAACTAGGTCTTCCCTTTCGACTTAGATCCTACTAAGTCTTACAATCAAAGTTTGAAGAATACAATAAAAGTATGCTTTACAAGGTAAAGTGGTAGAAGTTATTCTCCTCTCATAAGCCAAATGTAATCCTAAAATGAATCGATGCAAGTGAGACTTTACCAATTGAGATGCCTAGTAAAATTAAAATTTTATAGACTAACTATCAATATTGAAACCAATTAAAAAGAGTATAGATTAAACTCAACTTGGTTCCAATAAATGGCTAATTGATGCACAAATAAAAGATGCAATTTTAAGCTCAAGTTGTGCAATTAAAACCTCAGGTCACGAACAATTTAGATTAAGAACAAGACTCGTATAAATATGTTGTTAAAATAATACAAGCATGAAACCACAAAATTAAGTATAAATTGAGCACAAGTAGGTTTCAAGTGAATGTAGTGCACTATGAAAAATCACTATTAAGTTCAAACAAGTACACTCAATATTTCAGATTATAGAAAATCAAGTTTAAGTGCAAAAACCCTTTTTGTTGTATTTTACAACACTTCAATGAAACCAACAACAATGAATATAGATTAAGCTCAATAATGTTTCAAACAATTATCATGCACTTTGTAAATCAAGTTTAAGCCCAACAAGTGCAAATTAGTCTTAGGATTTATGACATCAAGAATAAGCTCAAAATCCGAGACAACTATTTCCAAAACCACCACAAATGATTTCCAAGTAATACTCAAAACAAAAAGTATAGATTAAGTTAAAAAAGAGTAGGAAATCAAGAAATCTTACAACCCTAAGTGTGAAATCCAAAAATCAGTTTTGGAGTAGTGGTTGTAACCCTTAGAACACCTCCCTAATGTTGCCTTAACTGGCGAATCGTGACGCGCGCCGAACACGTCAATAAAATAATTCCTTAAACCAACTATTTGCAGATAGTGGCAAAAGGGTCGATCCCACAGAGATTGGTAGTCTTTCTAAAGTTTTAAAAGAAACGAGAATGGGGGTTTAGAGAAAATAACTAAATTAAATAATCTAATTACTATGAAATTAAATAACTAAAATAAATATCTACGACTACGAACAATTAATTTAAATACCTAAGTCTATGGTTCCACAAGACAAGATCAAGATTCAATGGCATATCATGGTCGTCAATCTTTCCGAAAACAATTATTAATTCAAGTTCCCCTAGATTAGCTATGGAAAATCGACATCCGCCAGAAATTCCTAATTCCCCTAATCTCGATAGCTAGGACATCCGCCACTAACTACTTCCCTAATTAATGTATAACCCTAGACATCCGCCATAAGATTTAACACATTAACCGCAGTAATAAAGTTCTATGGGAATACTAATCCTAGATAACCGAATCGCGTCCGCTCCCGATTTAACCTAGATTCAATTGTTGCACACTCAAGAACCGAAAGGTTTTGACGGCAATCGGGTGAATGTTTGTTACTTATATTGTCTCAAAAGTACAATTACGGATACTAATGAGTCAATTAACTATAGATTTTCCGCCTAAAAGCATGCACTGGCCACATACATACCCTAGATTTAAACCATATTAATTAAAATCAACAAAAATGAAATAGAAGAAATTAAATTAAATTAAATAATAAAATAAAAGATCTCACAAGTTATGCCATGAATCTATAATCCTGAATTGCTTCACCATCGACTTAGGCAACTTGATTAGCCAGACATGGCTACTCACAAAATAATGCAGAGAGAAAGTCAGAGAGTTGAGAGAGAAAGAGCGAGCCAAATGAATAATAGATGTTCTATTTATACCTAAAGTTCTAATGCGTAAAACTACTAAAATTGGTGTATGGAAGAGAGAGAAAACTATTTTTTGGTGTTTTTCGTCCTTGACACGTGGTAGAACCGGATTGGTTGTTTTTTGGGCGTTGCTGACGTGTCTGGAGGTGATTGGCGCTGAAGTCTTTGTATCGGGCGACGTGGCGACAGGCGATTGGGCGAAGTGGAGACGGTGGCGTGCGGTTGACGGGTGCAGTGAAGACACGTGGCGGGAGAAGGCGCGGAGAGAATGCTCGCGCAAAACGTGCGAAGATGTGGGAGACGACACCAGCACGCATCCCAGAGCGAGATCGACGAGAAATTTGGAGAGAGGAGATGGCTTGTTTGTCCACGTGGCGGTCGTGCGTTGGCGTGGGCTGGCTCTTGCTTTGGTGATGTGGCGCGCTCCTATTGGCTAGCAAACTTGTGTGTGACGCGGTTCGGCAAATCACGGATCGACATGTGGCTTCCTGGATGAATCACACGATGACACGTGGCACCTCGTGTACATTTATCCCACATTTGTCGGCGTATATTTCGAGACAAACTCTCCGTATTCGATTATCGCAAATAAATACTCTATTCTGAGTATTGTTTTGCCACGAATCCAACCGTGCACTGCATTTCACCTAAAAACCAAAAGTAAAAATAATTAAATATATATTTAATAAACTTCCACACTAAATTATACTAAAATAGACAATAAAATCCTATAAATACCAACTTATCAAATCGATAGCTCTGAAAATTACCAAGTGTATATGATAAAAAATCTAGCCCAAATGTGTATAAAACTTAGATTTTTGAAAGTGTAGGAGCATAAGTTATAACTTTGGTGTTTTAGTTATTTGGGTATGTGGCCAAACCCTTTATATGCCCATATGACCGTTATATATGATCAAAGGGTCCAAAATGATCCTTAAATTCAAATTAAATGTGTGGATCGACATTTTTAAAAAGCTATCAGATTACTGCACAGCGCGTTAGGTAAATTGTCCACTTCGCTGGGTAAACTTTTAAAAAACATTTAGTTTACTGCACAATGCGCTGGGTAAACTGACCAGTGCGCTGGGTAATTTTATGACAATTTACTACACATTATGCTGGGTAGACTGGCGCGCTAGGTGATTTTTGGTAGTTTACTATACATCACACTAGGTTTTCTGCCTAGCACGCAAGGTAAAGGGGCTGAAAATAATTACTTTTCTGGTTTTGTAAAATGACCCCCTAACGACCTAATGACTCTATTAAACCTCTTAAATCGCTTTATACATGCTTAGTAGGGCCCATAAATTATGTCTAGACATCCTGAATGTTTTCACAAACTCCAAAAATCAACAATCCCAATTTTATGAAAAACATAGAGGTTTTTCTACAAATATTTTTAATGTCAATTCAAAAGTCGTCTAAACACATGTTGGTGCATTAAAAAACAATTCTAACAGTTCATACACCTCAAATACATATTATAAAACATGTTTGCATGATTTAAAATGTTTTTAAACCCTCGAAATTGAAAGTCATAAAAATCATAACTTTAAGTTCTTTAAAACTTGAAATTTATGATATGCATGATTCTAATGCATTTGGCTCATGGAATTGAATGCTTATACGTTACATACATATTTTATGATGTCTTTCCTTGTCTTAACCTCTTCTTGAGCTTTTCCAATCTCATTTCTTCCATTTCTTTTGAACTTGAAAAGCTTGGCTTCATTGGAACTTGTGAATCTAACAAAGTTTGATACACTGAAATATTTGACAAACATGTCAGTACAATTTTGTTGGACCAAGTGTCTTGGATATACACTCCAATCAGAATTTTGATGGAAACAAATAATGTGAAATAGTTCTAACAAGTTTGTTTAGTATTTCAGAATATCAAACTTCGTTAGGAACATCAAGTTTAAGTCTACTCGTCAAAATGAAGCCAGATAAGTTCAAAATTCGGCTCATACAAGGACACAAGGATCGAAAAGCCTATACTACAAGTTGTACAAGTTGTGTAAGGTATAGAGGTCCCTTCTTACAAGCCAAAGAGCATAAAATCATGCATTTCATGTTTTTTAGTTTTTAAAGAACTTAAAATCATGAACTTTGTGATTTTCAATTTTGCAGATTTTAAAATGTTTTAAATCTTGCAAGCATATTTTACAACATGTATTTGAGGTGTATGAACTGTTAGAATTGATTTTGAATGCACGAGCATGTGTTAGACGGCTTTTGGATTGACATTAAAAATATTTGTCTAAAAGTAAACATTCTAAATAGACAATGTATATTCACATTAGCTCGACATTCAAAATGCACATTTCATTGGAGAGGTTTTTTCCACCCCAATGTCTATTTAACTAGTTCTAACTGCACACATTGACATTCAATCCACAATCTATTGGAGATATTGATGTGGTATCAATTCACGCCTATAATCTACATTTACCATTGGAGATGCTCTAAGATTCATATACGTTCAACTCAAAAAGAGGCTCTCCAATGTAACTATGGCCAGAATTAATGTAGAGGGTGTCTACCTGAATATCTACTTCTAGATATTTTTGGATAAATATTCTCTCCACTGCCACATCATTATTTTTATTATAAAATATAAATAAAATAAAATAAAGGTCACAATTTACATAAAAAAAGGAAAAAAATCAAAAGAAATGTCTCAATCCACATTATGCATTTGGGACCACGTTTAAGTTTGAATGTTTATCTAGTGAAAATGAATGTCTCATAAGATATCATTCACCCTATGTCCATGAGGTGACACCAATTCATGATGTCAATCCACATTTTACTTTAAGGATGCTCTTACTATCTGTATACATATACAAATTATTCAATTTTTCTTATTCACTTGATTCAAGGATCCATGATATATATATATACACACACACACACAATGCATATATGGACCTAAATTATTTTATTTTATTTTATTTTTTATTACATTTAATTTTTTTGACATTTATTTTCATTAATTCTTGTTGTTTTCATCAAAACCAGCACATTTATATATAAAGACTATCAATTTTCAATTAAAGCGTGATAAATGAATTAATGGTTGCAGGAACAAATATATATTGAAGCATAGGAAGCAAAGTTTTAAAACAGAAAGTCTCTTTCATCCTATTAAATATTCGCTTCAGATCTCACCAAAAAGGTGGACCTCTCTTAAATTGTAACTGCTCAGCTTGGCTATGGTATTGCAATAGTACTACTTGTGCTTCTCAATTACAGCACACTTGGCGTTCAACAACATAAACACTTCGAACCTACAACACTTTAAATTTGGTCAAGTTGTTAATTAAGTATATGCATGTGGCATTACCTCTTCTGCCGTCATATTAATGTCAAGTATATACTCCTATATTATATTTGTAATCATCAGAGGTGAATAATTTCCCTTTATACTTATATAGTAAACACAAATTAAGTTACTTCTATAATTTGTTAAATGTATGTGATTATTCAATTAATTTTGATTAAAGTCATGCATGAATTCACGTTGTGTGGTGACTTGGATGAGATCTACTATCTCGAAAATGACTAGAGATATGGAATATTGCATCTGAAGTGTGACACATTCAAACATATATATATATATATATATGGACAAATAGTCACAATAATCCCAAACTAATAATTGTATCTAAATAATCTCAAACGTTATTTATTGTGTCAATTTTGGTCCAATTACTTTTTTTAAGCAAATTGATGTGGATATGACATATGAAATTAGTAAATTTTTTTATGAAGTTGTTTAGGTTTTAATAAGTAAAAGAGGTTGATTGTAAATTTAACAAGTACCCACAAAGACAAACAATTAGTTTTATGTGGATCAAATCCAAATTTTGAGATTATTTTGATGCTAAATTTTAACCACCTCATTTTTTTTTTCAAAACTAACCACCTCATTTATATAGCTAGTAACTTTTTTTTTTTGAACTACTTATTTAGCTAGCAACTTAATTTGTCAATTTCATATGTCAAACTTTAATTTGTCTTAAAAACGTAATTGGGCTAAAATTGACACAACATAAAGTTTGGGATTATCGTGACTATTTGCCTTATATATATAAACGAACCATTTTTGGGAGGAGCTCTCACAATGTGACAAATGGCATAGGAAGAGCTCTCACAATTTGACAAATGGCATGATGATGTCACACTTTCTATTTAAAGATTTTTTAACCCATTTTTCAACTATTATTTTGATTTATTTTTTCTATTAATTAGGAATAGGAATAGGAATAGGAAGTATTACTGTAACACAATTAGAAAAATTCACAATTTTTTATGATATATAAGGCTATCAAATAGACAAGACCGATTCTAATTAGATACTTTTTCAGTTATTTTTTATATTTTCAATATTTTTTGGCCATTTATTTAGTGTTATCACAAAGAAAAACCCAACAGAATTAACAAAACACAAACAATTGTTGCGTGCTTAATCACATAACCAATTAGTATAGGATTAGTCGTTATTTCCTATTCTAATTAGTCCACACAAGTTCTATGGAAAAAAAAACCCGCAACCAATTAGAATAGGATAAGAATATCACTTATACCACAAAAAAATCGATTGAAAGATTTCATCAACGTAATAAAAATTGTGGGATCATATGCAAAAAGCTTGATAATTTTTTAAATGTATATTCCCTTTTCCATAAGAAAATTGGATAATATTGTTCGAGATCTCTTTGGCCATGTAGTCTATGTGCTTTTATATTTTTTAATTGCATGAATAGTGAGTCATTAATTAGTTGCTATATTTGTATTTTTTGAGTTTTAAAGGTGATTATTAGGGAGGAAATTGAATTTCTACAAACACTGATTAAGTAGGTATGTAAATTTTTTTTTTTTTTTAGGAGTACATTATCTTTTTTCGTATGAAAATTAGATGATGTTATTTGATGAGTCATTATTTATGCGCTTTTATGTAAGGATTTTGTCATATAAATTGGATCTAAAGTTCTATTTTATGGTCTTAAATGTTTACTTTTGAGATTTACAGGGTATTTGAGAGTTTTATGCTTGTTTTGGACAAATTTGGAAAAGAAATGAACCTTCAATAAAATTATAACAGACTTGGCACCTCAGGTTTCTATGCACGACGCCACAGTACAAACACAACGACACATTAGGCGTCTGATAAGAGCATTATTAAATTTATATATATGGGTAATTTAGTTGCATTATTGATCTAATTATCTTGAAATGATCCCTAATTGATAGTGTATATGTGTTTTCAAGTATACAAGACATAAAAGAGACAAAGGCAAGAATTCGTAAAGAAAATAGAAAAAAAAGCATAAAAATAGGTTGAGCGCTATGGAAGCAAAGTTGGAACTGTGGCCTTTACACAAACAACACCGAGGAGCAATACAGACGACGCCAAGACTACCAAGAAAAGAAAAATGCAAACATCAAAAAGTGGTGATGTTGTGGCGCCGTGGGTTGGAAAATAAAAATCATCAAATCACTAATGGACAGCGCCAGTCTCGAGGAAATTGAAAGTTGGAAAGTTTTAGACTTCTATTTCGTTTTAGATTGTTATTTAGGGTTTCTAATTGTACTTTTAGTATATATACTAGGATGTGGTAAACATATAGTTTTCAATACCACACAATAGAATGAGAGAGAATACCAGTTCTCAGGGTTTTTTAGAGAGTTGTTCTTGAGTATTGAGAAGAGTATTGAAGGAGATACATTGTAGACTACAAGATTGGTAATTCGGTATTGTTTTATTTGATTTAATTAAAGTTTATATTTGATTTTATCATTGTTTGCAATGAATACCATGATTTGTATATTTTTAATGATGATGAGTGAGTAATCTATTAATCTTAGGGATCAATGGATCCTATGGTATAAATACTATGCACAAGTTGTGATTATAATGTTTTACATGTGTTATAGTTATAAATTGTGTTGATTTTATGCTTAATGCTTTGAACATCTTGATCACGTGCTTAATGATTAGGGGAATTAGGAGTCACCAGGTCATATTGTGGTTTTTAAACCATATATGAATAATACAATCATAAAACAGTACAACTTCGATAGATAGTTGTTGATTAGGGAGATATGGGGAAATGAACTTAATTGGTTATGGATCTAAAGATTTAGATCTTTATGCTTTGTGAAACTTAAGTTATTCACATCGATTCACGTCGATAGGTAGAATTCTAGTTTGCACATTAGGATCTTCTTCACCACGATAGTGGGTTGAAGTGAATTTGAAGAAAATTTGTCCATTCTAATTATACATTACATACACATATAGAAGATGAATGGAAGTATGAATTTGTTATAATATGCATAGTATTTCATTACCTAGGTGAAGTTGTGACCTAAGATATCTTTTCAATATAAGAACACAACTAACTTGACAGCCACAAATCTTGAGGCCTGCCATGTGATGCCCCGTGAAGGTCACTTAAGAGGGGGTGAAATGGGTTACCGTGTGGTTATCTCCTTTTAAAACTTTATGTTTAACTAACAACAATAATACACACACACACCAACAATAAGTAATTGTGCAATACAATAAAAAATGGGGTAGAAGAGATGGAAATGAGGCACATGATATATAGTGGTTCGATCCAACCGATCTACATCCACTACCTAACTTCTCAGGTTAGGATTTTCAACCCCCCACTTATATTACCAACAAGTGAATGTCCCTAAGCCCGCAAGCTTAGTGAATGTCTAGCCTTAACTAGGTCTTTTACAAGATGCCTTATCACAATAAGGTCTTATACAACCACCTAGTCTCAACTAGGATTTTCCCTACCTAGACTCACGTAGGATTTTCCCCACCTAACTGCAACTAGGATTTTTCCTTACCTAGCCTCATCTAGGGTTTATGCCTAGCCTCAACTAGGTCTTCCCTTTTGACTTAGATCACACTAAGTCTTACAATCAAAGTTTGATGAATACGATAAAAATATGCTTTACAAGGTAAAGTGGTAGAAGTTATTCTCCTCTCACAAGCCAAATGTAATCCTAAAATGAATCGATGCAAGTGAGACTTTACCAATTGAGATGCCTAGTAAAATTAAATTTTTATAGACTAACTATCAATATTGAAAGCAATTAAAAAGAGTATAGATTAAGCTCAACTTGGTTCTAATAAATGGCTAATTGATGCACAAATAAAAGATGCAATTTTAAGCTCAAGTTGTGCAATCAAAACATCGGGTCACAAACAAGTTTAGATTAAGAACAAGACTCTTATAAATATGTTGTTAAGACAATACAAGTATGAAACCACAATATCAAGTATAAATTGAGCACAAGTAGGTTTCAAGTGAATGTAGTGCATTATGAAAAATCACTATTAAGTTCAAACAAGTGCACTCAATATTTCGGGTTTATAGAAAATCAAGTTTAAATGCAAAAACCCTTTTTGTTGTGTTTTACAACACTTCAATTAAACCAACAACAATGAATATAGATTAATCTCAATATGGTTTCAAACAATTATCATGCACTTTGTAAATCAAGTTTAAGCCCAACAAGTGCAAATTAGTCTTAGGATTTATGACATCAAGAATAAGCTCAAAATCTAAGACAACTATTTCCAAAACCACCACAAATGATTTTCAAGTAATACTCAAAACAAAAAGTATAGATTAAGCTAAAAAGAGTAGGAAATCAAGAAATCTTACAACCCTAAGTGTGAAATCCGAAAATCAGTTTTGGAGTAATGGTTGTAACCCTTAGAACACCTCCCTAATGTTGTCTTAACTGGCGAATCGATAGCTCCGAAAATCACCAAGTGTATATGATAAAAAATCTAGCCCAAATGTGTATAAAACTTAGATTTTTGAAAGTGTAGGAGCATAAGTTATAGCTTTGGTGTTTTAGTTGTTTGGGTATGTGGCCAAACCCTTTATATGCCCATATGACCATTATATATGATCAAAGGGCCCAAAATGATCCTCAAATTCAAATTAAATGTGTGGATCGACACTTTTAAAAAGCTATCAGATTACTGCACAACGCGTTGGGTAAACTGTCCAGTGCGCTGGGTAAACTTTTAAAAAACATTTAGTTTACTGCACAATGTGCTGGTTAATTTTATGACAATTTACTACACAGTGTGCTGGGTAGACTGGCCAGCGCGCAGGGTGATTTTTGACAGTTTACTACACATCACACTAGGTTTTCTGCCTAGCACGCAAGGTAAAGGGGCTGAAAATAATTACTTTTCTGGTTTTGTAAAACGACCCCTTAACGACTCTATTAAGCCTCTTAAATCACTTTATACATGCTTAGTAAGGCCCATAAATTATGTCTAGACATCCTGGATATTTTCACAAACTTTGAAAATCAGCAATCCCAATTTTATGAAAAACATAGGGTTTTCTACAAATATTTTTAATGTCAATTCAAAAGTTGTCTAAACACATGTTGGTGCATTAAAAAACAATTATAATGGTTCATACACCTCAAATACATGTTATAAAACATGTTTGCATGATTTAAAACATTTTAAAACCCTCGAAATTGAAAATCATAAAAATTATAACTTTAAGTTCTTTAAAACTTGAAATTTATGGAATGCATGATTCTAATGCATTTGGCTCATGGAATTGAATGCTTATACGTTACAAATGATGTACATGACCTCATACATATTTTATGATGTCTTTCCTTGTCTTAACCTCTTCTTGAGCTTTTCCAATCTCATTTCTTCCATTCCTCTTGAACTTGAAAAGCTTGGCTTCATTAGAACTTGTGAATCTAACAAAGTTTGATACACTGAAATATTTGACAAACGTGTTAGTACAATTTTGTTGGACCAAGTGTCTTGGATATACACTCCAATCGAAATTTTGATGGAAACAAATAATGTGAAATAGTTCTAACAAGTTTATTTAGTATTTCAGAGTATCAAACTTTGTTAGGAACATCAAGTTCTACTCATCAAAATGAAGCCGTATAAGTTCAAGATTCGGCTCATACAAGGACACAAGGATCGAAATGCCTATACTACAAGTTGTACAAGTTGTGTAAGGTATATAGGTCCCTTCTTACAAGCCAAAGAGCTTAAAATCATGCATTTCATGTTTTTTTCTTTTTTAAAGAACTTAAAATCATGAACTTTGTGATTTTCAATTTTGCGGGTTTTTAAAATATTTTAAATCTTGCAAGCATATTTTACAACATGTATTTGATGTGTATGAACTGCTAAAATTGATTTTGAATGCAATGGTATGTGTTTAGATGGCTTTTGGATTGACATTAAAAATATTTGTAGAAAAGCTCCTATGTTTTCATGAAATTAGGATTTTGATTTTCACGGTTTATGAAATCATTCGGGATATCTAGACACCTTTTATGGACCATACTAAACATATACAAAGTGATTTCAGAGGTTTAGTAGAGTCATAAGGTGTTATGAGGTCATTTTGAAAAACTAGCAAGTTAATTATTTTTAGGCCCAGTAAACAGGCAAAATTTTTCTAACAGGCAAAATTTTTCTAACAGGCAAAATTTGACCAAAGTGCGATAGCCAGAACGCCCATCGCACTTTGCAGTAAACGAAAAAAAATTTCTAACTTCTGCCCAGCACATTAAACACCTACCCGAGTAGCGATGTCTTTGCATTGTAAGAGTTTTTTTAAAGCTTTGAAACACACATTCCATTTGAATTTGAGGATCATTTAGGACCCTTGGATCACTAGCAACGGTCATATGGACATAAGTTGTTTGACCAAGTGCCAAAACCACCAAGAACACAAAATACACCATACTTGCTCACATACTCTAAAAAATCCAAGTTTACTCCAAAATTTGTCAATTTTATTCACACACTCACTTGAAACTTTTGAGGGCTTGCATTTGGAACTTAAAGTTGGTATTCTAAAGCCTATAACTAGTCCTCCAAATATGATTTTTCAGAATATACACTTGGGTTGTAAGGTTTCTTGATTTCCTATACTTTTTGAGCTTAATCTATATTATTTGGTTGGTGTGTTAGTTTAGAAATCATTTGTTGTGTTCTTGAACAACTTATCTTGGGTTTGACATTTATATTTGATCTTTTTAATCCCAAGAATCATTTGAACAAGTTTTTGGTCTTTATCTTGATTTTCACATACTATATGTTCATGTGTTTTTGAAACCTCATATACTTCATCGATATCTTCTTGTCGGTTTTCTTGACTAAATATTGCATTTACTCGCTGATTTTATTTACATATTAGTCGATGTTCATACTTGCATGCATAGGAGTGGTTTGACTCTAGGTGGCTTGTAAGTTGTTGAACTTATTATTGTTTTACTTTGTAAGGCACATTTCATTGTATTCATCAACTTGATTGCGTAATATTGATTGTAAGACTTAGTGGGATCTAAGTTAAGGGAAGACCTAGTTGAGGCTAGACAAAACTAGTCGAAACTAGGTGGGAAGTCTAATTTGTGTTTAGGCATTCTAGACTTGTATACTTAGGTTGTAACACTTATTGATAATATAAGTTGGGGTTTAAAAATCCTAACCGGGGAGGTTAGGTAGTGGATATAGATCGTTGGGATTGAACCACTATAAATCTTGTGTCTAATATCCATCTCTTCTACCACCTTCTTCGTAGCATAGCATATATATTTTATTGTTGGTGTTTGCATTATCATTGATTCTTGCTTAAATTTTTAAAAGGTATAACCTCTCAGTTCACACAATTCACCCCCCCTTTTAGGTGTGGTTTCAATTGGTATCAGAGCGGGTTATCGCACAAATTGTTACTAACGTACTTTTGAGTGTTTACTTGCATGGATGTAAACATTAGATTCCGCTTGCCTTAGGAAGGGACTTCATCTACTAGGCCTTCCTACTTTGATGGGACCAACTATGCTCTTTGGAAAGTGAGAATGAAGTTCTATGTATGAGCACAAGGTAGAAACATGTGGGAGTTTATCGTTGAAGGTTACACTCCACCTAACAAAGCAAAAAAGTCTACACTCCCGAGGAGACAAGACTTGAGCTTTTCAATGATCAAGCCATGAATCTTTTATTTTGTGCACTTAATAAAAATGAGTTCAACCGAGTAAGTGCATGTAACACGACTAAGGAAGTATGGAGAGAAACTTAAAGTACATTATGAGGGTACTATTCAATTAATGAAGATGAAGTTGAGAATTCTTGATGAGCATTATGAAACATTCCTAGTTGACACCGATAAAAATATTGCTACCTCCATCACTCTCTTCACTAAGCTCTTAAATGAGATGAAGAACCTTAGCAAATATTATGATCAAGAGAACTCGGTGTACAAGTTCTTTAGAGTTTACCTAAGGAATGGGATGCAAAGAAGTATGCTATTCAATCGGCGCAAAATCTCGGAGATTATACATTTGATGCCTTGTATTGAGAGCTAATGGTCCATGAATTCGATCTTAATGACCGAGCTAGATTGGAAGCATTGAGCGGGAGCACAAAGAGTTCAAGAAAAAAGATTGCTTTGAAGGCAAATAGTTCCCCGGTTGCATCGATGGAGATCATTGAAAATGAGAAATCTAGTGACGAAAATGATCTTGAGGAGGAAGTAGCTATGCTTTCAAGAAAACTCAACAAGGCCATGCACAAGTGAGAAAAGTATAAGAAGACGTTTAAGAGTGGAAATAAGGGAGGAAAGTCAAGTGAGACCATATGCTTTGGGTGTGGCAAACCGGGCCACATCAAGGCGGAATGCTAGTCAAGAAGTTGTTGAACAAGAAGGAAAGAAGAGCTTCAAGGTGACTTGGGATGATTCATCCTCATCAAGTTTTGAATCCGAATTGGAGAGTGAAAAACGATACTTTGTCTCATGGCACAAAATGAGGTAAATTCTAACGATTTTAATTTTGATGCTATTGATGATTTGGATGATGTTATTAATATTGATGAGATTAGGAAAGAGTTGGAAAAGGAGGTAAAAAATACCAAACAACTCAAAAAGAGCTTGACCATATCAATTAGTGAAATAGAGTCACAAAATGAGACCATTAATAATCTCCAAAGTGACTTGAATGAAGTCCTAAAGGAGAGAAATGCTTTAGTCAAGGAAGTAGAGGACTTGACTAGCATGGTGCATAAGTTCACCAACGGTAAAGAGATGTTTGACATGATGTTGGGAGCACAACAATGTGCACTCAACAAAAGAGGCATAGGCTATGGAGCCGACTTTTGAGTTATAAGAAGTTGCTAGATGATGATCATAGATGTTCAAAATGCAATTGGTCTCATGTGGTTGAGAAATATGCCTTACAAAAGGCCAAAGTGGGTAGACTAGCATGGGTAGTTAAAAATGTTTATAATACTAACTTTCTTGGACCCAAAGGTGTTTGGGTACCAAAATCTAGTGTGTTTCCTATTATGTAGGATGCGAAGAAGAACACCCCATGGTACTTGGATAGTGGGTGCTCAAGACTCATGACTGGAGATGCACATCAATTCATTGAATTAAAGCGACATGATGGTGGAAGGTTCACATTTGGATACAATAATAAAGGAAAGGTTATTGGCCTCGTAACCTTCGATAACAATTCACTTTCCATTTCTAATCTTTTTCTTGTTGATAGTTTGAAACATAATTTGCTTAGTGTTAGTCAATTGTGTGACAAAGGATTCATGTCATGTTTGAATCATCAAAATGCATTATTACGAATGAGAAGCATGAAACTCTATTTATTACATATAGAGATAAAAATGTTTATGCAATTAACTTTGATGAGATGCATATGCAAAATGTTTCATGTTTGAGTGCACAAAGTGAATGTGATGCATGGTTGTGGCACCGTAGATTAGGACATTATAGCATAGAAAACTTGTCCAAATTGACCAAGCATGATCTCTTCAAAGGCCTACCCAAATGTACTTTTAAGAAAGACAAGGAATGTGAACCTTGTATCCTTGGTAAGCAAGTGAAATCGTCATTTAAGACGAAAGTAACAAGTGATGACTCGAGCCTTAGAACTTATCCATATGAATTTGTTTGGACCCTCCCAAACATAGAGTGCAGGGGGTAAATCATATTGCTTTGTCATTGTTGATGATTTTACTATGTATACATGGGTGTATTTTCTAGCTCATAAGCATGAAGTGTATGATGTGTTTGTAAAATTTTGTACTCTTTTGTTGAGAATGAAAAGGGGTACAAGATTATTATCACTAGAAGTGATAGAGGTGGTGAGTTTGTAAATAGGAATTTGGAGGAGTTTTACGCTAAGCAAAGGTACACACATCAACTATCTCTCCTAGGACACCACAAAAAATGGAGTTGTTGAAAGAAAGAATAGGACGCTCCAAGAGATGTGTAGGACAATGCTAAATGAGCACTACATAGCTAAGCACTTTTGGGCAGAAGCAATTAACACGACATGCTATGTTACAAATAGGGTAAACATTCGAATGCAAGTGAAAAAGACTCCTTATGAGCTATGGAAAGGTCGAAAGCCCAACATAGGTTACTTTATGGTGTTTGGTTGCACATGTTATGTCCTAAATGATAAGGATCATTTGAAAAATTTGACCTAAAGTCAAATTTATGCACATTCTTATTCTATGCATAGTAAAGCGTATAGAGTGTTCAATAGATCATCTAAGACCATAGAATAGTCCATTCATGTTGAGTTTGATGAGATGGATCCCCATGTGAAGTTGACATATACCTTAAAATAAATGAGATTGGATGATGAAGATAAAGTTATTAAATCTCAATATTCCAATGCTCATAAAAAGGAAGTTAGAGAGGAATTCGAATCTAGTGTACCTTAGAACTCTAGACTCCTTATAGGACACTCATCTCAACATATCATAAGCAACCCAAGCAAGGGCATAACCACTAGGTCTTCACTAAATTGTAAAGAAGGACATATAACTTTTGTATCACAATCTGAGCCCACTAAGATAGATGAAGCCTTAGGTGATGAGTTTTGAGTTATGGCCATGCAAGAAAGAGTTATGACACTTTGCAAGGAACAAGGTGTGGACCCTAGTCCTAGACTTAGAACCATACAATCATAGGAACCAAATGGGTCTTTAGGAACAAAAAGAATGAGAAGGGAGATATAGTGCAAAACAAGGCTAGGTTGGTTGCACAAGGCTACAATCAAGAAGAAGGAATAGACTATGAAGAAGCCTTTATACTAGTAGCAAGACTAGAAGCAATTCGAATGTTGCTTGCTTATGCTTGCTACAATGGTTTTCTTTTATACTAAATGGATGTAAAAAATGCATTGTTAAATGCCTTTATCAATGAGGAGGAATATGTAGAACAACCACTAGGTTTTAAAGACAATGATTCTCCAAATCATGTTTATAGGCTTCAAAAAGCTTTGTATGGGCTTAGACAAGTTCCTAGAGGATGGTATGATAGGTTGAATGCATTCTTTCTTAACAAAGAGTTTAAGAAAGGAACATTAGATCCTACCTTATTCATTTTGGTCAAAAATAATGATATGCTACTTGTTCAAATCTGTGGATGATATCATCTTTGGGTCATCAAATAAACACTTGTGTGATAAATTTTCATTTTTGATGACACATGAGTTTGAATTGAGTATGATGGGTGAACTAACATATTTCTTATATTTGCAAATCAAGCAATCTAAGCATGTCATTTTCATCAATCAAGTGAAATATGTGAGGGCATGCTTAAGAAATTCAAGTTTGAAAATTTGAAGGCATGTGATACTCCCAGTAGTTCAAACGTCAAAATGTACAAGGACCCTTTAGGAAAGTCTACCGATCCTAAGCTTTACCAAGGAATGATAGGAAACCTACTCTACTAGTTTCCTATCATGTTTAGCGTTTGTCTATGTGTTTGTGACTACTAGTTGACCGGATATCATGTTTAGCATTTTTCTATGTGCTAAGTTTCAATCCGAACCAAAAGAGTCACATTTTTAAAGATCGTCAAACGCATATTTAGATACTTGAGTGGCAAACAAAACTTAGGGCTATGGTTCAACAAAGTTCCTAACTTTGAACTTAGAAGCTTTGTTGATTTGATTATGTGGGAAGCCTAGTAGATAGAAAAAACACATTGGGATTTTGTCACTTGCTAGGAAATTCATTGATTTCATGGTTTAACAAGAAGCAAACTTCGGTCGCATTGTCCATCGCCGAGGTCGAATATGTGGCAGCCGGGAGTTGTTGTGCTTAAGTACTATATATGAAGCAACAACTCAAGGATTATCAAATCCATGTTTGTTGTGCCGAAATCTTTTGTGATAATACAAGTGTAATCAATATTTCCAAGAATTCGGTGTTACATTTGCGCACAAATCATATTAAAATTAGACATCATTTTCTTCGTGATCATGTGCAAAAAGGGGATGTTAAACTGATTCATGTGTTCATGGAAGACCAACTTGTAGACATTTTTACTAAACCATTGCCTAGGGACTAATTTTCAAAAATTAGGTGAGAATTATGCATGATTAGTGAGTCTGACCTTTAGGGAATGTCCTAGGTACTGTCTATATTGTTTGACATGGATCTCGAGGTGTTTATGAGATATATGTTGCATGTGAGGAGCCAAATCCGAGCCAAAATTGATTTTTAGAAAATAGTTCAGTCTTTATCTAGCGTGCTAAGCAGAGTAGCTAGCAGCCCGTGTAGTGTCATGGTTCTAAGACAGAACCCAGAACATCCAGCGCATTACACGTACTAGCCAGCACGTTGGGCAGTTCATGAATATGTTTTTTAAACACCCAGTTTCATTTTCTCTCTTCTAGAACCTCTCCACAGCCCACGACCTTCATCCACTTAAAACCCAATCTTTCCAAACTCGATTTCGACCCTCTCTTAGCTTGATTCTTGTCTTCTAAGCCTAGGAAACACCATTTTCATTTCGTTTCACCCTTTTAATATGTCAATTTTTGTCAAAAATCCTCAATTTTTGAGCGCATACCAAGTGTTAGATAAATGTCTCAACGACGCGCATTATCATGATTGGCCTCCGGATGAACTTCTCGGCTTCTTACCACTCGCCAATCAGTCCTAGAATCGATCGGGCATGACTTCGACTCATCCTCATCATCCCGGTCGTGAATCTCTCGAGCACTCAATGGGTATGTGGTCAAATAGCCGTAATTCGGTAGACACTTTGGCTACCATACCTGTTGATTCTTCGTATCACGAGGGACATACTCGAGCACATCATGATAGTGCATCCACATCTTCTACACTTGAGCCTTTTCGAGCTAAGTTAACGGACGCCACCATCGTCAAACCGAGTCTCATTGACCTCAAATTCTTCGACAAGGCGCGCCTTTCGATTCGCGGGCTATTGGAGACGATGGGATGGACACTTTTATCGACATAGGGTTAAATATTATCTGTCTCTTGTTCAAGTTTTCTACTCTAACATGAAAACGACAAATGATTACACTATCATGTCACTAGTTGGGGGTCGACAAGTCGTAATTACTCAGGAGTCTCTTAGTGTCACTTTTGGTCAACCGGTTCTTGATCCGATTGTCATTGTACATGGGAAAGTTCACTCTTGGCCTTTTGAGAAATTAGTAGTGTTGAACTCTTTAGACGTGCGGCACCACATGGAGCTTATCCTATCGGTACACCCGACACGACCTTTCAAGCTACTACCGCATCTTCTCCACAAAGTGTTGCACAAGGTCATTTTACTGAGGAGTGGGAGCAAGAACTATGTGTCTCAGCTTGACAATATGACACATTTTGATTAGCTTGCCACATATCCTTATTGGTGTCATGACTTCATCTTTAGACGTTGCTCGACATCTTCCTTTTATGCATCTCTTGACTCATTTCTTTAAGGAGGTAAGAGTTAATCTTGCATTGAGCGGTGAACCTCTATTGGGATGGAGATAGTGGGTGCTGCTACGCTACTCGCGATGAAGTACCGTTACTGGAACGACCTAAAATTTTATATTATTTTATGTGTGATAACGTGTATTTTCGATGTATACTTGTATTTGTGGGATAGAATGGTGACGTCGAGTTGTGAACGACCTAAAAATTTATATAATAATAAAATATAATAATAAATTAATAACTTACGGTCGTTAATAACTTCGCTTGTGCGCGATAGTGCGATTCGTGGTGCAAGCCGGACGCAGGAATGTCCTAGGAAACACCATTTACGGGTTAAAATTTGGATTAGAACAAGAAGGTAGTCACCCACTAATGTCAACAAAGTGGGTAGGCTGGAGTGAGGAGAGACCAAAAGATGTGCCTCGAGATATGCGTGTGAGCCAAGATGAGGCCTACACTATAAAAGGTGGTCAACATTTTTCTCTCTCTCATTTTCTTCTCTCTCTTATCTCTTTTCCTCTCCAAACAGCCATCGGACTGGTGCGGCCGAAGTGGCACGGGCGGCGGCAGTGTCGGGCGATTCGAGGTAAGATCCTCTATCTCCTCATCGTTTCCTATGCGTTGGTGTGAGTTTCATTCATGTTCGTCGTAACGTAAGTTGGATGCCACGTCGAGATTTCAGATTTGATCGAAACTGTCGACGTTTTGGTGATCCTCACGACGATCAACGTGAGTTTTGTGAAAGCGGTAATCGATTTGGGAGAGTTTTGGATTTTTGGTGGATTTTGGAGATTTTCAAATGATTTTCATTTAGGGTTATCCATTGAGGTTTTTGGACGTTTTGGAGTGTGTTGAGGATGTTTTTAGAATGGTGTTGCATCCCCGATGGAAATGAACCAAATCAGCGTAAGGTGGCGTGAGCTGGGGACGATAAACACCCTGAAAAGTCCAACAGATAGGGCGCCAAGCGCGGTCGCTGGGGACATAGAGGGATCTCGCCGTGGGGATGTCGTGAAGGATAAACCCTCACGACACACCCCACATACGACTGGGGTAGAGTCCTCTCTACTTCATACCAAAAGGCGCCCGTGAGGTATAACACCCCACGACGCAGCTTACATCGTCTGGGTCGAGGCACGCTGCCCTATGCGTGGAGGCGCCGCCGAGGGTAAGGCCCTCACGGCGTCTCGGCGGTGCCTAAAACCCAAAATTTCCTAAAATTTCATGGAATCTTCAAAATGAATTGGGGACTTCCTAGGGTACCTAAATGGGTCCAAATACAACTCAATAACCCAGAAGTCGACCAGAAAACATATTAAACATAACTATGAAAAATTAAAAAGGGATTTCAATTAAGAGCGGACTAAAATGCTAATACTACCAAATTACAATGAAAATGCTTACCAGGTACTTAGTGGACCAGTGATGGGCTTGCGGGACGTTGGGTAGCATGTGAGAGCCGCGAACGTGGAGTTACGCGCAGTATTTGTGAGTGAAAGCAACCGGAGTATTTACATCATTTATTTGTGCATTTATTTGGGCTATTATATTTGTTGAGTAGTATTTCTTTGTGGACTACGAATTATGGAATTCTCTTCGGTTATATCTATCCTTGGTGGATTATCGGTGTGTCAAGCATGTCAAGGCAAGTGTGTCAAGCGTGATCCTTGCAGAAATCCGGGCTTGCGGTGTATTATACCGGAGCTACGGTTGGGGACACGTAATTAGTTGTGATGATATGTACGGGGTGAAAGTTCTTCATTAGAATGTTGGGGACTCTAGACTCGCGTAGGGGTCTTAGAGAAGATTATGTCCTCGACACGTAGCCTTTGAGGTGATTTTGTCCTCGACTCAATGAATTTGATTAGTCGGGACCACTTGTGCTTTCCCTTATATTCTGGGACACTCAATTTTGATTGCTCATTCATTTGTATACAATCTTTATATATTCATGCGCTTCCTGTTCTTTCTTTCTATTTGCATGAATTGACTGCTTAATTTATACGACATTTGAAATGCTATTAAGTCTCTATTGGTATTTTACTCTTTACATCACTGTACTCACCGTTTAGATTGTGATGATAGGCAGACTGGTGAGCAGACAAAGCAAGGGACTAGCACTAGGCGATTGACATCGAGGACCATGAGGTGGTCTCCTCTCGCGTATTGAGTAGGTTCTTGTATTATGGATTTGTTTCGTTTTGAAAACATGGGTTATGGGATTATTGAGAGATCTTGGACTTGTATGACTTTATCGATACTCTCTTTGAAGTTATATTATGGAAATGATTTACAAGGTTTCCACACCCTAGAATGTCCTAACTTGCATGTCTTGAAGTTTATTGATTAGTTTGGAGTTTAATTGCTTCCGTTGTACCTAATAATAACTCACTACTTGATTAACTTCACTTGTAAATACGTAATAGATGGTAAAGGTAAAGAAGGTGACTAGGCCAGCGTGACTCAGTGAGATTGGATCAGGGGTTCCACAAGTCTAGGTCGGGGCGGTGCCCAATTCTAGGATTGTGAAATTTGGGGCCGTCACAGTTGGTGTCAGAGCCTAAAGTTGTAAACTAAGTTAAATCACAATCCCTTAAGGCACAAGACAATAGAAGTTAGTACAATGGTTAAGCTTAGAGTGGAACCCTATGAACCTAACTTGAGTCTTAGTTGGGAAGTGATGAGAGTTGGGGAAATAAGAATTGACTATATGAGCTATTTGATGTATTGTATACTATTACTATCGATAGCTATAGCCTAATCGAGAACTCGCTTTCGTGATAGATAGCAATGGCCGATCAACCAAATTATAGTGGTGGCGGTACGAAGGATGCTCAGCAGAGGCTTGATGAGATGTATAGTTGGTCACGTTACATGGCCACAAACTCAAGGAGGTTCTCCAATTACTAAAGCACAGATTGTACCAGTAGGACCTGTAGTGACTGAGGAGGAACGAGTTCAGATAGAGGTAGTACCACCTATAACGACAGAAGATATGCCGAGTACACCCATCGATACGGGTGTTAGAGTGACAGTTGAGGCGAGGTGAAGAGGCTCATGAGTTTATGAGACATCAACTGGAGAAGTTCGACTAGGGAATTGACGTTGAGGCTATAGAGAAGTTTATGAGGAGCCATGAGAAGATACATGATGTATTGGCTACACCGGAACATATGCAGTCGAGTATATCTTCTGCCTTACTGTTCGGTGAGGTCGATGTTTGGTGGCGCATTACGATCGTGTCGAAAAGGAAGCCCAACGACTAGGCAGAGTTTAAGGAGAGGTTCGAGTGAAAATACGTCCCTCCTACGGTCTGCAACCTAAAGAGAACTGAGTTCCAAAACATTCGCTAGCGGTCAAACGAGTTTGTGATGAAGTATATGAACCGATACCTGCGATCCTTGGAGTTTGTCGGAGGAGCAACTAACTCTAACACCGACCAGGCGTATTACTTTTTGCATGGGATACTCGATGCTATTGGTTTAATAGTTGTGGCGACGACTCCGAATACGTTACAGGCGGCCTACGAGAGAGCCATGGCCATTAAGGGTTTTATTAGCATACGTACGGGTAGGGTACCGCAGGTCCACCGTGTTAGGAATGGATGGTGATTACGAGGATGATGACGTGGATATAGTTGCATTACAGACACGTTCAATATCTACGGGGTTGGTTTTACATGCTCCTGTGACCCGTGTCGTTTGGCGATCACCTCAGGGAGTATGGTTGGGGCGTCAGCGACCATATAGTACCCAGAGCGGAGGCAGTAGATCGTAGGTAGACAGCCGATATTAGTGTTGCAAGAAGCTAGGACACATAACCATCCATTGTCCTTAGATGGCGAGCGTATCGTAGGCTAGTGCTAAGTTACACATGTTGGAGTTAGCATTGGCTATTATAGACCTAGTACTAGAGCGACCGAGACATGATGGCGGGTAAGAGTTATTTTTGCGTTTTGGGCGTGAATTTTATTGGATTCGGCCTATAGTTTATATTCGACTTGAGTGAACTCTAGGTGAGTCTGAGTCAGAATAGACTCTAGGTGAGTCAGACTTGGGGAGACTCTGTGTGAGACAGTTAGTAAAACATGTCTGTGTGAGTAGTGGTGAGGAATTCTGTGTGAATACACCCTTCGAAGTACGATAGATATTCAGCTGTGTGCGACGACTCTGTGTGAGTCAACTTTCGAAGGGGAGGAGCAAACTGTGTGGGATACTCCTGACTCTGTGTGAGCCCTAACTCTATATGAGTCTAACCATTGAAAGGATATCTAGCTGTGTGCAATGACTCTGTGTGAGTCAATATTTCGAAGTAGTGGAAAAAGGTTGTGTGCGACGACTCTGTGTGCGTCAACTTTCGAAAAGGGAGCAAACTGTGTGTGATACTCTTGACTATGTGTGAGCCCTGACTCTATGTGAGTCTAACCTTTAAAAGGATATCTAGTTGTGTGCAATGACTCTATGTGAGTCGATATTTCGGAGTGGTGGACTAGGTTGTGTGCTAGGACTCTGTGTGGGTCTAAGAAAAAAAAGGGAATGTGTGTCAGGACTCTGTGTGAGTTTAGACTCTATGTGAGTGAAAGTAGACTGTGTGTTAGGACTTTGTGTTAGTTTGTGTGAGTGAAAGACTCGGGACTACGTGTGAGTTCAGACTCTATGTGAGTGAGGGTAGATTGTGTGTCAGGACTCTGTTTGAGTTTAGACTCTATGTGAGTAAGGGTAGACTGTGTAATAGGACTCTATGTAAGTTTAGACTCTATGTGAGCTAAAAGGGACCGTGTGCGTAAATTCTATGCGAGTCTAGGATTTGTGTGAACTTGAATAGAGGCACATGTTTGACTCTAGGTGAGTCTACACTTCGAGGGAAAATGATATCAAGCTATATGCACGAATTCTATGTGAATCCGACATTTTGCCCTAAACAAGACTATGTGAGCCTGTAATTTACGGAACGAACATAGATTGGTTAAGTTAGCTGTGTGCCAACCTGTTAGAGGGCATTGTCTCACTTGCTCATGTTTGAACGCGTTCACGTGAGTATGGGTGGAGGGATTGGTTAAATAGTACTTTCCCTGCCGTATGTGTTTTATTAAGGTTTCGCTCGAGTTAAGATTAATTTCGAGGACGAAATTCTTATTAGTTGGGAGGACTGTAACGACATAAAAATTTATATTATTTTTTGTGTGATAACGTGTACTATCAATGTATACTCGTGTCTATTTGATGTGCAGAACGATGACATCGAGTGGCAAGTAGAGTCCGCCTTGAGGAACATTGACTGAAGAATTATGGGTGCATAGGTCGGGAAAATGAACTTAGTGGACGACTGAGAAATAAAATATAATAATAAATTAATTCGAGAAACTTACAGGTCGTTAATAACTTCGTTCACGCGCGATAGTACGAGTCGTGGTGCAAGCGGGAGTAGTAATGTTCTAGGAAACCCAATTTATTGTTTAAAATTTGGATAAGAACAAGAAGGTAGTCACCCACTAGTGTCACCAAAGTGAGTGGGCTGGAGTGAGGAGAGACCATAAGATGTACCTCAAGATGTGGGTGTGAGCCAAGATGAGGCCCACATTATAAAAGGTGGTCAACACTTTTCTCTCTCTCATTTTCTTCTCTCTCTTCTCTCACTTCCTCTCCAAAAAGTCACCAGACTGGTGTGGCCGGAGTGGCGCTAGCGACGGTGGTGTCGAGCGATTTGAGGTAAGATCCTTCATCTCCTTGTCATTTCCTACGCATTGGTGTGAGTTTGATTCGCGTTCGTTGTGACGAAAGTTAGACACCACGTCGAGATTTCAAATTTGATCGAAACTCTCGATGTTTTGGTGATCCTCACAACGATCAACGTGAGTTTTGTGAAAGCGGTAATCGATTTGGGAGAGTTTTGGATTTTTGGTAGATTTTGGGGATTTTCAAATGATTTTCATTTTGGGTTTTCCGTTGAGGTTTCCGGACATTTTGGACTGTGTCTATGATGGTTTTGGAATGGTGTTGCATCCTCGATAGAAAATGGGCCAAATCAGCAAAAGGCGGCGCAAGTCGTGGGCGATAAAGACCCCGGAAAGTCCCATGCCAGATAGGGGCACCAAGCAGCGGCGTTGGGGACAAAGAGGGATCTCTCTATCCCTCGCGCCGTGGGGATGAAGGATAAACCATCACAGCGCACCCCACATACTACTGGGGTAGAGTCCCTCTCTGCCCTACGTTGTGAAGGCACCGTGGGGTATATCACCCCACGACATCTAGGGTAGAGGCACCCTGCCCCACGACGTGGAGACACCGCCGAGGGTAAGACCCTCATGGCATCTCGGTGGCGCCCAGAACTCAAATTTTTCCAAAATTTCATGGAATCTTCAGAACGAATTGGGGACTTCCCGGAGTACCTAAATGGGTTCAAATACGACTCAATAAACCTGGAAGTCAACCCGAAAACATATTGAACATAAATATAGAAAATTAAAAAGGAATTTCAATTAAACGCGAAATAAAATGCTAAAACTACCAAATTGTAATGAAAATGCTTAACAGGCACTTAGTGGACCGGCGACGGGCTTGCGAGAGACGTTTGGTAGCATGTGAGAGCCGTGAGCGCGGAGTTACGCGCAATATTTGTAAGTAAAACCAACCAAAGTATGTACATTATTTCATTTGTGCATTTATTTAGGCTATTATATTTGTTGAGTAGTATTTCCTTGTGGACTATGAATTGTGCAATTCTTTTCGGTTATATCTATCCTTGGTGGATTATCGGTGTGGTTTTTGCTTCCATCCTTTGAGTTGTCCCAAGGCAAGTTTGTCAAGCGTGATCCTTGCTGAAATCTGGGCTTACGGTGTATTATACCGGGCTTACGGTTGGGGACACGTAATTGGTTGTAATGATATGTAAGTGGTAAGAGTTCTCCATTAGATTGTTGGGGACTCTGCACTCGTGTAGGGGGTCATAGAGGAGATTCTGTCCTTGACACCTAGCAGTCGAGGAGATTCTGTCCTTGGCACAATGACTTTGATTAGTCGGGACCGCTTGTGCCTTTCCTTATATTTCGGGACACTCAATTTCGATGGCTTATTCATTTGTTTACAATCTTTATATATTCATGCGTTTCCTATTCTTTCTTTCTATATGCATGAATTGACCGCTTAATTTATATGACATTTGAAATGCTGTTAAGACTCTATTGGTATTTTACTCTCTACATCACTGTACTCACCGTCTAGTTTGTGACGGTGTGCAGACCGGCGAGCAGACAAAGGCAAGGGACTAGCGCTAGGTGATTGACATCGAGGACTATGAGGCGGTCTCCTCTCGCGTATGGTGTACGTTCTTGTATTATGGATTTATTTCATTTTGAAAACATGGGTTATGAGATTATTGAGAGTTCTTGAACTTGTATGACTTTATCGATAGTCTCTTTTGAGTTATATGTGGATATGATTTACGGAGTTTCCATGCCCTAGGTTGTTCCGACTTGCATGTCTTGAAGTTTATTGATTAGTTTGGAAATTAATTGCTTCCGATGTACTTGATAACAACTCACTAATTGATTAACATCACTTGTAAATACATAATTGATGGTAAATGGTTAGGAAGTCTTACTAGGCCTGCATGACTCAGCGGGACTGGTTCGCACAGGGTTGGGAGGTGCCGAATTATAGGATTGTGGAATTTGGGAGCCGTTAAAGTTACATTCGGATAGTGAGGAGTTGGATACGTGAGGAGGAAATTACAGATGGGAGGCATTGTGGCAGGTACGAATCTCTGCATGATTCATACCCGGATGTTGACCTTAACGAGCACGACTACCTGAATCTTAGCTACATACATTAGCACGGTGCTCCCGATGATGAGCATGAGGCTCCGGGAGATGAGGAAGTTTAACTGGAGCTTCCAGCACAAAATGATTCATTCGAGGCCCCACCACATCAGCCAGCTCCTCGCCATCGTATGCTTATCAGGCACCGTACGACATGTTTCCATATGCCACTTACCTTACTTTACGATTCGACCATTTGGAGGAGTATATGACTACGCACTTCAATACCATCGAAAACTCTCTCGCATATAAGAGTTTTCGCCTCCGCCAGCTTGAGGATCGTGTGCCCTACCACGATTGAGGCAGGATGGACCATCTCGTCGTGCTTCTTTCACAGTAGGATGCTTTAGGATCATCTAGTTAGGAGGAGTGTTAGGATTTTTGTTAGTGAGAGTTCCTTTTTGCTAGTTATATGTAAACTCTCTTTACTTCCGCATGTGCCACATCATGTCATTATGCTTACTTTGCGTACTTCCATTGCATGATATGACTTTTGTGTATCTCGAGTTATTTCTTATGAGTGAATGCCATTTCTATTTGCCTTTTCCTTTCACTTGGAGTTATGTGTGTTGTATGAATGATTGTGTTTGGGGGAGCAAATGTTCTAAATTGCATAGTTGTCCTTATTCATGTATGCATATTGATAGGGGAGATTTTTTAACCACTTTTTGATGTTATCAAACGCGGGAGAAATATTGCTTTGAACTTGCAATTATGAACTTGATATGCACGTTAATATATGCCTTTTGGTTGTCAAGTTCACATTTTTTTGTTATAATCAAAGATGGGAGATTGTTGGACCAAGTGTCTTTGATATACACTCCACCCGGGATTTTGATGGCAACAAACAATGTGAAATAGTCATCACAAGTTTGTTTAGTATTTCAGAATATCAAACTTCGTGAGGAACATCAAGTTCAAGTCTACTCGTCAAAATGAAGCCGGATAAGTTCAAGATTGGCTCATACAAGACATGAGGACTGGATAGCCTATACTACAAGTTGTACAAGTCGTGTAATGTATATAGGTCCCTTCTTACAAGCCGAAGAGTTTAGAATCATGCATTTCATGTTTTTCAGTTTTTAAAGAACTTAAAATCATGAACTTTGTGATTTTCAATTTCACGGGTTTTTAAAATGTTTTAAATCTTGCAAACATGTTTCACAACATGTATTAGAGGTGTATGAACTGTTATAATTGATTTTGAATGCATCGGTATGTGTTTAGATAGCTTTTGGATCGACATCAAAAATATTTGTAGAAAAGCCCCTATGTTTTCATGAAACCGAGATTTTTGATTTTTCGGGGTTTATGAAATCATCCGGGATGTCTAGACACGTTTTATGGAGCCTACTAAAAACATAAAAAGTAATTTCAGAGGTTTAGTAGAGTCATAAAGGTGTTAGGAGGTCGTTTTGAAAAAAAATAGTAAGTTAATTATTTTCGGTGCCCCTCGCATCCGCAGCGCCTTTGGGTGTTTCGGCCAACGCGTATTTGTGCGAAAGAACGGAAAAATTTTTCTAACTTCTACCCAGCGCGCTAGACACCTACTCAACGCGCTATGTAATATTATGATAGCTTTTTTAAAGCTTTGATCTACACCTTCCATTTGAATTTGAGGATCATTTAAGACCCTTGGATCACTAGCAACGGTCATGTGGACATATAAGTGGTTTGACCATGTGCCAAAACTACAAAGAACACAAAATACACCACACTTGCTCACATACTCTACAAAATTCAAGTTTACTCCAAAATTTGTCAACTTTGTTCACACACTTAATTGGAACTTTTGAGGGCTTGCATTTGAAACTTGAAGTTGGTATTCTAAAGACTACAACTAGTGCTCCAAATCTGATTTTTCAAAATATACACTTGGGTTGTAAGGTTTTTGATTTCCTATACTTTTTGAGCTTAATTTATATTATTTGGTTAGTGTGTTTGTTTGGAAATCATTTGTTGTGTTCTCGAGCAACTTATCCTGAGTTTGACATTTATATTTGATATAATTAAACCTAAGAATCATTTGAACAAGTTTTTGGTCTTTATCTTGATTTTCACATACTACTTGTTCATGTGGTTTTGAAATCGCATATACTTCATCAATATCGTTTTGTCGATTTTCTCGACTAAATATTGCATATACTCGCTGATTTTATTTGCATGTTAGTCGGTGTTCGTACTTGCATGCATAGGAATGGTTTAGCTCAAGGTGGCTTGTAAGTTGTTGAACTTATTACCGCTTTACACTACAAGAATCAGCCCAGATAGGGACGAAAAATTCCATCCCTAATAGCTTGATATTCAGCTGCTAAATGGTCAGAAACCGAATTAGGAACGAAATAAATGAGTTGCCAAAATCGTGGTCGCTAACTGATCAGGGACGGAATTTGAAGTCCGTTGTTAATTAAAAACCGAAAATTCCGTTGTTAATTAGAAACTGAAAATTCCGTTCTTAAAACGGTCTCTAATTAACAACGGATTAGAGACTGAATTTATAAATTCCGTTCCTAAATCCGTCTCTAAACTGGGACGGCTTAGAAACCGAACTCATAGTTTTAAATAGCGTTTATTATGCATTCCGTCCCTGATTAGAAACTGAATCAGGGACGGAATTCAACATTCCAGGAAACAAAAACATTTTTACATTTCAGCACACATCCTGCAACACATTTCACATTTCAGCACACATCCTGCAATACATTTCAGCACACATCCTGCAACACATTTCACATTTCAGCACACATCCTGCAATTCATTTCAGCGCACATCCTGCAACACATTTCACATTTCAGCACACATCCTGCAATACATTTCAGAACACATCCTGCACACATCCTGCAACACATTTAAGCACATTTCAGCACACATCCTACAACTGCAGCACATTTCAGCACACATCCTCCAACACATTTCAGCACACATCCTGCAACAAATAACCTGCAACAACCTGTGGAAACAAATAACCTGCAATAAATAACCTGTAATAACCTGCTTGAAAACAAATAACCTGCAACAACTGCTTTGAAAACACAAATAACCTGCAACAATTTTGTTTATACATTTAAAGCGTGAAAACATATCATACAACACAAATAACCTGCTGGGAACTCATTGTACAATAGAAGTTTCACATATAACACGCTAATGAAACCAAAACAGTCCTAAAAAATATCAAAATAGACATTATATATACATGTGTGTAAAAGTTTCCACCAAAATATCAAAATATATCAAAATATCAAAAAATACCAAACGATTAAAATATACCAAAATATCAAGTGTATCATATCAAATGTATATCAAGTGTATCATATCAATTGTCTCTGTCAGGTTGTGGTAGGGGATGTGTGTCGGACAATGCATCGATCCACTCCTGCTGCAATGGCAAGTTCATTTCCTCTTCATCTTCAGGCTCGTACATTCTCGGGCGATAAACATCATTAGAATCCAAAGCTGGAGCAGGCACCGCCGTCGGTGGAGTAAGAGTCTCCTGGTGAGATGGGCGTGGAGGTGGAGGTGGACGTAGACGTGGACGTAGAGGTGGAGGTGGAGGTGGAGGTGGAGGATGAGATGAGCTCGCTCCAGGATGTCCACCTCTCATACTCTGTATCAACATGGACTGTAGTAAAGCTATTTGTTCATGCTGCGTCTATATTTGATTTTGTTGATCCTCAACGATAGAAGTGAGACGTGAGACATTAGATTGAAGAGTCGCAAAGTCCCTGGCTCGACGGGCCCCGAGATGAGTGGCCACTGGATCATTGTACCTCCTTCCCGTAGACCCTAACCCGTACACTCGTCCCTTGTGATCAACACCGACGACTTTGTAATATAAATCTGTCTCATCCACATGTGGATCATCTCCTGCCTCTTCTGCTGACTGTGACATCTCCTCACGCATCCTCTGAATCTCAGCCTATAATTGTAATTTAAACATATATAAGTAAAAAACAAAATAGACCTGCAAATTTCACAAGTGGTCTTTGACATGATCATATAAAAGTTCAACGAGAAGATAAAGAAAATGAACTTGACCTGAGAAGCTAAAGAAAATGAACTTACATTGTCCAACCACTCGTAGTATAATATTAACAGATAACAATAGCAAATACAGAGGCATTAATTAGCTAACTAACTCTTAGATTGATTTCAACAGATAACAGTACCAAGCACATAGTGAAATTCAAAAGCACCATGCATGTAAGTTTCTACATTAACAGAACATTACTTTCAACCAAAGGAGAGAGTGCCATGGAATTGATCTATGAAAAGCATTAAAACAATAAGGGTTAGTACGTAGAGTGCAAAGTAAGATATAAATTCATTTGCTTCTGACCTAAAGAAGGTAAACCAAATGTATCAGGTAGACCCCCAACTTCTTTTGTTTCCTTTCCTTAACAATGTTACATTTGGTCCCAAATAACTAACATTCTCTTTATGATTTCCCTTGTAATTGAGTTAAAACAAGCCCAAATAGGAACAAAGAAGAGATGAAGCTATTGAACTTACAATATATAGCAGTGATGTATTGTGTCACCTTTTTTTGATGCCAATACAACCAAATCATCTATAATTGCAGTAATTCTATCCTAGGTATTGAGGAAATAGGAGGGAAAGAGTTGCAATCAAATTTGAGAAAATCATTAATTGATTACTTTCTATCACAGCTCTTCAGCACTAATTCCATCACAACTTTAGATCTTTTGCAGCAATTAGCTTTGCCATTTGAACGGTAATGTTAATTAATTGTTGTTGCTTTATTCAGCCTTTGTCCCATATTATTTTATTTTATTTTTTTATCAGAAAGATGCATCTATATGTATTTATGTTTCACATATTACAAAAAGTATAGGCAGGGAATTTTGTTTCCCTCTTGAAAACAAGAGATTATTTACAAAAACATTACCAAACATTACCAAACATTACCAAGTGTGCAAGACCTGCATAAGAATATGAGTACTTCATGGACAATTTTGGCAGCAATCATGGTGATTCACCATGAGAATCTCCTTCTTTTGACAACATAAATCTCCAATTTTAAGCGACCTATTTCATAGTCACAGGGAGGAGAGAAAAAAAATACGCCAATGCGGACACTCTACGTAGATGGTCACCAAAAATTGTGTTAAGGATTTGGGTCAGGTAAATCATTCTTTGAGAAAGTAATTGCCAATGCAGCCGTTCCTCCTTTTCCAAAATCAGACATCATTTGAAAAGCATGTATTTATTCAATATTGAAGTATATGCAGGTTTATGGCTCACAAAAAAATTGAGATAAATCCAAAAATTATTGCCTCACATGATGTTCTCTCCTCAATTTTGAAATTGGTGTTTTAAGGAGGGGGAGTCAACAGATCAACTATTTTCTAATGTTCATTTCTTTCTAAAAATTGGGAATACGTAGCAGGATCTGCCCAATTAAAATAAATGATATTTATGGCTTCATTGCCAAACTATAATGCTAGGGAATCCTCCCCGAGAAGGAATAAAGAAATGGGGATTGCTGATAAATAAGACAACATGTAATCAATCTGAAAGGAGAGAAACGGCAGAATTTTGACATCAAGAAGACTAGATGTCAGTTAGAGATTCTCAAAGGTGTTTGTACACATATTTTGATGCATGATCGGGGGCGAGATTTTGGTAAAAGTATAGGCAGGGAATTTTGTTTCCCTCTTGAAAACAAGAGATTATTTACAAAAACATTACCAAACATTACCAAACCTAAATAGCCCGCAAAAATAGCTCCTTAAGATCCCAAAAATAGGACTAAGAATTAACAATTTGTAAATCGTATTTACGGTTGTCGAATCAAGCCTTGTAATAAACCAACAACTAATAGCAACTTTAGGATGCTCTAGTGGTTAGATTGCCAAAGCATATATATTAACAGAGATAAGTAGCTATGCAAAGGTTATGACCTTGTATATGAAAGTTCATTTTGAAAGTTGGTCATCTTGATGGTTGTAGGGCTAGAGTTGACTTTTTGCTAAAATTGTTGTAAGGTTTGTTTCTTCTTCGTTGGTTGAAATTGCTGAAAAAGTTTATTTTTTTATTCTAAGAAATACATGCGAGAAGTTCTTTTGATTCCTTGAACTCATTGACGAAGTGCACAATTAGTTTCTTGTATATTATTAATATTTGTAGTAATGGTAAGTGAGAACCATCTCCACATGGATTTTGCAAACTTCTTAAGAAAAGATTTTCCAAGGCATTTATTATTTTATTTAACTATGAAACTAAAAATTAGACGGGAATTAAAATAACTTATGTATTCTAATACAGTTATTTAAACTAATGAAATTAAACTAAACTAAAGCAATGCAAATTAACTAAATTAACTGATCAAATAAAGTAAATCCATATAAGATAAATATTTAAACAGATATCCAGAATAATGAAGCTTAAACCGTTTTGATTTTGAACATATTGATTAAAGTATAGTCATATCATCACATCATTAGCACTAAATCATGAAACCCATAATCATGTTTTAGTGTTCTTGGTGATTTTTTATATGTTTGTATATGTTTCATGCCTCCATTAGTTTACCAAATTACCAATAAATTTTTACAGAATTTTGTTTTGGTCATAAGACAATTAAAATTTCAGAAACTAGTTATTCAATGAATACTAAATGCTCAATGAACGATAAGAAAACAAATTGAAATTGTGGATTACTTAAATTATACTTCGTTGTAGTTGCAAAGGTATATGAAGAACAAAGGTATATGAAGAACAAAATGCTCAAACCAAACAAAATTTGCAAATCAGTCTCTAATGCTTATCAAATTTCTAGTAAACCGTAATGCTATGAATGTTAGGTAGAAATTTGCCTAATTATGAATATCAATTTGCCGATGATTATATCTAGCTACCTCGACATGAGCCAATAATTGTCAACTACAAGTTTCTTATCAAGCTGCGAAGATTGGCGGGTATTAGAGTTGTATAACATTAAAGGAACAGGCATTCACATCACAATATTCTTTCTATCTCTACTAATTTCGATTTTTTTAAAATTCCTAAATCGGGGAAAGATTTGACCAAAGAGTTGGACCGGATGGTGCAGCAGTAGCGAGAAGAGAAAGCAGCTCATCTCAGGTAGATGTACACGAACACGAGGAAAGCTGGGATTCATAAAAATCAGGTTGTTTTTCTTATTTCACTTCCTAGTTCTAATTCTTTTCTTCATTTCTCCGTCATATGGAAATCTCATGTTCCTCACAAAGTTAAGGTTTTCTCTAGATATTTGATTGTACATTGCTAATTTGATTTCTTTGAAAGGAAAATTATTGAATTTCTCTTCCTCTCGCTAGTTCTAGCAGATCAAGATATTCTTTCTAATTAATAATTTGTCTCGCTAGTTCTAGCAGATCAAGATATTTCTACCTGTCAAAGGATCTTTATTTCATAGGGAAGAGATTACAAGCAATAGGGAAGAGATTGTAAGTTAATGGATATGTTTTAAATATAATGCTGAAATAGTGCATCTCTTAATGTCAGTTGTAAACTTGGCATTTCAATAAAACAAAGACAATACTTACATTAACTCTTTCTGACCGTGCGTCAATGAAGGTCTGACCATCGTGTTTCTTCGTATGCACATGAAGGTACAACTCTAGTGACGTACAGTCCCTCCCCAGCTTCTTGCTCTGCAAACACAACATATTATCCATCAACATGTTAAAAAGTTAGAAAGTTAACAAGTTAACGAGTTAGAAAGTTAGCCACTTAATTAAATTCTAATTCATTTGATTACTTACTAATCGTTCCTCATGAACTAAAAAAGGTATCGATCCACTAGTGTGTTTGGACACGCCTGTGCCCGGCCCTCCTTTCTCAGTCTGCCGATTTGATGACGCTATTTTAGACCTCGCCTTGAAGTCGTCACTCTCCCAATACTCCACATATCTACGCCATGCCTCCTCGGTCACATAAATTGGGCGCTCACCTTTGCTAAGCAGCTTGTTCATCAATGCCTTAAATCACACTTTCACCTTACGTTCGTAGGCCGCCATAATTTGTGCAGTAATTCGAGGGTCCCAGTCAAAGTAAGTCTAAAAAAGAATAAGTGATTGTTTAGAACAAAAATCATCCAAACATATTCAAATATGAACGTAAAGTCTGAATTACTCACCTTCCATGTCTCCCAATATATGTCTCTCTGATATTGCGGTATATATTTCCATCGGCACCCCTCTGGAATCATGTCTTTCTTAAATGTATCGGTCATCTTCCGGGCACAAACGTCAGAAGGATGTAAGCTGTAAAGAGAGAACTCAGATGTTTAAGTCATATTAGAGATAACGCAAATTATTTGAAAAATGAAATACAACCACATACCTTTTATTCTTGACAGTAATGCGAATCCGAGGCTCATCCCTATCTCCTGTAAGTTCAGGTGGAGAAGCTGGATCATGAGGCATCTCGACATGTGGGAGTTGTCTTGGTGCGGACGATGAGGTACTAGGGTGTGTGGAAGACGATGGTGAATCATGAGTAGCGCCTGCAGACGTACCACCTGCATATGAGGCAGGTGTAGAGTGATGAGCGCTAGAGGATGGGGTAGAGTTCTGGGACTGTCTAGTCATCGATGCCAACTCTGCTAGCCCAGTAGAGATGAGTTGCTCAGTGGGGGGAGATAAGGCATCCCTCTGAGGATCAAGTCTACCCTCAATCAACCGAGGTCGTGATGCAGGGCGAGATGGTGGTTCAAATGGAACCGGTCGAATAACAAGACGTCGGATAACTAATGGTGTGGGTGGTCGACTAAGAGTCAATTCACGTTCAGGGGGTGCTGGAGGAATGTGGTCCTCTTGACGAGGCTGGTGTTGCATGCTCTGGAAACGCCCTCGACCACGGCCACGACCAATCGAAGTTTGAACACAACTGCCTTGCCCGATATCTGATGGAGGGCCACGCCCTGATCCAGATCCTGATCGACGGTCTGTCATCTTGATGATCTACAAAAATAAATAAGTAAATTTAATAGAGTGAAAAAAAGTTCCTCATGTAATAAAAATAAAATAGACTAAATGTTACATTTATAAACGTCTCAATCACTTTCACTTGTTTCAATTGAAGTTTGACTTTCGGACGACGAAGACAATTCATCGTCATGTTCATTAACTTCCTCTTCCTCAGTCATGTGTGAACCGGTCGGGTCAGCTAGCGAAACATGTAACCCTTCGTTGCCAACCTCAATGGTAAAAGGGCTAGGTTCATCCTCCTGATATGCTGCATCTCTAACAGACACCCTGTCTATTTGGTCAGTAACATTTAACTCCTCGGCATATTTTGGTTGAAGCCTACAAACCGCCAACCATTCATTTCGCTCCCTCCTCAAAGAGGGGTAAGGCAAATAATATACTTGACATGCTTGCATTGCTAATATGAATGGCTCGTACTTGTTGAATCAGCGATTTCACTGGACTTCAACTACCTTCAATGATGGATGAATTCTTGTTCCGATACCTAGTGTAAGATCAAAACATTCACATTTGAACAACATTGTACGTTTATTCCCTCTATAGTCCAATTCTATAACCTTAAGGACTTGGCCATAGAAGTCATATGAGTTATGAGCATAGTTGGAACCCTTCACGCACACACCACTATTTTGTCTTCCCCTGTTCGCACCATACGTCAGAGTTTAAAACTTGTACCCGTTAACAAGGTACGAATGATACATGTTGCAAAGACGAGCTGGACCATAAGAAATATGACGAATTGTTTCATCACTAACATGACTACGTGCCTAACACATAACATAAGAACAAAAAATTAGTTTTTTTTGTTATCTGTATATGGGGAAAGTCATTACCTAACAAAATATTAATTGATGAGAATTACATATTCATGAAACCAACTCGTAAATTCAAGCTCAAGCCTGGCGTCTACATCTGCGTCGGTGATGTCAGGCACACATTGTCGAAGTTCAACGATGAAAAGCCTAAATCATGTGCGTACATTAGAAAACAATTGGATTGAACTATGTTTTGTTAATGAGAAGCGACAAAGACATTCGTGAAATCACCTTAATTTTAACATTGCAAACTTACTCAATGTAAGGCGAGATTTCAGGACAATTTAGTAGGACATAGGCATGTGCTGCATTGTACTCCAACTTAGTTAAGTATCGTTTCTTTGATTTGTCGAATGTACGGCCAGGATAAGTGAAAGTAGAGAAATTTCCAACAAAGTTCGCGCTAGGTCCGACTCCACCATCATCATTGCGCTGGATTTGCCGCCGGGAGGTATTGACATGGTCTTCAAAGTAGTAGGAGCAAAATGAAGTTGCCTCCTCAACCAAATATGCATTGCAAATTGATCCTTCGACCTTCGCTTTATTTTTTACATTGTGTTTCAAATATTTGAGCAACCTAATTATACGAGATAAAGTTAATTACAACACTTAAAAAATTAAAATTTGAATCATCGTTGAAATTTTATGTTCTGTTATATATATCAATATATATACCTCTCAAATGGATACATCCAACGATATTGAACTGGGCCAGCAATGGAAGCCTCGGACGCCAAGTGCACGGTAAGATGTTCCATTGAATCAAAGAAGCTTGGTTGAAAAGACTTTTCTAACGTGCACAATATCTGAGGTATGTTTGAGTTGAGGAAGTTCATATCCTCTTTCTCTATACTTCGTGTAGTTAATTCTCAAAAAAATAGACTCAACTCACTTATAGTGAGCACCACATTTTCATCTAGTAGCTCTCGAAATGCGATAGGAAGTAATCGTTGTATAAAAATATGACAATCATGACTTTTCATCCCAAACATTCGAAGCTTATGAGAATCAATACAACGACCGAAGTTTGATGCATAACCATCCGGGAATTTTAAATATCTAATCCAATTACATAGCAATTCTTTCTTCCTTTTCTCTAGCGAGTAGCAACCTCTAGGATAAGAATTTGTAAGCGGGTCAAAGTTGAGCGAAGGTCGACGACAAATTTCAGCTATGTCAAGCCTCGATTTAGCGTTGTCTTTAGTTTTCCCTGGCACACTCATCACAGTGTTGAAGATGTTGTCAAACACATTCTTCTCTATGTGCATGACGTTTAAGTTGTGTCTGATTAGATTAGTCTTCCAATATGGCAAGTCCCAAAATATACTTCTTTTACGCCACCCAGTAGTCTTAGATATTTTCCCGTTAATAGTTGCAGCTCCAACTTCTGTAACCTTCTTCAGCCCCAACTCTTCCAACTCCTCTAAAATTTCTTCGCCTGTTTTCATTACAGGTGGTCCCTCGGTGATCATCTTCCCTTTTCGAAAACCTCTTTTGTCCTTTCTCATGCTATATTCTTTCGGTAAGAATCGTCGATGACAATCAAACCAAGACGTCTTCCCGCCATGTTTCAACTGAAACGCATTTTTGTCATCCATGCCATGCGGGCATGCCCTTGGGCCGTGCGTGCTCCACCCCGACAACATACTGTATGTCGGGAAGTCGCTGATCGTCCACATCAAAGTAGCCCGCATTTGAAAATTTGTTCGTGTTGAAATGTCATACGTAAGGACCCCGTGATGCCACAAATCTTGTAACTCTTTCACCAAAGGTTGAAGGAAAACGTCAATTTGTTGCTTAGGATTCACCGGTCCAGGAACAATAATTGTTAAGAACATAAACTCTTTCTTCAAGCACATGGACGGTGGAAGGTTGTAAGGGGTCAGAATAACAGGCCAAGAAGAGTATTGCCGCCCCGATTGTCCAAATGGCTAAAATCCATCTGTACACAATCCCAAACGAACATTTTGAATTTCTTCGCTAAACTCCTGGTTCACTTCATTGAAATGCTTCCACGCCATTGAGTCAGAGCAATGTTGCATCAATCCGTCTCGTGATACATGCTCTGCATGCCATCTCATATGCTTCGCGGTAGACGACGAGGCAAATAAACGTTGTAGTCGAGGGGCTAAAGGGAAGTAGTACATTCTCATGTACGGCTGCAAATTCTTGGTGTTTGCACTATGTAGTTGTGGAGTAACATATCTTGACGTCCCACAAAACTTACATGAAGTCAACTCAGAGTCTTCACCCTAGTAAATCATGCAATGACTTGAGCAACAATCGATCTTCTCAACAGGTAGGCCTAATCCTCGCATCAACCGCTTCGTACTATAAAACTATCGAGTAAGGTGTTGTCTGCCGGTAAACACTCCTTTAATACTTGCAAAATCTCATCATACGCCTTTTCTGAAATATGATGGTGGGATTTATCGACAATAGTCGGGCCATTGCTGATAACTTAGTGACAGCCTCACAACCCGGCCACAATTTCTCGTTCGCAGCTTGTATCATATCATACAATTGTCATGCCAATGGATTTGGTGGCTCATCATCGCTATACCAATCAAACGATGGCCCAGCCATGTCGTATACCATCTTGTGGTATGTAGAATACTCACCTTCATATGCGTCTTCTTCAACTGCATCTCTCATAAAGTCAAGACCGTCAATATGGTCATCTGCATTTGGAGTTTCTCCGTGTTCGGACCAACAGTGATATCCAGGAATAAAACCCCACCGACATAGGTGGTACTCCACTGTATCCAAATCGTGGTAAGCAAGATTGTGACATTTTTTATGGTCGCACGGACACCGAATCCTTTTCTCGCTTTGAAATGTGGGACAATTATTTTTGGCAAACTCTAAGAACTCTTTTAGTCGTTCAGCAAACTCCCATCTCACTAGACCGTCTTCGAGACGGTTATACATCCAATCTCGATTTGTGGCCATGATCTAAGGACTTGAGAGAAATTGAAACGTGAAACATTATTCTATAATTTGTTAAGAATACATAAAATATCATTAAAGCTATAAAATAAGGAAATTAATACTTCATTAAAGCTATAAAATAAGAATGGGTAAATCAAAGACAAGAAAGTTTGTCCCAATAATTATTTTTAGTTCTCATGGTAGTAGTACCCATATAAACACACCTATAAACACGTGCCCACACACACCGATTAGATGCCAAAAGTCTAATATTGAGTTCAATTCATTTTCTTTCTAAATTGTAAGAAATATTCTTGCCATTTGTCATTTGTCATTTGTCATTTGTCTTCTCCTAGGCTCCTACTGTTCTTGTTTGTGAATTCGATCTTCATTACCTTCTTGCATGCGGCAGGCATTAGTCAATAAACTTTTGATATGTTTTTTTTGGATTTCAGTCCAATTCATTTTGACACCGTTTACTCTAGTGGGGAGGGAACCCTAGACAGGTTGTACTTTTGCCGTCCTTTGATTCTCTTTTGCTAGTATTTTTTTGCTCATTGTTTGGTGTAATATATTAACTTGTGAAAGGAACATAACATTTGTCTCTATTTTGTTAAAGAAAAAAGCATTAATTGGTTGATGGAAATCAAAACCTATATAACATTGTATTATTAACAAGGACATCTTCTCCCATTGCTCTTATTGCAGAGGATTATACTATAAGTGATCACGAGCTCTTGGCAAAGGATATTAGAAAGCAGACAAGACTCATTCGACACCCAAGTTTCAATCAAGTTCCCCATTCTTATAATGTGGTAGGCAATGCCTTAGCTAGGAATACATTGTTTTCTTGTAAGATGCTCTGCGCCAAAAGCTTAGGAACCCGTAAAAATCTCCACTTTTTCTTCACTTTTATGTCAGAAAAGATTGTCTAGTGAGAATGTGAGATAGAAATGAACTTTCTAGGTACCAATCTCTATGGCTACTAATTGAAGACAAGTAGAATGAATTCTACTAATTTAAGTGCAAACAATCTATGATATGCAATGTATCGATCTTGTGAGTTGGTGAATCTCTTCTAGTAAAGAGTTTAGACTCTTGCATTTTTTCAAGGATGACAATGCAGTGGGATTTCTTTGACAAAAAAAAGACAATGCACTGAGATTTTCAAATCAGTCAGAAAATAACCTATTGCAGTTTTTAATTTTCAAATGTTTCAATGACACGAAATGTTGCATTTCCTATTGTAAGCAAAGTATCTCTTCACAACTCATAAGAATATATGGTTAGTGTATGAAGTGAAGTTAATTGTTGAATGTCCTATGACCAAAAAACCTCAAAGAATACACTGAACCCAATTAATCACGACCCTAGTAGAAGTGTTCTTCACATGGGCACCATTAAAAAAAAGATAAATCTATATGCTAATTGACAAAAGAAAACACACCGCGTTGTACAAATAATCCAATAGAAAAAGATAAGAAGAATATAAAGGCATAGTTTTACAAAAATCTTAAGATTAAAATAAATTAAAGTACTTCTATCATGCATAAAAGCAAAACAAAAATACCTTTGCGTCTCCAAAATTGCACGGTGTAGGGCTCCAATCCAATTATGCAATCTCCAGCTTCAAATCTAGGTGGAAGATTTGTGAAAATTAACCAATCAAACATAATAGTTGAACTTACTTATTTGCATTGTTTCTATCAAAACATCTATAGCTTTAGCTTTAATAGGAAGCCATAGTCAGATCACACTGATGCCACATTCCAAGCCAAATACATATGACATGAAGGAAATTCAATAGTTGGTTATACTAAAAACAAGTATTGGTCAATATTTATATCAGCTAATCGGCATATGACTCAACTTTAGTCTAGATACATTCAGTCAATGCATAAAATAAAACCCTAATTGAATTAAAGCACAATTTAATGCCAATGCAGGAAAAAAAAACATAGCCCCAATTAAAGGGGATCCCTTGAATGAGACACACAATGCAAAATATACACAAACAGAAAAATCAAATTCTCAATGAATTGACAGAGCAAATTTTGATAGACTTACAAGACAAGTCCCAAGGTTCACACTTGTTCAAATCCACCTCACCAATTGCCCTGGCATTGAAGTTGTCATCTGAGACCTTTTTTGAGAGGTAGTGAGTTATGAGCTCTTCGTCTGTTGGATGGAACCTGAAACCAAACCCAGGTATGTTTTCCATCTTATAATTTTCCTCCAAAACCCAAATCAAAACACTCAAAAAATTTCTCTCTAAAAAACCTCAAATTCACTACTATTTCAAGAAAAAAAATTAAAAGATTAAGATCGACATCCCATTTTTTGATGGACATCTCCATTTCCCTTTATTTTTATATTTTTTTGTTTCACATCCACTCTCTTCTTGTCTCCATTTCCCCTTCTCTCACTGTCTCTTCTGTTCCACACCATCACCAAAAATGTCTAAAATGGTGCTCTCCTATGTTCTTCTCTTCCCCCTTTTCATTCTGGGTCTTACTTGTGAGTACTTCTCCTTCATAACCCACTTCAAGAATCTCATTTTGTTTGTTTTTTTTATGTGGGTTTTTGTTTTCTTTTGTGTTTGTTGCAGATTCAGGTTTAGAATCGGTTACTATGATAAGCCTACATGACACAGCATACATTGTTCATCAAACTAGTACTAAGTTAGGTGGTGTTCTTTGTTGCTATCTCTCGTTAGTGATGTTGGGGAGCTCAGAGAGATCTCAACTAGTGTTCTAATGGCCGAGACTTGGCTTAAAACCCATGTTTTGTCACATTTTCCTGACACCCATATCATGTCCATTGTTGTCGGAGCCAATGTTTTGTGCAACAGAGACTATGCAGAGGAGGAGTAGGGCTTGGTCCTCCCATCTATCAAAAACATCTACCATTCTCTCAAGAGGTAGGGTTTGGAGAATCAAATCAAGGTCTCTGCTGCTTTTTCCCAAGACTGTCTTCACCATCACACGCTAATCTCTAATGGGTATAGGCCTCTTCTGGAATTCCATATGAGCTCCAACTCAACCTACTCAATAATCCCACCACCACCACCACCACTACATTTTTCTCCCTTAAAACTGGTCTCCTTGCATTCAAAGTCCATAAAAAAAACTTGGGTTTTCAAAATTGATGAAAAATATTAACATTGTGATACCACCCATGAATAGAGCAATTTATTTTCCTCACAAACACATGAGCAGGAAACTCTCATTTGTGAAGCCCTTCCCAGCCAGGCCAACACCAATACCCCCACTGAGATCCACAATTGGGTTTTCAGTCCCTGCCCACATAGCCAAAAGCCCACATCCACCCATGTCCCAAACAGCCCCTTCACCATCAACTTCCCCTATCTTCTCCCCAGTTGACCGTCCACTTGAAGGACCACCACTTGTAATGCCCTCAAACCCACCTGATGTGCCCATGATACAACCCTCATGTAGCAGTAGCAGTAGTAGTAGAGAGAGAGAAAGAGAGAGAGAGTACCTGCAAATCTAAGTTACAGAGCAATGGAGTGATGGAGCGATGTTGAGGGGACCACGACGACGACGACGGTGACGACGACGACGGTGACGACGACGACGGCGACGGCGATGGCGACGGGGAAGAGGAGACGGGATGGCGGGGAAGAGGGGACGGGATGGTGGAGAAAACGGGATAGCAGGGCTTAATGTGGTGTGGTGTGTGTAATGGCGGACTAAATTTTGAGGGAAATAAACTTTCCATCCTTAATCCGTCCCTAAAGATTAGGGACGGATTTAGAGACCGAAACTACTTAGACACGTGGCATGTATTTCCGTTCCTAATTCCGTTCCTGATATTTAGGGACGGAATCAAAAACGGATTTATTAGGCGAGAACCACCGAAAAGGAATTAGAGACGGAGATTTAGGCGGGATTTTTGTGCGCCAATTAGTTAGGAACGGATTAGGTTCCGTCGTTGATTTTCGGTCCCTATTTCGTCTCTAACCGGTTAACTGGCTCCAAAATCATTTTTTTGTCTCTATTCTGTCCCTGATTACCAACCGCCTAAATTCCGTCCCTAAATTTCGTCCCTGATCAAGCCAATTCTTCTAGTGAATTACTTTGTAAGGCACATTTCATTGTATTCATCAACTTGATTTTGTAATATTGATTGTAAGACTTAGTGGGATCTAAGTCAAGGGATGACCTAGTTGAGGCTAGGTAGAAACTCTAGTGGAAACTAGGTGGGAACTCCTAATTTGTATTTAGGCATTCTAGGCTTGTATACTTAGGTTGTAACACTTATTGATAATATAAGTGGGGGTTTGAAAATCTTAATTGGGGAGGTTAAGTAGTGGATGTAGATCGTTGGGATCGAATTACTATAAATCTTGTGTCTAATATCCATCTCTTCTACCACCTTCTTCATAGCATAGCATATATATATATTTATTGTTGTTGTTTGCATTATCATTGATTATTGCTTAAATTTTTAAAAAGGCGATAACTTCTTGGTTCACCCAATTCACCCCCTCTTGAGTGTGGTTTCACATTTCACCTTATTTGTTAACATCAAAATCTTAGGTGAATATAAGTGATAAAACACTCAGTCCAACAATCTTCCCCTTTTTAATGATAACAAGCATCATGAACTTGACAAATAAAAGATAAATATTAAGCACGTTATCAAGTTCATAATTGCAAGTTCAAACAATATTTCTCCCCCGTTTGATAACATCAAAAAGTTGGGCATGTAAGGTCATGATGCAAATAGAGAAATAGTGAAGGAATGAATCCAATAAATCGAGTTCAAATACATTCTCCCTCGTTTTATAAAAATGATACCAAATTTGTGTTCTCCCTTTCAATATGCATCAAGTATAAGCTCAAGGTAATAATTGAAAGCATAAGCTCCCCCTATTAACATCCATGTTAAACTCCATGATACCAATATTTCCCACTTTAGTTACATGTCTCCTAAAAAAATGGTTAGATACTAACAAACATGGGCATGAAGTCTCCCCTATCAATTTGCATTATATCATTCACACTGTCTATGATTCTCTTCCGATGTAAAACAATGCATATGTAAAACAATGCATACATAAGTCTTCCTCTTTAGTTAAAATTCAATCAAGACTAGATTCATTCATTCATATGCATCGAGGAAATGAAACAACAAAAAGATGAAGTCACTTAGCATATGCATGGAGACAATTAGCGTAACATCCCTAATCTCAATTAAATAATATTTGGCCTGAAACCCTAATTAAGCAATGGTAAACGAGATCGAACCTAATTAGAGCTAGAAGCCTTATACTCATTCCTAACAATAACCTGTATATCTTGATATTAAATAAACAAAATAAAACAAACGCAACAGAAAATTTAAAGCTTTTTTGATAAATCACAAGATATACAATACAGGCATGAACATCGGTATTGAACTCTTATTCACACCCCAATATTACAAATCATAAAACAATACAATGTATATAACATGGAAACTCACTGTATCGTAGAAAAGATATTAAACTCTTGATCTTCTCCTTTCTTGATTTTCAAGTCCTAGCGTACGTCCATACATGGAAATGTTAAGGTGGGTGAGCTCCTACATGCTCAGTAAGCGACTCCCATACCAATTATTAATTATCAATTACTATCAAGAAATAGTATATATCAACGTGCAACCAATCCATGTTTGAAGGACCATTTGAATCAATATAATCAATACATAAACATATGCAATTTCATTGTTCTATTGCAATGTACCCATGATTTGTACTTTCAACCTCAGTATTTGAATTGAGTCGCCTCTCATATCTTCAAGAACCAGTCACTAGGCATCTAACCAGTTTTTGTCAATGTGCCGCCAACTCATAAAAACATAGAGTCGCATTCCCTCATCATCACTAAACCAATCACTGCTCATCTGATTGGTTTATGACTGATGAGCAGTCAACTTAAGTGGAAAGCATTGATAGGGATATTTCCCCAAGTCACTAGGGGGCGCGATGATGGGAAGTAACTCCACCACAGTTCCAAACCCCAGGACGATCCGTCCTGCCAAACCTCTTTCCGAGTTCATTTTTCATTTAAAAACAATTTATGTAAAACAAAACCAAATCATGGTACATTGCCCCATTTCAAGTCCTGAACACTACGTGCTCCAATAATACTATTTTACATTGCATAATTGATAAAAAAAAGTACGAATCCCACTTACCTGTCCTAAGCTTTTCTATGTTTATCGACTTGTACGACTCTCTAGAGTCCTCAACCTCTTTCCACATCAATCCATTACCTAACATAGACCAATTGCTATCAACTTACGTCTAATATTCATTTATCAAGTACTCGTAAATTGGTCCCATTCGAATCCGCAATTTCAAGGACCTAGTTTCTAACCTATTTTGACCAATTCACGTTTTTCAAGGTAAAACCTCCGTATAAAGTCTCCTTCGACTTTCAAATTCCTCATTTTCCATAGAAATCTCTCAATTTCTATTTATTTGGTCAAAATACTATTTTTCCATATTTTTTCCTGTTTTCTAGATTTTCCGAATTTCTTTTCTTTTTCTTTTTTTTATTTGCCCCGAACAGGACTGGCTCAACTGTTTTCTTTTTTTTTCTTTTTCCTTTGTTGGGGTTGGCTCCCAACCCCAACCCAGTTCTGTCTGGTAGGGGAGACTACTCCCTTGCCATTACGACCTTCGGCCAGGGCTTTCACCATGGCCGAGCCCTTCACCTCCACCATTAACGACACAACTGCAATATGAACAAAAAAAAAAACCACCAAAACAACTTACCTCAATCACGCGAGCCCGACTTCACGAACTCCCTTGCTCCAACGACCTTTCCTTCCTCCTCCCAATCTTGAGCTCTCATTCTCACTCTTTCCTTCTCGTTCATTTTTTGATTTTTAAGGAAGAAAGAGGCGGTTTGGTCAACGAAAAGACCAAAATACCTTTAAGCCTATCTTATTTTCTTTTAAACCAGTTACCCTTTATGGTAATTTCCCATTTTTCTAATTTAATTATATATATTATATATATATATTTGTTGATATCTTCGCGCCTACGATTCCGTTCGTGCGCGCCAACGAGTACCTTCGGGCATGCATACTACTGAACGACCTACGCGTATTCGTGACCTCGTGTGTCACTCAGCGCCCCGACAATTTACCATTATTTTATTAATTTTTCTTTTTAATATATATTTATATATAACCACAATATATAAATATATATTCATGCCTATAATTATGTAATTTACGCCAACAAGTACACTCTAGCGTCAACGCTATCCCGCGTCTTATGTGTGTCCCACTCAACCCACACATGGTATTAGACATTCCCTCATTGGTCCAGTTATTCATTTATACATATTAATACACACCAAACAAACACAATACATCACGCCAATCCACACACTCGTTAATCGTGACAAATCGGGCTTAACCATGAGCCTAACTCGGTTTAATTAGTATTCAAATTAACACTCATCACGTGTTTAAGGTAATGAGTCGTTACAATTAGTGAGAGCACAAGCGTACATGAACTATCCATTTTGAATGTAATTGTGATTCATACATAATGCACATAAGATCCAAGCTTAACATAAAAAATAATAAATATATGCATGCTACGATGTATATTTCTAAAGCTAGACCTATCATACTTAATTCTTATATAATGATCTATCATTTAAGTACATTCATGTCCCAAAGGGAATCTAATTCACCCTATGAATCATGGACTTTGGTACCCATACACCTTTGTATTCCATAAAATGTGTATCATACACATTCTTTTCTACCTATGCTAGTTTGCCTCTATTGGTCTTATTTAAGACACATTTGTCAATATTATGAGATATATTGCATTTGAGGCATCTCTTAGATTTAGTCGATAGCTTTCCATAGTTTAATAGGCTAGCACTATAGCCTATGCCACTCTTGTTGAGTGCATGTCGTTGTGCTCCCAACATCATATCAAATATCTTAGCACCATTTGTGAACTTGGTCACCATGGTGATCAAGTCCTCTACATCTTTTGCTAAGTCATTTCTCTCATTTATGACCAATTATAAGTCCTTTTGGAGATCGTCAATAATCTCATTTTGAGACTTAATCTCACTAATGATTTTGATCAAGCTCTTTTTGAGTTGCTTGGTCTTTTTGACCTCTTTTTTCCAACACTTTCCTAAGTTCATGAATATTAGGCATTTCATTAAATGCATTAACATCATTATAATTAAAAGAGTTAGAATTATTTACCTTACTTCTTGCCATAAGACAAAGGATAGCCTTCCCATTTTCGACTCGAAGTTGAAGATAGATGATGATGATGATGAGTCATATCGTTTGCTTATCTTCATGTACTAGCATTCCGCCATCACGTGTCCCATTTTGCGACACTTGTAGCAAATCATTTATACTTCTTCTTGTACTTGTCTCTTTTGTATGTAGCCTTTTTGAGCTTTCTTGACAACATGACTACTTCTTGTTCAATGGAATCATTCTCACTTGAACTCACATCATCTTCGGCCGGTGAACAAGTAGCTTTCAAGGCATGCTCCTTCTTTGAATTTTGCTTGGTCATTCCACCAAGTGCTTCCAATTTAGCATGATCCTTTAGCTCAAATTCATGGACCGTCAACTCTCCACATAATGCATCAAAAGTGTAGTCTCCAAGGTTTTGCGCCGATTGAATAGCATACTTCTTCGCATCCCATTCCTCAGGCAAGTCTCTAAGGAACTTGTACACCGAGTTCTCTTGATCATAGTGTTTGCTAAGGTTTTTGATCTCATTAAAAAGCTTTATGACCTTGTGATGGCCGTGGCTACGTCTTCATGGGGCTTAACTCGAAAAGTCTCATAATAGTCTTCAAGAATCCTCAATTTAGTGTTCTTGACATGTTGCATTCCTTCATAAAGCACTTTAAGCTTTTTCTTACAACTCCTTAGCCGTCTTACATGCACTAATGCCGTTGAACTCATTTTCACTTAGTGCACAAAATAATTGATTCATTGCTTGATCATTAGATAGCTCAAGTCTTGTCTTAGCGGGAGTGTAGTCTTTTCAGGCCTTGTTTGGTGGAGTGTAGCCATCCATGATAGAATCCCACAAATTTCTACCTTGTGCTCTTATGTAGAACTTCATTCGAACTTTCCAATAAGCATAGTTGGTTCTATCAAAGTAGGGAGACCTAACGGATGAGTTGCCTTCCCTAAGGCGAGCGAAATCTAATGTTTGCATCCTTGCAAGAAAACATTTAAAGATATGTTAGTAACACTTTAAGCAATAACCCATTCTCGATACCAATTGAAGGTCACCCAAGAGGGGGATGAATTTGGTTACCAAGTGGTTATCGCCTTTTTAAAACTTTATGCTTAACTAACAACAATAATACAATCACCAACGATAAATAATTGTGCAATGCAATCAAGAATGGGGTAGAAGAAATGCAAATGAGACATGATATATAGTGGTTCGATCCAACCGATCTACATCTATTACCTAACTCCTCGGTTAGGATTTTCAACCCCACTTATATTACCAACAAGTGAATGTCCCTAAGCTCGCAAGCTTAGTGAATACCTAGCCTTAACTAGGTGTTTTACAAGATGCATTTGCAATAAGGTCTTATACAACATCCTAGACTCAACTAGGATTTTCCTTACCTAGCCTCAACTAGGGTTTATGCCTAGCCTTAACTAGGTCTTCTCTTTTGACTTAGATCTCACTAAGTTTTACAATCAATGTTTGATGAATACAATGAAAGTATGCTTTACAATGTAAAAGCGGTATAAGTTATTTTCCTCTCACAAGCCAAATGTAATCCTAAAATGAATCGATGCAAGTGAGAGACTTTGCAAATTGAGATGCCTATAAAATTAAGTTTTTATAGGAAAACTCTCAATATTGAAACCAATTAAGAAAAGTCTAGATTAAACACAACTTGGTTCTAATAAATGGCTAATTGATGCATAAATAAAAGATGCAATTTTAAACTCAAGTTGTGCAATTAAAACCTCGTGTAATAAAAAAGTTTAGATTAAGAACAAGACCCTCATAAACAAGTTTAGATTAAGAACAAGACCCTTATAAATATATTGTTAAAACATCACATGAATGAAATAATAAAATCAAGTATAAATTGAGCCCAAGTAGGTTTCAAGTGAATGTAGTGAACTATGAAAAATCACTATTAAGTTCAAACAAGTGCACTCAATATTTTGGTTTTATAGAAAATCAAGTTTAAGTGTAAAACTTTTTGTTGTGCTTTACATACACTTCAATGAAACCAACTACAATGAATATAGATTAAGCTCAATATGGTTTCAAGCAATTTTCATGCACTTTGTAAATCAAGTTTAAGCCTAACAAGTGCAAATTAGTCTTAGGATTTATGACATCAATATTAAGCTAAAATCCAAGACAACTATTTCAAAAAACACCACAAATGATTTCCAAGTAATACTCCAAACAAAATGTATAGATTAAGCTAAAAAGACTAGGAAATTAAGAAATTTTACAACCCAAGTGTGAAATCCGAAAATCAGTTTTGGGGTAGTGGTTGTAAGCCTTATAATACCTCCCTAATGTTACCTTAACCAGAAAATTGATAAATTCGAAAATCACCAAGTGTATGTGATCAAAATATAGCCCAAATATGTATAAAACTTTGATTTTTGAAAGTGTAGGAGAATAAGTTGTGGCTTTAGTGTTCTTGGTTGATTGGGCATGTGGCCAAACCCTTTATATGCCCATATGACCATTATATATGATCAAAGAGCCCAAAATGATCTCAAATTAAAATTAATGGTGTGGATCAACACTTTAAAAAAACTGTCATATTATTGTACAACGCAACTGTCCAGCGCGCAAGGTAAATAGTCCAGTGCGCTGGGTAAACTTTTAAAAAACATTCAATCTATCGCACAATGCGTTGGGTAAATTGGCCGATCTGCTGTGGTAATTTTTTGGCGAGTTCTTTTGCACAAATGCGCTTAGTAGTAGATGCGGCGTGCTAGATTTTTGGCGATTCTTGCATGAATGACGCACGTTAGGTTTTTTGCCCAGCATGTTGGGTAAACGGGCTGAAAATAATTATTTTTTAGTTTTGTAAAACGACCCCTTAACCCAACGACTTAATAAACCTCTTAAATCACTTTATACATGTTTAGTAGAGTCCATAAATCATGTCTGAGAATCACGGATGTTTTCACAAACCCGAAAATAAACAATCCCAATTTTATGAAAAACATAGGTGCTTTTTTAGAAATATTTTTAATGTCAATCAAAAGCCGTCTAAACACATGCCGGTGCATTCAAAAATAATTCTAATAGTTCATACACCTCAAATACATGTTATAAAACATGTTTGCATGATTTAAAACATTTTATTACCCTCGAAAATGAAAATCACAAAAATCATAAATATAAGTTCATTAAACTTGAAATTTATGGAATGCATGATTCTAATGCATTTGGCTCATGGAATTGAACGCTTATACATTAAAAATGATGTACATGACTTCATATATGCTTTTATGATGTCTTTCCTTGTCTTAACCTCTTCTTGAACTTTTTCGGTCTCATTTCTTCAATTTCTCTTGAACTTGAAAAGCTTGGCTTCATTAGAACTTGTGAATCTAACAAAGTTTGATACATTGAAATACTTGACAAACTTGTTAGTACCATTTTATATTGTTTGTTGACATCAAAATCTCGGGTGAATATAAGTGATAAAACATTTAGTCCAATAGCCCCAAGGGCCTATTACCTTGCCATGTCAGAGCCCTGCTGTGTATCACGCTCAACCGACGTTCAAACATTTTACTGTGGCTAATTTTTAACATTAAGACATAATTTAAGTAATTCATTCTCTCTAGTTAGCATTACAATTTATTAAGTTGTTAATGACTCGTTCAAGAACTTTAAAATCTTATTTAATCATCAAATTTTAGTGAAAGAGGTATCAGACATGATTAACAAGTTAAATATGTAAGTTCATGCATACGAGCATCAAGTTAATGTGATAAACTCGACATAGATGTTCCATATATATAAGATAGCCAAATGCCTCCAAAAATGTACAATAAACATGTACAAGTGTCATACAAAGTTCATAGTACCCAAAATGAAATCAAAATATCAAAATCAAGTGTACGAGTAAGTCTAAGAAGGCGAGCAGTCACAAATAGTCAACTAGCTTCCCCTAGCCTCCTCCTCATATTAGGATTTGTACTCAATCATCACAACAAAATAGATGACGAGTTCAGGTGAGTAAATCCCAAGGAACTTCACTATGCAATTTATATAAATAAAGCAATGGAATTCATAAAGCTATTAAATAAACATGAAGTAAACAGACAACTGTAAATTGATCATCGCATGAATATAAAAAAGATAACCTCAAACATGTGTGTTAGATCCTAGTTAAACTATTACCATACTCTAGATTTACCCCAGGCCACCGTTAGTTAGTAAACTCAAATTAACTGAATTATCGATCCTCTCGATGGTCGGCGTAGACCCACGATGCATTAACACATGTAGGACCCTATAGCATCGGCTCAACTATTCACCAATGACTTTTGGCACATGTGCTATGGTCTAGTGTGCCACAAACACACAACGGAGTAAACCTAACGGGAGTAAACTTAACTAACCATCCAAATAGTAACAATGGAAATGATAAACAGAATAAATGGAAACGAAAAAATAAATGAAACAAGTAACTACTTGAGTGAATTTCAATTGGGTTTACCACTCACATTAAATCGCACTCCAAATCTCATAAAATACCCTAGTTTGATTTCGCTCATGACTCGAGATGCACACCTAACACCCGACAAAATTCTCCTAAGTCCCTAGTGTTTGAATAAACCATTTTATGTGATTTATTGTAAAATTAATCGATTTTATATTGTGACAAATGAAATTAGAATTTCATTCTAATTTTTAGTTGTGACATATTTTTTGAGTTACACTAGGTTGTCAAATGCCTAGTTATTGGATTTTTCTGATTTTTTTCATAATTTTCTAATTAATTTCCATATTTTTGAAATATTTTATTTTATTTAAAACTATTTTATTTTATTATTAATTTTGGGTTGGACCTGAATAGGGCTCGAATCAGCCCAACCGAGTCGACCAGGTCGACAAGACTCGAATGGGTCTGGTTTGAGTTGCCCTGACCCGTTTGGGTCTGGGTTGCCCTGACCCGCTCGGGTCTGGGCCTAGTTGTCCGGATGTAGGGCTGGGTCGACTTGGCCTGCTAGAGCAACCGAGCCTGGACTAGCCTGGCTCTCAATTTTTTCTGGAAGAGATGATTTCACCCCAAATTGCTTCATTTTAAAAAAATTTACCAACACCATCACAACCACCATTAACACCCCAAATTGATTCATTTTAATGAAAAATTTGGAAGGAAATTGAGATGCTTACCTTGAACACTTGATTTTTGACAAATCCTCACTAGATAACCAAAAGAAATCACTTCCAAAATCCTAACTTATCTCCTAATTTTTGAATATAACAAGGAGTGAGAATGGTTTCATACGTCAATATATATCTTCAAAATTGGTCTCATTGGTTGTCCCCTCGCAAGGCACATTGAATGGCCATGATTTGGTCATCCAAGTCAATATGATGGCTCATAAGAGTGACTTGGTCTCTTGGTCTTATCCTTCCAAGCACCAATTATTGGTTTCCTCAAACATTCCGATACCCGACACTGCACCGCAACTCACTCCATTTTTGATTTTTTGTGACAATCTCGATTAGGCTATGGTTTCATATCTATTATTTAACACATTTTATTTGGTTATTTTGTGTGTACCATTCTCAACCTAGTGTACCCGTACTTTGGTCGCTCAATACCTATACTGACATAATTTTCAAGGTGAATACCCGTGTGATAGCCCCTCTCCTAATCCCAACCACATAAGACTTAACTACGTCTTAGTCACCTTTTACATTCTAAACTCCTTTATACACGTGTTTAGGATAAGTAATACACCTGTCCTACCACTTATTGAAATTTATGGTTAATTAAAAGTTTTTATTAATTAATTTATTTAGCGGAAGTCTTAATGATTATGCAAAAGTAAATTAGTAATTTATGTGGAAACCTTTGATGATACGCGTAAGCCATTCAATTAAACCTTAAGTGTGGAAAACTAGGAAAAGATATCACATGCATATAAACATAGTAATACATGCATCGGTCGGGGAGCCTAGTCTTTCAACCTAAACATATAACCCAAAACAAAATATCAAAAGACATAATGTAAAATAATACAAAAACTATGAAAAGACCTATAATGTTGATTGCTAGCTTAAAGGTAATCGCCGCTGGTCTCATTTGTCGATAGCTTTGCACCTACCGTCATAAAAATGATGGTGAGTACAATAAAATAATAGTAATCCCCGAAGATATGTTTATCTCGCATTTCTAAATATAATCAACTGGTATTTAAAAGCATATAAATTTAAAACACTGAAAGATTAACCATATGCAAGTAAATACCAGAGTTAACTAAATGATATTGACACTCGACTAAGTAGTAGTTATCTACGTCCAGTCGGTAATGAGTCGTGTCACACCAACTGAATAGTCATAATCTCACAAGTCTCAAACCTCGATGTGTAGCACACAACCAAACATTTCACATAGCCAAGCATCGCACACAAACAAGTATCGCACAAAGCCAAACATCTCACACAACCTAGTATCACACACAACCAAACATCTCACACAACCTAGTATCGCACACAACCAAGTAACATGTACTTAACATCCCCTAGATTCTAAGACTACTTTGTATATGATCAATAAATGACTCGAGTATGGAATACCAACGCATAGGGACAAGCTATTTGACTAATCAAAGCAAGTGCAAAGTTTATACTCACATTCATAAATTCTCTAATCCTAATAGCATTCTATTTAAAGCTCATTTACCATTGAGAACACCAAATAAAGAAATAGGACACACAAATGGAATCAATAAAAGCATCAACACGATAATATCATGATGAGCAAGTTAAAGGAGTGAAGAATATTAACAAATATCATGATATTAAAGTACAAAGGCACTATATAGTCATAAAGACTACCAAACAATCAATAATAAAAGGAAATGAAATACAATGTAAAGTATCATTTGGTATACACAAATTCACTCAAATTCCTAGTCAATCGACCTCCCGACATCCCTACTCGCACACCTGACCTCTTAGGAATTTCTGTTAGTTCCTGAAGTTCATTTTATATCATTTTAATTGATTTAAGGCCACATTAAGCACATTTATAATATTAAACCAAAATTTAGGACTTCATTTCAAATTTCCAGTTCTTGCACATTTTTCGAGTTATATCGGGGTGCTAAATGCCTGAAAAGTCCGAAAGCCAATTTTCTATCTTTTTCCAATTTCATATATTTTTCAAAATTTTTCATAAATTTCTAGCTAATTTCTCTAATTTTTCTATATATATTTGAAACTATTTTTTAAATAATAATTAAAGGGGTGAGTCCCCTGAACCGGGTCAAACCCGGTCCAACAGGGTTAGTCGTAGGCCAGCTAGGCCTGGTCTAGGGACCACATGCATGCACATGCGTGCGTCCCTCCCCTCCCTCAAAACAACTACTACATTAACTCCTACAACAACATCATCCTCGATAAATAAACTTCTTAATTCTTTCAACAATAATAATAAAATATCAACTCCAACAATAGCATCAACCATAATGCACCATCATCACCATTAAAACCCAAATTTTGATAAAAAAATTTCTCAATTTCAAAAATCCCAACTTGGGGTTTTGTAAACTGATTTAAAACTTCATAGTGATTTAAAATAATTGTACTAATATTATAAAATCGATTTTACAGAAAACCCCTAGGTATCCATAGCTAAGAACCCAAAAATTTGAAGCATCAATGTGTAGAATCATTATCTAAGAAGGTAGGTTGATTCCTTGACTTGGCTTATTGATTTTGAGCCCTCGAGGTTCTTCAATCTCTTTCCAAAATGATCTCTGCTTTGCTTGATTTTTTTTTTGTGTTTAACATGCAATGTGAAGCAAAGAAGATGAAGTGTGGGTTTTTATAGTTTTGGTTTTGATCTAGGTGCATAACTCCAATCTCCATACCATCTTGTGGTTTATCTTCACTCCTACTTTCCACTAAATTCCAGCTCAATGATACACATGTTGACACACATATCATGGGTGTGTGTGCTAGTGTGTATGTTAAGGCAAGTCTTATGGTTATTGAATTTTAAATCAAAACTATAGGACTTCCATTTTGATTTGTATTAATATATGACCATAGGCTATGCAAATAATCATTAATTTATATTAACAATAAATAAAACTTACCATAACCTAACTACTTGGTCCCACTACTTGCATTCAACTCGAGGTGCTTTACCGTGCCCAACATTGACACCATCGAACTTAGAAATTCAGGTATAAGGTACACATACAATATACTAAGCATTCACCACATCAATTATAAAAAATACCTCAACCACGTGCTTGGTCAATGCACGTGTCCCAAAGAAGGTCCCACGTCATGGGTCGGTGACCCGGATTAAGGCCAAAATCTAAGATTAGAAATTTGGGTCGTTACAACCCGTCACTCTATCTTGCTCGGTAACAACAATATAAATACACATATGCAATGTAAATTAACATAATTGAATATTAAACATCTCAAATCAAGCAAAACATAACACAAAATCGATTATTTACCTTGTCGGGTGTGTCCTCGCCTATCGGTGGAGTCCACGCAATCTGAGCTGGCTTCTAAATCTAAAAATAAATAATAGTAATGACATAATTAAAATTGAGTCGTTACAGTTCTTCCCAACTAGGAGAAATTTCATCCTGAAATTTAAAATAAACTAGACTCGTACTATGAAATAGCTGAGGTAATGCTTTTGCATAGTAGACTCGAGCTCCCAAGTGAGTCCTTTTAATCCTGTGATATTGCCAACAAATCAATACCTTAGGGATCTCCTTATATTGCAGATTTTGTATCCTACAGTTCATTATTTCAATCGGTTGCTCTTCGTAGGTCACATAAAGTTGACATCTATGTAGTGGCCTTAAAATTCAAGACCACCACGTCATGTGCCGCGGGCTCACAACCCTACTAAAATCAGCTCAGTTGTGTCCCACACGCACCGTGACCATTTGTCAATACAAATTTTTGCTAACTTTATAACATTTATTCAATTTACAGTATAAGTTAGCATATGGACTCATTGTCATATGTTGAAACCTCAAAATATTTAGCGGAAGATTTAAATAAATAAATCAAATAGAGGAGCATTTTTTCTAGTGTAGAAAACCAATTCAATTATCATCACACATACACATACACACATACAAATATATATATATATATATAATTCCATGTCCATAAAAATATCAAAATGGACCTCAAAAGATCATATAAATGTCCAAAGCTCTCATGTACCATAAACCTAACAGAAAACAATAAATATAAACAAACATACGAGTAGGGAACAACTATAAATCATAATAAGTCCTTAAGCTTGTCCTTCCCTCTGCTCGTGCCGGAGGTCTACACTCAGCCATTACAACAAAAAAGATGATGAGTCATAGTGAGTAATCTCAAGGAAATTCATCGAATAAATAATATAAATAAATATTGGAATTAAAAAACTATTAAATAAACATACGGAAGAAAAGAATCGATGCAACTAGGAAGGACCCTCGCATGTATATCTAATAGCAATAAAATCAAAGTGCATGCACGATCTACGTTAGACTAGCACCCTACTTTGGAATATCACACAAGCACCGCCAGTGAGTAAACTCGGAGTGACTCGAAATCCCTGTTGTTTTCTCGGCAACCGACGTAGACCACGATGCACCGACATGGGTATAGAAAAAATTAGCAGTGGGGTCGATATGTGACAGCCCCAATTTCCCCGTGCATTTGGGTAAGCCCGGCCTAGAACCGTACAGGCCCCAAGTCATCACTCGGCAACCTGACGAGCCTAGTCAGCCTCCAATCATTCAATTATACAATTTATGAAAGAGTTATTGCAAATTTTAAGCAGCGGAAAGTAAATAAACTAAACATAAGGGGAAATAACTGAATCAAGGGAAATATAAGAATTCTATAACTGTGGAAAACCCTGAGTGTTCATGTACAATTCGATAAGCATATATACATAATACCAGTCTCACCAAAAATGCCAAGTTCCATAATCCCTAAAACATAAGTATGAAACGATATACAAATAAGCAAAACATAGAACCTACTAAATAGTCTCCAAGTCCAGCTGCTAATCCTCATAAAAAGTCGCCTAAGCAGGGCTCATTGCCTTTACTGCACTCTGCTCAATCTGCACCCACCGTCACAAACTAGACGGTGAGCAACTGAAGAAATTGAATGTAACGCCAGAAGAAGATAATAGTAATTCATGATATAATAAGTAAAATAGTCTAAATATCATGTGGTAATAAAAAGATAGGAATTTAAATAAACAAGATGCATGATAAACAGACTAATAGATATCAATCGAAAGTCAAGTGTGTTCCAAGGAATCAAAAGAGGCCCATAAGTGGTTTAAATCATAGCATAAAGGCGAAGACCTCGCGAGGTCTTCCCGGGCATCGACACAATCGAAGGCACAACTATGATGGGAGGGACTCAAACCCACCCACCCAGTACTCGGTGTCACACGGTCACTAAGGGTGGTCACACACTCCTGTACATGAGTGCCTGCGTTTTATCCCTCTAGTGCAGGTCCTAGTACTTTTGAGACGAAACACTTACGTCGGGAAACACACAACAAGGAATGGAATGGAATACCAATAATAGAGCATAACGAATCTGAATAAATGATAACGAATCACATGGCATTTTCTTACTGGCTTACAAATCATACATAAGCTTGTGGCAAATGTACTTACTTGACTAATCGCAACCCGTAGACACTTTCGCGTCCCTAATGCGTATCCCCGAGTTTTCTGCTACCTGACAAGGTTGGAAACTCTAATTAATGGGTCAAGTTATTACTAACTCTAGGTTGAAACCCAAGTGTTTTTCCAATGTTTTAATGACTTGAACAACTCGATAATTCAATCGGTCAATCAAACCAAAAACACAACAAAACACAATGACTCTCTTAGGTGTTATAACCACACCTATGTAAGCCTAATTACAAGTTTTAGGCTCGGCTCAGTCGTATGTGGGTCATGCCATAGCTTCGAGAGCCGGCGGCATGACCACGACGTCATGACCATTTCACCACATTTTATCACAACATATACACTAAACCATAACCACACTCGTCATGAACCCCGACCAATAACACACGCATATACAAAACCAATATCGTACTTGATGCATATATGTTCTCACGTAGGCATGAACTCAAATCACTTAATCATGAATTCATGCCATGAGTTCTTCAATGAAAGAAATTTAACATCACATATCCTTGAAACATAACAAAAACCGAACACCCATCAAGACCATGAACTATTGTAGTATCATGTTGATGTTGTCTGACATTGAGGAGAATCACTCTAGTATTGGAAAACCAAAGGTATCCACCGACTGATCAAAAAAATGAACGTTCGACATCAAATACATACAATAATAGAAACGCACGCCCACCACCATTGATATAGACACTCCCGAGGGCTGTGGGAACACAAGCAAAAGCTAGGTGAGGTCCCCGACAGCATCACGTTCACGGTGATCCGATAGTGGCACCGCGTAGTTTGAAAATTTTGGCGAGGGACAAATCAACATAAACTACATGAAATCATGACTAGAACCACCCAAATGAATCTAGTTCGGACACAACAAGGGTTGTAAGTCACCATCAAGGACTTGGAGAGGTCCTCGACAGTCCGCATATGTGGTGGTCTGGCTAGCAGCGTCGCCTATTTTGGTGTTTTCCGGTGAGGACACTAAACAACTCAAAACATTTTGGAAAATCGATAAAATAACGAACACCACTCACAAGGCTACTGGTTTTGACTCTAAGGCGACGTCAACATAATCTTGACGACCCCCGGCAGTCCCCTAGGTCACGATGGTTTCCGGCAGTGGCGCCGCCAAGCCAGTCAATCTAATAGTTTCGAAAACATCAACCAAAATAGTACATAACGTCATACATAGTTATTTATACACATACATTGGGGTGGGGGTGCTCTGGGATCGATGGAACTCTGGTGAGGCACCGTCGAGTCATCCCCGACTGGACCCCTGGTGACGGCACTGCCCACACCACCGACTAGACGTGAAGAGGAGGAGGATCTCATGTTCTCTTTTCCAACTGGTTTGGAAAGAATGGCCAGCACCACCACCACGGCTCACATCATCCCACATTCGGAGATCCCCAGAGGTTCCGGTGAGGCTGTGGAGTTGTCTCCGACGTCAGCCACTCGGCCAGGGATGCGTTGTGGTGGCGGCAGTGCACACATTCAACAGGAGAGAGAGAGAGAGAGAGAGAGGTCACGAACCACTGGTGTGTTGATTCCGGTGAGGCCGAGTGGGGTGGCGGCTGTGTGTTAAAGGAGAAGATGAATAGTGAAATAAGGGTTTCATTTCTTTTATATGCATTTTATTGGGTCAAATGACCTTTTTGCCCTTCAACTTCCCTCTCCCACACTTCAAAACAGTTACCTTTATGAGTCTTTTACCCCTTTTTCACATCTCAACATACACACACATCTCAATGCAAATTTCATGGCTTTCCTCATTTGAGTTGTGTCACTTTAACAATTTCTATTCCATAGCCCATATGTTGCGTAGTTAACCAACTCCCACATGAATCTTGCATTTCCTCGGTCAGTATTTCTGCAAAAATTGGCTCGTTGCGCCCATTTTCTCACCACATCTCATCAACTAATTAATTAAATTATTATAAAATTCATTTATTTGTATGTTTTACTCCCCCGTTTACCTAGGCGTAGCCTCACTTTACTAAACATAACCCGAACGGCTCGAGACCCATAAAATACTAAAATACTAATACACACAATTAGAGAATCATAAAATCACTTCGGTGTCGATTCCCGAAGTTCGAAATACTGCCTAGTATCACGTAGCTGGGTCACGTTCCTAACCAGTGCAACACTGGTTGGGTTAAAAATTGAGGGTTGTTACACGACAATCCACTAACACCCCTATAACAAATGTTATGGCCTAGTGTGCCACAATGCCAACACAATAGAATAAACCCGACGTAAGTAAACTCAATCGACCGTAAATAAATAATGAAAATCAGAATAATTGAAACAATTGGACATGAATTCAATTAATCCAAGTAATAAATACTCAAAATGAATTTCAGTTGGGATACTACACACCTAAACTGTGCTCCACTAATGCCAATGCCAATACGCCTAAGTCGCGTGTCAACTACCCATCAGATCAACTTAAACCTGAATTCTTGATAAATCTAATTAATTCCCCAAACCTCAATAATCATTATTCAATACCAAATCATCGCTAAAAACACCCATTAAACCCTTCATATGGGTTTTATAAACCCCTAGGTAAACCCCAAATGGCAATTTATTTTTAAAAAAGTTATTGTTCTGTCACTATTCTGGACACTGCTAGAGGCGCAACCATGAACAAACGCTTCACGGCGTCCTGGGCGGCATGAATAGACATCGTTACATTTCCACCCCCACAATGCCATTTAAAGCATGGGGTGGCGTTTTGTCACTGATCAAGACGTCGCGGGTGGCGCCGTGGCCCCAAACACCTATGACATGCCTAGCGGCATTCGAGCTAGGGAAAATTCCTGGGGTTCTGGACCCCTCTGCTCGTCGCCGCGGTCCGCGCTCGTCCCAATCACTCATAAAACGTCCAAATACCATAAACAATCAAACCACTTGAACAAAACACATCCGAGACTCAAACCCCAAGTTTTCTCGCTAAAACCCTAAAATTTGTTGGCAAACCATAGCAACAACTACAACCACACAAAAACCATCAATTGTTGCATCCAAATCAACACTTGAAACCATCGCAACACCCACCAAACCAGTGTGCTCGATTTCCTGACTTCAAAACCCTCGTTAAAACTAAGAAAATAAGTTTGAAACATAGAGAATGAGATAGATATCGAAGATCTAACATTGTATTTGATTCCCACTTGATCTAGCACCTCCATATAAGCTTCAAAGTTCACCAAACTCTAGCCAAATCACCTAATTTTTGTCCAAGTTTATGAAAGGAGAGATAAAAGGTGGTAACAAGTGATATTTTTAAGATATTTATATAGAAATGTCATCTTTTGTGGGGTTGTATCCTTAGGCTTGATCTTGTGATTCACAAGTGGTCAATTAGTCATCCCTTTGGTGACTTATATGGAGAACTCTATCTCCCACTTCTCTTACTCACAACAACCAAGCTAGTCCTCGGGCATTCCGACATCCCCCACCGAACTGTTCCGCACGTCCAACGCGTACACTCGTGTCACTCACATATATACGACATTTTATATTGATTATTTATCATATTTTATCATTTATTGTGTGTATATGAATCCCCGGCCTAGTATACTACCCATTCACCTCCCTGGTTCCCACATCTACGCGCTACCCGAGGCAAACTCCTGTCACACTATCTCGCTCGACATTTATAATATAAACACATAACATTGCAATGCAAATAACCTAATTTGAAGAAATACATCGCAAAATATAGCAAAAGCACACAAAATGGACTGTATACCTAATCTAGGCGTGTTGAGACCTAACTGTAAGGTTAACGAGTGTTCTGAGTTGTCATCCATGTTTGTAATGATGTCATAAATAATGACAATTAATAATTGGGTTGTTACAATCTACCTGTCACATATCAACCATTGGTTTCGATCTTGACCTAGCAAGTTTCAATATAGAGATGTGAAATACGAGATGAAGCCTAACTAACTATGGTTGTAACTCCAACCTGTATGCCATACTAACAACTCACGCCTAACCCTAAATAGTTAACGAATCTCCATGCCAGTCTCCCCTTGATGTCAAACCTTAGATGATCCTTCAAAGGAAAACCTTAAAGTACATCAAGTCATCCTTCTCGTAACTCAAACCCTCGTGATACTTATTTGTATACTTCTTTTATCTATCTTAGGCAGCCTGAAGCCTCTATCGAATATGCCTAATCTTCTCAGTGTGATGAACGACTATCTCAGGCCCTATGGCTATTGTATCCTTTGGTGTATTCGAATACTCGCCTAATAGCTATTATTGTATGTAAACTCACATAATGGTAGATAATCCTCCCACGATCCTTTAAACCACAAAATTTAAGCCTTGATCATATCCTCTAAGATATGTGTCAACCTCTGTATCTGACCGTCTATCTGAGGATGGTATGCCATACTAAACTGTAGTCTGGTGCCAAACTGCTCCTGTATGTTCTCCCATATCTTAGACTTAAGTTTAGGATCCATTTCTGACATAATGGACACTGGTACACCATGAAGCCCGATGAAATCTTTCTCAAAGATAATGCTTAGCTAGGAGAAGGAATATCTCATACAAATCGAAATGAAATGCGTCGATTTTGTCAACCTATCAATCACTAACCAAACTGCATCATGTCTCCTTGTAGTCTACGGTAGGCAATTAGCAAAGTCCATAATCATAAGCTTCCACTTCCACTGTGGAATGGGTAGTGACTATAGCAACCAACTGATCTTTTGTGCTTAGCCTTCACCTACTGGTAAATATGACAACTCCTGACGTAATCACCAACGTTAGCCTTCATCCCTGGCCACTAAAATAATCGCCTCAAGTCATGATACAACTTAGTCATATTAGGATTAACAGTATACCACGATCAGTGTGCGCCCTCCAAAATGTTGTCCTGAAGTTTCAAAACCACAGGTGTCCATAACCTACACCTATGCCTCAAATACCTGTTTGAAAGCTCAGACCAATCAGTGCACCTCGGATCTGAGCTAGCTTCGACCCACTCATAGAGCTCATCAACCCTTTAACACTTGACAACCCGTTCCGAAGATACAATCTTAACTCTTATCTGATAGCAAATCTATGGTTGAACACTAGCCTCTATCACACACATCACCGATGTTGCCCATAAAGCCTATGCTCATGTGTCATATGTAGCATAATAATCTAACTGTTAATGTCGCTACGGCTTAAAGCATTAACCACAACATTCGCCTTACCCGAATGGTACTCAACGGTGAAGTTGAATTTCATTAATAACTCAAGTCATCTTCTCTATCACATGTTCTGTGGCGGCCCCAAATTCCGGGGTCGCCCCGTGCAACAGTATACTTCTCCAGCTCATGCACCAGAAGTAACTGCCACGTCATTTACCTATCCCATTATCTAATAGTCTCACAATTAATGCTATAAATCCATAAGTAACGGCGGAAGCCTTGTGAATTATCACAAATGTGTTATATTAGTTTTCATTGTCCATCCTATAGTGGAAAACCCGGCTGTACATGCATATAGGCGATTAACTAAACAGTGTTATATACAAGTACAGTTATGATAGGTTTCCCCATCCCAAAATACTACAAAATATCAAAACAATATATATATACCAGCACACGTACTAGCAAGTCTTGACGATGGTAAGTCAGATGTAATCGCCAAGAACCTCCTTACCCTTGCTGGTACCGGGATCTGCACTCAGTTATCACAAAAACCAGATAACGAGTCCAGTAAGTAAAATCCCAAGGAAAACCACCAGGCATTTAATTTAAGGAACCCATAATAGAAGCCAAAAATAGTGTGAAATAATGATGCACTTGTCAAAAGGAAAAAATAATGCAGGCAACTGCTCAAATGGAACATGCATGAATATTAACACTCAGAAACAAATGGGTGTGAACCAGCTACATAAGAAGTGAACTTAGAACAAGTGACCCGGTCGTACTCTACTCCCATGACCCTGCAAACTGTGTCCTAAGTCACAAGTTTCTCCCAAGCGACCACACACCCGAAGGAAAACCCATCGAAACTTCACCGTTCCCATCAATAATAGATTCAGATTAACAAAGAATTTAAAGCTCAAAGAACAAACATATAAATGCAATAGTGGTGTTCAATTGGGTTTTACATACCTCAAACGCGCTCAAAACCCCAAAAATATCCCCGGTTTGATTTTCCTCAATTCCCATGAAATTCTTGTTTTGGACACTCCTGGAATTCATTTATGAGGATTATGGGTCAATTAATTTGATTATATTGTTATTTAAGCTCATTTCTTCATTTCCTTAATTTTTGAGTTCCAGTGGACAATTAGCGCTAATGAGATAAATTAGCGCGCTAATTTATCTCATCACTATTCATTATCGTCTTCAATCAGCGTGATTAGCGCTAATTTCTCCAATTAGCGCGCTAATTGCTCATTTGTCGAGAAAATTTCAAAATTAACATCTTGAACTCCAAACAACTCACAAACCCATAAATTCAATTCCCTTATTTCCATAACACATCAATATCCTTAATTACACCATTTAAACATCAATTACCATAATCAAACATAAAAATCCACAATTTACCAAAAATTTCCATTTTCAAACCCATTTACAAAAATTCATCAAATCTCTCTCAAACTTGATTAATTTCACCACCAATGTCATACAAACCTCATGAATACTAAATCCCACCTAAAATAGAGAATTTAATCCCTCTTCAATTCGTTTGAAACCTAAATCATCCAATAACCCAAATTCTCATGAAAATCCAAGATAAAATGATTTCATACCTTAATTCTTGTTATTGACTGCCACAAATCACTTTCTAATCCAGCTTTGTTCCCTTCTTTGATCTCTTCTTCCTCCTCTTTCTCAAATCGATCTCTCTCAATCAACCTCACTCTTTCAACCCATCTTGACCGATCCTCATGTATATATATACTTGATTTTGATCAAGTGTGTGTACAAATCTCGAGGACAATCTTATGGTCCAACATCACTCTGTGTCACTCCAACTCAAAAACACCATATCATGACACCAATCACCTTAAATATGCATCTCGAGAAGCATCCAAGTGTTGCTGATGTATCCAACTTAACCATAGGATTTTATAATTCCTATTTGATTTAACTTATAACAATTATCAAATCAATTCAATAAATTCTCATAATTTGTAAATAAAGCCACACTAGCCTCACAACCACTCGGCACTCCGTGTTTCGTGTTCGATACGCTTCCCGAGGTGGTCCCACACTTAGTGTAACTAATTTAGTTTTAGCCTAAGGTTATATTAACTTTCCATTAAATTTACTCCTCAACCTTAGTCATGCTTAATAACTTAATCTAATCAACCCACCAACGCCCGGTCTCGCATGCTCTCGAACCCCGCGTTGACTGCCTCACGACACAAACCCCAGACTCTCAACTTGCTCGATAAGATAAAATAACACACACCTATGATGACTTTCACACAATTGATATAAAAACATCATAGAACTTGCCAACCATTAAAAATCAATCAGTTATCTAAGTCAGTCTCAGGTCTGGTCTCTCCACCGCTTCCAAGTGTCATCTGAGCTGGCTTTTAATCTGAATAATTTAAAATAACGGCGTTAATTTATAACGGTCGTTACAATTCTTCCCAACTAAAAGAAATTTCGTCCCGAAATTTGGGTTAGAATAATACTTACCTTGTGGAATAATTGAGGATAACGGTCCGCATGGTCGACTCTAACTCCCAAGTAAGTCCTCCGTACCGTGATGATCTTTGCCATCGTACGAGAACCTTAGATATTTCTCTATTCCTAAGAGTTTGAACCTTACGATCTAATATAGCTATCGGTCGCTCCTCGTAAGTCGTGTCGGGTTGAATCTCAACTGTCGCACGTCAACCATGGGTCGTGGCCCTGTCTCTAGCCAATCTCAACATCGAAATGTGAAACGTAGGATGAATCCTGCTAGCTCAGATGGTAAATCCAATCTATACGCCCACTGCTGCCAACTCTCTCGCAATCGATATGGTCCAACAAATCTCGGCGCCGGTTTCCCTTAATCCCAAACCTCTGTTGTCCCTTCCAAGGAGAAACCTTCGGATAAACCATATCGCCAACCTTATAGCTCGGGTTTTCATGGTATCTATCCGCATACTTCTTTTGTCTATCTGTCGCTCGAAGCCTCTGCCGAATCTGTCTAATCTTCTCTGTGTGATCAACAACTATCTCCGGCCCCACGAGAATCGTATCCTCGGCTCGCCCAACACGCCAGTGATCTGCGTAGGGCCTCCCATACTGAGTGCCTCAAATGGTGGCATTCCGATACTAACGATAGCTGTTGTTGTAGGCAAACTCACACAAAGGTAAATAATCTTCCCATGAACCTCCAAAGCTGTAAAATGTAAGCTCGAAGCATATCCTCCAAGATCGTATCAATCTCTCACCGGCCATCATGTCTGCGGATGATAGGCCGTCTTGAAGCGCAATCTAGTACCAAAGCGATCTGGATCGCCTCCCAAAATCTCGAAGTGAACTGGGATCTCGATCGGATACTATAGAGACCGGTACCCCATGCGGTCGATAATCTCTGCTCGAACGGTTTGCTCAATCGAGGAAACGTGTATCTCATGGAAGCGGTATGAAATGCGTGATTTCGTTAACTGTCGATCACCACCCAAATCGCATCATGTCGCCTGGTAGTCTGCGGTAATCCAGCGACAAAATCCATGGTAATGTGTTCCCATTTCCACCGAGGAATGGGTAAGCATTGCAACAATCCTCCAGTCGCCTATGCTCAGCCTTCACCTGCTGACATATATGACATCCTCGAACATACTCACCAACATCAGCCTTCATCCCCGACCACCAAAACAATCTCCGTAAATCATGGTACATTTTGGTTCTCCCCGGATGAATTGTGTATCGCGATCGATGAGCATCCTCTAATATGCTTTCACGTATCTCTCGGCTCGTGGTACCCACAATCGACCTCGGTGCCGTAAACACCCGTCAGATGTCTCTGCCCAATCAGTGCACTCGGGATCTCGTGCCAAACCACTGAACCGCTCATAGAGCCCATCAGCCCTCTAACACCCCGATACCCGCTCCGGTGACACGTCGGTGCACCCTCATCGGCCCGCAAATTTGAACACCGTGCATAGTGAAATGTCCGAAATGCTCATCAGCGATCTTTGCCTCCAACGAGTCCCATACGTCGCATCTTGCTCACATTGTCGACTCGCATCTACTTAGAGCATCCGCCACTACATTTGCCTTCCCGGGATGATACTCAATCGTGAAATCATAATCTTTCGGTAACTCCAACCATCTCCTCTACCGCATATTAAGATCCTCTGCGTGAAAATGTAACGTAAACTCGATGGTCGGTGTAAAGCACAAACTTCTCCCCGTACGAGATAATGCCTCCAAGCCTTGAGCGCAAACACACAGTACTGCAAGCTCCAAATCATGTACGGGGTAGTTACACTCGTGTGGTCTCAATCGCTAGATAAGTACGCCAGCGGTGGTCGTCCTTCTGCATCAAGCACACATCCCAATCCAGTCCACTGAAGCATCGGTGTAAACGAGTCAAACTCTTCCCGCCTCGGGTAATGTCAACACTTGGTCTTGAAGTCAACCACTTCTTCAACTCGAAAAATGCCTGCTCACACTCTTCGGACCACTCAAAAGGAACATCTTTCTTCGTCAACCTCGTCATCGGTGCCGCAATCATGGAGAAATCTGTACAAAACGACGGTAATAACTGCTAAGCCCAAGAAACTCTCGTATCTCAAAAAGTCTGGTCTCTTCCAGTCAATCACTGCTCTAACCTTATCTCCCTCAACCGAGATGCCTTGACTGCTGATAACATGTCCCAAGAATTTCACTTCTCTCAGCCAAAATTCACACTTACTAAACTTAGCATACAGTCGATGCTCCCTTAACGTCGTTAGCACTGACCGAAGATGACTCTCATGATCCTCCTGAGTCCGACTGTATATCAAAATATCGTCAATGAAGACTATCACATATCTATCCAAGTAAGGTCTCAACACTCTGTGCATCAAGTCCATGAAAACTGCTGGAGCATTCGTCAACCCAAACGGTAATACCGTGAACTCGAACAATCCGTATCTGGTACTGAAAGCAGTCTTCTTAATGTCCTCTTCTCGAATTCGCAACTGATGATATCCTGAGCGTAAATCAATCTTCGAGAAGAAATGCGCACCCTTCAATTGATCAAACAAATCATCAATCCTCGGAAGTGGGTAACGATTTTTGATCGTCACCGATTCAACTTAGATAATCTATACACATCCTCATCGATCCATCCTTCTTCCTTACAAATAACACCCTCCCCAGGGTGACATACTAGGATGAATAAATCCCTTCGCCAACAAGTCCTCTAGCTTGTTTCGACCTCCTCCTGCTCCATCGGTGACATCAGATAAGGTCGCTAGAAATAGAAATTTGTGTCCCTGGTATCAACTCTATAATAAACTCTATCGCTCTAGGGGTGGTAACCGGGTAAGTCATCGGGAAAAACGTCAACAAAATCTCTAAGTACCTAGGTATGTCCTCAATCTGGTAGATGCTCTAATCTCGGGCTCAACAATATTTCGCAAACTCCTCCATCTCCCGAGTAGTCGCTAATCTACCCCTCGTAATAGGTAACACGACGCGGTCCCAATCAAAGTAAACTACGGTAAACCCGAAATACTAAAATCTACCCTCTTCTCTTAACAATCTATCTGTGCATGGTAAGTGACGACCAATCCATTCCAAAGAGTGCGTCAAACTCTAAGTACTCTAATACTCGTAGATCATTGAGTAGCGATGTCCAGGAAACCTCAATCATGACATCCCGAACTATTCGGTTAGGGTAAATCTTATCCCCAACAGCCGTGCTGAGAATAAGATGGGTCTCCAGTGTGTGTGTGTAACCATAACTCCCCCACTAACCGTCCAGCAATAAAAGATAGTGTACTACCAGAATCAAACATAGCATGAATAAGTCAACTATGAATGTATAACGTACCCTCAACTAGTCGTACAGTAGGCTGCTTGAACCGGCATTTGTGCCACCGCGTGCACCCTGTCCTGTCCAGGATCCCGATCTCGTCGAGGTGATGGTGCTCTACACTCATATCGTAAGTGTCCTCGCCGACCGCACCTAAAACATCTGCGTGTCTCCCGCCTCCCGAGTATACGTCTGTCATCGGATCTCGACCCCGACCCGGTCCCTCGACCCTGTCCGGTCACCCCGATGTCTATCTTAGTCTTTGTGGCGGAGGCTCGTCGTTCTTTGCTCGTAGGTGCCGATGTAGTAGCATACACCATTTGCCTATCATCACCTCTCTCGCTCTACGGACGCCTATCTCGTCGCCCCCGATCTTGTCTCTGCCGATCAAGCGATCCATTGTCTCTTCGGCCTGCGTTCGAATGCGAACTACGGCCGGACCTATCCCCAAGCTCACCCCGGTGTCGTAGGTAGGTCTCGCGAGCCAATGCCCTATCATAAACAACTTTGTAGTGTCTCGCACCGATCGCGACTATCACCCCACCAATCCTCTCATCTAGACCTCGATGAAATAATAAATACGAAGTCTCTCCGTGTTTGCCACATCCATGGCATACATCATGAGGTATCGAACCGATCCATGTCTTGGGACCTTTGTCATGGTTCCTTGTCGCAATGACAGGGGCGCTTCTCTCGGCCTCAAGCGCACCTCGGTGGGAATGTACTCATCGAGAAATAACTGTCGAAACTCTGCCCACGTCAATGGTGTAGAATGTGTGTCAGTGTAAGTAGTCCGCCATACCGCTGCCTGACCTCTCAAACAATACCCCGAGAGACGCGCTTGGTCCGCCTCGGGTACCTCTGACAGTTGGTGTAGTCGTCGATGTGTCATCAACCACCGGCCGACAACCTCAGGATCACTGACTCCAGTGAAGTAAGTGGGGTTGAATCTCATAAAATCTTTCACCATCTTCACTGCCTCAGACATCCTACTTCTAGCAGTCGAAACCCCTACACGCTGCTCTGTAGTAGCTGGTGTCACCTCCGTAGTCTCCGCTGGTGTCACAATAGGCTCAACCCTCTCTATCACTGCCTCTATCCTATCTGCTGTATGTCCTCAGCTGGTGCAATCACCGCCGGTGTAGTAGGTGTAACTAGCTCGGCGGAGGTGCTCTCTGCCGGTACTCGTGAACTCCGTATATACTCCATCGCTCGGCCATCCGAGTCTCTTGTAATAGCTCGCGATCGATCGCTCTCTGCATCATAGCTCGTAGATCGGCTACCTCTCTACTAGTATGATCACTCATCTCTCCAACCTCCTGCTGTGTAGTAGGCGAGGTAGTAGGAGTCTGCTCATCCATAGTGGTCTGCATCGATTTGCATATCCGAATGAGTTCCCAATATACGCATGCGTATAGTATGTATATATACAACAAATACATATATCACATAACATCCTTACTCTACCCGTTTCTATTGCTTCCCAACTAAAAGTTCTAGGCAATTCATCGGGTTTCCACATCTAATTTGTTTAAAGTTTATGCTCTTTTTCATTTCCTTTATTTACTTCAAGGCCCTACCGACCTTGCTCGATACCTTGTGGCGGCCCCAAATTCCGGGGTCGCCCCGTGCAACAGTATACTTTTCCAGCTCATGCACCAGAAGTAACTGCCACGTCATTTACCTATCCCATTATCTAATAGTCTCACAATTAATGCTATAAATCTATAAGTAACGGCGGAAGCCTTGTGAATTATCACAAATGTGTTATATTAGTTTTCATTGTCCATCCTATAGTGGAAAACCCGGCTGTACATGCATATAGGAGATTAACTAAACAGTGTTATATACAAGTACATTTATGATAGGTTTCCCCATCCCAAAATACTACAAAATATCAAAACAATATATATATACCAGCACACGTATTAGCAAGTCTTGACGATGGTAAGTCAGATGTAATCGCCAAGAACCTCCTTACCCTTGCTGGTATCGGGATCTGCACTCAGTTATCACAAAAACCAGATAACGAGTCCAGTATGTAAAACCCAATTGGACACCACTATTGCATTTATATGTTTGTTCTTTGAGCTTTAAATTCTTTGTTAATCTGAATCTATTATTGATGGGAACGGTGAAGTTTCGATGGATTTTCCTTCGGGTGTGTGGTCGCTTGGGAGAAACTTGTGACTTAGGACACGGTTTGCGGGGTCATGGGAGTAGAGTACGACCGGGCCACTGGTTCTAAGTTCACTTCTTATGTAGCTGGTTCACACCCATTTGTTTCTGAGTGTTAATATTCATGCATGTTCCATTTGAGCAGTTGCCTGCATTATTTTTTCTTTTTCACAAGTGCATGATTATTTCACACTATTTTTGGCTTCTATTATGGGTTCCTTAAATTAAATGCCTGGTGGTTTTCCTTGGGATTTTACTTACTTGGACTCGTTATCGGTTTTTGTGATAAGCGAGTGCGGATCTCGGTACCGAGCGTAAGGAGGTTTTGGCGATTACATCGACTTACCATCGTCAAGACTTGCTAGTACGTGTCTTGGTATATATATATTGTTTTGATATTTTGTAGTATTTTGGGATGGGGAAACCTATCATAGCTCGTACTTGTATATAACACTTGTTTAGTTAATCGCCTATATGCATGTACAAAGTAGGGTTTTCCACTATAGGATGGACAATGAAAACTAATATAACACATTTGTGATAATTCACAAGGCTTCCATTGTTACTTATGGATTTATAGCATTAATTGTGAGACTATTAGATAATGGGATAGGTAAATGACGTGGCAGTTACTTCTGGTGCATGAGCTGGAGAAGTATACTGTTGCACGGGGCGACCCCGGAATTTGGGGCCGCCACATGTTCAGATCCTTCTGAATAAACATGTACCTCACACTGTGATGATCATTGAATAGTACAAACTTCTCTCTCGTAGAGATAATGCCTCTAGGCCTTTAGTGCAAACACGCTACAAGCTCCATGTCCTGCACTAGATAATTACCCTTATTGGGTCTCAACCGTTGAGATAAATACGTAACTAAGTGACTGTCTTGCATCAACATGTATCCCAGCCTAGTGCCCAAAGCATTAGTATGAATTGAAAAGCTTTTCCATAACTTTGTTAAAACTAATAATGGTATGAAAGTTAGTTTCCTCTTTAGTTCCCTAAAAATATTCCTCACTCCTCTAACCAATCAAACTTGACATATTTCTTGGTCAACCTAGTCATCGCATTGCAATCGATGAAAAATCCTACACAAACTATCGATAGCATCCTGCCAATCCCAAGAAACTCTTAATGTTAGAAACAGACTTAGATGTCCTCTAATCAATGATCGCCTAAATCTTGTCACCATTCACGGATATACCTTGACTACTAATGACATCTCCAAGGAACTTCACCTCAGTCAGCCAAAAAACACACTTGCTGAATTTAACATACAACCTATGCTCTCTTAGTGTCGTCAAAACCTCCTTGAGATGCCTATCGTGCTCCACATGAGTTTGTTGTAAATCAGGATGTTGTCAATAAACATAATGACATATCAATCCAAGAATAGTCTCAAACTCCTATGCATTAAGTCCAGGAAGATCTCCGGTGCATTAGTCGGCCCGAATGGCATGATTGTGAATTGAAACAATTCGCATATCGTACTGAAGATGGTCTTCTCAATATCCCCTTCTCGAATCCTCAGTTGATGATACTCGGAGTGTAGATCAATCTTCGAAAATAACTTGGCTCCTACCTACTAATCTAATAAGTCATTGATCCGGGAATGGGGTAACAATTTCTAGTCGTCACCTAATTCAACTTCTTGTAATCGATGCACAACCGCATAGTTTTGTCCTTCTTCTTCACAAAAACGTCTGGAGTTCCCAAGGAGACATACTAAGGTGAATGAAACCTTTCTACAATAACTCCTCCAATTGAGACCTCAACTTCTTCTGGTCTGATGCAGACATCCTATATGGTCAACTTTATATTGATCGTGTATTTGATATCAACTCAATGATGAACTCAACTACTCGAGGTGGTGGTAAGCCTGGAAAATAATCAGGAAACACATTGGGAAACTCACAAACAATTGGGACAACCTCAACCCTGATCACTGTCCTCGGCTTTGGCTCAACAATCACACTAAACACCTCAATCTTCTGAATCATCGTTAATTTGCATCTGGTGATGTGTAAAGTTGTGGCAACTCTGGCAAATGAAAACCCTGGAATCTCCTTAATATAAAAGGTAACATTCTTACTGAAGAAATATAACTGTGCATGATATGCCAACAACTAATCCATGCCAATTAATGCATCAAACTCCAAGCACTCTAACACTCATAAATCTACCATTAACTGCTGTCCCGCAACCTCTATTATGCAATCCCGACATATTCGATTATGGTATATCTTATTCCCATCAATCATACAAGGAAAGATGTGTATCTAAGATCTGTGTCGGTAACCATAACTTGCCTACATTCATCTCGCAATAAAAGATAATGTACTTCCAGAATAAAGTATAACTTGCATAAGCCTACCACAAATAGATAACGTACCCTCAACAAGCTATCTTGTCTCTTCCCTGTATGGCTATGCAACCACGAATGCAATAACATAGGCCTTATCTCTATTCTGATCTGGATGCGGTGGTGGTTATGGTCTTCAATACTTTGCCTTCAATTGCCAGTTGATCCACAGCAAAAACAATGACATCTACCCTACCCTCCAACATGTCTAACTATATGTCCCTAATCTTGACCCTGGTTCTAATCCTGACCCTAGCTCCTGTCACGGCCTCCCTGGTCCTTGTCTCCGTCGATACTGATGTCTTCGCTGCTCCGTAGGAACATAGGTAATAACATACACCGCCTGGCGATCATCATAACTGAGCTAGCCCTCACATCAATCCTTGTCGCCTCGACGACCCTGATCCGACTGCCACTGATCCCTGCAAGCTCTCTATCCCTATCCCTATCTACCATGCTATTTTTTTTGTCTCTTCGACATCTGCTCTGGTTAAGAACTTTGACCAGTCTAACTCTGATATATCATAGGCTCTGGTCGACTGGTTCTTTGTAACAGATAGGTCTCATATGAAAGGGTTTGGTCATAAATCTCCTGCAGAGTGCGTTCTCAACTAGGCACAAAATGATGCTCACAATCATCTCATCTAATCCCCGAAAAAAATAATAGATCTGAAGACTTTGTCGCTACCACGTTCATGGCATACTGCAACAAGTATTTTTACCTCTCCATGTATTATAGTACTGACATGTTACCCTATTTGAGGGCCAGAATGTCCTCTCTCAGCCTCAGCTATACCTTTATAAGCACATACTCGTCATAGAAAATTTGTCAGAACTTGGCCCATATAGCGGGAACATGATGAGTATCAGATTAGGTGGTCCACTAGACCACGGTGTCATTTTTAATGCAAAAACTAGCAATCGCTCCTGGTCCCTCTCCTCCAACATCACTAGTTTATGTAACCATTGATAAGACAATAACCATTTCTGGCTAACTCTAAGTCACAACCGCCATAGAAGTATCCAGGCTTAAATTGAAGAAAATACTTGACCTTATTGGCCTGACCAATATGACATTGTCGGACATAGATGCAACTGGCGCGGTTAGTCAGCCGTAACTGGATTAACAACCATTGTCTTAATCCATACCACGACTAGCATAACTCCATTCGCCTATGTCTCCGATACTATCGCCTTTGCCGACACCTGAGCTGTGATCAGGGCTATGGTTGACTGTGTGGTTAATGCAACAAGTACAACAATATGTGCTAAAATGCAACCGTTTGAGCTCTCATCATGTCCAGGAGATGTGTGAATCGATCATTCATACTTTTAGCCAAAGACTGCAAGCGTCAGAGTATCTCTAGTTGGGTCGCTCAAATCACCGACCTCTTAGTGGGTAGTAGGAGGTTGTCCGTCCATCAGAATCTGCATTGAAAAACATGCTACAAATTAACCTCGGTATATATATAAGCATACCGTATGTAATATAAAATTAAAACATAACACGTATACAACCCTAAACTACTCGCCTTACTCTCACTTCCCAACTAGAGTTCTAAGTACATCGGGTTTCTACATATAAAGTTTATTAATTAAGTTTTATGCTTTTCTTTAAACATTCCCCGAGGTTTATTCGAACCTCGACTCTGATGCCAACTATGACGGCCCCAAATCCCTAAGCCCGCCTGTTGATGCTCTCGCATGCCCAAAACATTGCCATCTCAAAGCCATGTTATGCCCCATGTACAACAAACGTTCAAAACTTTTACCGCGACTAACTTTTAACATTTTGATATAATTTAAGTAATTCATTTTCACTATTTAGCCTTACAATTTATCAAGTTATTAATGACTTATTCATCTGTTCTAAAATCATATTTAATCATCAAATTAGAGCAAAAGACTTTATTAGACATGATTAGCAAGTTAAACATGTAAGTTCATATTATACGAGCAGCAACCTAATGCGAAAAAACTCGACAAATATGTACCACATATAAAAGATAACCAAATACCTCCAAAATATACAATATATATGTACTTGTATCACACAAAGTTCCCATTACCCAAAATGAAATCAAAATATCAAAATCAAACATACAAGTTATTCTAAGATAGTAGGCAATCATAATAAGTCAGCTAGCTTCCCATTTCCCCTGCTCATACTAGGATCTACACTCAATTATCACAACAAAACAGATGACGAGTTCAGGTGAGTAAATCCCAAAGAACTTCACTAAGCAACAATTTACATAAATAAGGCAATGGAATTCATAAAGCTATTACGTAAACATTCGAAAGTAAACAGACAAACTGTAAATTGATCATCCCATGAATATAAAATAGATAAGCTTAAATGTGTATGTCAAATCTTGGTCAGACTAGTACCATACTCCAAATTTACCCCAGGTCACGCCAATGAGTAAACTCAAACTGACTGAGTTCCTGATCCTCCCGATGGTCGACGTTGACCTACGATGCATCGACATATTTTTGACTTAATAGCATGGGTTGACTATTCACAAATGTCTTCTAGTACATGTTCTATGGTCTATTGTGCCACAAACACACAATGGTGTAAACTCGGCAGGAGTAAACTCAACCAACCGTCCAAATAGTAACAACAAAAATAATAAATTGAATAAATGAAAACGAAAGAAATAAATAAAACAAGTAACTAGTTATTTAAGTCATTCTCGACTTTAAAACCATACATTCAAATCAAAACCCACAATTCGAGTGAAATGAAAATGCCATGAAGCAAAATAAGAAAATCTCATAAAGCTTGGTTTTCCAACTTAAATGGATTTAAGTAGACTAATGCAAAAAAAAAAGATATAAATCACCACGTTAATGTCATGTCCGACTTAAAATCCACAATTCACCAATTTTTTGTCAAAAATTCATAAATCACCTCAACCAAGTTTATTATTTAGAAAAATGGATTAAATCTCATTCATTTCTTGACTTAGCTCAAAACCAATCCAAATTGATTATTAGGATTAAAACCTTTCCATGAATTGTAGCGAATAAATCCATACATCGACCGTACTCATTTTATGATCAACTCCACCGATGCAAGCCTCTTTTAAAATATTATAACCAACCATGTGTTCAAAATAAAACTAGAGTTCATAGAATTCTATTTGAGTCCTATAACTCTTTTCTTAGCCGAAGGAATCCATGGAAGTCAATTAGAAATCCAAGTCTACTACTAAAATCCTAAATCCTTGTATCAAAACTTTGTTTATGACGAGTAGAGTCTTTTTCATGCATTTCATCGAACACAAGGAATGCATTACTTGCCGATTTCATTTACATGTATGGAAACCTTTGAAAACGAAGCTCAAATCGTCAACATAGAAAATCCCTTTCATGGATTATGTCAAACCATAACAACTTAATTGACTCACCGATAAGAATCATTACTATGCAAATTAGTCAAATGGAAAACCATTCTAAAGTTAGATATATAAACAAGGAATAAAACCTTTTGAATTGATTAGTTCTCTTTGACGAAATCAACATTGGTTTTGTTTGTTCAATCCAATCTAGCAATGAAAACCATTTTAAAAGAAAACAAGAACCAATCATTCCTATTCAACAATATTAAAACCATCAAACACAACAAGGGATTCATAAATTGAACTTATATTTGAACTTGAATGTGGTTAGGACCTTACCATGTCTTCGATGTTGCTTCGTCATTCTTAATCTCTTTTGAGTTACCGCCGTCGTCAAAGCCTCGTCGGCATTGACGCCGCTACAATGCTGTCTGCGACCTCTTCCTCGCCGAAACCGTCGTTGCAACTGTATCGCGTCGTCCCCATCGGCGCCTCTACTGGGCACCACTGCATTGAGCCTCACAACGTCGCTACCTCCCTTATCCGTCGTGAATTCTTTGTTCTCCTCCATGGCTGGCTGGCCTACGTGCTCACGGTGCCCCCTGCGCTGTCGTTCTGCGCGCCCTTGCTGGATTAACTGCCACCACCGTCCACTAGAGCCGTGCTATCGTGTCACGAGCTCGGTCTTCTCTTTCGGTCTCTCTCTCACTAGCCACCAAGCTTATATGGTTTGCCACCAAGATTGTATGGTTTATTGTTTGTAGAAAAGGTTTATGACCTTTTATTTGGGCAATTACGGTTCAAGAATTTAGACACACATGGCTACACATTTTTTAACTATTTCATTGCAACCCTTTATTCTTTCCTCGAGTGAAGCAATACATGGATCTAGTGTAAATACACTCTTTTTTAGCTAGATCTAAGGGTTTACACCCTTCCTGGTCACTTTATGACCCAAAACTTCAACACGCTTACCACACACTGTTTTGCTTGACACTTAACCAATTACAAGTAATTTAATATTTTAAAATATCACTGTCGCGTGAACTTAATTTAATTTAGTCAAGTTATTCGTGATAACATAAAGTACACACTGTAACACGACAAATAAAAATAACATTATTTAATTAATTTTTGAGCACGTCACTAATTCACGACTCTTTGTTTTGACTTAGGACCACTAATGCTTCAGGATTTGATCAAATTGCTAATTTAGGATTTCAGGTCATTACAAAGGGTATTTCAAACCTAGAGTTCAAGATTTCAACAATATTTACTGTAACATCAAACTAAGTTGGCCATAATGGCTCATTAAAAACCACACTTTTATAGATAATTAAGCATATATAATATTGAGCTCTCCAAAACATATTATAAGTTACCAAAATGCGTTATGACATTAGAGGTTCTCAAATGGCGACAACGCATTACATGATCCCAAAATGTCATCGGCATAACATACTATCCAAAAAGTCCAAAAAATCGAAAAAAAAGAAAAGTAAAACACTAGAAGAAGCCATGATCGATCACTATCCACATAAACTAGGCCAAAAGGAAGGAAGTAACCTACTATCCAAACATGTTTAACCTAAGATGAAGGTCCGCACATTGTGGTCTCATTTAGCATAATTCCATGCATTGGGGCCTCATTCGCCCGAAATCCAAAAATCTAAATATTGGAGTATCATTCACCCTAAATCCCAGTATGAGGGTCACATTTTTCCTAAATGCTAGCAAATGGTAGACGTGTAACGACCCTCAAATTTAATTGGCGACACGTGTCGTATTTTAGGACCATAATCTGAAAGTCATGACTTTTTCACATTGCTTAAACCTCAGGAGTCAACACTGAAGTACATTTTATTTTTCTGTGATATTTGTTCTATTATTTATACTCTAATGTGAACTTTATATGTTTTAGTGCATGATTTTGTTTTATTTATCGGTCAAGGATTTATGTGTGAGATTCGCTTAGGAAAAACAAGAATTTTATGGCAAAAAGGGGTATAATTTAGGTATTTAAACACTAGAAATGATAATTAGAGAATTATTAGAAAATAAAAAAAATAATTAATAAGCAAGTGCGTTGTTTTGTACGAGAACGCATGACGTGCTAATCGTGAAGTGGTATGGGTCCGAGAACACAAGTTGTGAGCGAGAATTGGCTAGGTTGTGAAGTTCAAGTCGCCTAATGAAGTCATGTTGTTATGTTAGAGTGGGTGGTTGGATGAAAGGGAGGTCACTAGACGTGCCTCAAGATTCGTGCGTTAAAGGAGATGAAGGGGAGTATATAAACCCACCCATAACCTTTTCTCTCTCTCCTCTATCTTATTTTTTCCATCCATTGGACAAACAAAAGTGGAAGGTAGGTTTCGGACTTCTTGAGCTTAGATTTGCGACGAGGATCGATCGACTACGCATAATAAGGTGAGATCTCAACTCCTCTCGTGATTCCCTATGTTTTGACGTCAATTTTGTAAGTTTTCATCGTGATGATTTTGAACGATAATTTTGAGGATTTGTGTAAATGGGTTTTGGTTGAAAGTTTTGGATTAATTGGTTGATTAATTGAGGTTTTGGTGATTTTTTTGATGATTTGAAGTTTGTTGAAATTTTTGGTAATTTTTGGTGTAATTTTTGAATCGGGCATTTGTCGGTGTTTTGACAAAAGGCGAAATGGTTTTTGTATAGTTTTGGTCGTCTCTAAGAGTTTGGGATAGGCTCAGAAAAAGGCGATACGAACCAGGATTTCGAAAAACCCTGGAAATGAGTTCAGGGTGCGACATTACTAGGGACGCGTGGAAGAGTTTTCTCCCAACGCATGAAAACTAGAGGTGAATGTGAGATTGAAGCTTTAGATGACGCCATGGGCAAAAACCCCGGCAACGTCATCTGTGGTGTCCAAACCAGGGACTCAATAAACTCACGCTTTATGTGACGCCGTGAGGATTAACCCCTACGGTGTCACTTGCGGCATCGAGAACAGTAAAACTAAAAATTTTCAAATAATTTTAAAACTTTTTAAAAACTTTGGAGGTTTGTTTAGGGTCACAAAATGACTATAATACAAACAAATTGAACTTAAATGATTGTCGGGCTTTGAGAATTCAAATTGAACGAGTTAGAGAATTGTGTGAGGATCGGTGTTTCACGATTGCTTTGAGATACGTTAGTAAGCCAGTAAGGAAGTGTATAGTAATTCATTTTACATTATTGTTGTTTCTATTGAATTAATACATTTGTTGGAATCCAATTGTTATATTTATTGGCTGAGTGTCTTTGGCGTAAGTGTGTTGTGAAGGTACTCCTAGGTTCATATTAGCTGGGCTAACGTGAACAATTATGCAAAAGTGTTGTCCACCTTCCTAATATTGAATTTCACCCTAAGTATTGGATTATTATGGATATTGTTGTGGATGTTGTTGTGATTGTGGATGGATGTGGTTGTGGATATGTTGTGGCTATTAACCACTTATGGGCCTCTTTTGACTCGATGGACACTCAAATATCATTGATAAACTTGTCAATCTATTTATCATGCAATTTGTGTTATTTTCTGCCTTTTAATACCATATGATTCTTATATTGCTTTATTGGTTATTTATGAAATTTATGTTCTTTTGGCTATACTTTCAATTTTATCACATACTCACCGTTTAGTTTGTGATGGTGGGTGCAGATAGGGCTGAGACAAGCAATGGTAAGTAGTCAATGCTAGGTGACTTCCTTTGAGGACTCTCGGAGTGGTTCATTTCTTTACTCTACTATAGGTGTTGCCTTTTTGTATTGTGAATATTGTATAATATGTTTTGAATACAATGGGTTACCTTTTGGGATTGAGTTACTAGAGATATCATGTATTATCGCATTGTTGTAATTTGTCACCAGATTTACATGTTTATCCATTTTTTAGTTCAACATTATAGGTTGTTTTCCTAATATTCCTTTATTGAGTTATAAGTTGATTATAGTTGATTTCCGTTGTAAATTTCTTGATAAATATATAATACAATAGCTCATTCCTTTAAATTAATAAATTAATGAAGAAATGAACGCGTTAACTTTGCAAGTGAGGACTCGGGGGTCCACGTTGTTAGACCAAGTGTCTTTGATATGCACTCCATATGGGATTTTGATGGCAACAAAAATGTAAAATAGTGCTAACAAGTTTTTTGAATTTTAGAATATCAAACTTTGTTAGGAACATCAAGTTCAAGTCTACTCGTGAAAATGAAGCTGGATAAGTTTAGATTCAGCTCATACAAGGACATAAGAACCGAAAAGCTTATACTACAAGTTGTATAAGTTGTGTAAGGTATATAGGTCTCATCTTATAAGCCAAAGAGCTAAGAATCATGCATTTAATATTTTTCGTTTTTTAAAGAATTTGAAATCATGAACTTTTGATTTTCAATTTTGCAATTTTTAAAATTTTTTAAATCTTTCAAACATATTTTACAACATGTATTTGAGGTGTATGAACTGTTAGAATTGGTTTTGAGTGCACCGGTATGTGTTTAGATGGCTTTGGATTAACATTAAAAATATTTGTAGAAAAGCCCCTACATTTTCATGAAATCGAAATTTTGTTTTTGGGGTTTATAAAATCATCCGGGATGTCTAGACAAGTTTTATGGACCCTACTAAACATGCACAAAGTGATTTCACATGTTTAGTCAAGTCATAGATGTGTTAGGAGGTCGTTTAGAAAAATCAGCAAATTAATTATTTTCAGGCCCCTACACCCAACGCGCTGGCCAAATTACCCAACGCGTTGTGCAATAAACGAGCAAAATTTTTTTAACTTCTGCCTAACGTTGTGCAATATTTTGACAACTTTTTTAAAACTTTGATCTATACCTTCCATTTGAATTTGGAAATTATTTAAGACCCTTGGATCACTAGCAACTATCATATGGGCATATAAGTGGTTTGAACAAGTGTCAAAACCATCAAGAACACAAAACACAACACACTTGCTCACAAATTCTTCAAAATACAAGTTTACAACAAAATTTGTCAATTTTGTTCACAAGCTCACTTGGAACTTTTGAGGGCTTGCATTTAGAAATTGAAGTTGGTGTTCTAAAGAATACAACTAGTGCTCCAAATCTGATTTTTCATAATATACACTTAGGTTGTAAGGTTTCTTGATTTGCTATACTTTTTAGCTTAATCTATATTATTTGCTTAGTGTTTTTGTTTGATATCACTTGTATTCTTGTGCAACTTGTCTTGAGTTTGACACTTATGTTTGATCTCTTTAAGCCTAAGAATCATTTGAACAAGTTTTTGGTCTTTATCTTGATTCTCACATATTACTTGTTCATGTATTTTTGAAATCGCATACACTTCATCGATATTGTCTTGTCGGTTTTCTTAATTAAGTATTTCATATATTCGTTGATTTTATTTGCATATTAGTCAATGTTCATACTTGCATGCATAGGAGTGGTTCAAATCTACGTGGTTTGTAAGTTGTTGTACTTATTACCGCTTTATGTTATACGACACATTTCATTGTATTTATCAACTTGATTGTGTAATATTGATTGTAAGACTTAGTAGGATCTAAGTCAAGGGAAAACCTAGTTGAGGCTAGGCAAAAACCCTAGTAGAAACTAGATGGGACATCCAAATTTGTATTTAGGCATTCTAGATTTGTATGTTTAGATTGTAACACTTATTGATAATATTAGTAGGGGTTTGAACATCCTAACCGAGGAGGTTAGGTAGTAGATGTAGATCATCGGGATCGAACCACTATAAATCTCGTGTCTAACATCCATCTCTTCTACCACCTTCTTCGTAGCATAGCATATACATTTATTGTTGGTGTTTGCGTTATCATTGATTCTTGCTTAAATTTTTAAAAAGGCGATATCCTCTCGGTTCACCCAATTCACCCCCATCTTGGGTGTAGTTTCAATTGGTATCAGAGCGGGTTACTACTCAAAGTGTTGCTAACGTACTTTTGAGTATTTACTTGCAAAGATGCAAACATTAGATTTTGTTCGCATTAGGGAAGAAACTTCATCTACTAGGCCTCCCTACTTTGATAGGACCAACTATGCTCATTCGAAAGTGAGAATGAAGTTATATGTACAAGCATAAGGTAGAAACATGTGGGAGTCTATCATTGAAGGTTACACTCCACCCAACAAAGCTAGAAAAGGCTACACTCCCGAAGAGACAAGACTTGACCTTTTCAATGATCAAGCCATGAATCTTTTGTTTTATGCACTTAGTGAAAATTAGTTCAATCAAGTGAGTGAATGTAACACGGCTAAGGAAGTATGGGAGAAACTTGAAGTACATTATGAGGGTAAATTCAAGTAAAGAAGACGAAGTTGAGAATTCTTGAGGACCATTATGATACATTCCGAGTTGACACTGATAAAAACATTGCTATCGCCATCACTCGCTTCACTAAGCTCTTGAATGAGATGAAGAATCTTGGCAAACATTATGATTAAGAGAACTCGATGTACAAGTTCTTTAGAGGTTTACCTAAGAAATGGGATGTGAAGAAGTATGCTATCCAATTGGCGCAAAATCTTGGAAATTATACATTTGATGCTTTGTGTGGAGAGTTAATGGTCCATGAATTTGAATTTAAGGACCGAGCTAGATTGGAAGCATTAAGCGGGGTGCACGAAGAGTTCAAGAAAAGATATTGCTTTGAAGGCAAATAGTTCCCTGGTTGCATCGATGGAGATCATTAAAAATGAAAAATCTAGTAATGACAATGATCTTGAGGAGGAAGTAGCTATGCTTTCAAGAAAGCTCAACAAGGCTATGTACAAGCGAGACAAGTATAAGTAGTTTAAGAGTGGAAGCAAGGTAGGAAAGTCAAGTGAGACCATATGCTTTGGGTGTGGCAAATCAGGCCACATAAAGCGCAGAATGCAAGTCCAATAAGGTGTTGGACAAGAAGAAAGGAAAGAAGAGTTTCAAGGCGACTTGGGTTGATTCATCCTCATCAAGTTTTGAATCAGAATCAGAGAGTGAGAAAGCAATAATTTGTCTCATGGCACAAAATGAGGTAAATTCTAACAATTTTAATTTAGATGATATTGATGATTTGGATGATGTTCCAAACATTGATGAGTTTAGGAAAGAGTTGGAGAATGAGGTCAAAATGACCAAACACCTCAAAAGAGTTTGGCTATAGCAATTAGTGAAATAGATTCACAAAATAAGACCATTAATGATCTCCAAAGTGACTTGAATGAAGTCCTAAAAGAGACAGACGCTTTTGTTAAGGAAGTAGAGGACTTGATTAGTACGGTGCATAAGTTCACCAATGGTAGAGAGATGTTTGAAATGATGTTGGGAGCAAAACAATGTGCACTCAACAAAAGAGACAGGCTATGGAGCCAACTTATTGAGTTATAAGAAGTTGTTAGATGATGATCGTAGATGCTCAAAATGCAATATGTCTCATGGGGTTGGGAAATGTGCCTTACAAAAGGTCAAAGTGGGTAAACTAGTATGGGTAGTTAAAAATGTTTATGATACTAACTTTCTCGGACCCAAAGGTGTTTGGGTACCAAAATCTAGTGTATTTCCCATTGTGTAAGATGCGAGGAAAAGCACTCCATGGTACTTGGATAGTGGGTGCTCAAGCATACATGACCGGAGATGCACATCAATTCATTGAATTAAAGCGGCATGATGATTTGGAGACAACAATAATGGAAAGGTTATTAGCCTTGGAACCATCGATAACAATTCACTTTCATTTCTTTAATGTTTATCTTGTTGATGGTTTGAAACATAATTTGCTTAGTGTTAGTCAATTGTGTGACAAAGGATTTCATGTCATGTTTGAATCATCAAAATGCATTGTTAGGAATGAGAAGCAGGAAACTCTATTTATTGCAAATAGAGATAAAAATGTTTATGCAATTAACTTTGATGAGATGCATATGCAAAATGTTTCATGGTTGAATGCACAAAGTGAATGTGATATATGGTTGTGGCATCGTAGATTTGGACATTCTAGCATAGAAAACTTGTCCAAATTGACCAAGCATGATCTCGTCAAGGGCCTACCCAAATGTACTTTTAAGAAAGACAAGGAATATGAACCTTGTATCCGTGGTAAGCAAGTGAAATCATCATTTAAGACGAAAGTAACAAGTGATGTAACTCGAGCCTTGAAACTTATCCACATGGATTTGTTCGGACCCACCCAAACACAAAGTATAGGGGGTAAATCATATTGCTTTGTCATTGTTGATGATTTTACTAGGTATATATGGGTGTATTTTGTAGCTCATAAGCATAAAATTTATATGTGTTTGTAAAATTTTATGCTTTGGTTGAGAATGAAGAGGAATACAAGATTATTATCATTAGAAGTGATAGAGGTGGTGAGTTTGTAAATAGGAATTTGGAGGAGTTTTGCGCTAAACAAGGGTACACACATCAACTATCCTCTCCTAAGACACCACAACAAATGAAGTTGTTGAAAGAAAGAATAAGACACTCCAAGAGATGTGTAGGACCATGCTAAATGAGTACAACATATCTAAGAACTTTTGGGCTGAAGCAATTAACATGGCATGCTATGTTACAAATATAGTAAATATCTAAAAGCAAGTGAAAAAGAATCCTTATGAGATATGGAAAGGCCGAAAGCCCAATATAGGTTACTTTAAGGTGTTTGGTTGCACATGTTATGTCCTAAATGATAAGGATCATTTGGACAAATTTGACCTAAAGTCAAATGTATACACATTCTTCGAATATTCCATATATAGTAAAACATATAGAGTATTCAATAGATCATCTAAGACCATAAAAGAGTCCATTCATGTTAAGTTTGATGAGATGAAACTCCATGTGAAGTTGACATATACCTTAGAACAAGTGAGATTGGATGATGAAGATTAAGTTATGAAATCTCAAGATTCCAATGTTCATAAAAAGTTGAAATCTCAAGATTCTAATGTTCATAAAAAGGAAGTTAGAGTGGAGTCCGAATCTAGTGTACCTAAGAACTCTAGACTCCTTATAAGACACTCATCTTAACATATCATAGGCAACCTAAGCAAGGGCAAAACCACTAGGTCTTCACTAAATCGCTATGAAGGGCATATTACTTTTGTATCTCAATTCGAGCCCACTAAGATAGATGAAGCCTTAGGTAATGAGTTTTGGGTCATGACTATGCAAAAAAAGTTAGGACACTTTGTAAGGAATAAGGTGTGGACCCTAGTCCTAGACCTAAGAATAATACAATCAGAGGAACCAAATGGGTCTTTTGGAATAAAAAGAATGAGAAGGGAGAGATAGTGCGAAATAAGGCTAGGTTGGTTGCACAAGGCTATAATCAAGAATAAGGAATAGACTATGAAGAAACCTTTGCACTGATAGCAAGACTAGAAACAATTCAAATGTTGCTTGCTTATACTTGCTACAATGGTATCCTTTATAGATTAAAAGTGTATTTTTAAATGGCTTTAACAAAGGGTTTAAGAAAGGAACACCGGGTTTTAGATTCTACCCTATTCAGCTTTTTAGTCAAAAATGATGATATAGGTTACTTGTTCAAATCTATATGGAGGAACATAGATCATCTTTGGGTCATCAAATAAGCACTTGTGTGATGAATTTTCATTTTTGATGACACATGAGTTTGAAATGAGTGTGATGGGTGAACTAACATACTTTTTAGGTTTGCAAATAAAGCAATATAAGCATAGAATCTTCATCAATCAGGTGAAGTATGTAAAGGACATGCATAAGAAATTCAACTTTGAAAATTTGAAAGCTTGTGATACCCCTAGTAGTTCAATCATCAAAATGGACAAGGGGCCCTTTAGGAATGTCTATCGATCCTAAGCTTTACCAAGGAATGATAGGAAGCCTACTCTACTTGACTGCTAGTAGACCGGATATCATGTTTATTGTTTGTCTTTGTGCTAGGTTTCAATCCGAACAAAAAGAATCACATTTAAAGTGTGTCAAGCACATATTTAGATTCTTGAGCTGTACACAAGACTTAAGACTATGGTTCAACAAAGTTCCTAACTTTAAACTTAGAAGCTTTGTTTATTTCAATTATGTGGGAAGCCTAGTAGATAGAAAAAACACATCAGGATTTTGTCACTTACTAGGAAATCTATTGATTTCATGGTTTAGCAAGAAGCAAAATTCAGTCGCATTGTCTACCATCGAGGACGAATATGTGGCAGCTGAGAGTTGTTGTGCTCAAGTACTATACATGAAGCAACAACTCGAGGATTATCAAATCCATGTTGGTTGTGTCGAAATCTTTTGTGATAATACAAGTGCAATCAATATTTCTAATAATCCGGTGTTGCATTTGCGCACGAAACATATTGAAATTAGACATCATTTTCTTCGTGATCATGTGCAAAAAGGGAACGTTAAACTGATTCATGTATCTATGGAAGACTAACTTGCGGACATTTTTACAAAACCATTGCCTAGGGACCAATTTTCGATAATTAGGCGAGAATTAGGCATGTTTAGTGAGTCCGACCTTTAGGGAATGTCCTATGTACTGTCTATATTGTTTGACATGATATCAAGGTCTGTATGGGATATATGCCACATGTTAGGAGCCATTCCGGAGCCAAAAATGATTTTCAAAATATGAGTTCAGGTTCTATCCAACGAGCTAGTTAGTAGAGCCAACACGTTGTGCAGTGTCACGGTTCTAAGATATAACCCAGAACACCTAGCGTGCTAGACGAATTAACTAGAGCGTTGGGCAGTTCGTGAATCTATTTTTTTAAACACCAAGTTTCATTTTCTCTCTCTTCCAGAACCTCTCCATGGCTCATGTTCCCCATCCATTCGAAACCCAATATCTCCAAACTCGATTTCTGGCCCTCTCTTAGTTTGATTCTTGCCTTCTAAGCCTAGGAAACACCATTTTCACTTTATTTCACCCTTTTGATGCACCAGTTTTTGTTAAAATCCTCAATTTTTGAGCGCATACCAAGTGTTCGATGAAATTTCTCAACGATGCGCATCATCACGATTGGCCTATGGGTCAACTTCTTGGCATCCTACCACTCGCCAATTAGTCCTAAAGTTAACCGAGCAAGACTCCGGCTCATCCTCATCATCCCGGACCGTGAATCTCTCGAGCACTCAACGGGGTACGCGATCAAATAGCGGCAATTCGATCGACTCTTCGACTACTTTACCTGTCGATTCTCCACATCACGAGGGACGTACTCGAGCACATAATGATGGCGCATCCACATCTTCTACACTTGAGTTGGTTCGAGCTAAGCCTATGGACGCCACCATAGTCAAACCGAGCCTCGTCGACCTCGAATTCTTCGACAAGGCGCATGCCTTCCGGTTCAAGAGCTATTGGAGACGATGGAATGGACGCATTTTTGTCGACATAAGGATAAATATTATCCGTCTCTTGTTCGAGTATTCTACTCCAACATGAAAATGAAAATGATTACACTATTACATCACTAGTTGGAGGTCAGAAAGTCGTAATCACTCCTGTGTTTCTTGGATCCGCTTTTGGTCTCTCGGTTCTTGATCCTATTGTCACTGTACACGAGAAAGTTCATTCTTGGCCTTTCGAGAAATTGGTAGTTTTGAACTCTTTCAGACGTGAGGCACCACTTGAAGCTTATCCTATCAGTACACGTAATACAACCTTCAAGCTACTACCGCATCTTCTTCACAAAGTGTTACACAAGGTCATTTTACCAAGGAGTGGGAACAATAACTATGTCTCTCAGCTTGACATGCTTATAATCGAGGCGTTCATACGACACAATCTGATTAGCTTGCCGCATATCCTTATTGGCGTAATGACTTCATCTCTAGTCGCCGCTCGACATCTCCATTTTGCGCATCTCTTAACTCATTTTTTGAGGAGGCGAGAGTTGATCTTGCACTGGGCGGTGAACCTCTATCCGGGATGGACACAGTGGGTGGTGTTACACTACTCGCGATGAAGTACCGTTACATTCGGATAGTGAGGAGTTGGATATGTAAGGAGGACATTACAGATGGGTGACATTATGGCGGGTACGAGCCTTTGCATGATTCAGACCCGGATTTTGACTTTGACGAGCGTGAATATCTGAATCTCAACTAAATACATCATCATGGTGCTCCTGATGATGATCATGAGGCTCCGAGAGATGAGGAGGATTAGCAAGATCTTCCGGTACAACATGATTCATATGAGGTGCCACCACAGCAGCTAGTTTCTCCGCCATCGCATGCTTATTAGGCACGGTACGATATGCCTTATGCCTCCGCATGACACATACTTGCTTTACGATTTGATCGTTTAGAGGAGTATATGACTATGCACTTCATTACCATGGAAAACTCTCTCGCACATCATAGTTTTTCACCTCGCTAGCTTGAAGATTGTATGCCCCCACCACGACCGAGGGAGAATGGTCCTATCTCGTCATTCAACTCATCGTGCTTCTTCTCAGTAGGATGCTTTAGGATCTTCTAGTTAGGGGAGTGTTAGGATTCTTGTTAGTGAGAGTTCCTTTTGTTAATTTTTTGTAAACTTTCTTTATTTCGGCATGTGCCACATCATGTAATTATGCTTACTTTGCATACTTCCATTGCATGATATAACTTTTGTGTATTCCTGAGTTATTTCTTATGAATGAATGTCATTTCTATTTGCCTTTTTCCCTTCACTTGTGGTTATATCTGTTGAATGAATGATTGTGTTTGGGGGAGCAAATATTCTAAATTGCATAGTTGTCCTTATTCTTGTATGCATATTGAAAGGGGAGATCTTTACCCACTTTTTGATGTTATCAAATGGGGAGAAATATTGCTTTGAACTTACAATTATGAACTTGATATGCACGTTAATATTTATCTTTTGGTTGTTATGTTCACATTGTTTGTTATCATTAAAAATGGGGGAGATTGTTGGACCAAGTGTCTTTGATATACAATCCACCCGGGATTTGATGGCAACAAACAATGTGAAATAGTTCTAACAAGTTTGTTTAGTATTTTAGAATATCAAACTTTGTTAGGAACATCAAGTTTAAGTCTACTCATTAAAATGAAAGCAAATAAGTTCAAGATTCGGCTCATACAAGGATACAAGGAATGAAAAGCTTATACTACAAGTTTTACAAGTCGTGTTAGGTATATAGGTCTCATCTTACAAGCCAAAGAGCTTAAAATCATGCATTTCATGTTTTTCGGCTTTTAATGAACTTAAAATCATGAACTTTGTGATTTTCAATTTCGCTATTTTTAAAATGTTTTAAATCTTGCAAACATGTTTTACAACATGTATTTGAAGTGTATGAACTGTTAGAATTGATTTTGAGTTCACCGTTATGTGTTTAGACGGCTTTTGGATTGACACTAAAAATATTTGTAGAAAAGCCCCTATGTTTTCAAGACCAAGATTTTTAATTTTTGAGGTTTATGAAATCATTTGGGATGTCTAGACACGTTATATGGACCTTACTAAACATGTAAAAAGTGATTTAAGAGGTTTAGTAGAGTCATAAAGGTGTTAGGAGGTCGTTTTGAAAACTAGCAAGTTAATTATCTTTAGGCCCCTGCACCCAGCGCACTAGCCAGATTACCCAACGTGTTGTGCAATAAACGAGCAAAATTTTTCTAACTTCTGCCCAACGCGCTAGACACCTACCTAGCGCATTGTGCAGTATTCTGACAGTTTTTTTAAAGCTTTGATCTACATCATCTACATCTTCCATTTGAATTTGGGGATTATTTATGACCATTGGATCACTAGCAATGGTCATATGAGAATATAAGTGGTTTGTCCAAGTGCCAAAATCACCAAAAATACAAAACACACCACACTTGCTCACATACTCTCCAAAATCCAAGTTTATTCCAAAATTTGTCAATTTTGTTCACACACTGACTTAAAAATTTTGACGGCTTGCATTTGAAACTTGAAGTTGGAATTTTAAAGCCTACGACTAGTGCTCCAAATATTATTTTTTATAATATACACTTAGGTTATAAGGTTTCTTGATTTTCAATACTTTTTGAGCTTAATCTATATTATTTGGTTAGTGTTTATGTTTGGAAATCATTTGTTGTGTTCTTGAACAACTTGTCTTGGATTTGACACTTATATTTGATCTCTTTAAGCCTAAGAATCATTTGAACAAGTCTTTGGTCTTTATCTTGATTTTCACATACTACTTGTTCATATATTTTGAAATCTCATATACTTCATCAATATTGTCTTATTGGTTTTCTTGACTAAGTATTGGATATACTCGCTGATTTTATTTGCATATTAGTTGGTGTTCATACTTGCATGCATATGAGTGGTTTGGCTTTAGGTTGCTTGTAAGTTGTTGGACTTATTACGCTTTATGTTGTAAGGCACATTTCATTGTATTTATCAACTTGATTATGTAATATTGATTGTAAGACTTAGTGAGATCTAAGTCAAGGGAAGACCTAGGTGGGAAGTTTTAATTTGTATTTAGGCATTCTAGGCCTGTATGCTTAAGTTGTAATGCATATATTGATAATATCAGTGTGGGTTTGAAAATTTTAACCGGGGAGGTTAGGTAGTGGATGTAGATTATTGGGATCGAACCACTATAAATCTCGTATCTCATATCTCATATTCATCTTTTCTACCACCTTCTTCGTAGCATAGCATATACATTTATTGTTAGTGTTTGCATTATCATTGATTCTTGCTTAAGTTTTTAAAAAGGGATAATCTCTCGGTTCATCGAATTAACCCTCTTGGGTGTGGTTTCACACGTAGGTGTAGGCCAGGCAGGACCCAGCTTTATGGGGAACTGGGGCCATCGCTATTGGTATCAGTGACATGGTTTAAAACCTGACTCTGGATTAACCTTACAACCAGCATAAAACACAAATCAACAAAAATTAGGAATTAGTTGGAACCTAGAGTGGAACTTTATGATCCTGAGTTGAAGTTTTATTGGGGAGTGAGGTGAGTTGGAAAACGCAAAATGTGATTCTATATGTTATATCTATTGTGATGTATTATACTATAACGATAGCCATTAACTAATTCAGGGATTCACTTTCTGTTTCGGATTGCGATGATGGATTAGAAAAAGCCTAGTGATGACAATGGGGCTGTGGGTCCTCAAGTTATTAGTGTTGAAGATTTTTAGGCCTTGACATATAGAGTCGCGTATTAGGATCAGAGGTTAGAATAGGCCCTGAGGATATTGAGGACACTAGTTGCGCCTACATCATCACCACTATCTACATCAGAAGTGTTTGTTACTCAGGAGTTGGATACTCCAGTAGTTGCTACATTTACTACTCCTATGACTATTGCAACCATACTGGAGACAGTTGTGTTACCACCGGTACAAATTGAGGCAGTGCCTATTGCACCTCTTGTTCGACTAATATAGTGCACGTTCAGCAGTAGAAAGGGGCATTAGAGCCACAACAAAGGCTAGACAGTTGAGGGAGTTTAAGAGGCATAACCTGAAGGAGTTATTTGGGGGAATAGATCTGATGGCGGTGAGATGTTTCTAAAGAGCCACGATAAGGTCCATAACATTATTGCGATAGAGGAGCATATGCGAGCCTTTATATCTTTGTCGATGTTGTTAGGGGAGGCCGATAAGTGCCTAAGGCCTGGATAGAGTTCAAGACTCAGTTCAATCCGAAGTATTTTCCTCTTACCATTCTAAGGGATAAAAGAAATGAGTTCTCTACTTTTTCCAGAGAGTTCATAGATGAGTATGTCATGGCGTTTATGGGACGGTACCTACAATTGTTACAATATGCTGAGGTTTCAACATACATAGATGTTAATAGGTCTACTACTTCACAAAGGCTTATTGTCTGAGATTGGAGGTGTTGTTGTCTCCACAGAGCAGAGAAACTGTAAGAGAGCTTATAAGAGGAGTTTTGCTAGGAAAGTTACTTGCGTACACATCCAGAAGAGGTTAAACCTGTTAGACAAGAGATACATTCTGAGGGTCGACAGGACAGGAAGAAGAGGAAGAATAGCAGGGTTTCAGGGACAGTAGAGCCCAGAGCAGTGGTTCTGTTGCACCACCTCCACGACCTGCACAAATGATAGTTATTGCACTAATACCTGCACAGAGTTTCATAGGTCGAACACCATAGGTTACTCAACCTGCACATCAACAATAGAGGCAGTATTCTAAGAGTAGGGATATAGTAGAGGAGGTGGACAAACATAAACCCAAACACAAACACAGACACAAATGTTTGGATAGCACAAACTCAGAGTCTGGTCAGACTCATAGACCTCCACAAGGACGTGGAAAAGGTCAAACACTGGTAAGATATCATTTGGATCGCGGGAAACACTTATTGCTTCATGTGAGGTCAGATTGGTCATTTTCAGATTTCGTGTCCATTGTTGACGAGTGCTCAACCATAGAATCATAGCAGCGGCGGGAGAATGTTCAAGTTGTTGTTGAGCCAGACCAGGGAGCTTCTTGCAACCTTGTTAAGGGTATGTCTTTGATTTGTAGTACTTTGGTGCATTCCATGTTTGATTTAGGTTATACAGTTTCAATAGTTATAGAGGGTATGTCTTGTAACCTTGTTGTATGTTGATTATTTAATAGTTATAGAGGGTCCCGATTTACATGTTCATTTGAGAGTACTAAAGTTCTAGAGTTTGATGTTTTGTTAGGCATGGACCGGTTAGGAGCTTATCAAGCCCATATTGACTATTATGGAAAGGTTATCACGATTCCGTTAGTAGATGGTACAGAGATAAGATTTAGGGGACAACTACTTTATTACTAATCACTAAGGCTATGATGGCCACGAGTAGTGAGATTGAGACATTTGCGAGTGTTATAAGCATTGCAGAGAGACTGGAGATTAGTATAGGAGAGGTACCGATAGTGTGCGACTTCACATACCTTTTTCCTAAAGATCTACCAAGACTACCACCACCAAGAGAAATATACTTCATATAGCTTAGTCCCTGGGACTAAAGCCATTTCTATACTAACGTATAGGATGTCACCTCGAGAGTTGGAGTTGAAGACTTAGTTGGATGAGTTATTAGAGTTGGGATTCATTAATCCCAGTATGTCACCATGGGGTGCGCCAGTGTTATTCATGAAGAAGAAAGTGTTGGACTAAGTGTTTTATCACTTACATACATCCGAGATTTTGATGTTAACAAACAATGTGAAATAGTACTAATAATGTTTGTCAAGTATTTTAGTGTATCAAACTTTGTTAGATTCACAAGTTCTAATGAAGCCAAAATTTTCAAGTTCAAGAGAAATAGAAGAAATGAGACCGGAAAAGCTCAAGAAGAGGTTGAGACAAGAAAATACATCATAAAGCATGTATGAAGTCATTTACATCATTTGGAAGGTATAAGCGTTCAATTCCATGAGCCAAATGCATTAGAATCATGCATTCCATAAATTTCAAGTTTTAAAGAACTTAAAGTTATGATTTTATTGATTTTTAATTTTGTGGTTCTTAAAATGCTTTAAATCATGCAAACGAATTTTATATTATGCATTTGAGGTGCACAAAACGTTATAATTGTTTTTGAATGTAGAAGTAAGTGTTGGGATGATTTTTAGATTGATATTAAAAATATTTGAAAAAAGCCCCTATTTTTTCTTAAATTTGAGATTTTTGATTTTTGTGGTTTGTGAAAACATCTAGGATGTCTAAATATGTTTATGGACCCTACAAAACATGTATAAAGTGAATTTAGAGGTTTAGTAAAGTGGTAGGGTCATTAGGGGTCATTTCACAAAACCAAAAAAATAATTATTTTCAGGCCCCTTTATCCAGCCTGCTGAGCAGAAGACCCAATGTGTTGTGAAGTAAACTACCAAAAATCACCCCGCGCGCGCCAGTCTACCCAATGTGTTGTGGAGTAAACTGCCAAAAATCACCCAGTGCACTAGCTACTCTACCAAATACACGTTATGCAAGAAGCGCCAAAAAATTACCCAACACTTGGCTAGTCTACCCAAAGACGTCGTGTGCAGTAAACTACCAAAAAATTACCTAGCGCGCTTGCCAGTTTACCCAGTGTGCTGTGCAGTAAATTGAATGGTTTTTTAAAAAAATTTCCTAGCGCGCTAAATAGTTTACCCAGTCATGGAGTAGTAATCTGACAATTTTTTACGTGTTGATCCATATCTTTAATTTGAATAAAGATATCATTTTGGACCCTTAGATCATATACATATGGGCATATAAATTTGACCACATACCAAAACAACCAAGAACACCAAAGCCACAACTTATGCTCCTATACATTCAAAAATCCAAGTTTTATACACATTTGGGTTAGGTTTTTTATCACATAAGCTTGATGATTTTCGGAGCTATCGATTCGTCGATCAAGCAAATCCTAGTTGAGTCTAGGTGATTGTATAAGACCTTATGTGGTGAAGTATCTTGTTAAAGACCTAGTTGAGGCTAGGCATTCACTATGCTTACGGGCTTAAGGATATTCACTTATTGGTAATATAAGTGGGGTTTAAAAATCCTAATCGGGGAGGTTCGATAGTGGATATAGATCGGTTGGATAGAACCACTATATATCGTGTGTCTCATTTATATCTCTTTTACCTCCTTCACTTAGTGTATCTGTGAATTCACTTGATTCATTCGACGCATTGCTATTATTCATTACTACTACACTTTGTCATTTAGCTCAACTCGCCAAGCTAACTTAGTGAATAAGTAAAGAAATTCTTAAAAAGTATCATTTGACCATTGCACCCAATTCACCCCCTCTTGGGTGACCTTCAATTGGTATTAGAGTTGGTGTTCTTCATATTTGGATTCACATCCTAGAGCCAAATATCAATGGCCATTATTTTTTGTGTCGATATTACCGTTCCTCCTATGCTTAATGATTATGCTTTTAGGAGATGGAGGATTAGGTTTAGAACATACCTTTAAGCTCAATCACACGAGTTGTGGTGCATTTTAAAAATGATCCATACACTTCAATTAGAGTTGTAAGTGGTGTTTAATTGCTAAAGCTAAAGAAAAAGTGGTATAGGGAAGAAAATAGACTAGTAAAACTTGATGAAACAAGAAATATTCTCATTTCTAGTATTTCTAATGACATTAAGGTTAGAGTTTCATCTTGCGCCTCATCTAGGGATATATGGAGAAAGCTAGAAGAGATTTATAATAATTGCCATGATTTTTTGCCGACTAGTGATTCTCACTCCTTATTGTTAACTAGCATTTGTGATTCATTATCATCTAGTGATTCTCTTGTACTATTATCTTTTCATGATTAGCAAATTTACATTGTTACACATGATGATGATAAAAATGCTCACATGCATGAAGACCTTAGACCTATGGATTCTTATTCTTGCAATGATGACAATGATAGGTCTATAAACTCTCATATAAATGAAAGTAATCATGTTATTGATTCATACACTAACATTGATTGTCTTCATGATTCCTCTCTTGATGAATTGCCTACTTTGAGCAAGAATCTTGAGCTAGATTTGGACAATCTCATTAAAGATAATGAGAAGCTCAAGAACATGCTTCAACTTGCATTGGATGAGTTGATGACTCTCCAAAAAACTTTGATAAGAGTCTTGAGAAGAATGCGTGCATTCTTGAAAAAAACATAACTTCAAAGAGTCAAAATCAAGTTCTTCATGAAAAGCTAGATGAATGGTCCAAATTGGTAACTCATGTCACTAATGAGAAAGAGAATGTTGAATTAGAGCTTACATTAGAGAAACAAAAGTTCTTAAATTTAGATGCTCAATTAAGAAAGTCTAGGAGGTCTAACAAATCCAATGCACCTTATAGACCCAATTGGACTTATCCTAAAAATAAGTTTCACATTATGATATGGGTATCAAAGGAAATATTAATGGAGGCCAAGTCTAAATCTAGAGAAATATGGGTACCAAAGTTCATGATTTATAGAGTGAATTAGACTTACTTTAGAACATGAATGTGCTTAAATGGTAAATCAATGTATAAGACTTAAGCATGATATGTCTTAAATATGATTCTCCCCAATGTAAAACAACACAAAGATAGTTATGTGCATTATGTGTGAATCACAATTATATCCAAAAGGGAGAGTTCATGGATGCTTTTGTTTTTACAAATTGTCTCAATGCATAGGCTAAGTGACTCTATTTCCGCATGCGCAGGCTAAGTGACTCTATTTCCGCATGCACAACACCATGTCATTTGTTTTATTTATAGTACTTATGTAATGACATGAATTATAACTATCTTTGTGTTGTTTTATCTCGTCGATGCATATGAATGAATGAATCTAGTCTTGATTGAATTTTTAATTAAAGAGGAAAACTTATGTATGCATTGTTTTACATTGGGGGAGAATCATAGATATTGTGAATGATATTGATACATATTGATAGGGGAAGACTTCATGCCCATGTTTGTTGGTGTCCAACCATTTTTTTCATGAGGAGATATGTATCCAAAATGGGAAATATTGACATCATGAATTTGATCATGCATGTTTATAGGGAAAGTTTATGCTTTCAATTATTACCTTGAGCTTATACTTGATGCATATTAAAAGGGAGAGCCCTAATTTGGTATTAATTTTATAAAACGAGGGAGAATATATTTGAACTCGATTTATTAGATTCATTCCTTCAATATTTCTCTATTTGCATCATGACCTTACATGCCTCACTTTTTTATGTTATCAAACGGGGGAGAAATATTGCTTTGAACTTGCAATTATGAACTTGATAATGTGCTTAGTATTTATCTTTATTTGTCAAGTTCATGTTGTTTGTTATCATCAAAAAAGGGAAGATTGTTGAACTAAGTATTTTATTACTTACATTCACCCGAGATTTTGATGTTAACAAACAACGTGAAATGGTACTAACAAGTTTGTCAAGTATTTCAGTGTATCAAAATTTGTTAGATTCATAAGTTCCAATGAAGCCAAGCTTTTTAAGTTCAAGAGAAATGGAAGAAATGAGACCGAAAAAGCTCAAGAAGAATTTGAGACAAGGAAAGACATCATAAAGCATGTATGAAGTCATGCACATCATTTGTGAGATATAAGCATTCAATTCCATGAGCCAAATGCATTAGAATCATTCATTTCATAAATTTTAAGTTTTAAAGAACTTAAAGTTATGATTTTTGTGATTTTCAATTTCGTAGTTTTTAAAATATTTTAAATAATGCAAATGAGCTTTACATCATATATTCGAGGTGCACAAAGCGTTGGAATTGTTTTTGAATGCACCGACATGTGTTTAGACGATTTTTGGATTGAAATTAAAAGTATTTGTAAAAAACCCCTATGTTTTTCATAAATTCGAGATTTTTGATTTTCGTGGTTTGTGAAAACATCAGGAATGACTATACATGTTTTATGGACCTTAATAAACATATATAAAGTGATTTCAGAGGCTGAGTAGAGTTGTAGGGTCATTAAGGGTCATTTTACAAAACTAAAACAATAATTGTTTTCAGGCTCCTTTACCTAGCGCACTAGGTTGAAGACCCAGTGTGTTATGCAATAAACTGCCAAAAATCACTAAACACGTTGGTCAGTCTACCCAACGTGTTGTGCAGTAAATTGCCAAAAATCACCTAGTGCACTGGCTAGTCTAGCCAGCGCACTATGCAGTAAAGTGCTAAAAAATTACCCAACGCACTAGCCAGTTTACCTAAGTGCGTTGTGCAGTAAACTTAATGTTTTTTTAAAAAAGTTTCCCAAGTGCACGCTAGAAAGTTTACCCAGCGTCGTTGTGCAGTATTTTGACAACTTTTTTAAAGTGTTAATCTACATCTTTAATTTGAATTTGGGGTTCATTTCCCTTGGATCATATGTAACAGTCATTTGGCATATAAAGGGTTTGACTACATACCAAAACAACCAAGAACACCAAAGCCACAACTTATGCACCTACACTTTCAAAAATCAAGTTTTATACACATTTGGGCTAGATTTTTGGAGCCATCGATTCAGTGGTCAAGACAACATTAGGAAGGTGTTCTAAGGCTTACAACCACTACTACAAAACTGATTTTCGGATTTAATATTGGGGTTGTAAGATTTCTTGATTTACTACTCTTTTTGGCTTAATCTATACTTTTTGTTTGGAGTATTGCTTGAAAATCATTTGTGGTGTTCTTGGACATAGTTGTCTTGGTTTTTGTACTTAAACTTGATGTCATAAACCCTTTAGACTAATTTGCACTTGTTGGGCTTAAACTTGATTTTCAAAGTATATGAAAATTGTTTGAAACCATATTGAGCTTAATCTATATTCATTGTTGTTGGTTTCATTGAAGTGTATGTAAAAACACAACAAAAAGGGTTTTGCACTGAAACATGATTTTCTATAAACCCGAAATATTAAGTGCACTTGTTTAAACTTAATCGTGATTTTTCATAGTGCACTATATTGACTTAAATCATACTTGTGCTTAATTTATACTTGATTTTGTGGTTTCATGCTTATGTTGTTTTAACAACATATCTACAAGGGTTGTGTTCTTAATTTAAACTTATTTGTGACCTGAGGTTTTGATTGCACAACTTGAGCTTAAAATTGCATCTTTTATTTGTGTATCAATTAGCCATTTATTGGAACCAAGTTGAGCTTAATCTATACTCTTCTTAATTGGTTTCAATATTGAGAGTTAGTCTTATAAAAACTTAATTTTATAAGGCATCTCAATAGCAAAGTCTCACTTCCATCAATTCATTTTAGGATTACATTTGGCTTGTGAGAGGAGACAACTTCTATCAATTTACCTTTATAAAACACACTTTCATTGTATTCATTAAACTTTGATTACAAGACTTAGTGAGATCAAAGTCGAACAGGAAGACTTAGTTAAGGCTAGGCATAAACCCTAGTTGAGGCTAAGTAAGGAAAAATCCTAGTTGTGGCTAGGTAGGAAGATCCTAGGTGAGTCTAGGTGGGGAAAATCCTAGGTGAGTTTAGGTAGTTGTATAAAACCTTATTGTGGTGAGACATCTTGTAATAAACCTAGTTGAGGCTAGGCATTCACTAAGCTTGTAGGCTTAGGGATATTCACTTATTGGTAATATAAGTGGGGGTTAAAAATCTTAAATGGGGAGGTTAGGTAGTGGATGTATATCGGTTGGATCGAACCACTATATATCATATGTCATTTCCATCTCTTCTACCTCCTTCACTTAGTGTAGCTTTCAATTCACATGAATCATTCGGCGCATTGCTATTGTTCATTACTACTACACTTTGTCATTTAGCTTAACTCGCCAAGCTAACTTAGTGGATTAGTGAAGAAAGTCTTAAAAGTATCATTTGGCCATCGCACCCAAATCACCCCCTCTTGGGTGACCTTCAACAAGATGGCATCCTAAGGTTGTGCATTAATTATAGGCACTGAATCGGGTAACAGTGAAGAATAAGTATCTGCTTCCTTATATTGATGATTTGTTTAATCAGTTGATGGGAGCGTAGCGATTTTGAAAGATAGACTTGAGGTCAGGTATTGCATTAAATACGAGATACGACCATATCAATTGACGGTCATGCCTTTTCATTTGAATAATGTGACAGCTATGTTTATGGATCCCATGCACAGAGTACTAAGGACTTATCTGGATAGATTTGTGATTCTATTTATTGATGATATCCGTATCTACTCCAAGACTCGTGAGGATCACGAGGGACATCTTCGATAGTTCTACAAACATTGAGGGACCACCGGTTGTATGCCAAGTTCAGTAAGTGTGAGTTTTGGCTTCATGAGGTCAGATTTTTGGGGCATGTAGTTGGAACTAGCGGTGTTTCTGTTGATCCTACAAAGATTAGAGTAGTGATTGTCTGGCCTATTACGACTACAATGACAAAGATTCGCAATTTTCTGGGATTAGCTGGATACGATCGTCGTTTTGAGCGGGATTTTTCCAAGATTGCTACACCGATGACTAAACTAACTTAGAAGAATGTTAAATTTGACTGGGATGAGAGTTGTGATCAGGCATTCTCTACTCTGAAGGAGAAGCTGACGACTACACCAATTCTTGCATTGCTTGAGACAGAGAAGGATTTGGTAGTTTACATAGATGCATCGAAGGTTAGACTAGGTTGTGTTTTGATGCAGGAGGGCAAGGTGATTGTGTATGCATCTAGACAGCTCAAGGTTCATGAGAAGAATTATTCGATGCATGATTTAGAGTTGGTTGTTATGGTGTTTGCGTTGAAGATTTGAAGACATTACCTGTATGGTGTGAGGTTTTATAGCGACCCTCAAATTTAATTGGTGACACATGTCATATTTTAGGACCGTGACCTCGTGACTTGTCATATTACTCAAGCCTCCGGAGTCGACACCGAGGTATATTTTATTTTTCTATAATGTTTATATTATTATTTATACCCGAATAGAACCGAGGTCTATTTTATTTTTCTATAATTTTTATATTATTATTTATACCCGAAAGTGAACACAGTATGTCCTAGTATGTGGTTTTGTTTATTAATCGCCACGAATTTCTGTGTGAGATTCAGCTAGGAAAAACAAGAATTTCAGGGTATAATACGAATAATTAAACACTGGAAAATGGTAATTTGCAAATTTTTGAAATAAATAATTAAATAAAATTTGAGAGCAAGGTTGTGTTAAGGTATGATGTGTCAGGTGGGTGTCACTTTGAGTAAGTGGTGAAATGAGTTTGAAAACGCGTGTTGTGAGCGAAAAATGGATGCCCACTATTTTGGGGGCTGTCGTGGCGGTGGGACCTCCTCGGTCATGGGCTGATCGGAGGTGAACATCCAAGCGACCACTATTGGCGGAGGTAGTCCCTCGAGGTGCAACAGATTGTGTGAGTTATATGTGTGTGTATTCTTTCATTTTTTCTTCTTTCTTCCTTTTTCTTTTCTTTGTTGAGATGTTTCTTTGTTTGTGTGTGGTGTGCATGATGTATGGGGTGTGTGATCATAAATTGTGTTATGTGTGTGTGGGGTGTGTGGCCACAAATTGTATTATTTTATATGTGTATGTGTGATGGTTTTGGGTGTGTGTGTGCATAGTAAAAATGTGTATAGTATGAATCGACTTGTGTGTGTGTAAACAGGGGGTGCACATAATAGTGGGGGTGTTGTGTGCACATAACAATGGGGTGCATGATAATATGTGGGTGTATATAACGGTTGAGGTATGGGGTGTATTTAGGTGTGGTGTATATAGTATTGAGGTTGAAGTCACGAAAATGAGTTAAAGTTGTTGGATGGTGTTAAGATGGGACACAAGATGTTCCTCGACATTCGTACGTGAGTGGAGACGACATGAGTTGCATATATATCAACTTTTCTCTCTTCTCAATCTATTTTTCCATTTTTTGATCAACAAGAGAATGAGAGAAGGAAATGGGGGTTTCGAGTGTTTTGGACACGTTGCGATGTCGGGAATTGATTAATCACGAATAAAAATGTAGGATCCCTACTCCTCTCATGTTTGTGTACAGTTTGGCATTAATTTTGTAGGTTTTCGTTACGACGATTTCGAATGAGATTTTGGAAAAATCTTGGAAATGATGTTTCAGGAACAAATAGATGATTTATTGATGATTTGGTGATTGGTTTGTGTATTTGAAGTTGATTGGGATTTTTAGGGCTTTTTGAAGAATTTTCTTGTGATTTTAGAATCGGGGTGCTTATCGGGGTTTCAACGCAAAACGAGTTGGGTTTAAGGTTTTCATGGACGTCCCAAAGAGTTTGGGATAGACTCGAAACGCGGTGACACGAGCCAGAGTTCAGGAAAACCCTAGATATAGTGTTTTGCTGGACACGCCACGAGGACCCCGTGAAGATATACTTCCACAGCGTCGATCACGACGTCCCTGGCAGTCAACCATGAATTAACGCCGTGGGGATGCCTCCAAGTGTTAAACTTCACAACGCCTCGACGGCGTGACATAATTCACAGGGCAATTTTCTAAAAATTTCAAAAAAATTGGGGATATATCGGATATCCAAATGGGTCCGAATACAACCCAATACCATGGAAATCAACATAATTACACTAATAAAATAATTATGAAAAATTGGGTAAATTAGAAAGTTTTAATTTGTTTACAAACTTTGAGAATTTGAGTGGGATAACTTAAAGAATTCGTGAGGATCGGAGTTTTGCGATTGACGTACGTTATTCGTACGATTGTAAGCCAGTTAGAAAATATGCATTAATTCATTTCCATTGTTGGCATTTCTATTTGAATTGAACTATTGTTGGAAATCCGTTCTTTATTTCCTTGGTTGAGTGTCTTAGCGTAAGTGTTTTATGAAGGTACTCCTAGGTCCATATTAGTAGGTAAGCATGAGCATTCCTGTTGGGGTGTTGTTCCACCCCACTAAAAGCGGGTTCTACCCCGAATATTGGATTGTTGGGCACTATTGTGTCTATCGATTGTTGGTCATTGTTGTGACTATAAATGTGGTACTGTTGTACTGCATAGATATTGACCACTTATGGGCCTCTCTTGACTTTTTGGACACTCAAATTTCGCTGTTTTGATTGCCAGTCTGTCTATCATGCTATTTGTTACATTTTCTGTCTTTCATTACTACATGACATTTGGACTATTTATTTGGTAAATCTTGAATTACTGTTTAGTTTCTTTTGGCATAACTTTCATATTTTTCACGCACTCACCGTCTAGTTTGTGATAATAGTGCAGATAAAGCTGAGACGAGCAAGGAGAAAGAGTTGATGCTAGATGATATCCTCTGAGGACTCTGGGAGCGATCATTTTCTTTACTCACTTTATGTTTTTGTTCTTTTATTTGTGAATACTCTATTATATGTTTTGATAAACACTAAGAACACTAGGAAATGTATCGGGGATTGAGATATTAAGGATATCATGTATGATCGCACCGTTCAACTTGATCACCAGACATGCATGTATTTATCCATTTCTCAGGGTTTCCACATGATAGGTTATCTATTGTTCCTGATTTCCATTTATTAGTTATAGTTGATTATAGTGATTTCCACTGCGAATTTCCTGATAATTTTATAATCCTATAACTTACACATTTAAATGATAAACTAATGACATATATGAGGATTTGAGGCTCACTAGGATGCGTAGACTTCACGAGTAAGGGCTCGGGGGTCCTCGTAGGTCTAAGTCGGGCGGGACCCAGTTTTATGGGGAACTAAGGCTATCATAGGTTTGTTCTATTCATTGTCACAAGAGCTTGAAGGACTTATTCTTGTAGAAGGAGTTGAATCTGAGACAGAGACATTAGTTAAAATTCTTGAAGGATTATGACTTTTCGTTTGAGTATCATCCTGGGAAGGCCAACGTAGTTATTGTTGCTTTGAGTAGGAGTGGATCTGATGTTGAAGTGGTAAAGTGTCATATGACTCACGAGTATGCGTTACTCGAGCAGTTCGAGATGATGAGTTTAGTTGATAGATCGGCTATAACCAGGACAAAGATTTGTGGTCAGATGAGGATGCACACTATTTCACTTAGGTGGTTCTTGAGGAACAACAGACTGATGAGTTGTATCAGCGGTTCAGTGAGATGGCTGATAGTTCAGATTATCCAGACTAGAGTCGGTTGATAGACGCATGTTTGATGTATGAGGGTGACTGTGGATTCCATTAATGGCTAATTTGTGCACTGAGATATGTCAAGAGGCTCACCGTTTGCTTTTTTCAGTTCATCCTGGTCGAACCAAGATGTATATTGATATGCGATGTCTCTATGGGTGATCGGGGATGAAAATCGATGTTTCAAGTATATACGAGTGTGTGAGATATGCCAGCGTATGAATGGCGAGCATAGGTGACCTGGAGGATTATTGCAGCCTCTTCATATTCCACAGTGGAAATGGGAGCACATTGCTATGGATTTTGTCAATGGTTTGCCTCGATCTCCTTGCGAACATGACAATATTTGGGTAATTGTGGACATGACTAACAAAATTTGCACATTTTATACCGGTATCCACTATACATAGGGTTAATAGATTGAGCATTCTCTATGAGCTTGAGATAGTCAAATTACATGAAGTTTGTTGTCGATTATGTCAGACAGAGGACCATAGTTTACTTCGTTGTTATGGCAGAGTATGCAGGCTTAGTTTGGCACCAAACTTGATTTAAGTACAACGTACCATCCACAAACATACGTGATAAGTTGGTATTTATAGGATTTATTGCCTATTTTAGTATAATTTAGTATGGAAGTTTATAAAATATATATCTAATTATTTTTACTTTTCATTTTTAGGTGAAACGGAGTGCACGGTTGAATCCGGGGCGGAAAAATACTCAAAATAGAGTATTTACTTGCATTAATTGGATACCGGGAGAGTTAGTTTCGAAATATACGCCGAAAGTGGGATAAATGTACACAGTTGCCCGCCACGTGTCACTCCGCGACTGGTCCAGCAAGGCGCATTTTCACCTTCCAGCCTATCACAGATCGCCATGTGTCACGGTCACCTCTCACGCACGTCACCGCCTCTCCTCTTCTCCAATCACGTTGCGCCACGTCGGGTGGTCAACAACACTCCACCAATCATCTTCCGACACGTCGGCAAAGCTGAGAAAAATGCCCAATGACAGCCTGACACGTGTCAAGGACGAAAATACACCAAAAAATAGTTTTCTCTCTCTTCCATACACCAATTTTAGTAGTTTTACACATTAGGAATTTAGGTGTAAATAGAACATCTATTATTCATTAAAGGGGGCTCTCAACTCTCTCTCTCTGCATTATTTTGTGAGTAGCCATGTCCGGCTAATCAAGCCATTGCCTAGGTCGATGGTGAAGCAATTCAGGATTATGGATTCATGGCATAACTTGTGAGATCTATTATTTTATTATTTAATTTAATTTAATTTCTTTTATTTCATTGTTGTTGATTTTAATGAATATGGTTTAAACTTAGGGTATGTATGTGGCCAGTGCATGCTTTTAGGTGGATAATCTATTGTTAATTGACTCATTAATATTCGTGATTGTACTTTTGAGACAATATAAGTAACAAACATTCACCCGATTGCCGTCAAAACCTTTCGGTTCTTGAGTGTGTAACAATTGAATCTAGGTTAAATCGGGAGCGGACGCGATCCGGTTATCTAGGATTAGTATTCCCATAGAACTTTATTACTGCGGTTAATGTGTTAAATCTTATGGCGGATGTCTAGGGTTATACATTAATTAGGGAAGTAGTTAGTGGCGGATGTCCTAGCTATCGAGATTAGGGGAATTAGGAATTTCTGGCGGATGTCAATTTTCCATAGCTAATCTAGGGGAACTTGAATTAATAATTATTTTGGGGAAGATTGACGACCATGGTATGCCATTGAATCTTGATCTTGTCTTGTGGAACCATAGACCTAGGTATTTAAATTAGTTGTTCGTAGTCGTAGATATTTATTTTAGTTATTATTTTATTAGTAATTAGATTAATTAATTTAGTTATTTTCTCTAAACTCCCATTCTCCTTTCTTTTAGAACCTTAGAAAGACTACCAATCTCTGTGGGATCGACCCTTTGCCACTATCTGCAAATAGTTGGTTTAAGAAAATATTTTATTGACGCGTTCGGCGCGCGTCATATTTTGGCGCCGTTGCCGGGGATTGGTTTTTCTTTCTTTGGTTTTATTTATTTATTTATTTATTTGTAGTCACTTTACACCTTTGTCTCTTGCATGTTTGCAGATAACTCCACGATGGCCTCCTATTCCGACAATTATAGTCAATTCAAAGACTCATACTATAAAAGTATGAATGGGGTAGGTATATCAAATTATGGTCATGAATTTTCTAATTGGCCTTCTTTTGTGCAACAGGTTGAGGTTTGTGGAATTTGCGGAGATAATACTCATCCTACCGATGTTTGTCCTTACGAGCCTGAATATGAGAGTTATCCTTATTGGGGTAATGCATCACCACAACCCGACTTGAGTTATCCCTTTTCGAGCCCACTGACTCCTCGACAAGATGAGCAATCTCTTGAAGATATGTTCAAAGAATACTCATCTGCCAATCAAAGGCTCCATCAAGACATCTTACAATATAAGGAAAACATGGAACAACACTTTAAAGACATAAATTCGAACCTTCAAAGTATAGAAACTCTCACTAGTAAAATGAATGACACACTTAATAGAATGCTTGAAGAAGAAGAGTTTCCCATGCTATTAAGTTATGATGAACAAGAGACTTTGAAGGATGTCACATTGATGAGTGTTGAGGCAAATGAACATGCCATGAACGAGTACTTTGCTATTGATGGACTTACACCTTGTATATATGAGTATTGGAGTGATCACGAAGAGTCAGAAGAGGAACTTGAAGTGTCTCAATCAGAGTCGGAGATCGTTATGGCACAAACTTACGAAGAAGAAGCCGAAAAAGAGATTAAACTCACTTTAACAAGGCCGGAGGATCTACATCAAGAGAGCAAGGATGACCAATCCTTTGTATTGGTCAACTCACCCACCCTCCCGTATATATTTGATGATTTTGAGATGGAGGTGGACGAAAAGGAGCGTTCGAAGACTTTTTGGACGATCCAGAAATTATAGATTCATATGTTTTAGAAGTCCCGGATACGCTCCCATTTCTGAACAAGGGCGTATCTGTTTCACTGCCCAATGCTAAAGGAGAGAGTATCATTCTTGGATACTCATTATTGGAAGGCATCACGTGAAGACAACATACGCGAAGTCGAGCCAAAGACTTTAAACAAAAGCGCTATTGGGAGGCAGCCCAAATTTTGATAAGTATTATTTAGTTTTTTATTTTTTATTTTTTATTTTTATTTTTTTTATGCATGAACTTATATCATTTCCTTCTTCTTATCACTATCATGTTCTTTCACCATTTTTGTTTATTTTTGTGCATAGACCACTTGACTTGTTTTGAACCTTGAAGACAAGGTTCGGAAGAAGTTTGGGGGTATTTTAGGGATTGTGGATAGTGTTGGATGGATTTTCTTGCTAAAGACCGCAGGTATGATTATTACTTTTTTAAAAAATTATGCGGTTGAAGGATGGTAATGGTGGTGTTATTCCCATTCTTTTATTCTTTCCATATCTTTTTTCTTCTGTCATTAATACTTCCATTTTCCATTTCACTAGGATATGATACATTTTCATGCATGCATTTAGTATAGTTTTATTAGGAGTAGACATGTGTCTATCTATGTTTATTCTTGCATGTAGACTTTACATAGTTGCATATGTTGCATTTAGAGTCACCCAAAACTTTGCTTCATGCCTTTGATTGTGGATGAGTATATTATGGTTGCTTTTTTACTTGAAACTCAGGAAAAATTAGGAGAAACATTTAATCAAGTCGTAGCTCAGCATTTTTATGATTTCATGATTAGGGACTTAGTATGATGTTAAACTTTGTGCTAGATACCAAAATGAGTAGACGGTCAGATTTGTGCAAGTAATAGTGCTTTAATTCTTATTTGATAATCTTTTTAATTATAGTGAAAGTGAGAACGGCTAACAGGAGTTTTCTTAATATAGAGAGTCCCACAGGATTCCATAGGAAATGGAGCAGGGAATCTTGTGCTGAGAAAAAGTGAGAAAATCGGTCCATAGGAAATGGAGCAGGGACCGTACTACTTGAAAAAATATTATGGAGAAAAAATTAGAGTGTATTTATTGAATAAATAAAGGCGAAAGTATATGAAAACTCCTCAAATAAACAAGATTTAGCTCGAGTGCTTTTACTAGATTAAGTGAGATTTTAAACTTGCATGCTTGAATTTATAGACCAAGAAAACTCATGAGTAGTTGATGGGCTTTGTTTTGACTAAATCTATGTCTTTAAAGTGTGATCTTAAATGTGTTTGAGTTGCGAGTTTTGACATATCATAACTCTGAAATTTCTTGAGTGGCTTGTTACTTGGCGACTATGTAAATCAAAGGTACTCCATGAATTTTGAATCGGGTATAGGAATAAGTACAGGTATGAGTTTAAGTTTAGGTTTAGGATTAGTTTAGTTAATGCATTAGGAGTTTAGTTTAGTTTGTGTTGTCAAATATACCTTTGCTCGGACGTGCAAAGTCTTAAGTTTGGGGGTATTTGATAAGTTGGTATTTATAGGATTTTATTGCCTATTTTAGTATAATTTAGTATGGAAGTTTATAAAATATATATCTAATTATTTTTACTTTTGATTTTTAGGTGAAACGGAGTGCACGGTTGAATCCGGGGCGGAAAAATACTCAAAATAGAGTATTTACTTGCATTAATTGGATACGGGAGAGTTAGTTTCGAAATATACGCCGAAAGTGGGATAAATGTACACGGTTGTTCGCCACGTGTCACTCCATGACTGGTCCGGCAAGGCGCATTTTCACCTTCCAGCCTATCATGAGATCTCCATGTGTCACGGTCACCTCTCACGCACGTCACCGCCTCTCCTCTTCTCCAATCACGTTGCGCCACGTCGGGTGGTCAACAAGACTCACCAATCATCTTCCGACACGTCAAGCACAGCAGAAAAATGCCCAATGATGACGACACGTGTCAAGGACGAAAATACACCAAAAAATAGTTTTCTCTCTCTTCCATACACCAATTTTAGTAGTTTTACACATTAGGAATTTAGGTATAAATAGAACATCTATTATTCATTAAAGGGGGCTCTCAACTCTCTCTCTCTGCATTATTTTGTGAGTAGCCATGTCCGGCTAATCAAGCCATTGCCTAGGTCGATGGTGAAACAATTCAGGATTATGGATTCATGGCATAACTTGTGAGATCTATTATTTTATTATTTAATTTAATTTAATTTCTTTTATTTCATTGTTGTTGATTTTAATGAATATGGTTTAAACTTAGGGTATGTATGTGGCCAGTGCATGCTTTTAGGTGGATAATCTATTGTTAATTGACTCATTAGTATCCGTGATTGTACTTTTGAGACAATATAAGTAACAAACATTCACCCGATTGCCGTCAAAACCTTTCGGTTCTTGAGTGTGTAACAATTGAATCTAGGTTAAATCGGGAGCGGACGCGATCCGGTTATCTAGGATTAGTATTCCCATAGAACTTTATTACTGCGGTTAATGTGTTAAATCTTATGGCGGATGTCTAGGGTTATACATTAATTAGGGAAGTAGTTAGTGGCGGATGTCCTAGCTATCGAGATTAGGGGAATTAGGAATTTCTGGCGGATGTCGATTTTCCATAGCTAATCTAGGGGAACTTGAATTAATAATTATTTTGGGGAAGATTGACGACCATGGTATGCCATTAAATCTTGATCTTGTCTTGTGGAACCATAGACCTAGGTATTTAAATTAATTGTTCGTAGTCGTAGATATTTATTTTAGTTATTATTTTATTAGTAATTAGATTAATTAATTTAGTTATTTTCTCTAAACTCCCATTCTCCTTTCTTTTAGAACCTTAGAAAGACTATCAATCTCTGTGGGATCGACCCTTTGCCACTATCTGCAAATAGTTGGTTTAAGGAAATATTTTATTGACGCGTTCGGCACGCGTCAATACGGATAGTCCGTGAAACTGATTCAGGTGTTAGAGGATATGCATAAGATGTGTGTACTAGAGTATGGAGGGATCTTGGGAAGAGTACCTTCATTTTTATGAGTTTGTTTACAACAGTTTTCAGGCTAGTATAGGGATGGCACCGTTTGAGGTGCTATATGGTAAACCTTGTAGATCAACATCATGTTGGGCAAAGCCTGAGGATGCAGTGACAGTTGGGCCAAAGGTTGTTATTGATCATACTGAGAAGGCACGATAGATTCGTTAGAGACCGAAGGGTGCTCAGGAGAGATAAAAAAGTATTATGACAAGTATCACGACGAGGTACAATAAGATGAGGGGGCCTATGTCTTTTTGAAGTTTTCGCCTCTAAAGGGTCACAAGAGGTTCAGAATCAAGGAAAGCTTGCGCCTAGGTTTATTGGCCTATTTAGGATTGTAAAAAGATTCGACAAGGTTGCTTATGAGTTGGAGTTGTCGCCTCAATTCGTAGGAGTTCATCCAATTTTCCATATTTCTATGCTTCGACTAGAAAGTTAAGCGAAGGACGGCGACTGACTGTAGAATTGCATCAGATTGACTTGCGAGATGATATTAGTTATGAGGAGCAGCCGATTCAGATTGTGGATAGGAAGGTCAAGATTTTGAGGAACAACGAGATACCGTAGTACTCGTAATGTGGCAGTTCCATGGAGACGAGGAGTTGACCTAGGAGTTAGAGTCCTTTGTGCGCAAGTATTTTCCTCATTAGTTTGATTCTAGTAAGTTGTTACTTTGACTTAATTAATAGATTAATTTCGAGGAAAAAATTCTAATAAGTTGGGAAGACTGTAATGACCCTCAAATTTAATTGGTGACACATGTTGTATTTCAGGATTGTGACTTGACAATTGTGACTTGTCATATTGCATAAGCCTCAAAAGTTGACACTGAAGTATATTTTATTTTTTTATGATGTTTGTACTATTATTTATACTCAAATATGAACTATGTATGTCCCAGTATGTGATTTTGTTTTATTTATCGTCACTGATTTGTGTATGAGATTCGCCTAGGAAAAATGAGATTTTTATGGCAAAAGGAAATTATTCATGTATTTAAACACCGAAAATGATAATTAGAGAATTATCAGAAAATAATAAATAATTGATTAATATGCGAGTGCATTGTTGTGTACGGTAACGCACGACGTGCGAGTCGTGAAGTGGTACGGACTTGAGAACTCGAGTTGTAAGCGAGAATTCTCTAAGTTGTGAAGTTCAAGTCACCTAATAAAGTCACGTTGTTGTGTTAGAGTGGGTGGCTAGATGGAATTAAGGTCACTAGATACGCCTCGAGATTCATGCGTTGGATGACATGAAAGGGGAGTATATAAACCTATCCCATCACCTTTTCTCTCTCCTCTATCTCATTTTTTCCTTCATTTGAATGAATGAAAGTGGAACATGGGTTTCGAACTTCTCGAGCTTGGATTCACGGCAAGGATCCACCGATTAAGCGTAATAAGGTGAGATCTCGACTCCTCTCGTGATTACCTATGTTTTGACGTCAATTTTGTTAGTTTTCGTTGCAATGATTTCGGACGATAATTTCGGGATTTGTGTCAATGGGTTTTGGTTGAAAGTTTTGGATCAATTGGTTGATTAAGTGAGGTTTTGGTGATTGTTTTGATGATTTGAAGTTTGTTGCAATTTTTGGTAATTTTATGTAATTTTTGAATTGTGCGTTTGTTGGGGTTTCAACACAAGGAGAAATGGTTTTTGTATAGTTTTGGATGTCCCTATGAGTTCAAGGTGTCATGTCGTGAGGGACGCCGTGGAGAGTATTCTCCCACGGCGTGAAAACCAAAGGCGGATGTGAGATTGACATTTTAGATTATGCCGTGGGCAAATGGTGACTTCATCTGCAGCATCCAAACTAGGGACTCAATAAACTCATGCTTTATGTGACGTTGTGGGGATTAACCCCTAACGGCATCACCTACGGCTTATGGAACAGTAAAAACATAAAATTTCAATTAATTTTCAAGACTCTTGGGAAACTTTGGGGGTTTATTTAGGGACATGGAATGACTCTAATACAAACAAATGAGGCTTAAATGATTGCCAATCTTTGAGAATTTGAATTGAACAAGATAGAGAATTAAGTGAGGATCGGTGTTTTGCGATTGCTTTGAGGTACATTAGTAAGCCATTAAGGAGGTGCATAGTAATTCATTTTACATTATTGTTGTTATTATTGAATTGATCCATTTGTTGGAATTCCATTCTTATATTCCTTGGTTGAGTGTCTTTGGCGTAAGTGTGTTGATAATTCATTTAATATGCATTATTTACCATTTGTTTATGTGTGTTTTTATGTCAAAGTCTCCAAAATACCACTAAATTTATATTCATCTCTTACTTTTAGGTGAATCCGATGTCACGGTTGAAATCGAGGCAAAAAAATACTCAAAATAGAGTATTTACTTGTAGTAATCGGATGTCGGGGTTTTCTCGTAATAGAGTATTTAATTTTGCCACGTGTTGGGATTTTGTTGGTCCAGTTGTGTCTCACATTGTTTCCACTAATCACGCACCACGTGTCATGCCAATCAATTGTTTCCACCAATCGCGCACCATGTGTCACGCCAATCAGCTGTTTCCACCAATCATGCACTGCCATGTGTCGCACCAGCATGTCACCAACACCTTCCTCAACCAATGAGCTTCTGACACGTCAGTAGAGCACAGTTTTTGACCAATCAGAGCATGACAAGTGTCTTGAACCTGCACAAAATGCCCAAATCAATCCCGATGCACAAATCATGCCATTAATCATAAAAACATTCAAACAGGCATAAATCACTTCAGCCGTTACAAAGACACATCTATAACTTGGGGTTTAAGAGATTGGTAGAGGCATCCTTTGTTCGGAGAAGAACACACGGAGGCGAAAAACATATTATTTTAGGGTTTTTGTGTCTTTCTTTAATAAAAAGAACGCGGTGTATTACTTCAATTATGTCCAGCTAATCCTTTGGGGATTCAAGCCGGAGACCGATCGCGGCTATTCTATGACTTTCTAATCGCTGTAAGATCTATTTATTCTTTAATTTCACTGATTGATTGTTGTTTTCTAGTTTCTTTGGTATTGTTCTTATTATTATAGTCGATTACTTGATTGATGTGAAGGGCCCTCGCATTAGTTGTAGTTTGACACCTATCGCCATCGAGTCGAATGCATACGTAATCGTGTAATAGACTCGTATTTGTGCAAGAAGCCGCTCTGCTTGCGTTAATCCCTCACAGAGTTTTAGACCATGTATCTCAGAAACATAGGTTGAATCGGACACGCTTGTTGTACCGGTTATCTAGGTGTAGTGTTCTCATGAATCACGAATTAAAACGATCATCATGTTCAACCCAAGGTACGTGCTTAGGGTTATGTGAATTGACTAGGGTAATAGTTAGAGGTCTTACCTTAACTATCGGTAATAGAACTAGGAATTCACGTCTTACGGGATTCTATAGCTACACTAGATCGTGACATTCAATCTATCTTTATTTAGGTCAATGATCAGTGTATTTGTCATATGATAGTTGTGTGAAGTTGATGGTTTGGATCATTTTTCTTACCAAATTCTCTACTTCTCTACTTGTTATTCTTGCTTACTAACTTTCTTGTCATCTCCTAAAGGAATAACTTGGTTCTTATAGTTCGATCCCGCCTTTATCACTACTACAAATCCATTGTAGGATCCGGTATATATTAATGGGATATATATTTAGCACGTTCGACCCGTGACCATGTGTCGTGAATGTACTCTTGGGTTCATATTAGCTGGGCTAATGTGTACACTTCTGCAAAAGTGTTGTCCACCCACCTAATATTGAGTTTCATCCCGAATATTGGATTGTTGTGGATATTGTTGTGGAAGTGGTTGTGATTGTGGATGGATGTGGTTGTTGATTGTTGTGGATATGTTGTGGTTATTGACCACTTATGGGCCTCTTTTGACTCGATAGATACTCAAATATCATTGATATACTTGTTAGTCTGTTTATCATGCAATTTGTATTATTTTCTACCTTTCAATAATGCATGATTCATAGAATGCTTTATTGGTTATTTATGAATTATTGTTTATGTTCTTCAGGCTATACTTTCAATCTTATCACGTACTCGTTGTCTAGTTTGTGACTGTAGGTGCAGATAGGGTTGAGACAAGCAAGGGTAAGGAGCCGATGCTAGGTGACTTCCTCTAAGGACTCTTGGAGCGGTTCTTTCCTTATTCCACTGTAGGTGTTGTTTTTTGTATTGTTAATATTGTATATTATGTTTTGAGTACAATCGTGTTCCTTTTGGGATTGAGTGACTAGAGATATCATGTATTATCACATTGTTGTACTTTGTTACCAGATTTAGATGTTTATCCATTTTTAGGGTTTCCACATTATAGGATGTTTTCCTGATATTCCTTTATTGAGTTATTAGTTGACTATAGTTTATTTCCGCTACAAATTTCTGATAAATACATAATCCAATAACTCACACCTTTAAATTGATAAATTAATGAAGAAATGAGGATTTGAGGCTGATTAGGATGCGTTGACTTTGCGAGTGAGAACTTGAGTGTCCACGTAGCTCTAGGCTGGGTGGGACTTAGTTTTATGTGGAACTGGTGCCGCCATAAGATGTGTCCAGAAGACGATGCACCATTAGTGCAACAAGCTAAACAAGGCGGGTGTAATCAAAAGGAATTCACAAGTTAGATTGTATAGTGAAGTATTCAATAGTATAGTGAATTCCACAACAAATACAACCTGTTGCTTATTTTTATGCCTATTGGGGTTTTGGCCAACACATCACAAGATTAGAACGAAGGAAATCACCTTCAATGCCTTCTAGTGGAGTCATGTCTTTCACGATGAAGGTAATGAGGTTTTGGCACTGCATAAAAACCACACCCTATAATTCAACTTGCGAATTAATTCCTTTTGGTACTTTATGAAGATATTATTTGGGTAAATGCCATAAACTTGTTTCTCATATGGTCGAGTTGTACAAGTGTCGCATTCAAAACTAGCAATCGTGAAATCTTTTGTTACTTTCTTTTCGAACTTTCGCCCTTATGCGACATCATATTGGGTGATGAATTGCTTTAAAGATATCTTTGAACAAAAGAAATTGTCAAAAAACGCATTCATGTCTCCACTCCTTTGTGTCATTGACATACCTACCCAAAAATAATATTTTCAATAAGCAGTGACTCATTTCTCATTCGTGTCATACATCTTTAATGACCAATCATATTCTTCAAGACCATATTGCTCCTTCATTTCCTTCAAGCATATTCGAACTCTTCAGAGGACAAAGTTTCATGGACTGCATTATTTGCCATTGAGATTATTGATTTTCGTTGTTGATTATTCCTAAGCTTTTCGGGCACCTTCTTCATTATGTGTCAAATGCAAAAATGGTGCCTACTTTATGGAAACACCTTCACTATAGCTAATTGGACCACATGCATTGATCGGTGACAAAGTTTCCGGGTTGAACTCCTCGCATACAAGTTAGCCATGTACTGTAATGACCCAATTATAATTTTCCATTATTAATGATATCATACAGACGTAGATTGTGACGGTCCTAATCTCCCGTGGTCGTCCCGTGACCCATGCCCTCCGCCCACAAGCCTAGCAGCGCCTGTCACGTCATCGGACACGTCACCACTGCTGCCACATCCACAACTCTGTGAAGTGACGCTCCGTTGAACTAATCCTACTATATTAAGTTGTTAAATACTCATGAACATCTAGTAGGTTATCTAATTACAGTAGTAATAACGGAAGCATTTAATTTGTATTTTATGAGAATTTATTTAACTTAGGTAGTGGAAAACCCGAAGATAACACCATGTATATAACTGAGACGAAGTAAACAGTAATCCATATACATGTGATAAAGTTCTAAAGTTCCCAAAACCCGACAAAATAATATATACATAGATGATATCAAAACACGAGCTATCAGCAGCAACGGCCTTAGAGATAGTCGCCTAGTACCTCCTCTCCCTTGCTTTTACTCGTACCAGGATCTGCGCTCAGTTGCCCAACACATACAGCAACCAGCCCAGTGAGTAAATTCCCAAGAGAAGTCTACACAATAATCATGAAAACCACAATAACCTGTGAGACATGTGAATATGACCCCGGCAACAGGAATCGTATTCCCATGGCTAGCAGTAAACAACATTCACAACAAATATGACGATCACACAGTGAATGTAAAACATCATTCAAGAAATCTGGTTCAACCAACGATATCAATGAAAACTAGATAGAGGTGTGATGGAGTCTAACAAAACTAGATCATATTTTGTGAATTTGGATGCCCTGGCTGAGCACATCAAGCCTAGACCACACCCGAACCACTAACGGTGACCGGAAACACATCACAACCCAACGGGCATGTGCACCCCGCTACTCGGATAGTAATTCACCGGCTGCGCCAAGTACACGCGCTACAATCTAGCCTGCTCAATTCCGTACCACGACCATCCCGATTAATCTCCGACCATGTGAACAAATCAAACACTGACCAACAATTGATCACAGTGCATATACATGGCAACCAATTAAGGAAACATAACGATAACTAAATAAATAAGTAAATAAATACTCGCTTAACCAGAACAAATCACGCATGAATTTAAAGTGTAAGATTCTCAAGGGTTTTACGCACTTGTAACTACGCACTCCGACTTCCCGGACCCCTTCAATCCGACCCGCCTAACTCCCCTGTGCCCGAGCTATGGTTCCCCAGTCCCTGAAGTCCATTTATAGTGTTTTATATTATTTAAAAACACATTATGTAATTTTTTATGATATTATATCTCATATTCAATTTTCAGTTTTGGTACCTCTTCAGGACAATGTCGGGGTTCCAAAAAATACCTGAAAAGTCCCGAAATCACTTTTCTACCTTTTTCTTAATTTTCTATATTTTCTAGAATTTTCTCAAATTTTCTGATATTTTTCAACTATTTTCCTATTTTTTAGAAAATAATATTTAAATTATAAATATATTTTTTTTAATTTTTTTTAATTATTTAATTTTTTTTTAAATTAGTGGGCCCCACCTGAACCGGTCCGGTTCAGGTGGTTGGACCAGACTGCCCGGTCCGGTCACGCGCGTGTGCACCCTCTTCCCAGATATGAAATCGTCTCTTCCTCTTTTTCTTTTTTTTTTCTCCTTCTTCTTGGCTGCCATTACTCTTTTCTCCACTCCTCTCTCAATCCATTGAATCTCTCCAAAACCTCAAAATTTCACCACAAAACCCCAAGAACAACACCCAATTCTCAGATCACATGCATTTTTTCAAAAATCCGAATTACCCAATTTGTCACCAAATTCATACAAATCCGAATAAAACTAGTGTAATTCATCATAAGAACCTCAAAAACCTCCAAGATGGCCTCCAAAAACCATTAAACATCAATGTAATCCGAATTTCACCAACACCCAATTTAATGGAAAATCAACAAAAATGAGAGTTTATTACCTTAGCTTGATTGTTAGATGCCCAAAATCACTTCCCAAACCTTAACTCGTCCTTTCCAAACCTCGAAATTTACGTCCCCAACACTGGATCTCTCCACAATTTTTGAGAAAATTAGTTGGTTTTGCATGTTTGATCGATCGAAGTATGTATATAGGTGGTTGTCTAATCTACTGTGTACACGCATCTCGGGGATAATCCAACAGCCACTGATCACCTTGTGTCACCCAATTCCTAGACACACTATCATGACACTATCTGTCTCGAATCTCCTTGTTGCGCATCTCGAGAAACATCCTAGGTGTACTGATTATTCAGTTCAAACTATAGGATTTTAATTTATTCATTAATACATTAATTTAACCTTAGGCTAGGCCACCCAATAAATCATATAAAAATAATAAGTTAGTCACACTAACACTCAGCTACCCGGCAACCCATGCCCCGTACCCTGGCAATCCTGTACCTGGAACTGTTGGTGTTTGGGGTTCATGCGCAGCGGGGATTACAAAATAATTTTGACAAAAATCCAAAGGATCCGAATCTAATTCCATTAAAAACGTTTAAACTATGAAAACTTAATCATACCTCAGTCGCAATGTACCTTTCCGAAGGTTAATCGATCTCTAAGGCTCTGCCAACGACGAACGCCATCTATCAGCAGTCCACACACGAACGGTGGCCAAGATTTGAAGTGCTAGCTTTGAGAAAATACCAAACCTTTTTGTTTCTCTCCAAAACGATCCAGAGCATACCAAAAACCTTTAGTAGTTTCTAAAATGAAAATAGAGTTTTGGCCTTTTAAACTTTTCGTTTCTTGTATTTTAACTCAAAGCGTATATTTATACAACCCTTGTATATAGATGGTTAAGTAAATTACACATATACCTCTACTTAAAGAAGTATAAGTGTAATACACTACAAGGACGTTTTTGTCATGAATTTTATCATATAAAATTCGTTTTTCCAAACCATCTTAAAATCTCACAAAACCATTTTTAGTATGCAACCCAATAGGCTCATACAACGTTGGCAGTGTACCAAAACACATTTTGGTATACAAGTCATAAGCGGCCCCTAGCAAGATATTATGACTACCCAAGTTATACGAATATCAAATCGATACAACCTAATCAATAATGTATATAACATCCTTTTGTCATACGATATCCTTTTGATCAAATATAAGGCACGGAATTGTCATCCAACATGTTCGATCATACAAGTCTCGATCTCTAGGTAGACTGAAAACATCCAAGTGACATTAATCAATATCAATTCACTTAGACTAGGCCTTTTAACAGTCTAACACATCGAGGGATCCACTAGATATCTCTCTTTATATGAGAGGGACAAATTCTATCTCGATTACACAACTTCATCACATTGCTCACATAGTAACCAATCACAACCCTTATAATCGTCCGGTTAAAGACAACGTTTGATAGTGTCAAATCACTATGTTCCTAATGTTGAAGTATATGGTAATCTCAAGTCAGAGGACTGAAAAATATACCTATCATGAGAAACAACTATGACTTAATCCATGTGATGTTCTCATAGCGGGTCGGTCCAGTACTTTATTCCCTAACAAGTACTCGTGATCTTGATTCGTATCCCTATACGTATAATCATCATATGATCATCAATCAAGACTCACACTACTCTTAATTCATTTTAGTTTCCAGTATAATGATCGACTAGGGACATTTAGGATATTTCTGTAAATACCCATGGATCTTATTATAATGTAAACATGCAAATCAATTATAATAAATAGCAAATGAAATCGTCTATTTTATTAACTAAAATGTATTCATAAAGACAGTTAATGGATTGACCTAGGGCACATTCCCCAACATCTCCCACTTGCACTAGGGCCAATCATGCATTCATCTAATGCCTAATGATCTAACATGACCATCATGTTTTGCTTGTGGAAGAGCTTTTGTCAATGGATCCGCCACGTTGTCTTCAGTAGGTACTCTGCAAATCTTTACGTCTCCCCTCTCAATAATTTATCTAATGAGATTAAAACGCCTGAGTATATATTTGGATCTGTGGTGTGATCTAGGTTCCTTGGCCTATGCTATTGCCCCGTTATTGTCGCAATATAAACAAACAGGGTTAGCAATACTTGGAACCACACCTAGTTTAGAAATGAACTTTTTGATCCAAACTGCCTCCTTTGTTGCATTAGACGCTACAATATACTCAACTTCTGCTGTAGAATCTGCCACAGTCTCTTGCTTCAAATTTTTCTAGCTTATTGCACCCCCATTCAACGTAAACACATATCCAGACTGCGATCTAAAATAATCTATATCAGTTTGAAAACATGCATCTGTGTAACCATTTAAAACTAGATCATTTTCAAAACCTCCATAAACCAAGAACACTTCCTTAGTCCTTCTTAAGTACTTAAGGATGTTCTTTACTGCTATCTAGTGACTCTCACTTGGATCTGACTGATATCTGCTTGTAGTGCTCAAAGCATATGATACGTCAGGCTAAGTGCATAGCATAGCGTACATAATAGATCCAATAGCAGATGCATACGAATCTTATTCATATGGTCTCACTCATCATTTGTCCTAGGACATTGAGTCTTGCTGAGACTTATGCCATGAGACATTGGCAACAATCCTCTTTTAGAGTCTTGCAAACTGAACCTATTCAGCACCTTGTCTACGTAAGCACTCTGACTTAAACAGATTAGCCTTTTAGATCTATCCCTATAGATATTTATCCCTAGGATATAGGTTGCATCTCTTAAGTCTTTCACTGCGAAACACTTCCCTAACCAAGACTTGACATTCTGTAATGTTGGGATGTTGTTTCCAATGAGCAATATATCATCAACATACAGCACCAGAAAAACAACTACACTCCTACTGACCTTCTTGTATACACAAGGCTTATCTTCGTTTTTAATAAAACCAAAATCCTTAATTGCTTCATCAAAACGAAGATTCCAACTCCAAGAAGCTTGCTTTAATCCATAAATAGATCTTTGAAGATTGCATACCTTCATAAAATTTTCAAGATGTACAAAACCTTCAGGTTGTGTCATATACACGTCCTCAAGTATCTTTCCATTAATATGCAGCAATGGCAATTAAAATTCTTATGAATTTAAGCATGGCTACTGGCGAAAAAGTTTCATCATAATCAACACCTTAAGTCTGCCTGAAACCTTTTGCTACAAGTATTGCTTTAAAAGTATGCACATTGCCATCTATGCCAGTTTTCTTCTTGAAAGCCCATTTACATCCAATGGTCTTACCACCTTCAAGTAAATCAACCAAGTACCAAACTTGGTTATCATACATGGATTGCATCTCAGAATTCATGGCACTTAGCCATTTATCTAAGTCTGGTCTAGACAGCCTCCTGATAAGTGGTGGGTTCATTTTGATCCATAAGCAACACATCACGACTATCAGTAATGAGAAATCCGATTCTCTCTGGCTCATGTCTTACCCTAACAGATTTACGTGGGCCATGTGTCACTTACAGAGGTTCAACTAGTTCAGAACGTTGTTGAACTTCCAGTAGCGGTTCAGTGTTTATCTGTGACTCTGAAACTTCTTCAAGATTAATTTCTCTCCCACTAGTGTCTTTTGAAATAAACTATTTTTTCATAAAGGCACCATACCAAGCAATAAACACTTTGTTCTCAGCGGGATTATAAAAGTAATATCCTTTTGTTTCCTTAGGATACCCACAAATAAACACTTATCAAATTAAGGTGCTAGTTTTTCTGAGACTTGTCATTTTATGTAAGCCTCACAACCCCAAATCTTAAGAAAAGACAAACTAGGTATCTTCCCGTACCATATCTCATATGGTGTTTTATCAATCGCTTTAGAAGGAACTCGATTTAGAGTGAAAGCAGTAGTTTGTAATGCATAACCCCGAAAGGATAATGGAAGATCCGCATGACTCATCATAGATCGAACCATATCTAATAAGGTTCGATTTCTCCTTTTAGAAACTCCATTCCATTGTGGAGTTGCTAGTGGAGTTAATTGTGAGACAATCCCACAATTTCTAAGATGATCATCAAATTCTTGGCTCAAATATTCACCACCTCGATCTGATCGAAGTGCTTTGATAGTTTTACCAAGTTTATTCTGCACTTCATTTTGAAATGTTCGAAACATCTCAAGTGATTCAGTTTTTTGTTTCATAAGATATACATAACCATATCTGCTGAAATCATCAGTAAATGTAATAAAGTACTAATAACCTCCTCTACCCATTGTGTTTATAGGACCGCATACATCAGTATGTATTAGACCTAATAAATCACATGCCCTTTCAATATGTCCAGTAAAGGGACTTTTAATCATCTTGCCTAGTAAACAAGACACGCACGTTTCATTAGATTCCAAATCAAATGAATCTAGAAGTCCATCTTTATGGAGCTTCGTTATACATTTCTCATTTATGTGGCCAAGACGACAATGCCAAAGATATGTTTGATTCAAATCATGTGACTTGAATCTCTTTGTATTTATGTTAAAGACTGGAGTATCAGTGGACCTTTTCATGCTTAGAATATAAAGACCGTCACACAAATCAGCATTTGCATAAAAAATGCCTTTATAAGAAATTGAACATCTATTATTTGCAATAATAAAATCAAAACCATCCATATCCAAACATGAAAACAGAAATGATGTTTCTGCTCAAGGCAGGCACATAATAACAATTATTTAAAGTTAAAATAAGTCCACTAGGTAAGACTAAGTCATATGATCCAATAGCCAGGGCAACAACTCTTACTCCATTCCCTACGCACAGGATGACTTCTCCTTTTTTTAGCTTCCTACTTCTTGTGAGTTCCTGCACATTTATACAAATGTGAGATCCACATCCGATATCCAATACCCAGGAATCACTAGTAGATAAATTAATTTCAATAACATAAATACCTGAGGTGGTAGTCGCACTACCCTTTTTCTTCTTTACATCTTCCAGATAGAGTTTGCAATTTCTGAACCAATGTCCAGGTGCATGGCAGAAATGACAATTTCCTTCCTTTTCCTTTTGGTGCTTTGAAGCAGGAACAGGCTGGGGCTTGACTTGTTCCACAGGCTTTGCGACAGTGCGAAAGCTGACCTTAGCAACTTTAGCCTTGCCTTTGCCTTTGCCTTTCTTCTTCATTCCCTTTCCCTTTTGGACCATTAGCACATTACTAGAGGGTTTCTTAATATTTTGTTCAGCAGTTTTGAGCATCAAATGCAACTCTGAAATTGATTTCTCCATATTATTCATATTGTAGTTCATCACAAATTGTGAGTAACTCTCCGGTAATGAATTTAAGATCAAATCCATAGCCAACTCTTGGCTTATGGGAAATCCAATTCTATTAAGTTGGTCAACATAGCCCTTCATCTTCAGAACACGAGGACTAACTGTCGCACCCTCAGTCATCTTACAAGATTATAGGTTTTTGACTGTCTCGAACCTTTCTTGCCTAGCTTGCTGTTGGAACATTTCCTTCAGCGTTACAGCCATGCCGTAGGCTTCCATTAGTTCCATGTCTTTCTGAAGTTCAGGAACCATAATTGCCAACATAATGCATGCAACATCAGTAGGTCCTCAGGGATCGGAGCATCCTTTATAGCTTACTATGCGTATCCTTCATATCTTTCGTAGCATTGGCTAGTGGGTCCTCAGGGATCGGAGCATCCAGAACATACAACTTGCGTTCATGCTTGAGAGCAATTCTCAAGTTTCTGAACCAGTCAAGAAAGTTAGTCCTAGATAGCTTATCCTTCTTAAGGATAGATCGCAGTGACAGGGGATTATTGTTACTTGAAGAGGCCATTGATCTACAATAAAGATTATGCAGAGTTTATTTTAGTATAGAGGAATAGACTCCTACTAAATTAACAACCCTCCTAAAACATATTGTTTATTTAGGGGACTTAAATCCATATTTCACCTAATTCTATGACAGCTATGGCATGAAACACAGAACTAGATTATTTAGGTAGGTAACAGTTACCAATTACATCTTATGTAATTTTAGATACTTTTATAAGATACAAGACATCATATGTCTTAACATGTTTTTATTTCATCATATGCCTAAAGCCCAAAACTATTTTGGTAGCTTTATTAAATCGGACCAATTTAAACATTTAGGTAGCTCTTACTCAACTTATCTCACCAAGATAACACAATACACCCAGCTATGGCTGAAATTATATTAGTGCGATCGAGGCCTTGATAAGTGTTTAAAATTGGATGGCACAAGAATTAAGATTTAATAGAGGGATTTTATTTAGTTTTATTGATTTTTAAGTAAACAATGAAATATCATATATTTTATTGATTTGTACAACCACTAAACAATTTAGGAAATTTTTATGCTATTCATTAATAGAAGAATTTTCGTGCGCTAGGATTAGTTAGACGGCGGTCCCGCTGGCCGGTCCGAGGGCGGTGGTTCCGCTATTTCGTTGTTATAGAAAATCAATTTCGAAAATTGAAATTCGCTATAGAAAATTGAAATTAGCTATAGAAAATCATATTTTTCACTGATTTGACTATACTAAATTAACCCCTTAATTTATCCAAAATTAAGTCAATTAAAACAGTTTTAACTAACTCGGGCCCGCATCTAACTAATCATCTTATCCTAATCCAATTAGGACTTCAGATATTTGAATCCTAGCATATCACCAATAACAAACTTCTCCATATTTATCTCCTATCCAATAGGGATAACGAAACCGATTTTGCTTATATTTCCTAATCTAATTTGTTATCTATCTTTATCAAATAGAAACTTCATAACAAAATAGATATAACAAGATAAATAAATAATTTCAAAAATTATTTATTTATTTTGGATTTAAGATATTTGAATCCTAGTATATCACCAATAACAAGATTCTTGATATTTATCTCCTATTCTAATTTATTATCTATCTTTATCAAATAGAAACTTCATAACAAAATAGATATAACAAGATAAATAAATAATTTTGAAAATTAATTATTTATAAATAAATAATTTCAAAAATTAATTATTTGCAATTTCGATCTTCATCCAAATAATCACAAACATGTAATTGAATCATGAACTACTATCCCAATCGAACCTAATGGTGTCATGGATCATTGAACACGAAACTCAATTCATTAAAATTATTCAAATTAACCTAATATGGTTACTAGCATGTACGAAACTAATTTTAATTAAATCACAAATAGATGTATCATATACACAAAACATGATAATAAATCTCACAGAAAACTTATGTACATCACATATACATCAACTATTAACATGCTTTCAATCATATATCATAAGAAAACATGCAATGAGTTTAATGGAATCAAACTCGAAGGCTCTGATACCATTGTTAGTGTTTGGGGTTCATGCGCAGCGGAGATTACAAAACAATTTTGATAAAAACCCCAACAGGATCCGAATCTAATTCCATTAAAAATGTTTAAACTATGAAAACTTAATCATACCTTAGTCGTAATGTACCTTTCTGAAGGTTAATCGATCTCTAAAACGCTGCTAACGACGAACGCCCTCTATCAGCAGTCCACAAATGAATGGCGGCTGAGATTTGAAGTGCTAGCTTCAAGAGAATACCAAACATTTTTGTTTCTCTCCAAAACGATCCAGAGCATACTAAAAACCCTAAGTCGTTTCTAAAACGAAAATAGAGTTTCGGCCTTTTAGTCTTTTCGTTTTTTGTATTCTAACTCAAAGCGTCTATTTATACAACCCTTGTATATAGACGGTTAAGTAAATTACGCATATACCCCTACTTAAAGAAGTATAAGTGTAATACACTACAAGGATATTTATGACATGAATTTTGTCATATAAAATTCGTTTTTCAGAACCATCTTAAAATCTCGTAAAATCATTCTTAGTGTGCGACCCAATAAGCTCATACAACGTTGGCAATGTACCAAAACACATTTTGGTATACAAGTCATAAGTGACCTCTAGGAAGATATTATGACTACCCAAGTTGTACGAATATCAAATCGATACAACCTAATCAATAATATATATAATATCATTTTTTCATACGATATCCTTTGGATCAAATATAAGGCATGGAATTGTCATCCAACATGTTTGATCGTACAAGTCTTGATCTCTAGGTAGACTGAAAACATCCAAGTGACATTGATCAATATCAATTCACTTAGACTAGGCCTTTTAATAGTCTAATAGTCCAACACATCGAGGGATCCACTAGATATCTCTCTTTATATGAGAGGGACAAATTCTATCTCGATTACACAACTTCATCACATTGCTCACATAGTAACCAATCACAACCTTTATATTCGTCCGGTTAAAGACAACGTTTGATAGTGTCAAATCACTATGTTCCTAATGTTGAAGTATTTGGTAATCTCAAGTTAGAGGACTGAAAAATATACCTATCATGAGAAACAACTATGACTTAATCCATGTGATGTTCTCATAGCGGGTCGGTTCAGTACTTTATTCCCTAACAAGTACTCGTGATCTTGATTCGTATCCCTATACGTATAATCATCATATGATCATCAATCAAGACTCACACTAGTTTCAATTCATTATAGTTCCCAGTATAATGATCGACTAGGGACATTTAGGATATATCTGTAAATACCCATGGATCTTATTATAATGTAAACATGCAAATCAATTATAGTAAACAACAAATGAAATCCTCTATTTTATTAACTAAAATGTATTCATAAAGACAGTTAATGGATTGACCTAGGGCACATTCCCAACAGGTACCTGGTCCCCGACACGCACTACGGGACATATACCCGACTCGTAGCCTTGCCTGATATCAACTTACATATATAAGATGTTTATATAAATATTAAATTCCCACATCATAATAATAGTCATACAACATACATAAATAACACAATATAACCTGGGTACTCCTATCAGAGTACACCAAGCTGTTCACATAACACCCGAATTACTCATTAATCCTCGTGATTAACCCTAACATTCAATTAAATTAATTTAGGTCGTTACATAGATGACAGCTCGAATGCTCGTGGATCCCACAGCTAGGTTGGAGCACACCCGGATTAGGTATACAGTCATTTTTATGTGCTATTTTGATTTGTTTTGCGATGTATATGTTCAATTTAGTTAAGTTGCATCGCAATATGTGTTATTATATTGTTTAGTACCGAGCGAGACAGTGTGATGGATATTTGCCTCGAGTATCGTATAAACGTAAGTATCGGGTGGATGAATGATTAATACACTAGGTCGGGAGTTTATACACACATAATAAATGATTAAATAAGTTAAATAATTAACATAAAATGTCATATATACGTTAGTGACGCGAGTGTACGCGTTTGACACGCGACACAATGTGGGACCGGGTATCGAACACACGAGGATTAGTGTGTTTATGTGGAAAGGATGAGAACAAGGGGTTAATTCCACATTAGAGTCATTGTTAAGGTTGAATTTTTTACCTCGCAAGAACTTTAAGATTAGGCCTTGAGATGTGTGGGTACAAGAGATGAGATTTTGATTATAAAAGTCATGTTGGTCATCACCTCGCCACCTTTTCTCTCTCCTAATTGAAGGAAATCCAAAAATTCAGTGGTGGTGAGGGTTTGGTGAAGCTCATGAGCTCATTTGACAGATCAAACGTGCAAAGAATCCGCAAAACAAGGTTAGATCCTCGCTCTCCATCTCGTTCTTTATCTATCAGGTGTATTTTCTTGAGTTTTGTCGAGGGTTTTAGTTGTATGTGTTGAGCACACCGGTTTAGATGGGTGTTTCTATGGTGTAAAGGTTTGATTTGAAGCATCAATGAAGGGTTTTTTGGTGTTGATGTTGTTGTTTTGGTTTCAATGGGATTTTAGGGTTTTAGCCGATAAATCTTGGGGTTTTTTTCGTACAGGTTTTTTCGGGAATTTTTGATTTTTCATGGTTGGGTTGATGTTTAATGAGAAGTTGGGATGAGCGCGAGATCCGTGGTGACGAAGTGAGGGGGTTCAAGAACCTAGGGGGTGTATCTGGTTCATACGCCATCAACGGCGTCGCGTGGGTTAAATCTCATGGCGTCATCCGCGAAGCACAGACCAGAGGCCACCTTAAATCCCATGCTTTAAGTTGCGCATAGTGGGGTGGAAGCGTGATAGCCTAAGTCACGGTGCCAGGATCATTCTTCATTGTCCTGGGCGCCGTGAGCATTTGCTGACGACGGCGCCACTCACGGCGTTCAAAAAAGTAATTGAAAAATAAATTTTAAAACAAATTAGCCTATTGGGGGCTTACCAATGGGTTTGTATAACTCATATGGAACAATTTATGGGTGTATTTTGATGAGGATTTGTATGGTATGGGGATTTTTGAGGTTTCATAATTGATTAGGTTTATCGAAAATCATGTTTAGGTTTGTTTGACAGGTAGTTGACACGCGGTTGGTGGCATGCATTGGTGTTAGCAAACTAGTGGAGCACGGTTTTAGGTGTGTAGTATCCCGACTGAAATTCACTTTGAGTATTTATTGCTTGATTATTTGAATTCATGTTATGTTGTTCATTTCATCTCATTTTTTGTATTTATTTACGGTTGATTGCGTTTACTCCTGCCGGGTTTATTCAATTGCATTGGCATTGTGGCACGCTAGACCATAGCATGTGTTTTAGAGGTATGTCGGTGGATTGTCGACCTGAGTGCTGAGTTTTTCTATGCACATGTTGGTGCACCATGGTCTACGCCAACCACTGAGTGGACTCAAGGATTTCAGTCAGTTCGAGTTTACTCACTAGCGATACCTAGGTGATAGTTTGAAGTATGGTGCTAGTCTGACCTAGATCGTGCATGCATTTTAATTCACTACTATTTGATATTCATGCGAAGATTCTTTCCAGTTGCTTGATTCTCGTCTTCCACATGATTATTTAATAGTATTTTGATTCCAACATTTATATATATTATTTACTCGGTGAAGTTCCTTGGGATTACTCATTCTGGACTCGTCATATGTTTTATTGTGATGGTGGAGTGCAGACCCTAGTACGAGCAAGGGGAAAAACAAGCTTGAGGACTTCTTCTGATCAACTTCCATGCCTGACTCGTGTGAATGCGTATTTTCTTTTACTTGTTTTTATGTTGGACTGGGATTTGAGAGATACTGGACATCTATATGACATTATTGAGTTTTATTTTGATATTTTGAGACATATGGATCCTTGTATGTATTGATGATCTTTTAGTTGGGTTTCCACCTTAGGAAAATGCTCTATCACATGATTTACTACTTTATATTTGATGATAATCATGATTTAAGTCTTCCGCTGAATAATTTGATAATAAACAGATGAAATGGAGTCTAATAGCTAACTTAACTGATTAAATTGATAAAACAATAAATTAGCAGAGTCTGGGTTGATAGTGGTACATGGTGCGTGTGTGACACAAGCTGAAATGGTTTTAGGCAGGGTTGTAGGCCCACAGTGCAAGACGTGGCAGCGTTAGATTTTGGGGTCGTCACATGTACTCATTAACGAACTAAAACTATTAACCGATTCATTTGCTATCAGACCACAACCCAACAATATAGAGTGTCCATGATGATTTACACCAACAAAGGGTGCAAATGGCATGTCGTAACGATTTTCATGTATGTAGTGTCAAATGAAACCACATTGTTATAGTAATTGCATGCACTTCTTGCTTTTCCACTAGCCCAAAAAATATGTTCCAAGCAGCCGTCATTGTTTGTCTTCATAAGGTGCAAAAAGTTCAAATCTTGTTGTTGTTTTTTATCAAAGTACAAACGGAGTGCCTTAGCATCACTGGTACCTAACCTAAGTCTTCTTTCATTATAAACATAATTCCTTGCATGTTTTTCAATGAAAGGTAACCTTTTGAGCCTGCGCTCTGTTTCGTGGGCCATGGACATCATAGATTTTGCAACTGAAATTCCAGTGGAATCGTTAACAAATAATCTTTTCTTTGCATTTTCAGGAACTTTTCCATGACTTCGGAAGAAACGAGATGTCGTTGGGCTCAATGTGTGGCTATAATCTGCCACCAATCGTGAATATTCCTAAATACCATCATTACGCCACCGAACAATAACAACCGCCTTACAGTTGAAGTGCATACTGACACCAAATACTTTCTTTCTATTTTTGTTGTACATGGTGTTCCCCTCCTTGCTGCATGAGAAAATGTGCATATATACCTCTTTATCTTCATGTACTTTTGTGTTTGAATCTTGGTCCTAAACCCAAATCGGAGAGCATACGATCGTAGAATTTCCGATCCTCATCAAAACACTCAAAAGTCATCCCTTTTTGCAAGATTTCATTGTCATTGTTGTTTTCTCCTTCAAGTGTAAGCCCACCATTTTCAACATCCTTACCATAGGGTGATGATATGTTTTCGTCAACATTTGTCGATGAATTGATTGTGAATGGTTACTCATCATCATTTGATAAATGCACAACTTAAAAAGTGCAAAAATTAAACTCTTAAATTAAATGGATGCCTAAACAATTATCAAAATCAAACCAACCAAAGAGAATATAACATTTAAGTAATTAACATACCTCAGTTTCATGTTGTTCTCTATTCATTGACATCTCAATGTCCTTATTCTCTAAGCTATTCAATAAAAGCAGAGAGCTCATTTATTACAGAGGAGCAAGAACATAAACATAAACATAAACATAAAAGGACTCCACATAATTGACTTATTTATATCCTATATAACTACTAATACTTATTGTAATAGTTATCCTCTGCATCTCATGTGCTCAAAAAATTTGCTCAAAACAAACAATAGAAGGATGAGAAGGATTTAGAGGATAGAAATTATTTCCACCTAAAATTCTCTCCTAAACTTGTTGTATTAATGAGAGTATGACATGTAATGATGTTGTAATAAATGAATGTGCGACTACTTGCAGTTTAAGCATACTTACTATGAGCAAACCCTTGTCAAGGATTTGTCATGCACTTGTCATGCACTTGTCATGCAGTCTGGCATCAATAATGTAGGTATTGGAAGTGACTGGTGCCACACTACCAAACTTTTGTCACTTTTTCTAATATAAAATTTTCACACATTTGACTAGGCACTTATGTGGTATGCCACATCTACAATGTTATTTCTGGTGTTTTTGTAAGGTTTTATCATAACAAGGTACTCAAACACCTACATTTCATCTAACATAACCAACAACTTTTGATGCGACACATCCATGTTCGCAGTGTCATGTGGTGTTTGTTGAGGTGACATTATCCACATTAGCAATGCCAAACATAGTGTCATAAGTGATAATACAACTCTAGTTTATATATTTCGTTGTAGGTCATATAGAGACTAGAGAGGCGTGGATGACACGTGTATTGACCAACAAACCAAAATAATCCCTATTTTCAAACATAGTCGTCTGCTATTTTATTTTTATTTTTTTAAGGCCTCTGCTAGTTTAGTTTTAGTGAAAAGCAATGCTACTTTGACAAAAAAAACGGAGAGGCTAAACGGACCCCATTAATTGCTAAACATACCCTAGTTTTGTGGAATAACCTATATAGGCCCATTTTTCAAATGAACCGCCACAGGGCCAATGCGGCCCAACAACCGAGCCAACCAGCGCTGGTTGTGTCCCACTTGCAATCTCATCCAACATTTATATCATTGTTAACCTCAATGAACATAATTTGCTGTTTAAATTGTTCATTAACTCAAATCATATGTTATAATATCGTTTTAACCTATAAATTCACAGCAGAAGTCTTAAGAATATGACAATTCAAATATAAAAGCATTATCCTGTTATAAACTAAGATACCTAGTATGGAAAACCCATATAGATCATCATATAATAAGAATAAACTTCAACTATCACAAAATATCAAAAATACAGTCCTAATCCCAAATCCCCAAATTGAAAACAAATACATATAATACAAATATACGAGTCAGACTCAATATCTTTGAATCACAGGAACTCCGCAAGCTTGCCCTTGCCACAACTCGTACTCGGATCTACACTCAAGCCATCACAAAAGGTAGATGACGAGTCCATAGTGAGTATTCCCAAGGAAATTAAGTGAGTAATAGTGAAAGTAAATACAAGAATTTAAATAAATCTATTAAATAAACATGTAGAAATAAATACAGTAAACCTGTGATCATCGCATGAATAAATAATAGTGAAATACCAAAGTGTGTTCCTAGAGCCTAAGGTTAGACTAGTGCCATACTTCGAACTCTTCCACAGAATATTGTCGGAGAGTGTCGCTCAAGCAAGGCTAGTATCTAGGTCCACTAGGTGGTCGACGTAGAACCTACGACGCACCTACACGTACCCCAACGCAACTCTCGGGTCGAACTATTCACCAAGATCCCCTACACACTTGTTATGGCCTAGTGAACATACACACAGGAATGGTACGGAGAGAGAGCCTCAAGGTCCGTCCATTTAAACCAAAACAAAAAATAGAATATTGAAAGATAGAATTTGAATTCAAAAACAAAAATAAGTAAATACTCAAGAAATTTCAGTTAGGATACTACACACCTCAATTCACACTCCAACTAATCCCAATTACATCCCAATCACGACCAAAGTGCGTGTCAAATCACCAGTCAACCAATCCAAAGCCTAATAATTGAAAATACTATTAATTCCCTATAAATAAATATCCCTAATTATCTTCCTAATTGAATCCATTTCTATTAATTTAAATCCTTATTTAACTGATAATAATCCCCAATTAAACCTATTTAAGAAAATTTATTTTTAAATTTTATTTTATTTTCCCGTCTCGGATGTCGTAGGTGGCGCAAACATGAGTAAAGGTCTCATGGCGCCCTAGAACGTCGTGGCCTGCGCCGTCACGAACACCACCCCCAGAGCGTGATATAAAGCGTGGGTGTGTGGTGGCTCTCTGGTTTGGACGCAACGGGTGACGTCATGGGAGTTTCCTCCCTACGGCGTCCTTGGCGGCATCTGAACCATGACACCTTATTAGGCTTTTCGATCCCCTTGACTCGTCGCCGCATTCGTACTCGTCCCAACATCTCATATAACCTCATAAAAAACCATATCCATCCATAAGCCCTCAACGGAATTCATTCGAAACCAAAACCCCGATAAAACCTATCGAAAACCCAACTTTTCTTCCACAAGTCCAAAACGTCAACAACAACTCAAACAAAACCTCCCTAATACCTTACATACAACCACAACATCCATAGAAACATTGCGTGCTCGATTCACAAATGCGAAAACCACGTCAAGACCCAAACTTTTGTATCTGAAACATATGAAACGAAGAGAGGTCAAGAATCTCACCTTAGATCGCTGATAGCTCATCATGTGATGCTCCAAATCACCTCTTGAAGTCTACAAACCCTTGCTCACACTTGGGTTTTGGACGTTACATATGAAGAAAGAGAAAAAGTGGTAGAAATGAGAGAATATAACTTTTTATAATCAAAGTTTCATCTCTTATGTGGGTGGATATAAAGACCTCATCTAATGGTTCAAAATATGTCAATAAGGCTAGCTTTAGTGACTTAAATGATGACTTGCCTCTCTTGACTTATCCTTGCTCAATTAAAATAACCAACCCTCGGGCATTTTGATACCCGACTCCCGAGTGTACACTCACGTCTCTCGTATACTCTCGCGCCACGAACGCATATACGATGTTTATAATTAATTATTAATTACATTTTATCATTTTCCATGTGTATATGACTACCGACCTAGTGTACTGTCATTCGCCTAACCGGTACCGCGTTTGCACGCTAATCTTGGCGAATACCCATCACACTGTCCCGTACGGTCAATAATAAATAAAATACACACATCGGGATGCCAATAAACCTAATTAAGCATGAACATCACAAATTAATAAACAACAACACAAAAATCACTAGGGCGCGCCGTGGCCTATCTGTGGGGTTCACGGGGTGTTAAGTTGTCGTCCATGTCTGCATACACGTCATAATTAACAACTAATTAAACTTGGGCCGTTACAATTCTTTCTAACTAGGTGAATTTTGTCCTAAAATTTAAACAACTAAACTAAATTATACAGGCAAATAGCTAAGGATATCGTCACCGCATTGTATACTCAAGCTCCCATGTTAGTCCCTCGGTCACATGATGGTGCCAACGAATTAAAGCCTTCGGGATCTCCCGATTCCTCAGAGTCGACACTTATGATCCACAATCTCCACTAGTTTTTCCTCATAAGTGCCATCAGGTCCTATTTCTACCTGTCTGACATCAACCATAGGTCTAAATCCCGACCAAGCCATTCTCAACATTGACACAATAAATATTGAATGTAACCCAGCTAACGATGACAGTGATTAGGATAGATGATTTATTCGATCAATTGGCAGAAGCTAATTATTTTTCGAAGATTGATCTTGATTAGGTTATCATCAACTAAGAATTTGAGAAAGTGATATTAGGAAAACTGCATTTAGTACGATATATGGTTTATTTGAGTTTACTGTCATGCCATTTGGGTTAACTAATGCACCGACGATATTCATGGACTTAATGCACAGAGTTCTGAGGCTATACTTAGATTGATATGTTATTGTATTTATCGATGATATTCTAATATACAGTAAGGCTCGTGTGGAGCACGAGAGATACCTCAAGGATGTATTGACGACACTGAGAGAGCATAGGTTAAATGCAAAGTTCAACAAATATGCATTTTGGCTGAGTGAGGTGAAATTTCTTAGAGATGTTATGGGCAGACATGGCATCTCTGTTGATGGTGATAAGATTTGGGCGATCATTAATTGGAAGACACCCAAGTCTGTTGCAGATATTCGTTGTTTCTTGGGTTTGGCAGGATACTTTTTGCGTTTTGTTTAGGATTTTTCGATGATTACAGCGCTGATGACGAGATTGACTATGAAAGATGTCAGATTTGAGTAGTCGGACGAGTGTGAGGATGTTTTCTAAGAACGGAAGAGAAAGTTGGCGTCTACACCGAGTGTTGGCATTATCGAAAACTGGTAAGGCTTTTCGATTTATACAGATGCTTCAAGAATTGGGTTGGGTTGTGTGTTGATGCAGGATGGACAAGTAGTGGCCTATTTATCTTGACGGTTGAGACCACACGAGGAACATTATCCAGTGCACTACTTGGAACTTGCGGCAGTTGTGTTTGCTCTGAAAGCCTGGGGGTATTATCTCTATGGAGAAAGATTTGTATTGTTCACAGACCATTAGATGGAGAAAGATTTGTATTGTTCACAGACTATTAGAGTCTGAGATATTTGTTCACTCAAAAGGAGTTGAACATGAGACAAAGGAGATGGCTCGAGTTACTAAAGGACTATGACTTCGCCATTGAGTACCATCCGGGTAAGGTGAATATAGTTGTTGATGCGCTGAACTGGATTGGCATTGATAGCCAGACTATACTGCGACATATGACACATGAGCACGGGTTACTTGAGGCAGCGTTGGTATTGTGTGTGACAGAGGCTATTGCTGAGCTACAGATTTGCTGTTAGATACGAGTTCCCATAGTGTCTTTTGAGCGAGTGGCTGAGTTGCAAAGGGCTGATGACCGATATTTGTGTTTCAGTGGACCGGCTTAGGATTCGAGTTGCACAGAGTGGTCTGAGAGTTCAGACGGTTGCTTGAGACACAGAGGTAGTTTGGGGATACCTCCTGTATTCGAGCTCAAGAACAACATTCTGGAGGACGCACATTGGTCGTGATATACTGTTCATCCTGGTAGGACCAAGATGTATCATGATTTGCGAAGATTATTTTGGTAACTAGGGATGAAGATCGACGTTGATAATTATGTCAGGAGTTGTCATATTTTCCAGTAGGTGAAAACAGAGCAAAGGAGACCAGACGGGTTGCTACGGCCGCTGCTCATTCCACAGTGGAAGTAGGAACACGTGGCTATAGATTTTGTTAGTGGATTACCACAGACAACGAGGCGACATGATGCTATTTGGGTTATTGACCGATTGAGAAAGTCGGCACATTTTATATCGATTTCGATGAGGTATTCTTTTTCACAGCTAAGCATTATCTTTGAGAGAGAAATTATTAGATTACATTATGTACCGCTTTCTATAGTTTCTAACAGAGATCCCAAATTGACTTTGAAACTTTGGGAAAGTATGCAGGAGCAATTTGATACTAGACTATAGTTCAGTATTGCATATCATCCTCAAACTGATGGACAGTTGGAGCGATTGATTCGAATATTAGAAGATATGCTCAGGGTGTGAATTTTGCAATTTGGTGGATCATAGGAGAATTATCTACCTTTGTGTGAGTTTGCCTATAATAAAGGCTATCAGGCAAGTATTGGGATGCCACCATTTGAGGCGTTGTATGGTAGAGCATACAGGTCACTAGCCTGTTGGGCGGTACCGGAGGATACAACGACTATAGGACCTGAGGTGGTTGTTGATCACACTGAAAAGGTGAGGTAGATTAGGTAAAAACTTCAGTGCAACCCTGGATATACAAAAGAAATATACGGACAAGTATCACGAGGGTCTAAGCTATGCAGTTGATTATTTGTTGTATTTGAAGGTTTTTTCATGGAAGGGTCATCAGAGATTTGGTATCAAGGGGAAACTGGAACCAATGTTTATTGGACCGTTCAGAGTGGCGGAATGTGTTGGCATAGTGTCTTACAGGTTAGATTTATCGTCACAATTAGCTAGGATTCATCCAGTATTTCATATTTCTATGTTGAGACTGGCTAGATCAGACCGAGGCCTATGGTTAATGTGAGACAAATTGAGGTTTGGCCTTGATGTGACTTATGAGGAATAGCTAATAAAGATTAGGGATCGGAAGATACAGACTTTGAGAAATAGGGAGATTCCGAAGGTTTTAATTCGTTAGCAACATCACGGAACCGAATAACTTACCTAGGAACTTGAGTCTACAATGCGACAACGATATCCCAGCTATTTGCTGGTAAAAAGTTAAGTTATTTTAAATTACGAGGAAGAAATTTTCATTAGTTGGGAAGAACTCTAACGACCCAATAATTAGTTATTAATAATGACGTAATTGCAGACGTGGCTGATAGTTTGGATACCCATGGACCATGCAGATAGGGCTAGACGCACATGTAGTTAGGTAAATAGACCGTTTTGTGTGATTGTTGTGTTAATTTATTATGTGTGTATATATACATGGTCATTAATGTGCGAGACTATGTGAAATGTACATGCCTCGATATGCTTGTCGATGCGGTACCTACTAAACAAATGATATAACACTAGGTCGAGGTAGTTAATACACACATGAAATGAATAAAATTTAATAAAATAATCAATACGAAATGCTAACTTGAGGTTTGTTGTAAATTAGTTAGTGTATGTCGGCAATTGTGTGAAATCGGGGGTCGAAATGTCGCGAAGCAATTTTATGAATTTCGTATAAGAGAGTGTGGCAAGTGAGTCACAAATGTGTGTTAGTGGTTAAGAGAATGTCTATATAAACAAAGGAAAAGGAGAAAAGACCAAAAAGGGCATATGTTTTTATTTAGAAATGAAGATAGACACAAGGGTATTTTGGTAATTTGGCTATCCTTTATATAATTCAATATTTCACTACCGCTATCACCATCGTTTTCGAGAGTTTGAGAAAAGCAAAATCGAAGGGAAAGAGAGACCAAAAAAAAGAGAACCGAGGAGGAGATCGAGCTCGCAATGGAGAAGCAGGGTGTGGTCGAAGGTGAGTTGTTGTGTGTTGTTGTTGTCATTGTTGTGTTTTGGGTAGTTGGGCTCGGCCATTAATGGCGGCTGTGATGTGGCTCGGCCATGGCCGAGGTTGGAAATGCTAGGCCAACTTGGGGTTGGGGTTAAAAGCCAACCCTAGAGCCGAGAAGGAAAAAAAAATTGAATAGAACGCTCGTCGATTCGTTGTGGGAAGAAGACCCTAAACCGGGTTACAAATTTCGGTTTCAACGGCTCGGTTGATTGAACTGATTCGAACCCGATTCGACTCGGTTCACGCAAAAAAAAAAAACAGTTGAAAATTTTTTTTCTAAAAAATAATAAAAAATCCAAAAAATAGGAAAAATTCTAGAAAAGTTAAATTTTGACCTTATAAATGGTGATTAATGAGTTTATATGAAAACTGAGGTATTTAAGATTTTGATGAAAGGTTATGTCGTGGTTTTCACCTCGTTAAATGTAAAATTAACATAATAAACTCAATTGAAGTTAATTCAATTATATATGGTATTAGGTGACTTAGGGTGACAATACGATTGTCGGGTGTTTATTGGAGCTGGATCCGAGGTTTAGATTTTGGGACGCGAAGTGAAGATTGAGGTGTGTAGTATCCCAACTGAATTTTTCCTGAGCATTTACCTTTAGCATTTGATTTCAATTCTTTGTTTCTCTATTCCATTCCTGGTTGTGGTATTATATGACGGTTGGCTGAGGATCCCGCCCCCGTGCCATTATTATATGTGTCACTACACCATAGCATGTTGCAAATGATCAAGCTCGGTGAATAGGACGACCCGACTGTCACATCATGCAACGTGTCGGTGCGTCGTAGGTGTCAAAACGGCCATCGAGCAGCCTAGAGACTAGCCTTGCTGGAGTGATACTCGCTGGCAGTGCTCTGTGGAACAATCGAAGTATGGTGTAGTTTGACCCTAGGCGCTGCTGGAGCACATGGTTGAGTCTCTTCTATTATTTAAACTATGCGATGAACACAGTTGCTTGTTTATTTATTTTCACATGTTTATTTAATAGTTTATTGAAATTCAGTATTTACTTTATGTAATTGCTCACTGAATTTCTTTGGGAATACTCATTCTGGACTCGTCATCTTTCTCTTGTGATGGCTTGAGTGCACATCCAGTACTAGTCGGGGCAAGGGAAAGTTAGCTGATTATTTGTAATCTTCGGGGATAGAAAGCCGAACTTGTACGTTTGTATATTTATCTATCTATTTTTATACTAGGTTGGGACTAAGAGTTACACATTTTGATCTGTAAAATTTATATTATGGCTTTGTTGAGGTTTATTACTATTAATGGTGATGTATGGGTTTTCCACACTAGGTAAATGATGTTTTCAACTTAATTTATTAGGTTTGAGCTTTCGTTGTGAATTGAGGTTTTAAATAATATTTAGCATATGGTTCGAGTTCAGTAATAATTTAGATTTATGATTTTATTATTGGTTTATTGATGATGATTGTGATGGCCCCAATTTCTGAGGTCATCCCGTGACCCACGCTCTCCGCCATCAAGCTCAGTAGTGTCTACCACAGTCATCGGATGCGTCATCAATTGCCACATCAGCACCTCTGTGAAGTGATGCTCCGTCTAGCTAATCCTACTATATTAAGTTGTTTAATTCTCCTAAACATCTAGTAGGTTAGTTAATTATAGTGGAAGCATTTATTTCGTATTTTATAAGAATTTATTATACCTAAGTAGTGGAAAACCCGAAAATAAATACCATGTATATGATTGAGACGAAATAAAAATTAATCCATATACATGTGATAAAGTTCTAAAGTTCCCAAACCAATCAAAACAAAATATAGATACTAGATAGTCAAAACACGAGTTGTCAGCAGCAACAACCTCAGAGATAATCGCCTAGTACCTCTTTTCCCTTGCTCTTGCTCGTACCAGGATCTACGCTCAATTGCCCAACACATACAACAACGAGCCCAGTGAGTAAATTCCCAAGAGAAGTCTACACGATAATCATGAAAATCACAATAACCTGCGAGACATGTGAATATGATCCTAGCAATAGGAATCATATTCCCATGGCTGGCAGCAAACAACATTCACAGTAAACCTATCGATCACACACGGTGTAAATAAAACATCATTCAAGAAATCCGGTTCAACCACGATATCAATTAAATCTAGATAGAGGTGTGACGGAGTCTAACAAAACTAGATCATACTTTGTAGATTCGGATGCCCCAGTTGAGCACATCAAGCCTAGACCACACCCGAACTACTAACGGTGACTGGAAACACATCACAACCTACCAAAAACATGCACCCCACTACGCGGGTAGCTATTCACCGGTTGAGCCCAGTACATGCGCTACAATCTAGCCTGCTTAATTCCGTAATACGACCATCTCGATTAACCTCCGACCATGTAAACAAATCAAACACCAACCAACACATGATCACAGTGCATAAACATGGTAACCAAATAAGTAACAAAGCGATAAATGAAAAACTGAATAAACACTCAATTACAGGGACAAACCATGCATGAATTAAAGTGTAACATTCTCAAGGGTGTTACGCACCTAAAAACACACACTCGACTTCTCGGGCCCATAAATCCGACCCGCCTAGCTCCCCGGTGTCCGAGCTAAAGCTCTCGAGTCCTTGAAGTCCATTTATAGTGTTTTGTATTAATTAAGTTGGTTTGTTATTAATTAGGCTCGATTTCATGTTTTAAAAATTCAAGGGTCTGGTATTAGTGCGCTAGGATGGGTGATTAGCGCGCTAATTGATCTTCGTGCACTGTTCATGCACGAAGATCTTCATCTTCTCCAACGTGCCTAGCATACTAGTGTTCATCACCTAGCGTGCTAGGTGTGCTCTGCCCATAATTTCCATAAACTTATTCAGGGTTTTTCTTGTTTCTAACACCTCAATTCATCTTACCAATAATACACACACTCCAAAAACATCAAATTCCTCTCTAAAACACCAATTAAACAAAGTTTTCACTTAAAACCGAAGATCAAAGTGTGTATATTTTAAATCCGAAATCACCAAATTTATCACCAATTTTCCACAAATTTGATTCAAAACGTTGTATTTCATCAAATTTAGCCTCAAGAACATCAAATTGTACAAAACCAGTGGTGATTTCATTCAAAAATTCCATTTTATCCTCAACCCACAAAACTTTTTTTTTAAATTGAAGTTTAGGAGGGATAAATTACCTTGGATCTATGCTTTGAGGCTCAGATTCACTCTCCAAAGCTCGAATTCACCCTTCCCTATAGGTTTCTTCTCTGAATTCTCAAGAAAAATGGTTGGAATTGTTGGGTTTTGCATGCCTCCATCGTTCAAGTATGTATTTATAGGTATTTGATCTAATCTGATGTGTGCACACATCTCGAGGATGATCTAATGTCACTAATCACCCTGTGTCACTCAAGTTCTGGACACCTTGTCATGACACTATAGTTCTTGACTTCCCCTATTGTGCATCTCGAGGATCATCCTATGCACCCTGATTTTTCTAGCTACAACCTTAGGAAATGAATTAATACTTTGATTTGGCTCACATACCTTACACTTGACCACTAAATAATTCATAAAAATCATATGTGAGGTCACACTATCTCTTAGCTCCCCAACAACTCATGTCCCATACACCTAGCTACCCGATACCCGATCCCGACACGCATTTCGAGACATATACCAACTCGTGACCTTGCCCGATATCAACGTTCATACATGCGATGTTTATATACATAAACATAACTAATATACCCCACATCGCAATACTAGGCATCACACCATGCACAAATATCATAAATATAACCTGGGTACTCATATCCGAGTCCGCCCAATTGTCCACGTAACGCCCGAATTAACCCGTTAACCCCCATGATTAACGCTAATCTTGATTAAATAAATTTGGGCCATTACAATTGAGCATAATAATTGCGTGTAGGACATAGCTAGCGCTGGTAGGCCAAGTTGTGGATTTGCATCGAGGCGAGGGAAAATGAGTCGTTATGTTACCCTTAGTCATTAAAGTCGAAACGTCCATCCATACGTGGTAGACTCATATTTGTGAAAGTTGGTCATACTGATTGGTTAGTCCCTTTCAAGACCGGTCAAGTAGCTTAGGAATCTAGGCTTATCAAGAGCACTAACGGTCTAGTTGTTTATGTGTAGTGCATTCATGAATCGAAGTAATGCGGCTAACGCGTTAAATCTGGAGCACTAGCAATAAGTTGTGAGTTAAGTTAGAGAAGTAGTCAACGATCGTACATTGGCTGCTAAGATTAGAAAGTGCGAGGAACCAAGTGTGTCATCCGGGTCTATAGCTGCAATAGATCATAGTTAAGTTTCATGTTTTTATAAACCAAGGATTAATGGAATCATTCCCAAGTTATATAGCAAAAATAATGAAGTTGAATGCCTAGACTTTTCTCCCATTGAATTTCTTTATTTTTGAAGTTTTCAAAGTTTTCAAAAGTTTTTATAAGATCCCATGTTTCTCTCCTCTCTTAGAAACCTAAGTCAGTTACCTAGTCCTTGAGGTTCGACCCCGAGCTTACCACTACTGTAGTCTTTGTGGTTTTCGGTGTAGAAATCAAGAATTTACATTTGACATTTAATGACGCGCGTCAAATTTTGATGTTGTTGCCGGGGACTAGGTTCTACTTGATTTAGGTTTCTCTTTCCTTTCTTTTATGCATAAAGGTCTTCGTGATCGAATTCTATGAGATCCTTATACCCTTTGATCTGGAGATCAAAAATGACTTGGCGAAGGAATGCGAGAGAAGTGTGCCAGTGGAAACAAGTTTCCAAAGCCATTCCTAGTGCTTTATATTCTCCAGAAATGGAGGATAATGACAATAATCCTCCCCGAGATGAGGGGAACAATCAAAACTAAGGAGATAATCAGGATAGGGCACCTATAGGACCAAGGAGACCTCTAATCCCTCAAATTTAGCCACGTGCACCGTGTTCAACCCTGCAAGTGCACCAGCACATGATGAGCCCTATATCACCATTGAGATGGAAAATCAAGAGATGCAAATTCTCCTTGCACATCAGCCCCATTGTATTGCATATTAAGCATGTAGGGGAGAGTTTGAACTTAAGTCCGATTTCCTAAACCTTCTACCCTCATTTCAATGGCTTGGATTGTGAAGATCCAGTGACTTTCATCAAAGATTTTGATTCCAAATGTTTAATGATGAAGCCACCTCGAGCACAGGAAGATGAAGTAAATTTTTTGGCTTTCTTGTTTTGTCTTAAAGACAGAACATAAGATTGGTTGTTTTACCTTCTCCCAGATCTATCACAAGCTGGAACGACTTGATTTCAACATTCTTAAGGGAGTGCTTTCCTTAATCCTAGTCATCTCAACTTATCTCAGAGATATGTAATATTAAGATGAAAAATGGAAAGACCTTCAATGACTATTGGGGCAAATCCAAAAAACTAACTGCATGGTGTTCCCAACATGGTCAAAGTAATACCTCTCTTATCGATTTTTCTACAAGGGTCTTAGGTCCCTTGAGAAACGTATAATTGACAACACTTATGGTGGAGCCTATAAGAATAAAACAACCGATGAGATGTTCGAGTTGTTTGAATCTATGGCTAGTCAATTTCGTTAATATGTTGACAACGATGAGGATGAGGAGCCTTCTAGGCGCATCTTCAATGGAGGTGGGGTCAAGCACTACTGATAGGAAGTTTAACAAACACACTGATCTCATGGAGCGTTTCCTCACTTCTAGAAAGCTCAGGCCAAGACTTACGGCTTCTATAACGCTTCCGGCCATGCTACTAATTCTTGTCTCATCTTGTTCGGAGAACAAGCTAATGCTTTAGGTGGCGGATTCTAATGCTCTCCTAGGAATCAATACGGCAATAATAATGTTAACACATATAATTAAGCGGTGAAAAGCCCCTATTTGAGTTATGGACCATAGAATTAGAACATTTCACATTTCATTTCGAGGGGACAAACCCTCCCTCCAAAACCCCAACCTGTTCAAAATACTGGACCCTTAGAGGATATGATGAGGATACTCATCATTAAGTTTGAAACCCTTGCAATAGACATGACATAGTACAAAGAAAATAATGATGCTACTGTGCGTGACTTAGCACTTCATGAGCCACCTAGCTAAAGAGCTAGGTAGACTCGCAGACCAAAGTAGATTGCCCGCCTAACCCATTCCCTAACCTAAAGGTGCATGTAAATGTTGTATCATTAGCTACTAAAAGTGAACCAAGGGAAACTAAGGTAGTCCGTAGAGAGCACCTCACGACACCTAAGTAGGATGAGGAGGTCGAGGCGAGGAGGCAACGTGAAATCTTGATGAGAGCTCCTTTCCCTTAGAGATTATTTCCGAGGTTGTTCCAAAAACTCAGAGATCCTGAGATACCGGCATATATCTCTCCACCTCTACCAGTTAAGTAGATTGTAGATATTCAGGAGAAGGTTGAGGAGGTTATACAAGTCGTTGAGATCAAGGATCCCCCAATATAGGAGTGTGCAGATGTGGAAAGGTAAGTTTGGTGGTATATGAAATACCAAAGGAGTAGATCGAGAGAAATCTAACACCCAAATGCCCAGACCCTGGTATGTTTACTGTTTCTTGTAAGGTAGGTGATATTACTTGTGAGAGTGTCATGTGTGACCTTGGTGCATCCATAAACGTCATGTCCAGTTCCTTATATGAGTTTCTTCATGAAGGTCCTTTTAAGGACACTCAGGTTGCAATCCACCTAGCTAATAGGTCATTGTACACTCAATTGTTCATCGAGGATATCCCAATCAAGATTCATGATTTTATATTTTCGAATGACTTTTATGTGATGGATATGGGAAATGATTCTCTCTATGCCTTAACTTCTATTCTTTTGGGTCAACCTTTTCTACGGACTGCAATGACTAAGGTTGATGTGTTTGATGGGACCATGTCTATTGAGTTTAATGGTAAGATCGTTACATTTGATATTATTAACACTGTTAAACCTCCTACTGGTGTTTCTTGTTTGTTTGCTATGCATATTTCTGACCCACCATTTCAGAATGCGATTAGGTTAGACAAGAAAGACGGTCTTCATGTCCCTAAAGTTGGTGAGACTTTTCAACCACCCCCTCTACTGATACATAGTGTTTCCTTCTCCAAGGTGGAGTTGCGCGTACGAGAACCAATCGAAACATGTTCGAGTGGGATAACGTGACCTAGGACGCGTGAATCTGAAGTCGAGCTAATGACTCTAACCAAAAAGTTCTTGGGAGGCAATCCAAGTTTCTATCATTTATCTTTTTAGTTTGCTTGTTCTTATATTTGTTTCGTGAACTTATCTTCTCCCATTTGTGACTTTTTTACAGGTATCTGATACTCTTTTGATGAAACACCAGAGTTGAGAGCCCGATATCACTGTTAAGGCTCCATGGTTTGTATCTATGATTAGTCTACTTGGGATTTGGTAAGTTCTTTCTTTTAGGTTATTAGGATTAGTTATTGAGTATGTTGGAGGTATTGTAATGAATATTCCCGTGACTTCCTGAGTTGAGCATTTTTGTCACCGTATGTTGCCATTTTATGAAATGTTTTAGTCCATTAGGTTTTCCATATTTATTTTCGCATGCCATTTCCCATTACTTGTTTTTTCCCTTCCATGTTCCTTTCACCTCTTTTCTCTTCATTTTGTAGTTGATATTCTCATTCTTATTTTAAACTTTGAGGACAAGGTTTAGGGGTGTTTGATAGGTATATTGGATTATTTTGTTGGATGAATGGGATTAGCGCATGACATGTATAACCATTTTATTAATTTTTATGCGTATTCTATGGGTATGGTAAGGTATGGTGGTGTTTTCTTTCCCATTGCACCTCATTTTCTTGTTTTGACATGCTATGCATTGCATTATTTAGGTTAGTAGTAGTTTATATTAGTTTATGCATTTGTATAGTTATTTAGTTGCATTATTGAGTCTGTGCATGTTTAGGAATATTTTATTACATGTAGAGTCGCCTAAAACCTTGTTGAGTGTTTTTTATTGTGGATATGAGTTCATATAAGCTACTTATGTGACTTGAACCTTTTTGAATATTAAGTGTTATACTTAAATCTAGAGCGTTGTCCAACATCTTTGAGGTTGTTTATTAGAGAGCTAGTTAAAGTTTATGCATTGTGCTAGATACCAAAAGGCAAACGGTCCTATTTTGCAAGTATTCAAATTTCTAGTGTGCTAGAATGACAATGTAGCTCACATGAGACATCAATTCATATGACTTGACCACTTTTGGGGAATGACTAGACTTGAACATACATTGGATGATTTGTTTGATTATAATGAAAGTGAGAAAGGTCAACAAGAGTTTTCTTAAAAAATTTTAGAGAGTCTCACAGATTCCAAAGGAAAAGGAGCAGGGAATCTTGTGGTGGAAAAAGTGAGAAAAGCGATTTCAATAGGAAATGGAGCAGGGACCGTACTTACTTTTAAATTATTTTGGAGAAAAATATAGTGTATAAACACAAAGGAGAAAGTCCATGAAAACTCTTTAAAGGAAAAGATTTGATCGAGTGTTTATAGCTTGATAAATTGAGTTAATCTAATGTTTTGTTCCATATTTTCATATTTAAGTCTGATTGTCTCTCTTTAGTGTGTTTAATCAACATTTATGGATAGTGTGTTGCATTTTTCATTCATAGTCCCTTTTTAGGTGTTGATGCACTATTTTAAAGAAATTTTGAACTTGTGTGCTTGCTCTATAAAATCTTGAGTAGTTGAAGGCCTTTGTCTGGATTGATTCTAGTTTTTGAAATGGTGATTTTCACTGATGTTTCGACTTCGTTTTCACATTATTTTGATTCTAAACTTCTTTTGGGTGATGGTTACTTGAGTGGCGGATTTAAATCGAAAAGGAACTGACTTTGATTAAGTGATAGGCAAAGGATTATTAGGATTAGTCATTGTAGAATAGGAGTAGAGTATAGGTTTTCATTCATTCCTTTACTCGGGACATGCAAAGTCTAAAGTTTGGGATATTTAATTGGTGTTCATTTAGGCATTAGTTAGTATAGGTTATTAGGTGTTAATGGACTATATTTATCCTATTTTATGGTGATAAATGTTTGTTTTATGTATTTAAGGGATTTAGCGTAATTCAGGCGTATTTGGAGAAAAAGTGTGTTTCAGGCCTATTTGAACGTTGTTCAGTTCACGTGCGATAACTTTCAGATGATAAGTTTGAACGACTTGTCGTTGGTCTTATCAAAAAGAAGACTTTGAGATGGACATTTTCATCTACATGAGCATCATGAGATTCAGACTTGAAGTGGCTCAAAATCGCAAGACAAGGCAGGCAAGAATTTCGCATTGGTCATATATCGTGATGGCGCCACAATTCATATATTGTCATGGCGCAGCTAACGGCGGCAAAACCAGTGGCATATAGAGTTTACGCCGTAGCACATACTTCTTACGGCGCCATTTGCAAACGTCCAGACCAGAGAGCTTTGTGAATCATACAACACTGCTAGTGCCAACTGGCCTCCAAGATGCCGCACGATCTCACATTGCGAAATAGCGTCGCACACACGCCGCCACCAAGAATCCTCATTGTGCCTCTGTGGTATCGCAACCTGAATAAAGAAAAACTCTAATTTTACAATTTTTTTCAGATTTTTAGGGTTTGAACCTACTTTGGGGTTTCCCTATATATACCAATAGACTCCAATTCGAAATGACTTTTTGTTGTACTTCCGTTTTACATTAGAAACTAGGGTTTTTGCTTGATTATGTCGAGCTAATCTCCTCCTTCTAGGTTTAAGGTGGATCGGTCAAGCTTACAACTTGGGATTCCATCATGAGGTTTATCTATACTTATTGTTTATAATTCTTTTCTATGATTTATTGTCTTTGGTACTGTTTATATTCTTAGGGTTAGATTTGATTGTGTGTAAAGACTGTGCATGTATATTAGGTTGATTACCCAAAAAAAAAAACAGAGGCGTGAAAACACTCTGTTAAGGAAGACAACATGCATGCGTGCACCCTGGGCCGGGCCAAACCGGCCCGGCCCAACCCAGTGGCCTAGCACAGGCCGAAGGCCGGACCCGGTCGGAGTGGATCGAATCGGGTTTGACCGTTGGGTCGGGTCAAACCTAGTTCGGGGGACCCACCCCATATTATGTAAATAATATTTTATTTTATTATTTTATTTAAATAAATTAAAAATAAGCTTTTTAAATAAAATAAAAAATAGTTCATTCGAAATGTTGGCGAGATACATCGGGGTTTTTACCTCGTAAAACGAAAAATTGGCATAATATATTAAATTGAAGCTAATTTAATGACATCTTAAATTATAAAGCAAAATGTCCATCCTTATGCGGTAGACTCATATTTGTGATTGACTATACTTGATCGTTTTAAATAAAATAAAAAATAGTTAAAAATTTAGTCCCTTTCGAGACCGACCATAATATATTAAAGTATTTGTGGTAATTTTGACTTTAGGGATCTAGGCTAAATCGAATGCACTAGCGGTTCGATTGTCTAGGTGTAGTACCTTCACGAATTGAAGTAATGCGATTGTGCCAACACGTTCCACACACCAAGTAGTTCGGGTGGATCCTGTGTGTGAACTGACGAAGTATGATCTAGAGCAGATTGCGTTTTACTTTTGTTTTATCGTAATTGTTGTGGAGCATAGCGACCAAGTTGCATGTTTGGTTAGAGAAGTAGTTAATGATCGTACAAGGAGACATGTAAGGATTATCCGTGATCGAAGACGTGGATTACTCCTCTTGTATCGAAATTAGAAAGTGTGAGGAACCGAGTGTGTCATTTTGGTGTGGTTTCCACTTGGGGTCTATATGATAAATCTTTACGCACTAGATCATAGTTAAGTTTCATGTTTTTTTAAAAACCAAGGATTAATTATATCATTCCCAAGTTATATGGCGAAAATTGTGAAGTTGAATACCTAGACTTTTCTCCCATTGAATTTCTTTATTTTCAAAGTTTTCGAAGTTTTCAAAAGTTTTTATAAAATCCCCTGTTTTCTCTCCTCCCTTAGAAACCTAAGTCAGTTACCTAGTCCTTAAGGTTCGACCCCGAGCTTACCACTATTGCAGTCTTTGTGGTTTTCGGTGTAGAAATCGGGAATTTACATTTAACGTGTAACGATGCATGTCACTCCTCGAGAATGTTGTCCTTGAACTCGATACTAGCGGTATCCAAAATCTACCCCTGTGTCTCAAGCACCCATCTGAGCCCTCAGACCAATTTGTGCATTCCAGATCTTGAGCCAGTCCACTGATTCGCAAATACTGACCCTCAGCTCTCTGTAACTCAGCAACCTGCTCGAGAGACACCATGTGAAAATCATATCTGACAGCAAATATATAGCTCAACAATAGCCTTTATCAAACAAAACAATGACGCTACCTAGAATAACCCGTGTTCATGTGTCATATGTCACAATACCGTTTGGTTCTCAATGCCACTCCTACTCAGCGCATATTCTACGACATTTACTTACCGGGATGGTACTCAATGGCAAAGTCGTAGTCATTTAGTAATTCGAGCCATCTCCTCTGTCTCATGTTCAACTCCCTATGAGTGAACATATATCTCAAGCTCTGATGATCCATGAATAACACGAACCTTTCGCCATACAAGTAATGCCTCTAGGCCTTTAGAGCAAACACGCCGCTACAAGCTCCAAGTCATGCACTGGAAAGTTCCCCTCGTGGGATCTTAACCATAGAAATAGATAGGCCATTGGGTGTTCGTCCTGCATCAACATGCAACCCAACCCAGTGCCTAATGTATCAGTGTAAGCTGAGAAACCTTTATCTGCCACAGGTAATGTCAAAACTGGTGCAGAAGTCAACTGTCTCTTCAACTCCCAAAAAACATCCTCACACTCCTGTGACCAGTCAAATCTAACACCCTTCTTAGTCAACCTCGTCATTGGCGTTGCAATCATTAAAAAGTCCTGCACATAATACAGATAGTAACCCGCTAAACCTAAAAAGCTTCGAATGTCAGATACAGACACGGTTGTCCTCCAGACAATGATAGCCTGAATCTTGTCACCATCAACTGATATGCCCTGATTATTGATGACATGCCCCAAGAACTTCACCTCGCTTAGCCAGAATGAACACTTATTGAACTTGGCATAAACTATGTACTTTATCATCGTAGCCAACACCTCTCTAAGATGCCTCTCGTCCTCCATAGGAGTTCTACAGTAAATCAAGATGTCATCCATGAATACGATCATGTATTGATCAAAAAATGGCCTCAACACCTTGTCCATCAAATCCATCAAATCCATGAGTGCATTGGTCAGCCCAAACGACATGACTGTGAACTTATACAACCCGTATATCGTACTGAAGGCAAACTTCTTAATATCACCCTATCAAATCCTCGACTGGAGATAAGTTGATTTGATGTCAATCTTCGAGAAGAATTTGGTTCTTGCTAATTGATTGAACAAGTCATCGATCCTGGGAAGTGGGTAACGACTCTAAATAGTCAACTAATTCAACTTCTTATAGTCCACAAACATACGCATCGAGCTGTCCTTCTTCTTCATAAATAGAACTCAAGCTTCCCAACGTGACATGCTAGGGTAAATGAATCCATTCTTTAAAAACTCCTCTAACTGGGTCCTCAACTCCTTGTGCTCCAATACAAACATCCTATATAACATGTCATAAATCGGTTGAGTCCTTGAAATCAGCTAACTGATAAACTCAACAGATCTTGGTGGTGGCAATCCTAGCAAATCCTCAGGAAATACATCTGCAAACTGGCAAACAATAGGGACATACTCAACCCTAATCACTGTCCTAAGCTATGGCTCAACCATAGTCGCGTACGCCTCCATTTCCTATGATGACACTAGTCTAACTCGAGTGATAGGTAATGCAGCAACAACTTTGACAAATGATAACTTTAGAATCCCTTCGATGTCAAACGTCACAGTCTTGCTGAAACAGTCGATCAATGTGTGATAAGATGATAACTGATAAGTTGGTATTTATAGGATTTTATTGTCTATTTTAGTATAATTTAGTGTGGAAGTTTATAAAACATATATTTAATTATATTTACTTTTGGTTTTTAGGTGAAATGGAGTGCACGGTTGGATTCGTGGCAAAAAAATACTCAAAATAGAGTATTTACTTGCATTAATTGGATACCGGGAGAGTTAGTTTCGAAATTTACACCGACAACGGGGTAATTGGAGTCGCAGTGCCACGTGTCAACGTGTCATTCGTCCAAACAGCCACGTGTCGCCTCCCCATTCGCTAAGACGCGTCACACAGCAGCTTTGGTGTCCGCCACGTCATCTGTTCAGCAGCGCTTCCACCAATCAACTACCGCCACGTGGACAAAACAACAGTCTCCTCTCTCCAGCTCGTCGATCTTCCTCGAGATGCGCATCCACACTGTCTCCCAGAACTTCGGTGATACTCGCGTGAATTTGCCCGCCACTCTACACGCCACATGTCGCTCCGCGACTGGTCCAGCAAGGCGCGACTTCCAGCTCCAGCGAATGAGATCCCGCCATGTGTCATGCTCTACACCCCTCAGCACGTCACGCCTCCACTCTCTTCCAATCACCTGCTGCCACGTCACCCGGTCATCACCTCAGCGCCAATCATCTCTAGACACGTCAGCGACGCACATAATTCAGCCAATGAGATGCTGACACGTGTCCTAGACGAAAATTCACCCAAAAACCTATTTTCTCTCTCTTCCATAGACCAATTTTAGTAGTTTTACATATTAGGACTTTAGGGTATAAATAGAACATCTATTATTCATTAAAGAGAGGCTCTCATCTCTCAACTCTCTCTCTCTCCCTCTCTGCATTTTTTTAGAGTAGTCATGTCTGGCTAATCAAGCCATTGCCTAGGTCGATGGTGAAGCAATTCAGGATTATGGATTCATGGCATAACTTGTGAGATCTTTTAATTTATTATTTAATTTAATTTAATTTCTTCTATTTCTTTGTTGTTGATTTTCATGAATATGGTTTAAACTTAGGGTATGTATGTGGCCAGTGCATGCTTTTAGGTGGAAAATCTGTAGTTAATTGACTCATTAGTATCCGTAATTGTACTTTTGAGACAATATAAGTGACAAACATTCACCCGATTGCCGTCAAAACCTTTCGGTTCTTGAGTGTGCAACAATTGAATCTAGGTTAAATCGGGAGCAGACGCGATTCGGTTATCTAGGATTAGTATTCCCATAGACCTTTATTAATGCGGTTAATGTGTTAAATCTTATGGCGAATGTCTAGGGTTATACATTAATTAGGGAAGTAGTTAGTGGCGGATGTCCTAGCTATCGAGATTAGGGGAATTAGGAATTTCTGGTGGATGTCGATTTTCCATAACTAATCTAGGGGAACTTGAATTAATAATTATTTAAGAAAAGATTGACGACCATGATATGCCATTGAATCTTGATTTTGTCTTGTGGAACCATAGACCTAGGTATTTAAATTAATTGTTCATAAACTTATATATTTATTTTAGTTATTTAATTTCATAGTAATTAGATTATTTAATTTAGTTATTTTCTCTAAACCCCCATTTTTTTCCTTTCTTTTAGAACCTTAGAAAGACTACCAATCTCTGTGGGATCGACTCTTTGCCATTATCTGCAAATAGTTGGTTTAAGGAAATATTTTATTGACGCGTTCGGCGCGCGTCAATTTTTGGCGCCGTTGCCGGGGATTGGTTTTTCTTTCTTTGGTTTTATTTATTTATTTATTTATTTTTATTATTTGTAGTTTCTTTATACCCTTATCTCTAGCATGTTTGCAAGAAACTCCTCCATGGCCGCCTCTTCACAATATTCTTCTAGCTGGCCCTTTGCAAGCAATAAACAGAACCTATCACATGACTTGTAATCTTTTTTTAGTGGTTGTCATCATTTTCCTAATGAATGTCCCTTTGACTACTGGAGTAATTCATCGCCACAAACTCGACAAATATAGTTCCATGCGGAATCGACCTTCAAGGATAAAATAAGGTTTCTTTTAGAGGCGAACAGACATGTACCTCAACGAGCAAGAATTAGACCAATGGATTCAAGAAAAGAATCAAGAAGCTGAAGAGGAAATAAAGTTAATTCTCCAGAAAAGATCAGCTAATACCATAAGTGCAATTCCATTAAATAGTGTTGAGGTGAAAGATGAGGAATATATGAGTGATTACGAAGAGTTAGAGGGGGAATTTGAAGTGTCTCAATCAGAGTCGGAGATCGTTATGACACAAACTTACGAGGAAGAAGCCAAAAAAGAGATTGAAGTCACTTTAACAAAGCCGGAGGAACTACAACAAGAGAGCAAGGATGACCAATCCTTTGTATTGGTAAACCCACCCACCCTCCCGTATATATTTGATGATTTTGACATGGAGGTGGATGTAAAGGAGCGTTCGAAGACTTTTTGCACTGCCGACACCTTTGTGTTGGACGATCCAGAAATTATAGATTCATATGTGTTAGAAGTCCCGGATAAGCTCCCATTTCTGAACAAGGGCGTTTATGTTTCACTGGCCAATGCTAAAGGAGAGAGTATCATTCTTGGATACTCTTTATTAGAAGGCATCACGTGAAGACAACATACGCCAAGTCGAGCCAAAGACTTTAAACAAAAGCGCTATTGGGAGGCAGCCCAAATTTTGATAAGTATTATTAGTTTTTTTATTTTTTTATTTTTTTATTTATTATTATTATGCATGAACTTATATCATTTCCTTCTTCTTATCATTATCATCTTCTTATCACTATCATGCTCTTTCACTATTTTTGTTTATTTTTTTGTGTTTAGACCACTTGACTTGTTTTGAACCTTGAGGACAAGGTTCGGAATAAGTTTGGGGGTATTTTAGGGATTGTGGATAGTGTTGGATGAATTTTCTTGCTAAAGACCGCAGGTATGATTGTTACTTTTTTTTAAAAAAATTATGCGGTTGAAGGATGGTAATGGTGGTGTTATTCCCATTCTTTTATTCTTTCCATCTCTTTTTCTTCTATCATTGATACTTCCATCTTCCATGTCATTAGGATATGATACATTTTCATGCATGCATTTAGTATAGTTTATTAGAAGTAGACATGTGTTTATCTATATTTGTTCTTGCATTTAGACCTTACATCGTGTCATATGTCACATATGTTGCATTTAGAGTTACCCGAAACTTTGGTTCATGCCTTTGATTGTGGATGAGTATATTATGGTTGCTTTTTGACTTGAAATTCAGGAAAAATTAGGAGAAACATTCAATCAAGCCGTAGCTCAGCATTTTTATGATTTCATGATTAGAGACTTAGTATGATGGTTAAACTTTGTGCTAGATACCAAAATGAGTAGACGGTCAAATTTGTGCAAGTAATAATGCTTTAATTCTTATTTGAAAATCTGCTTAATTATAGTGAAAGTGAGAAGGGCTAACAGGAGTTTTCTTAAAGTAGAGAGTCCCACAGGATTCCATAGGAAATAGAGCAGGGAATCTTGTGGTGGGAAAAAGTGAGAAAATCGGTCCATAAGAAATGGAGCAGGGACCGTACTACTTGAAAAAATATTATGGAGAAAAAAAAATGGAGTGTATTTATTGAATAAATAAAGGCGAAAGTATATGAAAACTCCTTAAATAAAAAAGATATAGCTCGAGTGCTTTCATTAGATTAAGTGAGATTTTAAACTTGCCTGCTTGAATGTATAGACCAAGAAAACTCATGAGTAGTTGATGGCCTTTGTTTTGACTACATCTGTCTTTAAAGTGTGATCTTAACTGTGTTTGAGTTGCGAGTTTTGACATATCATAACTCTGAAATTTCTTGAGTTACTTGGCGACTATGTAAATCAAAGATACTCCATGAATTGTGAATCAGGTATAGAAATATGTATAGGTATAGGTATAGGTATAGGTATGAGTTTAGGTTTAGGATTAGTTTAGTTAATGCATTAGGAGTCTAGTTTAGTTTGTATTGTCAAATATACCTTTGCTCGGGACGTGCAAAGTCTTAAGTTTGGGGGTATTTGATAAGTTGGTATTTATAGGATTTTATTGTCTATTTTAGTATAATTTAGTGTGGAAGTTTATAAAACATATATTTAATTATATTTACTTTTGGTTTTTAGGTGAAATGGAGTGCACGGTTGGATTCGTGGCGAAAAAATACTCAAAATAGAGTATTTACTTGCATTAATTGGATACCGGGAGAGTTAGTTTCGAAATTTACACCGACAATGGGGTAATTGGAGTCACAGTGCCACGTGTCAACGTGTCATTCGTCCAAACAGCCACGTGTCGCCTCCCCATTCGCTAAGACGCGTCACACAAAGCAGCTTTGGTGTCCGCCACGTCATCCGTTCGGCACGGCCGCTTCCACCAATCAACTACCGCCACGTGGACAAAACAACGAGTCTCCTCTCTCCATTCTCGTCGATCTTCCTCGAGATGCGCATCCACACCTTGTCTCCCGAACTTCGGTGATACTCGCGCGTCCCGCCCGCCACTCTACACGCCACGTGTCGCTCCGCGACGGTCCAAAGAAGGCGCGACTTCCAGCTCCGGTGAATGAGATCCCGCCATGTGTCATGCTCTACACCCTCAAAGCACGTCACGCCTCCACTCTCTTCCAATCACCCGCCGCCACGTCACCCGGTCATCGCCGGCGCCAATCATCTCTAGACACGTCGCCGACGCACATAATTCAGCCAATGAGATGCGACACGTGTCCTAGACGAAAATTCACCCAAAAACCTATTTTCTCTCTCTTCCATAGACCAATTTTAGTAGTTTTACATATTAGGACTTTAGGGTATAAATAGAACATCTATTATTCATTAAAGAGAGGCTCTCATCTCTCAACTCTCTCTCTCCTCTCTCGCATTTTTTAGAGTAGTCATGTCTCGGCTAATCAAGCCATTGCCTAGGTCGATGGTGAAGCAATTCAGATTATGGATTCATGGCATAACTTGTGAGATCTTTTAATTTATTATTTAATTTAATTTAATTTCTTCTATTTCTTTGTTGTTGATTTTCATGAATATGGTTTAAACTTAGGGTATGTATGTGGCCAGTGCATGCTTTTAGGTGGAAAATCTATAGTTAATTGACTCATTAGTATCCGTAATTGTACTTTTGAGACAATATAAGTGACAAACATTCACCCGATTCCCGTCAAAAACTTTCAGTTCTTGAGTGTGCAACAATTGAATCTAGGTTAAATCGGGAGCGGACGCGATCCAGTTATCTAGGATTAGTATTCCCATAGACCTTTATTAATGCGGTTAATGTGTTAAATCTTATGGCGGATGTCTAGGGTTATACATTAATTAGGGAAGTAGTTAGTGGCGGATGTCCTAGCTATCGAGATTAGGGGAATTAGGAATTTCTGGTGGATGTCGATTTTCCATAGCTAATCTAAGGGAACTTGAATTAATAATTATTTTGGGAAAGATTGACGACCATGATATGCCATTGAATCTTGATTTTGTCTTGTGGAACCATAGATCTAGGTATTTAAATTAATTGTTCATAAACTTATATATTTATTTTAGTTATTTAATTTCATAGTAATTAGATTATTTAATTTAGTTATTTTCTCTAAACCCCCATTTTTTCCTTTCTTTTAGAACCTTAGAAAGACTACCAATCTCTGTGGGATCGACTCTTTGCCACTATCTGCAAATAGTTGGTTTAAGGAAATATTTTATTGACGCGTTCGGCGCGCGTCAATAACCAAACCATACCGAACATCACGTCAAACTCCAGGTATTCTAATACTCTCAAATCAGCCGGTAGCCGATGTCCCTCATTCTCAACAACACAATCTTAGCAAATCTGATTAGGGTAAATCTTATCCCAAATGTCGTACTGAGAATAAGATGTGTATCTAAGGTCTGTGCAGATAACCCTAACTCTCCTACCATACATCTAGAAATAATGTGCTACCAGAATCCATCATAATATGCATGGGAATACCACAAATAGAAAACATTTGAGGTGTCTAGTCGCGTCTTTATTCTACTGTACGATCAAAAACTGTAGTCTGGGCCCTATCTTTAGACTCAGGTTGTGGTGGTAGTGGTGCTGGCTAGTACAATTTGCCATAAGGTGTCCAACCTGACCATGTAGTAACACGCACGAGTCTTTGATCTACTAGAAGTCCTTGAATCTATGTGCCTGACTCTGGCCTCGACTCTAGCCTCTCTGACCTCTATCCTGCCTCTGTTGCTATCTAGGTTGATTAACTGGTGGAGAAGCTGTAGAATATGTAGTCTGGCGATCATCACGCCTATCTCGGTCATCATGACAATCTATGTCACCTCAATGACATTGATCAGATTGCTAATCACCTCGATTAGGTCTTTGGCCCTGTCCCTATCGACCCTGATCTATCTTATTTCTTTTTGACCTCTAATCAGTTCGAGAATTCTACGTTGGCTAACTCTGCTCGACTCCGAAGCGCAGCTTGAACCGTTAATGGACTAGCCCTCTAAACTAGATATGTCTCGTGTGCGAGTGACCTATCATAAATCTCTATTAATGTAGTAGCTCTACTAGATACCACTGCGGTTGCAATCCTCTCATCAAGCCTTAGACAAAATAATATATCTGTCACCGATCGATCCTTGCCAAGTCTATGGAGTACGACAATAGATATTTGTACCTCTCCATATACTCGTAACAAATAACTCACCCTAAACCAATGATAAAACTCCTCCTTTAATCTGATCCTGACCTCGATGGGTATGTATTCATCCATAAACAGTACTTGAAACTCGACAAGGTTACCACAAAAGGATGAGTCGTTTTATAGGTAGTATACTATACTACGACATCAGCTCTCAAACAAAAACTCGATAATCTCGACCGATCAATCTCCTCAATATGAAGCAACTCATGTAGCCGCTCATGAAATAACAACTACCTCCCAGCTATCTCTGGTCCCCGGCTCCGTAAAAGTATATAGGCGTGAAAACCTAAGAAAGTTTTTCATCTTTTTAGCCTCAACAGTCATCAAGCTCCCAGAAGTAAATGCCACTACTAGCTGCTTCAATAAGTCGATGGAGTAACAACCATTGTAATATTCAGTGGAACAACAATCGATGTAGCCATCTCGGCCAGTGTCTAGATACTGCAGCCTACCCCTGAGTGTCTATTGTAGTATGAGCCACAACTATCGAGTAGTAGTCATTGGTCCAACCAAAATGGTAATAGGAGCTGTAGTAGCCTCCTAAGCATCACGAGCTCTCATCATGTCTATCAGGAACGCAAATCGATTGTCCAAAGTTCCCGCCAATGACTCCAACGTCAAAGTCTGCCTAGTCAGATCACTGGCATCCCTGACCTCAATTTGAGTAGTATCTGGAGGTTGCTCGTCCTTCGATATTTGCATCGAATAACGTGCGTCTAGTCAGCCTCAATGCAAGTATACATGTATCATATGTAATATATAAACAAAAACATAATGCATATATCATAGATTTCTACCCATCTCACATTACTTCCTAACTAGGACTCTAAGCAATTCCTTTGGGTTTCCACATCTAAAGTTTATTCATCAGGTTTATCCTCAAATTATACCATAAATGTAATCGTATCAGAGTTAACTTTCAATTCCCCAAGGTTCACCGACCTCGATCCGATACCAAAATGTAAGAGCCCATTTTCCAAATGAACCGCCACGGGGGCCAATGTTGGCTCACAACCTGGCCTACCAATGCCAGATGTGTCCTACATGCAATCTCATCCAACATTTATATCATTATTAACCTCAATGAACATAATTTATTGTTTAAATTGTTCATTAACTCAAATCATCTATTATAACATCATTTTAACCTAAATTCCCAGAAGAAGTCTTAAGAATATGACAATTCAAATATAAAAGCATAATACTGTCATTAACTTAGATACGCATTATGGTGGATATAGATCATCATATAATAGAATGAACATCAACTGCTACAAAATCTCATAAATGTAGTCCTAAGTTGTCTTAAAATCCCAAATCCCCAAAATGAAAACAAATACATATAATACAAACGTACAAGTCGACTCAATATCTCTGAATCACAGGTACTCCGCAAGCTTGCCCTTGCCACGACACATCCTCGGATCTACACTCAAATTATCATAAAGTGTGTTCCTAGAGGCTAGGGTCATACTAGTGTCATACTTCAGACTCTTCCATAGAATACTGTCGGTGAGTACCACTTAAAGCAAGGCCAGTATTTGAATCCGTTAGATGGTCAATGTAGAACCTACGACGCACCTACACTTGCCCTAACGCGACTCTTTGGTCGAACTATTCACTAAGATCCCTAACATACGTGTTATGGCCAAGTGGGTATACACACATGAATGCTATAAAAGGAGAGCATCAACGTCCATCCATTCAAACCAAAACCAAAAATAGAATATTGAAAAACAAAATTTGAATTCAAAAGCCAAAATAAGTAAATATTCAAGAAATTTAGTTAGGTTACTACACACCTCAATTCACACTCTAACTAATCCCAATTATGTCCCAATTACGACCAATGTGCGCGTCAAATCATCAGTCAACTAATTCAAAGCCTGATAATTGAAAATACTATTAATTCCCCATAAAAATTTCCTCTTAATTGAATCCATTTATATCAATTTATATCCTCATTTAATTGATAATAATCTTTCAATAAAATCCTCAATTAAACCCATTTAAGAAAATTCATTTTTAAATTTTATTTTATTTTTCTATCTCTGACATTGTTGGTGGCATCGCCACCAATAAAGGTCTCACGACGTCCTAGACGTCGGGGCCTACATCACTACGAACACCACCCCGATGGCATGATATATAAGTGTGGTGTGTAGTAGTTCTCTGGTTTGGACACCGTGAGAGTTTCCTCCCTACGACGTCCTTGGCGCGTCTAAACCAGTGACGACTTATTAGGGTTTTCGATTCCCTGGCTCATCGCCGCGGTCCGAACCTTTCCCAACATCTCATATAACCTCATACAAACCACATCCAACCATAAGCCCTCGACGAAATTCATCCGAAACCAAAACCCTGACAAAACTTATCAGAAACCCAATTTTCTTGAACAAGTCCAAAACGTCAACAACAACTCAAACAAAACCTTCCCAATACCTCACATACAACCACAACATCCTTAGAAACATTGCCCAAATCTAGTGTGCTAGATTCACAAACTCGAAAACCATGTCAAAACCCGAACTTTTGTACTCGAAACAAAGGAACGAAAAGAGGATTGAGGATCTCACTTATAGATCGTAGATAGCTCGTCGTTTGGTGCTCCAAATCACCTCTTGAAGTCCATAAATCCTTGCTCACACTTGGATTTTCATAATTTATATATGAAGGAGAGAGAAAAGGTGGTAGAAATGAGAGAATATAAATTTTTATAGTAAAAAGTCCATCTTTTGTATGGGTGGATCTCAAAACCTCATCCAATGGTTCAAAATAGGTCAATAAGTCCAACTTTAGCGACTTGAATGGTGACTAGCCTCCCTTGACTTATCCTTGCTCAATCAAAACAACCAATCCTCGGACGTTCTGATACTTGACTCACGCGTGTACACTTGCGTCTCTCTCGTACTCTCGCGCACTCTCTTGCACGAACGCATATACAACGTTTATAATTAATTATAAATTACATGTTATCATTTTCCATGTGTGTATGACAACTCGACCTAATGTACTGTCATTCGCCTACCCAGTACCAACGTTTTCATGCTAATCTGGTGAATACCTATCACGCTGTTCCGCGTGGCAATAATAAATAAAATACACACATCGCGATGTCAATAAACCTAATTAAGCATGAACTTCGCAAATTAATACTCAACAACACAAAAATCATTATTTACCTAGCTCCAGACGTGCCTTAGCCTATCTGCAAGGTCCATGTGGTGTAGTACAGTCGTCCACATCTGCACACATGTCATAATTAATGGCTAATTAAATTTGGGTCTTTATATTACCCAACTGCCCTCTATTTTACTCCCATACCCACTCACCCCATACCCCATTCACCTCTCTCCATTTGCCTCACCAAAAATAGGCCAAATCTAACGAAATCCGAGCAAAACGATATGGATTCGACAACGTAGGTGCATTCATCATCTCTTTTAGTGCCAATTTTGAGTTTTTTTTCTTTTTGAGTAGTTTTGTTTGTGAATTTTTGTTTTGGGTTTAGGGCTTCGATTTGAGACTTGAATTTTGCATTTTGGGTACAAAGTTTCGATGAAATCGAAAATATTAAATGATTAAGAGCAAACCCCACTATTTTTTGGCCATTCTTATGTATTTTTCGGGAGTTTTGAAGTTTTTTTATTTGTTCTGGTCGCCCGAGGGTTTCGGACTAATAGAGCCGACACCTTTGAAGAGGTGTCGAACGAACCGGGCCGACACCTTTAAAGAGGATTTCGGCTGGATCCCGTCGTCACCCACTGAAACCAAGTTATCTTCGTATTATCGGTTGGAGTCGGCAAGACCTCTAAAGAGGTGTGGGCCCTGTTCATTTGACACCTCTTTAGAGATGTCGGCTATGTTCGTTCGACACCGCGAACAAGGGTATTGATATGAGGGCAAAGGTGATAGGGCACACTAAGCAAGGGTAATTTTGAAATTTTAAGAAAAAAAGTAGAGTACATAAAGTGAAATTTCAAAATTGATGTACATTTAACAATTAGTAGGGTCTGTTTAAAAAAAAAAAAAAGCCAATGCTACATTATTGACTCGGCTAAAAGTCACACACAAAGTTTCTCACCTATTCGATAAAACATCCAAATGTGGAAAAACATATCTTGAAAAGTATTATATGGCTTTCGAATGGATGTGTAACTTAGTATGATTATATGTTAAAATATGTTTAAAGAAACAAGTCCAACTTAACCTCAAAAAAAAAAGAAAACAAGTCCAACTTTGTTCGCATGCTTCGTCTTTGGCAGCTTCGCCGCTCCTTCCCTCTTCGCTTTTCCATCTTCTAAAATCACTTTCCTCCTAACTTCCTTCCCACAATCCCCTCATTTTCCTTTCAATTCCATTTACCCAAAATGATGAACAACCCCTCCACCATCTACGATCTCCGACTCAATCAATGATGACTTCCCAATTAGAAAATTGTAAGTTTGTTTGATTCTGCTCATGATCTAGCTTTCACGTGTATTTTTCGCCAGATGGCGTGATTGGACATGTTTGTGATTCTGGGTGGTTTTGATTGGATTGTCAGGTGAGATCTCGAACCTTCACCGAGCCGTCTGCGCCAGCTCTGGTGCTTTCGAATTCGGGCAAGCGAATGGATCGCTCTGCGAGGAAGAAGTATGTGAAGCAAGTGACGGGCCGCCATAACGACACAGAACTGCATTTGGCCGCTGGAAGAGGGGATTTGATCACGGTGAAGCGGATTCTACGCGATGTCGATAAGCAGCTGGTTCCAGACGCTGTTGGTGGGTGTGAATTCAATGCTGAAGTGGCTGCGATACGTTCGGCCATGGCGAACGAGGTGAATGAGTTGGAAGAGACTGCGCTGTTTGTTGCAGCTGATAAAGGGCATATTGATGTGGTGAAGGAGCTGTTGAAGTACTCGGATAAGGGCAGTGTTTCGAGGAAGAATAGGTGCGGGATTGATGCGTTACATGTGGCTGCAAGTCAAGGGTATGAAGGTGATTACTCTTTTTTACTGTTTGATATTGTTATGTTTTTTTATTTGAATTGATGGATCACCTGTGACTGAGATGCCCACATTGAAATGCACTTTGGGGTCTTTGTTAGCTAAATTAAATTTGGTTGTTTACTGTATGTCAGTATAAGCTAAACTAATTATAAACCATCTTGTTATACCGAAAGAGCAAACAAAATATTAAAAACAATAATAGTTCAAGCTGTAGTGGCTGAATCTGTGTGTAGAGATATTGAATACTATGCATTTAGAATACTGATTATGTTTGATATTTTTAAAAATGGCTCGTTTTCTTTCTTTTTTTTTTTTCACAATGAGTTAGTTAAAAGATTGTGTTTTGTTAGATAACAAGTAACACAGGCATAACATAGCTAACGCGATCAACCAGGGATATTTGTAATTTCATTGAATTTTAAGTTCACTATCCTTCCTTTCATGAGCATTTTTTCTTTTATTCTGAAACTCTAAGTTCCCCCAATCCATCTCTTTGCAACCAAAATGCTTGAACTATAAGATTCACTGTCCTATATGGGAAAACAGCTTTCTTGCCTCTCATCATGAGCAAAATGCTTGGACTAGCATCCGAATGGGATGTTGTTATGTGCCACCAATATCACTTCAAGTTGAGGTAACAATAGTGTGTTTAGTACTTGAGAAAGGATGAGGCACAAAGAAAATGACTTCTCTTCAGTAGATTTAAATAGTCATATGCTTCTTAGTCTAATGGTGTTAAACTGTTTCTAAGAATCTCAAGTGATCCGCCAATGTTTTGTATACCTTACAATGAACAAAGAAAAGCCAAAAAATATACATGTACTTGAAAGCCACTTGAATGAGCAAAACTATGTATTTTATATGCATCATCGAACTTAGCCCTTCATTATTTACTGTATGTAAATTCTTCATACATTTGAAAAGTGCAGACTAGCTCATTAAATTTTAATTTCCTGAATTTATCTATCAGATCAAGCTTGTTGCTTTATCTAATACTGCTTGGCATTCCTACAATTCAGCATTTCATCCATCATTTATATATCCATCTATTCATATTGTGTCTAACAAATCTGGACTATTAACTTGATGCATGCTATTCATTATTCATTTTTCATTCACTTGATTTACTCTTTCTTTCATATAGCCATTGTCCAGGTTCTATTGGATCATGACCCTGAGCTCGGCAAGACATTTGGACCGTCAAATTCAACACCCCTTATATCTGCAGCTACAAGGGGTCATGTATCCATAGTTAATGAACTGCTTTCAAAGGATTCTAGCTTGATAGATATTTCTAGATCCAATGGCAAAAATGCATTACATTTTGCTGCCAGGCAAGGTCACATAGAAATTGTGAAAGCCTTGCTTGACAAAGATCCTCAACTGGCTCGAAGAACTGACAAAAAAGGACAGACCGCATTGCATATGGCTGTAAAAGGGATGAACTGCGAAGTGGTTAGATTGCTTATTGAAGCAGATGCAGCCATAGTAATGCTGCCTGATAAATTTGGCAATACTGCATTGCACACGGCGACCAGGAAAAAGCGAGCAGAGGTATTTCTCTATAATGATATGCAGTTTTGTTTTACCAATGTGAAAACACCATAAACCCAAAATGGCCAAAACTGGTGCGGCCATGCAATTCTTCACCATATTATTTGATCAAGTTTAATTTACTAAATGACTAACCTTTCTTTTTTAATGGACTATATACTAATTTTTTTTGAGACACTATATACTAATTCTTTAATCAGCCAAGTCTTTGTAATTTTTGCTAACTTTTCTAGTTTAGTTTCATGAATGCAAAGGCTTGAGACTCATGTTTGCTAATTCTTTCCTACATATAAAGCTTGCTATCATGAAGAGAAGAAAATAATTAATGATTGAAATGCCTTTTAAGCCTGGAATCATTTGCTAAGAAAGAATGAGATGTTCTAGATTGTCACAGTATCCATCTTTTATATCTAAAACTGAGCTTATTGTGCTCGCATCTTGCAGATTGTGAACAAGTTGTTGAGCCTACCGGACGTCAATGTAAATGCACTGACCAGAGACCACAAGACAGCACTTGACATAGCTGAAGAGCTCCCCCCTTCAGATGAATTATGGGAGATAAAGAAATGCTTGACACAGTATGGTGCAGTCAAGGCAAATGAACTGAATCAACCGAGGGATGAGCTAAGGAAAACTGTGACTCAAATCAAGAAAGATGTTCATACTCAACTTGAACAGACCAAGAAGACTAACAAGAACGTCACTGGCATCGCCAAGCGCCTCAGGAAACTGCACAGAGAAGGGATCAACAATGCCACCAACTCCGTGACAGTTGTGGCTGTGCTTTTTGCCACGGTTGCATTTGCTGCCATCTTCACTGTTCCTGGTGGGGATGATAATTCCGGGAAAGCAGTTGCTGTTGGTAGTGCATCATTCAAGATCTTCTTCCTTTTCAATGCCATTGCACTTTTCACATCCTTGGCAGTTGTGGTGGTTCAGATTACACTGGTCAGAGGTGAGACAAATTCAGAAAGGCGGGTTGTTGTAGTGATCAATAAGCTGATGTGGTTGGCATCTGTGTGCACAACAGTTGCGTTCATAGCATCAGTTTACATAGTTGTTGGCCGGCATAATCAGTGGGCAGCGATCCTGATTACGCTTATTGGAGGATTAACCATGGCTGGTGTTCTCGGCACTATGACTTTCTATGTGGTGAAGTACAAACGTAAGCGTTCAATTAGGAAGAAAGAGAGGCATTCAAGGAGGAGTATGTCCAGCTCATGGAATCACTCTGAGTTCTCTGACTCGGAACTTAATCCGATTTATGCTATATGATGTGGAAACAAAGAGAAGCAATCGAGGGGTATGACCAACTCATGGAATCATATCTTGAGGTCTCCGACTCAGAACATAATCAGTTTGATGTAACATAATCTGAGGATTAGCGCTATAGCCAGTTTACACTTCAAAGAACTACCAAACTGGGTGCCAAGGGAAGGTAGAATATAGAGTGCCTCTTCGTTAAATGCTGGACAGGAAACAATGAAAAGGAATCCTAAAGATGGGAAAATTTGAGCTCGAAGTTGGCGGAAATATCTGTATATTTTTGGTCAAATAGCACCAAGGGGTTTGGTATAGGTAATAAGATAGAAAAGGATTCGGTTTTTTCCTTTATTTTTTGTCTCTTTAGTACTTGTAAGTTATTGGTGAGGTTTGTGTACCTAATCTCAGAAGCAACTTGAAGTTCAATTGTAGTGTGTACTTAATTTGATAGGTGAAGATCATCCTAATTTTTTCTCAGCTTTTAACTGCCACAGCATGTGAGCTTAATATAAATTCTTTGAGAAGCTAGCAACTACGCAGCAAATGTGGTTTGATGGAGAGGTCATTATCGAACAATCTTAAACTTTACATCCAAGTAGAGATTGATCATTTGAGCGGTGGATCGAGATAGGGGCGAGAGCACAGAATTTCGATCTTAAGAAAAAATATTAATTGATTTTTTAATGGTGATTAGGGATTCTAAAGTTGCTTTACGAAAAATGTAACACCACAATATATAGTTGGTTCAATCACCCAATTTCTATAGGTGATAAAATATGGACGAAATGAAATTTTTACTATAACAAATGAATGAATCGATGTAGTAATATGTTTCTTTCTTATCAAAAAAAAAAAAAAAAAAATGTATTAACGTGAAAGTTGAAATGAATAATCAAACCACTAGACAGAGATGTCGATGCAGTTTGGTCCACAACCTATATCTGTGGTATCACATTCATACGTGAAAAATTCACTAAGATTTGCAGCCTTTTCGTGTGACTTCCTTGCTATAGCCTTCTAACATTCCTCTCCACCCTTACAATGGACTGACCTCTCACGCAAAATCCTCTTGGAAATGCTAAGCTCCCCTTGACCAGCATACACAAGATGCTCTTGGTGATTAAAACCTCAAAAGTACAATGAAAAGCAATTCAGCACATCTGATCAATAAGTTCAGTAACTTGCTGCGGTAACAAGCCTGTCATTGCACTGCAAAGTTTCACAGCAAGGACATTCTAGACATCACCAGAATCTGTGGGTGATCACATTAATAAAAAAAATTGTACAAATAATCACTAAAAACTCTTACATTAACAATCTCCGACTTTGTCCTTATCAAAAAAAACAACACTCCCCTTGTTTAATTCTCACAACCCAATAGTAATGAACAGTTCAAGAGTAGACAACTCTCCTGCATCTGTATACTGCCACATAGGCCCGAGGCCGCACTCACTCCAGTAAGAAGGTAAAATAATCTTAATATTCCACATAAAACTACATTTAAAAAAAAAAATTATTTTATATTAAAAAAAAATATAGGTAGGATATTTTAGCTACCTCACGTAAGACCCTTGAACATGACCACCAACTCAGCACTACGTCACGTGACGAATCCAATTTGGACAAATTTAATTTCCTATGTCACGTGACCACCAACTCAGCACTACGTCATCACTACTTATAACATCCACTTAACACTACAACAGTAAAAACCTTTCATGACAGTTTTTAACCGTCATGAAAGACCTTTAATAACGATTTTTAACCATTACAAGGTCCGTCACCTTATAAGAAGTTATTAAAACTCAGGGCCTTTCGTGACGATTTTTCACCATCATCTTATGTAAAATATTGTATCAGAATTTGAGCTTTTGTGACGGTTTTTAACCGTCATAAAAGCCTTACATTTTATTTTTTTTAATGTGAACATATTTTTTTTGGTTGCCCCTGCAACATATAGCATTTTTTACAAAACAAAAATAAATAGTAATTATTAACAAATAAAATAAATCCTCTTAAAATCAAGATTTAACAAATATATCAATAAATACATATGTTCTATAATTTCTTATCCAAGCATACAATTGTATCTAGCCATGAATTGAAGTCGTCCATCAGCTTCTTAGTCGATTGAGGGGATGATTTGGTGAAATATATCAATTTGGCATCATGTTGTAGAGGAACAACTAAGCCCTTCTTTTCTTGTAAATTGGATGCCTCCGCAAGCAAGTCATCAACTGTATTATCGAGATCGAGAGTTACATCTACATTTCTAGATATGAGACAGGATGAGCAATACATATACTTTACCCCATGGATGAGCAAATTCCATATATGAGACACGATTGTCAATTCCTTCTTTTCTTATGCCTCAATATTAATTCCTATAGTTTATCACATCGCCTTATAAGAATTAATGTATATGTGTTTCAGATGATAAAATTAACATTTCTCCCTACTGTTAGTTGTGCACTAGATGGTTGTAGTTCAATCCATCATTTGACAAAAAATAAAGAAAAAAGGATAATATTAGCCCATAAACGGTATCAGATCTATTTAAGGCAGTTAAACACAAAGATAAGAACCAGCTGCTCAAGTAATAATCTTCATGGGAAGACATTATGAGTATGAAGAAGGTATACCAGATGTGCAGTTGTAGGAATTAAAACAACTGGCAATATGAATGCTCCTTGATGCTTCTGAAAATCCTTCACCAGCACATAAGCACGTCCATCTACCACCAGTGGATTCTCCAACAACTTCCTCTAGCAAAAGATGAAAATGCGGTTAGCGTGATCAAAATATGAAGGTCAAATATGAAAAGAAGCAATGTTTTCCACCTATATCATTAGTATTCAAAGCTCAGTTTGACAATTATCTAAAATCCCAAAAGCAGATTTAGGTTAACATGAAAATCATACAAGCCAATTCGAGAATGGCAGATCCTCGGCCATTTAATTACTGTGTTTTCATTGTGTCAGAGGCAGTACACAGCATGTTGTTCGCAGCTCTACAACATATCATACATGCCATGCACCGATGCTTGCTAATATAACTTCCTAAAATTCATTTTATAACAAAACTTGACAGGTATTTAGGCCACTAAATTGATCAATTACCTTATATACGTGTGTGTGTGCAAAGTCTTCTGATTCAAGAATTAACTGGTGCTAGCACAATGTTCAATCTCAAAAAGCATACTAATGATGATCTAGGTACATAACACCTAACTTTTTTGTTATTAGCAAACCTAGTAAGGAACCAAAGAGCAGAACAATTGCAGCAGGTACTAGGTAGACATTTTGTAGAAATCAAACAAATTGTTTCTCTACATCTTTAACAAAAAGAGGCGAGCAAGCAAAACAAATCTTAGTTTCCAGTCTTGTTCCCAATGTATTGCAGATTATACGGATTCTCTTGGTAGGATCCATCAGTAACTCAAGCTATCAATAAGAAATTATTTCAATTTCCCACACGTCTCTGGCATAAGAATTGATATAATAGATGTCATTTTAATTAAGGATTTCTCTATCAAAAATCCAAAGAGATCCATCTATCAAGTGGGAAATTCGAAAACCTTAATAACAAAGCAATTAAATGATCAAGAATGTGCCCAGGCACAGAGTATATTAAGTATAAATAAATGAAAGAAGACATAAACATGAATTAGAAGTTAGAAATCATTACTTATCTCTTACTTTCATTCATTACCGTATCTATATTCTTCGAAAATTACTTTCGTTCAGTACTTATCCCTTATTTTCCTCAAAAAAAAATCTTCAAAAATTGATAGAGCTAGGAATACTATTGCCATGACCCGTCTATTTTCTAAATTTTATCTAATGCAAAAGGATATATGTTCAAATAAATTGTGAAAAGATACATTTTGACAGTTTTAATAACCAAAAAGACGTGATGAGAAGGTCAAAAAATAACAAATGATTATTTCATAAAGATTAGCAATTGTACCAGGATTGCAACCACAAAATGCAGAACAATTAGCAGCAATGGCATAAGTCTGATTTCTTTGATAAGCAGAGGCACATGTGCATGTCCATTTGTTTGCATCTGCCTCTTCAGGAGTATTGCCTGCTACGAATAAGTTCAAAACAGGGAGAGCTATATAATTGTGATCAATAATAATTATAATCTTGTAAACATAACCTGCAATTAAAATTACATGCTGAACTCAGTTAGATAAACAAATTATATATTTGGATGTCAATTTGAACAGACTAACTGGATATCATAACAAATATAATCGCCGACTATAACTCGGGGAAAGCAAACAAAAGCACCGTTGTGCTAGAAGTTCGAACAATGAAAGTAACACAGCTGATAAAGTAATCTAAAAAATTTCAACGAGTTCAATTATAAGCTTTGATTGGAAAATGCCAATCAAATTGAATAGTAGTAAAGTTTTCCTCGAAAAGGTATCAGCTTTTCCACATTCCACATTTTTTGTTCATCTCCAAGATGAACATATGATATAGTTCTGTCAAACTAAAGAAGAGATTTGAGAACACTCACCACAAGAAGCGCCTTGAAGGAAGAGTACGCCAATGATACAAGCTAGGGCAGTTTTCGATTCAATCTTCATCATATGTTTGCCCTAAGAAAACTAGTAACGAGCCTGTTACAGAAACTTTAACTATTAGTATCAGAAAGCACAGTAATTGTAATATATTTTGCAAGGTTGCGAACAGAAACACAAAACCTAGGATTTGCCAACTTAACCTGTCATTAATTTCGTAGATTATAAAGCAATAAGCTAAGAACAGAAAAGTGGAAAAAAATTCAGAGCATATTAGTTTTGGATCTTGAAAAACAAGAGATTTTTGATGTCTTAGAATTTCAGCAGCTGTTACTAAATGTGAAACTTTGCTCGTGACTGCAAAACAATGGCTCTAAGTTAAGGAAATCGTGAGGAAAGAAGTATGATTATACCTTGAAGTAACTAAGCAACGATACTTTATTATAATATGATTAAAATTATATATTTCAAAGAATAAATTAAATTAATCGAAATACTGAAACTGCAAAAAAAAAAGAAAAAGAATTAAGTGCAATCCTAACCTGCACACTCAAAAGAATAACGAGACCCAATAGTTACCAAACTTTAACTATTCTATAACGATTATTGTCAATTGGCCCAAAGATCTGAGTTGCGTCGATCAAATGCTTGCGCTCCATTACCTGGTATTCACAAGGAATAGGTAATTAGGAAAAGGAAAAACTCTTCGTCCTTCTTTCTAATAAGTCAGGATATAGAAGTTAACATTGGCTTAAAGTCAAAGTGCTTATCATTTTACTAAATAGAAGTTAACATTGCTCATCTTTTCATTGGATTTGCTCAGTCCTAAATTAATTAGGATCCGCTGCAGTTAAACTAACACTTATTATAAGGTGTTGAGGTGCGACTTCAAATGGCTAAAAATATTAATTCCCAAGTAGCAGAATGGACTAGATAATTCAGTTGGCAAAAGAGACAATATATATATGTGTGTGTGCGCGCGCTAGCTTGTTAAACATCTTTACTGACAGTGGTTACCTTGCTTGAATGATCTAATAAAATGATGGTGCACCAGTATCTCTTTGTTCCTTTAGATTAGTTAGTTCTTTTTTATTTTTAATTTAATTAGTTCTACTGCAAATTAATTTGCATTTTGCGATGGTATATTGTCTTACAATTTCAGTTATGTGCTATAGCTGTGATGTATGATAGTTATGCATTTTAGAACATACAATGAGGTGTTTTAAGTAAGCATAAATTCTACTGCAAGCATTCTTATGGTTAAATTAGCTTGAGGTGTGGGGTTCTTCAATTTTTACATATTTAGAGCTTAATTTGTATCTCACCTCATTTACTAGATATTAATACTGAAAATGTGTGGTTTTTAGCTTATTTAACCAAATTTATTTAGTTTGGAAGTCTAGCAAGTTGTCTACAACAACTTCAGTAGAAAATATGTATGTGCACTACTTGGATGCACACTGTTTTCATTTTCAGTTGCATGTGTTCCTGTCTAAGATTCGTTGGAAACTTTCTACACGGAGAACCTTCTAGGATCTTCCCAAAATTGGGAAAGTGATTGTGTGTTTTGATAGTTTCCATTTGCAACGATTGGGGGTAAACATTAAGGTGTGTAATTCCTTCCCGATTTGGTGCATATATTATATAGCAAGTTTTACTGATTTGTATATATCCACATTTTTATAGCTTTTGACCTAGTATACTTCAAATGAGTGACTAATTAACATATTCTATTTTTTCTTAAGGTTTGCAACAAGTAGAAGATCTATATGGTACCATTGCCAATACCAAAGTTAGAATCAAAAGTTTAAGCACACTATTACTTGTTAAGTTAAAACAAACTCCAATGCAGCAAAGGAATCCTAAATCTAATTCTAATAAATAACTAAATAAGCAAACAAATTTCAATGCCATACATCTGCTAATTCTAAGTAAACCAACCCTAGAAACTAAACATTTTCACCAAATTCCATACTTCACAAATCCAAAACATTAACACTCTAAAAAAACCCTAGCACTTCAATTCTAAAATTTACACCAAACCAAAGAACAACAATAACCAACATAAACAAAAACAACAAGATAGAACAAGATCCAATTGTGTGTTCTTAAGAGAAATTTTAATCTGATGTGAATGATCTATGATCTCAGTATCTATGAAGTCAAAAAAAAAACTATGATGTCAGTATCTTTCTTGTTGAAGCAAGTGTTCCTATACTAAGCTTCTCCCGGCTAAACAAGTCGATAAATTTAATTTATAAGTAAGAAAGCAAGAGAAAAATCAGATAAATACTATGATTCAAGCCACAGAGAAAGATGAAAAAATTAGTACAAATGTTAACAGAAGAACAAACAATGACTAAAGAATTACTGGAACACTCACTTGAAGAAGAAGATCAAGAGGTTTCAATCTATTCTTGACATCCACAACATGGCTTCAGATTCTACAAAATCAACAACTATTAGTACTACAAGTCATCAAGCTTCTCAATAAAAGTCACAAATTCAGATTACTAATTCGTAATTACTAATCGCCACTCAAAACTTATCATCATAAGTCTTTACCTAGAAATGGAGTCGTTCTTCTCCTTCGTTGATCCCTTGCGCCATTAAAAAACACATTGAAATAAAAGTTGTTGCAGAGGCGAAACTGGAACTGTGAGAGAGGAATCAAAATTATTTCAACAGATTGTATACCACTATAATCTACACAAGACCACCAACCAAAAACCTAAATTACATACCCTAATCAATAAATCTAACATCACAAATCTACAAAAACTCCACAAATCACAACAAGAAGAACGAAACCCTACCTCGTCATCGTTCGAATCAAACATCTACGAAGAAACGTCGCTCCCAAACGAGGCATTGTGACCTAGTATCTTCATGTACACAAGTTAAATCAAAGAACGACTCTAGATTTGATCACTATCAACCAATTGTCAATCTATGGTTTCTAAGAGAGTAGATCGATCTACAGACGAGAAAAAGAGAGAGAGAGAGAAGGCGAATTCGCACCTCCAAATATTAATCCAAAATTCCAAACAAAACCCTTAATCGAGAGATGCAGAGAGAGGCGAATGGTAGTCGACGAGAGAGATCGAGCTCGACAAGAGAGATCAAGCAAGACGAGCAGTGGCGAGAGAGAAATCACCACTGCTCTACATCAAGTGATAGGAGTGGGCACGGGTCGGGTTTGGGTCGACCCGACCCGATACCCGACGACCCGACTCATGTCGGGTCTTTGGAAAACTGACCCGTAACCCGACCCGACGAGCGCGCAGACGATATAAACCCGACCCGTTTAGGGTCGGGTCGTCGGGTCGGGTCGTCGGGTGACCCGGTTTCATGAAAAAAACAGCGGTTGTCGGGTCGGGTCGGGTCACTGAGATTTCTGGGTTCTTCAGTGTGGTCTTCTTCTCAGTCTAGCCAACACACCACCGCCACCACCACCAACTCCAAATTTTATGATTCTCATCATCACTCTCCCCAAACAGAAAACGTAAAACCCAAGAAACCCCCTCCTCACCACCACAAACACTAGTACCAGTGAAAGAAGAAGATGAGGAAAAAGTCGGTACAACATCAGCACAGCAGTAGTGAACTAGTGATGGTCAGAGAGAAAATGAAGTTATTTAAAGGCTTACACTATGTCGAAAACTTCAACTACAACAACAATAATCAAACAAATACACAATCAACAAATCAATCAACACAAAAAAGATTATAAAAACAAACAACCGAAAGATTAATTAAAAAAAAACCTAGATCTGCGAGAGACGGAGAAGAAGAGGGAGGGAGGGAGGGAGGGAGGGAGGGAGGGAGGGAGGGAGGCCGTTGAGGAAGGTGGAGGGGATGTTAGGGCTATTGAGCCAGGAGTTGACGGTGGGGCCGCCGCCATGGACGAAGAGGAGGTCTTTGATCATCGAGGCTTGGAGGTCGGCGGACTTCATGGCGGCGACGCCGTACTTCACCACTACGGTCTTGCCGTCGAACTTCGGAATCGGTATGATGAACCTCTCGCAAGACCATCGCCACCGAGCAACGCCGATACTCGATCATCACATTCGTGCTCACGAGAGGAGTGGACGGTCCCGATTGGCGAACCACCGGATCGCCGAGCCTCTCGGGCTTCGATCCATCCCCAACGTGATCCCTTCGGAAGTGAATCGCGTGGCGGACTTCACCGGGTTTCGAGGCCGTGTATTCAAAGATGGAGGGGCCGTTCGAGCGGCTGCTGGAGGGGTTGGAGGAGTGGCTGCTGGAGGAGTGGCTGCTGGAGGGGTTGGAGGGGCGGCTGCTGGAGGAGTGGGCAGAGTTGGGGATAAGTTAGGGTTATTTTGGTCGGGTCGGGTCGGGTCGGGTCGGGTCGGGTCGGGTGCACTTTGGTCATACCCGAAACCCGACCCGATACCCGACGGGTCGGGTTTTTTGACCCGACTCTTTTTTTTTAACCACTCTACCTGACCCGCCACCCGCCACCCGAATCGGGTGACCTAACCCAAGTCGGGTCATCGGGTTTCGTGCCCACCCCTATCAAGTGAGATGAGATTGAGATAGAGAAGGTCGACATAGAGAGAGGGTCACGAGTTTGGCTTTTGTTATTCTTTCAATTAAAAGTTAAAGATGACGGCTACCGTTATCTTTACTTCTTATTAATGACGGTAATATCAAACCGACATTAATAAGTCAGTTATTAAAGTATAAATATGTTGTAGTGTAATAGGATATGGAAGGAATGATCACGAGTGATTTTTTGTAAGGTTTGATGATAATATTTTTTTATATTTAATCAAAACATAATAAACATAAAGGTTTGTGACCAAGAATGAAATTAACCTTATATTTTGTGTGTAGTATTTTTTTTTGGTGAAGTTATAGCACGGTTTACAAATATGTATGTTACCTAGTGCTTTTTTTTTTGGCAGCATTTCCATAAACAAAAAGGAATCCTCTTCCAACATCTTGGAATTCTGCTGCCGAGTTCATAAAACTAGCTTGTGTTTACTCCATGAAAGTACGGGCGAAGCCAAACATTGATGGAGGGGGCCAACTTTAACCGAACAAAATTTTGATTTTCTTCAAATGCATTGAGTACCAAACTAATTAATATAAAAATTCGTTCATTTTTAAATTTTATAACATATGACTTAGTAAAGTTTTTGTTTAAGTTGGTATCGAGAGGTTTCGTGGTGTTTGTCGCGGAGATTTGAGGATTTAATTGCAAAAATATTGATTTAAAAAAACAAATTTGTTACTTCAAGATTTACATAGTTTATTATGACGACCACAATTTCCACAACGAGGGTTGCCCGGCCTAAACTATAGCCAAACCCCTCGAGCTTACCCAGCGATTCGAGCTATGGTCTAGTAAGTCTAAACCTGCATAATTAAAACAAGACAAATAGATTAACAAAGTATAATAAAGTGTGGAAAAAAAACCTTACAAGTCTTATAAGTTGCGGAATTATAGTAGAAAGTCATACATCTAAAAACTGAATAAACTATTGGTTTCTCAAATGTCTACCTAACTTAAACCCTGTTTTAATACAACAATGTTCAAAACATAGTAGAATACTAGTAAGCAACCTTGCAACACAAAGAAAGAGCTTCTATGTTATGGCTATGCCCTTTCTTTTGTCTTGAGCAGCAACTGAAATACCTAGGGAGGGAAAAGTGTGGTGAACAAAATATCAATGAGCTCAGTAAAGCAGAAGTCCGCTCTACCATCTACCATCCAAGTAATACTCAATGTATAATAAATAGCATAAACAAGTCATTTAAGAAAAACCTACTATCATATTGAGCATGAAGAGATAATGTAACAAGTATAATGTAACATGCAAGATAAAAGGAAACATTTCCAAAACATGATAGAGTCAAGAGAAGTGGAAACTAGATATAAATAACCCATGACCCAATCGGTCATTGACTATAATTATGAATACACATGTATTCAATACAAAAACTAGGTACATGTCAAATATCCGTATCTACCACTGTATATTAACTCAATCGCAAGGAATAAGCCTGGAAAAAGGTATTGGTTGTCGCCGAACCCTTCCCTAAAAGAAGCATGGATCAACCATATCAACTTCATACGTATTCATAAAATAGGGAGCTTAAGACAAGGTATAAACAATTCCAAGAATTATTAAACAAACAGATTCCAAGCAAGACATCAACTGTTCATTACCGTGAAACCTAGCATACCTACTAGCATGGCATGATTGATAATAGAGCAAACCCCACTTACCTTAAGCGATGCTAACCTATTCCAATCTCTTCTAAAAGTCCTTAATGGCGCTTCTCGAGTATCTATATTTAACATACACTTAATAAGGTTTACAACACTATTGGGTAAGTTCATTAAGAATTTTGGACCTTGGGTTAGTCCTTATTGGGAGTTCATACTTGAACTCTTATTTGAGACGTCAATGATACCGTGACTTCCAACATATTTTTGAGTTAGTTAGAGTATTTTTTTTAGATGGTTTATCAATCTCATGTTGTTAAGCTTTCTATAAGCTCTCCAGCGGTGCATGGACACGTTGAAGACAGAGTTAAAATGAAGAAGTTATGTCCTTTTAAACATCATGCGAAAAATGTGGGAAATCCAAAAATCATCAGTTGGCAGAATTTCGCATCGTGGGTGGTGTCGTGGGTTTTGTGCTTATGGCGCCGCTCGTGTGTCTTGACTTTGCTCCTTCAATGGAGCTTTTTGACTTCCCTATACGCTTCCCGTACATTTGTATGACCCAAAATTGGGTATAATTCATCTTGGAACCGATTTACAACAATAACTACCACCAATTTGTTCACCAACATCAAGATTCAAATCCATTTCTTATTTTTATCTGAAAACTTTGAAAACTTCATAAATCATAAAAGAACTCATGTAAACCAAACCCATTCACAAAATTCAAGATCCAAATACATTTCAGAGTGGAAAACAACAACCATAAAGTCATATTCAAACCAAGGATTAACAAGAAAATCATGCACTCATCAAGATTTGGGGCTAAAACATGAAAACAATCCCCATACTAATACAAGTACCCATTGGAATAATGAAAACAACATTTTGAAAGTGTAAATCCTTTTGTAAATCAACTTTGAAACCTTAGTCAATCATTAAATCCAAAAATATACTTTTATTCCCAACCAATTTGTTCAATTTCAACAAGTTGGGTTAGGGTTCTTACCTAGCTTGAGTGGTTCTCAAGCTTGTGGAGAGTGTGTTGCTTGGTGTAGTCCCCCTCTAGCATCCAAACTCCATCTTCTCCACTCCTACAACTAAAACCATAGCCTCCTCTCTTGTTTGTTAAGTTGGGAACAAATGGCTACAACTCTCTAGTGTTGATTTATATAGGGACCCAATGAGATTAGGATTTGGTGACCAATCCTAGCCCCATATATCTAATCTTGGCCTATTTAGTTCTAGGACAATCCTTTGTTCCAAAATGAGTCCATCCTTTTTCATGCTTTTACAAGTATGCCCTTGTTTGTGTGTTATTTGCCAACTATGTTGTTATCCTTGTCTTTACTTGTTCAAGAAGTCATTCAAATGTGATTTGTTCACTTAGGCTAATACCACCCCTAAGTCAACTTTATAGTATATAATACATATAATTAGGCATGTAAACATACAATATAACATTTAATTGTTTAATTTCCCCAATTATCTATCTTAAACTTAAATTAAAGATTTAGGGTATTACAACATTCCCAATTTTTGGAAGTTTCATCCTCGAAACTAGAAGTAAGTCGTACGTTATGATTCGAATAAACACGAGAAGTGCTATGCCATGTAAGCCTCTCACTCCCAAGTTTGTTCCTCATCACCATGAATTTTCCATCGTACTTTCACTAGGGTGATTTCCTTGTTGTGGAGCTTCTGAACCTTTCTATCATAATGTGGATTGGTTGCTATTCATATGACAGTCATCCCTTAAGTCAAACTAACTCCAATCGACGAATGGGGTATGTATTGTCGGCATCATTCGTAACATGGATACATGAAACACATTGTGAAACCCTGCTAGTTGTTGTGGCGATGCTAACCAATAGGCAATCAGTCACGCTTGTTCCTTCACTACAAATGGTCTGATGCACCTAAAAGCAAGCTTTCCTTTCAAAACAAATTTGTAATGCCCATTCATCAGTGATACTTTAAGCAATACATGGTCATCCTTCTTGATGAACACATCCCTATGATCCTTATCGACATATTTCTTTTGTTTGTTGTTAAGTGTATAATTGTGCATCATATAAACTAGTATTTTACATATTATCGAACTCTAATTATCTGTTTTATAGTGAAAAACTTTAATTTTTGATAATTTCAGGCTTTTGGGACTTAGAATGTGAATATGAAGTGAAACTGGGGCTCGAGGAAAAAATGTGAAGTTCATAATTGCGTAACATCAAGTTGGCCAAAGTTTAGCCAAGTTTTATAATGACCCAGCTTCATTATAAAGGCCATAACTCATTTAATTCAAATTCGAATGACTTTTCATTTCTCTTGACAAAAAACTATACTCAAGTTTGGATGTTTTCACAAGCATCATCAAACTCAACCTTTATGTAACCTAAAATCACGTTGCAATATGGAGCAAGAATTGTTTCTGAAAAATCCTTCGTCGGTCATGTCGCCAGTACAAAAACCCACATAAGTCTCCTGTGGTGCCTAGAATAGAAGCTCCTTGACCTTTACGCTGTAGCCTACGCTTCATGCCCAACACACGGTGTCCCTTGCAGTGCAAAATCCATAAACATGAGAAATCTCTATTTTTTCTACTTTTTAGGTTGAAACCAACTTTGGAGGTTTCATATAAATAGAAACTAAGTTGTTTAGCCAAAAAAGACCTTTTTTGTTTATAAAAGAACTCGAAGAGAACTTTTTTTTGCCCAATCATATTCGACTAAACCCTTTATCTAGGCTGAAGGCGGATCGGACAAGTCATTAGTTTCATGGATTCATTGCGAGGTCTACTTATTCTATATTCTTTTGTTTTTCTCTTATATTCTATTTCTTTTGGCATTTATTTGGATCTATGGTTAGATTTAATTATTTGTGAAAATCTCTCACTTGCATGTTAGATTGATTACCGATTGTTATTGAATCGAAGCACCCATATTTGTGCGTATACGCATCCTTGTAATGATTGACCATACTAATTGGTTAGTCCTTTTAGGATCGGTCAAGTGCCTTAGGAATGTAGGCTAAATCGGGAGCGATCCGGTTGTCTAGGTGTAGTGCATTCACAAAGCCCTATTCAATCAAGGCATCAAACCCAATTCACAGGAATCCAGGGTTGTGTGTTCGGTTAGGAAATTAGTCATTGTCGTACCTTGGCTACCAAGAATAGGAAGTGTGAGGAACCGCATAAATTACCAGGTCTATAACTACACTAGAATATAATTGAATTACATATCTTTGTATGGATTGACGATCGATGAATCCCATGTTCCATTAGAAGAAGTTCGAGATGCTAAAAATTTAAATTACTTCCTCTATTGATATTTTTTCTTACAAAATCATTTCTACATTTTCTCGTTCTCGTTTGTTCACTTAAAATCACTTGAAAAACCATTGATTTCCCTTTTGGTTATTGTTTTTACCCTATAAAGACTACCACTCTCTGTCGAATCGATTCTTTGCCATTATCTACAAAATAGTCGGTTTAGCTTATACATTTTATTAACGAGTTTGGCATGCGTCAATTTTTGGCGCTATTGTCGGGGATTGATTTTTATTTCTTTGGTTTTCTTTTATTTATATGTTTTTCTATCTAGTTCCTTGTTCCTAACATATTTGTAGGAAACTCCATAATGGGCCTCCCACTCCATAATTCTAGTCAATTCGAAGACTCATACTAACTTGATGTGAATGGGGTAGGTATGTCACATAATGGACATCAATTTTCTAACTCGTAGTTTTCTGTACTACAAGTCGAGGTTTATGAAATTTGTGGGAGTACTTTCATCCTACATATGTTTGTCCTCACTATCCGAAGTATAGGAATCATTATGGTTCCAATTATGCATCGCCACAACCGACTTCCGTGAGCTCATGCCAAGTCCACAAATTCCTTGAAAATAAGGAAGATCTATTAAGACATGATGAATGATTTGATCTTCAACCAAAAATCGCTTTTTCAAAACTCGGATCAATAGTGCCAATAAGAGAAAAAACAATTTCAATAAAACACCTCTTTATAAGATAAAATGAAACAATTACTAACTACAACAATTACAGGAGGATTTCTTAGAATTTAAGCATCTAAACTCAATTAGTTGCAAAATTTGGGAACTCAAGTTAGTCAAATGACTACTACACTTGGGAATCTGATCAATGCGGAAAAGTTGTCCCGCAACAAATTTTTAACTCAGAGGAGACCATGAATGTGTTGGAGTTTTTCAAAATTATTTTGAATTTTTTGAATCACAAATAAGTTCCATTAAACAAGATCTACAAAAGTAAATCATACCTTGATTCGTGATTTCCTTCTTTGATTGTTTGATCTTCAAGACGTTCAAGTGCGCGTCCTCTATCATAAATCAACATATGAACGGTAACCACAATTTGGAGTGCTAGCCCCAAGAGAGATAGAAAACATTTTTCTTTCTCTCCCAAAATTCAGAGATTCAAAAATTGGAAAAACGAAATTCTTATTTCATTTTGGGTATCACCCTTTATTTATATGTGTTGACTAGCTCTCACTTAAAACCTTATTCGTAATACAATTATTGTATTTACGATATTTAAGTAGATTTGTAATACAACTATTGTATTTACGTTGTTTAAGCAAATTACACATATATCCCTAGTAATAAGTTATCATATAATGAATCATAAGGGCTTATATATTATGAATTTTATCTTATAAAATTCAATACTTGGACCATTTGAAATTGCTCAAAGTCATTCTTTATATGCGACCCAATAGATTCATACGACATTGGTAGTGAACCAAAACCATTTTGGTACACAAGTCATAAACGGCCTCTAGCAAGACATTATGACTACCCAAGTAACATGAATATCAAAATCGATACAACCTAATGAATAACATATATCATATCTTTTTGTCGTGCAGTATCCTTTGATTAAATATAAGGCATGGAAAGTCACTCTTAATGTTCAATCGTACTAGTATCAATCTTTAGATAGATTGAAAACATCCAAGCGACATTGATCTTATCAATTCACTTGACTTAACCATTTAACAATCAAACACATAGAGGGATCCATGGATATCTCTTTCTTTTCGAGAGTGACAAATTCTTTCTTGATTACACACCTTCACATATTGCTCACATGATAACCAATCACAATCTTTATAATTGTCCGATTAAAGACAACATTTGATTGTGTCAAATTATTATGCTCCTAATATTGAAGTCTATGGTAATCTCAAGTCGAATGACTAAATGATATACCTATCAAGATTAACACCTATGACTTAATCCATGTGGTGTTTTCATAGCGGGTTGGTCCAGTACCTTATTCCTTAACAAGTACTCATGATCTCAATTCGTATCTCCATACGTATGATCATCACATGAACATCAATTAAGACTTACACTAGTCTTAGTTCATTATAATTCCCAATATAATGACCGACTAGGGACATTTAGAATATTTCAACAAATACTATGGATCTTATTATAAGTTAAACATGCAATCACTTATAATAAAATAATAAATGAATAACCTTTATTTTATTAACTAAAAACTATAAGATAAACATTGTTTATAGATTGACCTAGGGCACATGCCCCAACATCTCACACTTGCACTAGGGCTAATTATTCATGTAACTAATACCCAATGACCTAACATGACCATCATGCTTCGCTTGTATAAGAGCCTTTGTCAAAGGATCTGCAACATTATTTTCTGTAGGAACTCTGCAAATTTTCACATCTCCCCTCTTAATTCTCTAATGAGATGAAAACGTCTGAGTATATGATTGGATCTATGGTGAGATCTTGGTTCCTTGGGCTGTGTTATAGCCCCGTTTTTGTCACAGTACAAGCAAGCAGAGTTAGCAATACTTGGAACCATACCTAGTTATGATATGAACTTTTTGATCAAACTGCCTCCTTAGTTGCATCAGATGCTGCAATATACTCAACTTCTGTTGTAAAATCAGCCACAGTCTCTTGCTTCGAACTTTTCTAGCTCACTACGCCTCCATTCAAAGTAAACACATATCCAAACTGCAATCTAAAGCCATTAATGTCATTTGAAAATTTGCATTTGTGTAACTATTTACAACAAGCACGTCTTCCAAACTTCCATAGACCAATAACACTTATTTAGTCCTTCTCAATTACTTAAGAATGTTCTTTACTGCTATCTAGTGATTCTCACAGGGATCAGACTGGTATCTACTTGTTGCACTTACAGCATATGATACATTAGGTCGAGTGTATGAGATGATATACATGATAGATCCAATATATAGCTGATGCATATTGTGGCGGCCCCAATTTCCACATTGGTCCGCCACGGGAGGCCACGCGGGCCCACAACTGTCCACGTCATCGCCAGCTGTGTCCCACGCCCAATTATCCATTATCAATCAATTATCAATCAATTATCAGTTAACTTTGATGTTATGAATTTATTTTTATTCCTTTAATATCATTTAACCATAAATTACGCAGCGGAAGATTTACTATCAATATAAATATTTAACTTTGAATTTCATGTATATTATGAGCAAAATGCCTAAGTGGAAACCATATCAGCTTGTACATCATATACATATCATCTAAGAATCCTCAAAATATCAAAATATACAACCTATCTCTCAAGCCCAAAACCCAATATAAAACGAGTAAATATAAACATACGTACGAGTAGGGCTAGAAGCCGTCAATCGATGTAATCCTCAAGCTTGCCCTTTCCCGGCTCGTACTAGGATCGCACTCGGCCATCACAAAAAGACGGATGACGAGTCGAGTGAGTAATCCCAAGGAAATTCACCAAGTAATTACGAAAGTAAAAATCTTGAAATTTTAAATACTATAATTTAAACATGCGGAACAAGAAATAATACGAGACAAGCGTAAAAGAAAGATCATCGCATGCATAAATATAGTGACGAAACAAAGTACGTGCACATAAAAATCAAACTAAATCATACTTTGGGTTTTTCCCCGAGGCACGGCCCATGAAAACACACTAATGAGTTGGCCCTGGACCCTACAGGTGGTCGGCGTAGACCACGACGCACCCACACTAGCCTACCATACCGGGTAGCCTATTCACCGGCGTATACCTAGACAAGTGCTATGATTTAGTGGACTCTATGGCCGTAACGAATAAGCACCAGGTGGGGAGTGATCTCAACAAGTAAAGACACCAGGTAGGAGTACACTCCACTAGTAAAGTCACCAGTGAGAGTACTCACCACCGTAAAGCAATAATGAAATGGAGTAAAGAATAAATGGGCGAATTCAAATAAATCAAGCTGTAAATACTTAAAGTGAAGTTCAATTGGGATACTACACACCTCAAATCGCACTCCTCGTTCCAAACCAAACCTCGCTCGGCTCAATAGCACTCGACAATTCAAATTACCACCCAAATTATACCTATTACCATTTATCATTAAGTTAGCTTCAATTTAATATATTATGTCAATTTTTTGTTTTTCGAGGCTAAAACCCCGACTATATCTCGCCAACATTTCCAAGAAAATCCCAAATTTCCTTTATTTGATCAAAATATATTTTTTCTAAAATTTTCCTATTTTATCTGAATTTTCTATGAATTTTCCAGAGATTTTTTTTCCAAAGCTTTTTTTTTTTTTTTTTTATATATTTAAGGGCGGTTCGGCCGAACCGGCCCGGTTCATGGCCGAACCGGCCCTTCTTCTTCGCTGGAACAGAAGCTCTGTTCCAGCAACGAAATTTTTTTTTTCTTTCTTCATGAATCGAGAGAAGGAGAGGGAGAGGGAGAGGGGGAGAACGACATGTTGTCGTCTCCCTCCTCGGACGAACTGCTCTCGCAATTCGTCCGAGCTCTCGAGCTCCATCCCACCTCCACCACCGAATCACCAAACCGCCACCACCACCATCCAACAGCACACACAACAACACAATAACAAACAACACAACAACTCACCTCTTTGGTCTCTTTCTCTTGCTCAATCTCTCTTCCTCTTCCTTCTCTTCTTCGATCCTTTCTTCTCTTGATTTTTCCGAATTTTCTCCAAAATGTGAGAAAATGGTGATGACGGTGGTGTTTATCAAAATTTTGGGGTGAAATGACTAAAATGCCCCTATGATCTTATCCTCCTCCTTCACACTCTAATACCCTTTTTGGTCATTTCAATATTATTTATTTATTTTTCTGATTTTTAATATATATTTATATATATATATATTAAATTCCTTATATATATATATATACCCACCTATACTTTCGCGCCTAAAATTTTGTCGTGCGCGCCAACGAGCGTACTCGGGCGTGCACACTAACGTACCACCCACGCGTGTCGACCACGACCCCGCGTGTCCCTAGGCGCCCAATAATTTACATATTTTATCACATTTAATTCATTTTATGTGTAACATTTTTCTCAACTTAAAATTTCGTCTTTAATCTACCCGGTACCCGCGTCGACACGCATATCGATGCGAATACTCATCACACAATCTCACACGTCAATTTAAAATATAATTACACACATCACGATGTCGTTAACCTATTTTAACATAAACATCGCAAATTAGTCAAATCAACAAACAAAATAACTATTTACCTAATACGGCGGTACTTCAGCCTCACTGTGGGACCCACGAGCGTCCCCGCTGGCGTCCATGTCTGTAAGGACGTCATAAAATAACGGCAAATATTAATTGGGCCGTTACACATATGGAATCATATTTATGCGTTCTCGCTCATCATTAGTCTTTAGACATTGAGTCTTGCTGAGATTTATACCATGAGACATTGGCAACAACCTATTTTAAAGTCTTGCATACTGAACCTATTCAGTACCTTGTCAATATAAGTACTCTGACTTAGGCCGATAAGCCTTTTAAATCTATCCCTATAGATTATAATCCCAAAGGATGTAGGCTACATCTCCTAAGTCCTTCATTGAGAAAAACTTCCCCATCTAAGACTTGACACTCTACATGGTCGGGATGCCATTTCTAATGAGTAATATATCATCAATATACAGTATCAGAAAAACAACCATGCTCCCACTGACCTTCGTGTATATATAAGGCTCATCTTCATTTTTAATGAAACTAAATTCCTTAATTGCTTCATCAAAATAAAGATTTCAACTCTGAGAAGCTTGCTTTAATCCATAAATAGATCTTTGAAGCTCGCACACTAGAATTCTCAGGATGAATAAACCCTTCAGGTTGTATCATATACACATCCTCAAGTAGCTTTCCATTTAGAAAAGATGTTTTGACATCCATTTGTCATATCTCATAGTCATAATGTGTGGCTATGAAAATTATAATTCTAATGGATTTAAGCATGGCTACAGGAGAAAAAGTCTCATTATAATCAACACCTTAAGTCTGTGTGAAACATTTTGCTACTAGTCGTGCTTTATAAGTATACACGTTGCTATCCATATCAATTTTCTTCTTGAAAATCATTTATATCCAATGGTCTTACCACCTTCAAGTAAATCAACCAGGTCCAAACTTAGTTATCATACATGGATTGCATTTCAGAGTTCATAGAACTAAGCCATTTATCTAACTCAAGGCTAGACACAGCCTCCTGATAAGTAGTAGGGTCATTTTGATCCATAACCAACACCTCACACTATTAGAAATAAGAAATCCAAATCTCTTTGGCTGATGTCTTACGCTATCAAACCTACGTGGGCCTTGTGATACTTGTGGAGGCTCAACTAGTTCAAGACTTTATTGATCTCCCACTAACGGTTGAGTGTTTATTTGTGGTTCTTAAACTTCTTCAATACTAACTTTATTACCATTATTGTTTTTTGAAATAAACTCTTTCTCCATGAAGATGCCATTCCGAGCAACAAACACTTCGTTCTTAGTGGGATTATAAAAGTAGTATCATTTAGTTTCTTTAAGATAACCAACAAATACAAACTTGGTAGATTTCATTGATAATTTTTTTGAGATTTATCGTTGTACGAAAACCTCATAGCCCCAAATCTTAAGGAAAGACAAACTTAGTCTTTTCCCAAACTACATCTCATGTGGTGTTTTATTAACCGCTTTAGAAAGAACACGATTTAGTGTAAACGCAGTAGTTTCTAAGGCATAGCCCCAAAGGAAAATAAAAGATCTGCATGACTCATCATAGACCAAACCATATCCAATAAAGTTCAATTTCTCCTCTCAGAAACACCATTCCATTGTGGAGTTGATTGAGGAGTTAACTGTGAGACAATCTCACAATTTTTAAGATGATCATCAAACTCTTGCTCAAATATTCACCACCTCGATTTGATCGAAGTACTTTAATAGTTTTGTCAAGTTGATTTTGCACTTCATTCTGAAATATTTGAAACATCTAAAAAGATTCACCTTTATGTTTCATGAGATACATGTAACCAAATTAGTTGAAATCATCAGTAAAAGTAATGAAGTACTGATAACTACCTCTAGCCAATATGTTTATAGGATCGTATACATTAGTATATATTATACCCAATAAATCACTTGCCCTTTCACTGTATCCAGTAAAGGGACTCTTTGTCATCTTGCTTAATAAACAAGATACACCTATTTCATATGATTCAAAATCAAATGAATCTAAAAGTTCATCTTTATGGAGTTTAGAAATGCATTTCTTATTTATGTGGCCAAGTCGACAATGCCAAAGGTAGGTTTGATTCAAATCATTTGACTAAAATCTTTTTGTATTTACGTTAAAAACATGAGTATCTATGGACCTTTTCATGTTTAGAATATAAAAACCCTCGCACAAATTGGCATTTGTATAAAAAAGTCTTTATGAGAAATGGAGCATTTATTATTCACAATAATGAAATTAAGACCATCCAAATCCAACACATGAAACTGAAAAGATGTTTTTGCCAAAGCAGGGACATAATAACAATTATTTAAAAATAAAACTAGTCCACTAGATAAAGACAACTCATAGCATCCTATAGCCAACGCAACAACCTTTGCTCTATTTCCGACTTGTAGGATAACTTCTCCTTTCATTAGCTTTCTACTTTTGGTGAGACCCTACATATTAATGCAAATATGAGAACCACATACAGTATCAAATACCCAGGAATCTCTAGTAGACAAGTTAAATTCAATAACGTAAATACCAGAAGTAGTAGTCTCACTACTCTTTTTTTTTCTTTTGATCTTCAAGAAAGAACTTGCAATTTCTTAACCAATACCCTGGTGTATGACAAAAATGACAATTTCCTTCTTTTTCTTTTTCCTTCTGGGATTGTGAAGTAGAAGCAACCTTAGACTTAACTTGTTCTACAGGATTTGTGACTAGCACAATACTCTTGGCAACTTTAGTTTTGCCTTTAGTCTTCTTCAAAGCCTTTCCTTTCTAAACCATCAACACTTTTGCAATGGGTTTCTTGACATTCTGCTCAGCAATGTTGAGCATCAAATGCAACTCTGGATAGATCTCTCCATATTATTCATGTTGAAGTTCATCATAATCATCTGATTTCGCACGGTCCCTACATTGAGTTGAAGTTCAAATCGCCGATTATTTGCTAAAATTTTCCAGTAACAGAATTTTGATTATTTTTAGCTGGTTAAGCTTCTAATTAAGCTTGTAATAGAATCTTGACAATTTTTGAAATGTTGAATTAAAGTATTATGAAGATGTAGTTTTGAAACGAAATTGACAAAAAATTCATCATAATTCTCTCATTCACTATGTGGGATTTTAGGCTATAATCGACGATTTTTTTACTAAAATAAGCTTCTAATAAAATTTGGATGATTTTCAACTTGTTGAAATTGAAAATTCTAAGGATGAAGTTTTGATGCAAAATTTGTAAAAACTCATTATTGTCCGATTTCGCACTCTCCCAATAGGGATTTTAGTCCCAAATCGACTATTTTTTGCCAAAATAAATAGAATCTTGATGATTTTTGTTTGGTAGAATTTTAAAATAATGTGGATGTAATTTTTGATACGATATTAGCAAAAACTTGTCTCCGACCAGTTTCACACGTTTCATACATGAACTTTAGAATCAAATCGTCGATTGTTTGCTAAAATAAGCCATTAAAAGAATTTTGATGAATTTTGGCCGCTTGAGCTTCTAAATCCTGAGGACGTAATTTTGATGTGAAATGGGTAAAAACTCATAACTGCCAGGTTTTGCACGTCCCCAACGTGGAGTTTATGCTTTAATCATCAATTATTTTCTAAAATAAGCCTATAACAGAAATTTGATGATTTTCGCCCAGTTGAGATTAGAATTCTGATGATGTAATTTTGATGCGAAATGAGCAAAACTCATAATCATTCGATTTTGCACAATCCTTACGTGGATTTTTGGCTAAAATCAATGACTTTTTGCCAATATAAGCTTGTAACAAAATCTTAATTATTTTCGACAATTTTTTGAAAAATATTCTTGTAATATAAACTTGACGATTTTCTACTATTAGATTTATAGAATTTTGAGGCTGTAGTTTTGATGCGAAATAGACAAAAACTCATTACCGTCCAGTTTTGCACATTCCCTAAATGGAGTTTAGGCTCAAATTTTCCATTATTTGCTAAAATAAGCCTGTAAAAAGAATTTTAATGACTTTTGGTCAGTTGAGCTTCTAAATTCTTAGGATGTAGTTTTGATGTAAAATGGATAAAAACTCATAATCGCCTAGTTTCGCATGTTCCTTACTTGAAGTTTATGCTCACATCAACGACTTTTTGCCAAAATAAGCTTATAACAAAATCTTGATGATTTTCGGCTGCTTGAATTTTAGAATCCCGATGATGTAGTTCTGATGTGTAAAAACTCATTATCGTCCGATTTCACATGTTCTCTACATGAAGTTTAGGCTCAAACTGTCAAGATAGTCAATGTAGCCCTTCATTTTTAGAACATGAAAGCTAACTAACGCACCCTCGCCATTTTGCAAGAATGAAGGTTCTTGATTATCTCGAACCTTTCTTGCCTAGTCTGTTGTTAGAACATTTCCTTTAGCATTGTAGCCATGTTGTAAGCTTCCATGTGTTCCATGTCCTTCTGAAGTTCAAGAACCATGGTCGCCAACATAATGCATGCAACATTAGTGGAGTCGTTGACATGCTAGGTATGTGTATCAATCATGGCTTTTGCAGCATTGGCTCGAGGTTCCTCAGGAATGTGACCATATAGGACATACATTTGCGTTCATGCTTAAGAACAATTCTCAAGTTTATGAACCAGTCAAGAAAGTTTGTGTGATGGCCCCAATTTTCAGGGTCGTCCCATGACCCACGCTCTCCACCCGCAAGCCCAGTAGCACCTGCCACATCACTGGATACATCACTACTACCACATCCGCAGCTCTATGAAGTGATGCTTTATCTAACTAGTCCTACTATATTAAATTGTTTATTTAACCGAAGCATCGATCAGGTTAGTTAATCATAGCGGAAGCCATGAATGTGTATATTATGAAAATTTATTAAACCTAGATAGTGGAAAATCGGAAAATAAACACCATGTATATAACTGAGACGAAATAAACAGTAATCCATATACATGTGATAAAGTTCTAAAGTTCCCAAAACCCAGTTAAATAGTATATACATACTAGGTAGTCAAAAAATGAGTTGTCAGCAGCAAAGGCCTCAGAGGTAGTCACCTCGTACCTCTTTTCCCTTACTCTTGCTCATACCAGGATCTGCGCTCAATTGCCCAACACATACCCATGGATCTTATTATAATGTAAACATGCAAATCAATTAAAATAAACAACAAATGAAATCCTCTATTTTATTAACTAAAATGTATTCATAAAGACTGTTAATGGATTGACCTAAGGCACATTTCCCAACAATTTCGATCTTCATTCAAATGATCACAAACATATAATTGAATCATGAACTACTATCCCAATCGAACCTAATGGTGTCATGGATCATAGAACACGAAACTCAATTCATTAAAATTATTCAAATTAACCTAACATGGTTACTAGCATGTATGAAACTAATTTCAATTAAATCACGAATATATGTATCATATACACAAAACATGATAATAAATCTCACAGAAAACTTATGTATATCACATATACATCAACTATTAACATGTTTTCAATCATATATCATAAGAAAACATGCAATGAGTTTAATGGAATCAAACTCGAAGGCTCTGATACCTCCTGTTGGTGTTTGGAGTTCATGCGCAGCGGAGATTACAAAACAATTTTGAGAAAAACCCCAATAGGATTCGAATCTGATTCCATTAAAACACATTTAAACTATGAAAACTTAACCATACCTCAGTCGCAATGTACCTTTCTAAATGTTAATCGATCTCTAAGGCGCTGCCAACGACGAACGCCTTCTATCAGTAGTCCACACATGAATGGCGGCCGAGATTTGAAGTGCTAGTTTCGAGAGAATACCAAACCTTTTTGTTTCTCTCCAAAAACGATCCAGAGCATACCAAAAACCCCTAAGTCGTTTCTTAAAATGAAAAAAGAGTTTCGGCCTTTTTAATCTTTCATTAGTGTATTCTAACTCAAAACGTCTATTTATACAACCCTTATATATAAACGGTTAAGTAAATTACACATATACCCCTACTTAAATAAGTATAAGTGTAATACACTACAAAGACGTTTCTGTCATGAATTTTATCATATAAAATTCATTTTTCTGAACCATCTTAAAATCTTGCAAAACCATTCTTAGTGTGCAATTCAATAGGCTCATACAACGTTGGCAGTGTACTAAAACACATTTTGGTATACAAGTCATAAGCGGCCTCAAGAAGACATTATGACTACCCAAGTTGTACGAATATCAAATCGATACAACCTAATCAATAGTGTATATAACATCCTTTTGTCACACGATATCCTTTTGATCAAACATAAGGCATGGAATTGTCATCCAACATGTTCAATCGTACTTGTCTCGATTTCTAGGTAGACTGAAAACATCTAAGTGACATTGATCAATATCAATTCACTTAGACTAGGCCATTTAACGATCTAACACATCGAGGATCCACTTGGATATCTCTCTTTATATGAGAGGGACAAATTCTATCTCGATTACACAACTTCACCACATTATTCACACAGTAACCAATCACAACCTTTATAATCGTCCGGTTAAAGACAACGTTTGATTGCGACAAATCACTGTATTCATAATATTAAAGTCTATGGTAATCTCATGTCAGAGGACTGAATAATATAAATATCATGAGAAACAACTATGACTTAATCCATGTGAAGTTCTCATAGCGTGTCAGTCCAATACTTTGTTCTCTAACAAGTACCCATGATCTTGATTCGTATTCCTATACGTATGATCATCGTATAATCATCAATCAAACTCACACTAGTTTTAATTCATTATAGTTCCCAGTATAATAATCGACTAGGGACATTTAGGATATTTCTGTAAATACCCAATGGATCTTATTATAATGTAAAACTGCAAATCAATTATAATAAACAGCAAATGAAATCCTCTATTTTTTAACTAAAATGTATTCATAAAGATTATTAATGGATTGACCTAGGGCACATTTCCCAACATTCACTACTAGTAGTGAGACTAATCCAAAGATGACTTGTGTAAGTCCTAGCCCATCCACCCAGCTCAACACCTCTTTTATTGCCAAAGCCTCAGCCTTAATAGGATTATATCTACTCGTGAGAGTCCTTGTATGTCCATGGATCAATTCACCCTTGTCTTTTTGAGCAACACCACTCAGGTCTACCCTTCCTTCCTTATTGAAGAGAGTTGCGTTAGTATTGCACTTAAACCAATCCATTACTGGAGGACTCCACTATTTGTCATGACCGCTAACAGTTTCTTTGGGTGTCCCAATCATACTATTCTCTTCACCTCAGTCCATGCCACAAGCCATTCCATGTTCTACCTAATAACCACATGTAATGGGCCTCCATTATTTCTCTATAGCAAATTGTTTCTATACCTCAAAATTGCCTACATATACATGCATATTTTTTGTATTTGTGTATCCTCCATCACCTGGAAGAAGCTGAAAAACCAACCCTTGAGATTGGCTTCGTTCCCATCATACTGACTTGGCAAGACACCCCTCCAACATTCGCGTATCCTACTGTAATGAAACACGAGATGACAATATGTATCGACTTGACTTGTGCAATAAACACACCCATCGTCAATCAGCATGCCTCTCTCCGCCGATCTACTTTTACTAGGAATATATCTCCTCATAAGTCTCCACATGAAATATTTAACTTTAAGTGGGAGCTTGAGGTTCCATAACTTCATCCAATCCCCGGGAATACACGTCAAATCATCATCTTTATCCATCTTTACCGCCACTCCATACCTGGAGTTCACTCTATAGTGCTTATCCTTAGAATGAATCTACACTAGTTTATCCTCCTCTTATTAGTTAACAGGATCTGGTGTATCTTACAGACGTCCCTATTATTAAAGAGTTCTTCAATTATCTCATAGCTCCACTCCCTTCTAAACGAGTTCATAAGCTCATTAATTGTGATATTATCTAAACCTTGTATAGGCTCAGTTGAGATAAACAAACTCCCCGAATATTTTAACCACAAATGACCCCCAAACCTTCACCGACTTCCCATCGCCTGTTCTCCATCTGCTCACTCGCTCCACAACTGCTTTTGTTGCCAAGATTCATCGCCATGTAAAACTCAGATTATGACCTATCTTGGCCTTCAAAAAGTACCCATTTGGATAGTATTTAGCTTTAAGAACTCTCTATGTCAAAGCACATAGGTAATGCAACAACTACCACCCTTGCTTTGCTAACATGGCTAAATTGAAAATGTGTTGATCTTTGAAACCCAAACCCCCCACCTTCTTTACACATAGCCTACGCCAATTCAACCAATTCATATCCCTTTGGTTGCCATTATTTATATCCCACCAAAAGGAGTTCATCTTTTGTAGCGAATCACATATGGATAAAGGTATCTCAAGAATGTCCCCATACAGTGAGTGGGAGCGCTTAGGCTATCAACAACTCCATATCTCATCTTGGTTTTTTTAGTTCTAGGACAATCCTTTGTTCTAAAATAAGTCCATCTTTTTTGTGCTTTTACAAGTATGCCCTTATTCGCGTGTTATTTACCAACTATATTGTTATCCCTATCTTTACTTGTTCAACAAGTTATTCAAATGTGATTTGTTAACTTAGGTTAACACCACCCTGAAGCAACACCCAGAAGGGGTGAATTGGATGTGATGACCAAATAGTACTTTTTGAGACTTTTTTTGATAATCTATTAAGTTCACTTCGCAAGACAAACTAAATGAACGCGTGTAGTGGTGATAATTGAAAGCAATGTGTTAGAATGATTCAAGTGAATAAAAAACTACACTAAGTAAAAGGAGGTAGAAGAGATAGAAATGTGACATGATTTATTATGGTTCGATCCAACCGATCTACATCGACTATCTAACCACCCCGGTTAGGATTTTAACCGCCACTTATATTCCAATAAGTAATTATAACCTAAACCATAAAGCTTAGAATGCCCAAGTACAATTAGGAATTCCCACCTAGCCTCAACTAGTGTGTGTACAAAGCCTCACTAGGTCTTTTACAATCGCCTAACCACAACTAGTTCTTTTACACTTGCCTAATCGCAGTAAGGACTTTAACCCACGTAGCCACAACTAGCTTTTCCCTTGGCTTAGATCCCACCAAGCTGTACAACCTTGACAATTGAAAATAATTTACCACTTACAACAAGTAAAACGGTGTAAGATGTTCTCCTCGTAAAAGACAAATGCAATCTTAAGATAAATCAATGCAAGTGAGACTTTGCCAATTGAAACGCCTTTTAAAATCAAGTTTTTGTAGGCTAACTCTTAATATTGAAACCAACAAAGAAGAGTATAGATTAAGCTCAACTTGGTTTCAATGAATGGCTAAATGATGCACTAATAAAAGATATAAGCTTAAACTCAAGTTGTGCAATCAAAAACTCTGGTCACAAATAAATTAAGATTAAGAATAAAAACCTTGTAAATATGTTGTTAAAACAACATAAGCATGAAACCATAAAATCAAATAAAGATTAAGCACAAGTTAGTTTCAAGTCAATGCAATGCACTATGAAAAATCACTATTAAGCTTAAACAAGTGCACTCTATATATTGGATTTATAGAAAATCAAGTTTAAACTTAAAAATAGTGTTTCACACACACTTCAACGAAACCAACAACAATAAGTATAGATTAAGCTCTATGTGGTTTCTCTAGTTTCACATGTACACTAATGATTCAAGTTTAGGCTCAATAAGTGCAAATTTGTTCTAAGTCTTATCTAAACTCAATGTTAAGCACAAAACTCTATTTGAATATGTTCAAATCATTCATACTAGGTTCCTATGCAAATCTTTAACAACAAGATATAGATTAAGCACAATAGTGTAGGGTAAAATGAAATCTTTCAACTCAAAACGTGTAGATGATTCAAATCAGTTTGGCCAGTGGGTTGAGAGCCTTAGAACACTTCCTTTGACCTCACTTGATGTGTATAAATTCAGCCCCAACAATTTCCAAATGAGTGTATGTATTTGATATTCACTTTTCTTGCAAAATCATGATTTTGGAGCACTGTGTGTTGTTTTGCAAGAGAAGGTTAATATATGTTCTAAGTTATTCAGTTCTGTTCTACAACCCTTTTTGATGGTATATGAATGTTTTAGTGATCAAAGGCCTAAAATGATCTCCCAATTCAAATTAATGGTTGAGATTAAAACTTAAAAAAAACTATCAAATTATTACATAGCACGCTAAGTCCAGCATAGCGTACTAGGTAGAGATGTAAAATTTTTTAAAAGAGTTGTTAGTTTACTACATAGCACCTTAGTCCTATGCATAGCGCTAGTTCATTTAGAGTGATATCTAGATTGCCTAACGCGCTAGGTACAGGGGCCTTAAAATAATTAACTTTCTAATTTTCTAAAACGACCCATTGACGAACCTACGACTCTACTTAACCACTAAAAACACTTCACACATATTTAGTAGGGTTATAAAATATGTCTAGACATCTCTGATGATTTCATAAACCTTGAAAATCAAAAATTCTGATTTCATAAAACATGTTTGTGCTTTTCTACAAATATTTTAATGATGATTGCAAAGCCGACTAAACATATACCGATGCATTCAAGTTTAATTCCAATAGTTTGTACACCTCAAATACATGTTTTAAAACACGTTTGTATGATTTAAACTGTGTTAAACTCACGAAATTGAAAATCAAGAAATTCATGATTTTAAGTTCTTGAAAAACTGAACAACATGAAATGCATGATTATAATGCATTTGGCTCATTGAGTTGAACTCTTATAACTTACTAATGATGTATATGACTCCATACAAACTTTATGGTGCCTTTTCTTGACTCAATAACTTCTTGAGCTTTTTCGGTCTCATTTCTTCCATTTTGCTTGAACTTGTAAAGTTTGTCTTCCTTTGAACTTGTGAGTCTAACAAAGATTGATACATTGAAATAGTTGACAAAATTGTTAGTACCATTTCACATTGTTTGTTGATATCAAAATCTAAGTGGAGTGTAAGTGATGAAACACTTAATTCAATAATCTCTTCCTTTTTAATGATAACAAACAACGTGAACTTAATAAACAAAAGATAAATATTAAGTGCATATCAAGTTCATAATTCCAAGTTCAATGATAATATTTCTCATGATTTCAAGTTCAATTTTTCTCCCTCTTTTGATAGCATCAAAAGTTGGCATATAAAGCTCCCCCTAACTACATGCATTAATATTTTCTCCCCTTGTGATATAAATCTCCCCCTTTTGATAAAATTGCAAAGCATTTAGACATTCATTCATAGATGCAAAAGGGATGAAAAGTCAAAAATAATGTCATTCATTCAAAGATAATAACTCGAAGATAGATAAAATCTATGTCATTTGCATTAAGTTCATAGAATAAAAAAATGACATGATATGGCGCATGTGGAAATAGAAACACTTAGCATATGCATGGAGACAATGTGAAAAGAATAAACTTACAAAGACTCTCCATTTTTATGGTAATCTAACATTTCCCTTATCAATGGTCCTAATGCTACCTAAGACACGCTAAAAAGATCGAATTAACTAATCATGTATAATTCTTATACATTGATCTACCACTTAAGTACATTCATGTTCTAGTAAGTCTAATTCACTCTTTGAATCATGGACTTTAGTACTCATATTTCTTAAGATATAGACTTCACCTCTATTACTGTTTTCTTTGGTACCTATTTGATAATGTGAGATTTATTTCGTGAATAAGTCCAATTGAGTCTATAAGGTGCATTAGGCTTGTTAGACCTCCAAGACTTTTTTAATTGAGTTTTTAGATGTAAGCACTTTTGTTTCTCTAATGTAAGCTCTAATACCACAATCTCCTTCTAATTGGTGATATGAGTTTCCAATTTCATCCATTCATCTAGCTTTTCTTGAAGAACTTGATTTTGACTCTTTAAAGTCATGTTTTCTTCAAGAATAATCTCATTTTTCTCAAGACTCTTATCAAAGTTGTTTTGGAGAGTCATCAACACATCCAATTCAAGTTGAAGCATGTTCTTGAGCTTCTCATCCTCTTTAATGAGATTGTCTAAATCTAGTTCAAGATTCATACTCAAGGTACACAATTCATCAAAAGAGAAATCAATAATGTGATTACTCTTGAAGAAAACATGACTTTAAAGAGTCAAAATCTCACATTATCAAATAATGTAGACAATTCATCAAGTTAGTGTATGAATCAATAATGATTACTTTCATTAACATGAGAGTGTATTGACCTATCATTGTCATCATTGTGAGAATAAGAATCCATGGGTCTAAGGTTTTCATGCATGTGAGCATTTTTATCATAATAATATGTAACAGTGTGGATTTGCTAATCATGAAAAGATAATAGTACAAGAGATTCACTAGATGGTAATAAATCATTACAAATGCTAGTACAATGAAGAGTAAGAATCACTAGTATGCAAAGAATCATGATAATCACAATAAATCTCTTCTAGCTTTCTCCATATATCCCTAGATGAGGTGCATGAAGAAACTCTAACCTTAGTGTCATTGGAAATACTAGATAAGAGAATGTTTCTATTTTCGTAATCAAGTCTTGCTAGTCTCTTTTCTTTCTATTCCACTTTTTCTTTGGTTTAGACACTTCAACACAATTCACAACCCTAAATGGGGTATATGGACTATTTTTTAAAATGCGTCACATCTCATGTGATTGGGCTCTAAGGTATGTTCTAAACATAATCCTCCAACTCCTATAAGTATAATAATCTTTAAGCATAGATGGAACAATAACATCAACACTGAAAGTCATGCTCACTAATCTTTAGCTCTAGGATTTAAGTCCGAATATTATGAGAAACCGCTCTGATAACAATTGAAGCCACACCCAAGAGAGGATGAATTGGGTGTGATGGCCAAATAGTACTTTTTGAGAGTTTCTTTGTTGATTCACTAAGTTCACTTCACAAGACAAACTAAATGAACACATGTGTTACGACCTAAAATCTAACTCGTGCCACATGTCATTTTAGGTTGCACGTGGGCTTATTTATCATGATACATGTATTCAATTCTTGGTCATCAACACCGAGGTATGTTATTTTTTCAATGTTTGTATTACTTATTTTATTACCCAAATGTAAATTCCAATGTCCCAAACATGTGAGACATTTGTGTGTGCATGTTGGTATTAAGGAACAAGTTTGGCCTAAGAAAACGTGCGATATTAGAGCCCGGCGAACAGTTTCGGGTAATTAACTGTCAGGGGATAATTAAATTAAAACACTGACAAAATGCAAATTTAATAATAATTAATCATTGTGTAATGTGTTTGGTAGCTGGTACATCTGTTAGTACATGATGGTGCGAGTAGAAATGCAGTTCGGGTACAGGAACGCATAAGAAAGTCTTTGGTTGTGTGAGACATAGGATAAGGTCAAGAGACCAAGTCAAGGGAGTCACCAAATGAGTCACTAGAGTGGTTGCTGGGTGTGTGTGTGTGGACCACTAGATGGTTTTCGAGATAGGTGTGTGAGAGGTGATGAGGTGATTTGTATAAAAGCCAAAACCCACAACCTTTTCTCCCTTATCACTCTCATTAAACGAAAATTGGACAAAGGGCTTGGTTCTCATTTTGAGCGCGAATCAAAGGGCGAGGGGCAAACATCTACGTGTATTAAGGTGAGATTTCGGCTCACCTCTCAATTCTCATCATTTTGAAGCCTATTTCTCATGTTTTTGTCACAATTTTTTGAGCATCGATTTGGGTTTCTATTTTTATAGGCATTTTTTTGTTGTTTTATGGATTTTTTGATAATTTCGGGTTAGTGATTAAGGTTGTAGCTATGTTGTAGATGAGAGTGGGAATTTTTGGGTATTTTTGTTGAATTTTAGGAAATTTTGGTTGAATTGTTGGAATTGGTGATTTTGGACGTTTTGGTTTGGATTAAATGATGGTTTTAGTTTGTATCGAGGTCCCTACGAGTTTAGGATAGGCTCCGAATGCACCGAGATTCTCATTATGATTTCGTCGTAGTGAGGGATGCCGTGGAGCCTAATTCCCCACAGTGCGACCACGGCATCAAAGGCAGCAAGCCTTGGAAGTCACGTTTTAAGTAACGTCATGGAGAGTTGTTCTTCATGGTGCCACTCACGTCGTCAGGGGAAGTGGGCACCCCAGACCCTACGTTTTATGTGACACCGCCGAGTTTTGACCACCATTGTGCAACCTGCGACGTAAAACTGTTCACAGACCAAATTTTTGGAAAATTTTTGAAAACTTCGAGGATCTCTCAGGTATCTAAATGGGTATAAATATGACCTAATACTTGAGAAATCAACCCAAGAACACAAATGAATAAAATTATGAAAAATTGGGTAAATTAAGAAGAATTAATGGAAATTGGTAAATAAATGACTACCAGGAAGCGTAGTTCATTGATGGGTGTTCGAGATTTGATTTGACAGATTATCGGGTGTTTAAGTGTGTTTAGTTTCGGACATAGGTAAGTAAATCAGTGAGGAATTGTACAATTATTTCATTGAGTTTTAATTTGTTATTATTGCCCTATTCCCTATTTTGGGATTCCATTCTGATTGAGTTATCTGAGGGCAAGTGAGTTAACGGTAATCCTTAGAAGGACAGGTTATCTGAGGTAATATGTCGGAGCCACGAACTCGGGATGCACTACACTGTTTACTAGTTCTATACGAGGTGAGAGTTTTTTGTTGGACTACCATGAAGTCTCTCATCTGCGTGGATTTAAATGGTGTGAGTGTACTACGTCCTAAACTCTAAGTCTTGTAGGGTTTTCCTCGACTCAACCGTTTGGTCGAGACTATTTGAGCATCTCTGTTTGATTTCTCGGACACTCATGTTCGATTGATTCAAATTTATTTACAATCTTTATATATTCATGCGTTCCCCGTACCTTTTTTATCAGCATGAATTAGACTGGTTATTTATTTTGAAATGTTGCATACATCTTGCTTGGCGTTACTTACCTGGGCTCATTATTCTCGTGTTTGATTGAGTGCAAATCCACAGTCGAGCAAGGGAAAGGCTCCACAGTTAGGTAATTTTTTGTGGGGATACTGAAGCAGTTCTCCCTCTCTAACTGATGTAGTGTTCCTACTTTTGTGTTATGTATATACTTGATTTTGTTCACATTGGGATATGAGTTTTGTGAGAGATCTTAGGACATGTATACATTGATATTACTCTCTTTGGTTTTTTATACTTAATTATGGTATATAAATTAGGGGTTTCCACACTCTAAGTTGTCCTAACTAATGTCTTAGAGGTTATTCTATTAGTTTGAGTTTTTAACTGCTTCCACTGTATTTTGATAACTCAGTAATATGAATAACTCTCATTTAAATTGTTTATAATAATGGTAAATGATAAGGAAAGGTACTAGGATTGCGTTGGCTTCGTAAGGATTGACTCAGGGTCCACGTAAGTCTAGGCCAAGTGGGGCCCAGTTTAAGGTTATGGAATTGGGGTTGTCACTGAGCAGGGCCCAGTTTAAGGTTATGGAATTGGGGCTGTCACAGTTGGTATCAGAGCTTAAAGTTTTAAAACTCGATTCTTCATTAAACTACAACCAGTTAAGACACAAACTAATTATCTAGTTAATTCACACAGCTAACAGCTTCTGCAGATCTTCTGACTGTTGAGGACCCAGCTGCACCTTCACCATCTACATCTATAACACCAGTTATGCAGGTTGGTAGTGCTCCAATAATTCAGGATACACATGCAATTCCCACAGTACAAGCATGACCTATGGTAGCTAAGGGGTAAAGGTTTAGGTTGAGATAGTACCACCTACGCTATATACACTGGTTGAGGATATGTTGAGTATGCTAAAAGACATAGGTACTAGGGCTATAGTTGAGGCAAGACATGCTTCTAGTGACACTATCCGGAGAAATTTCATGGGGGTACTGATTTTGAGGCAATTGAGTTGTATATGAGGAGCCACGAGAAGATACACGATGTGTTGGCCACACCAGAGCATATGTGGTCGAGTATTTCGTTAGCATCGCTATTCGGAGAGGCTGATGTCTGGTGGCGTAACATGATTGCTACGAAGGGGAAGCCCAAGGACTAGGCTAAATTTAAGGAGAGATTTAAGGGTAATTATTTTCCTTCTTTGGTCCGTAACTTAAAGAGGACCAAGTTTCAGAACATCCGATAGGTGACCAACGAGATAGTGATGTAGTACATGGGCTTGTATTTACGACTAATGGAGTATGTCGGGGGCATAACTGACACCGATATGGGCTAGGCCTACTACTTCATGCATGTCTTGTTAGAGTCGATTGAGTATATGGTGGTGACTACAGCTCTGAAGACATTACAAGAGGCCTACAAGAAGGGTATTGCCAGCAAAACTTTCTTAAGAACACACGTCGGAGTATTAGTTGCGCTTTCAACACCATTACAGTCGGGGTCAGTTTGGGAGGTGATAGGAGAAGGAAGAGACCCAAGACACAGTGGATACGGAGAGATTGAGCTCAGAGTGCAGGATATGTTGTGTTTTTGCCTACTACCGTAATAGTATGATCTACTCCAGTACAGAGCTATGCCAACACACCATAACAGTCAGCACAGTCAAGTCCTCAGAGATAACAATATTAGTGGCTGAAGGAAGTGGGGCAAAGTGGCAAAACAGAGGTAGTGGTCAAGGGTAGAGGTATAGGCAGGGTTAAAATATGACCAGGGTCTGGGTCAGAGTTCCAGTCAGTCAGAGAGACAGGGACAAAGTGTTTAATTTGGATCGGGCTCTTAGAGATCATGCTACAAGTGACGATAGATAGGGTATTTCATCAGTGCATGTCCACGACTAGGCTGAGGGTAGCTGCATCAGAGCCATGAGCACGTTCTTGCAGTTGTCGCACTAAACTAGACTGCTACCCATAACCTGATTGAGGGTATGGTTTATATTTGCAGTCGATTTATGCATATCATGTTTGATTCTGGTTCTTTAGTTTCATTTATTTCTGGTCGCATGGTTAATGAGTTGGGTTTGAGACCTACTAGACTAGAGAGACCCTTGATCCTTAGCATAGTTGTTGGGATAAAATTTACTTGAACTTGTTATGTGTTGATTTTTCGGTAGAGTTAGGGGGTCACGTCTTACCTGCAGACCAGTTCCTAGAGTTCTATGCTTTGTTGGGCATGGATTGGTTGGGTGCGTATCATGCACAGATCCATTGTTTCAACAAAAGGATCACATTTCAAATTCTTGAGCATCCAAATGTTAAGTTTTCATTGGACTTCGACCAGTTTACAGATTACTAGAGGCAAGGTAGTTTTTAGCATAGATGTCAAGACATTCGCTAGTGTTTTGTGTACGATGAGGTGAGTTGAGACAAGGTTGGAGGAGGTACTTGCGGTATGTAGTTCCTAGAGTTTTCTCCTACTGAGTTACCAGGTTCACCATTGCCTAAGGATATCGGCTTTATTATCGATTTGGTCCTGGGCACCAAACCTATATCTATTATGTCGTACCGTATGGCTCAAAGAGAATTAGAATATCTTAGATCACACTTGATAAGTCTTTATAGTTATGATTCATTTACCCGAGCATGTCATCATCTTGGGGAGCACCAGTCTTATTTGTTAAGAAGAAAGACGGCAGTCTGAGGTTATGTATCGACTAAAGACAGCTTAACCGAGTAACTGTGAAGAAAAAGTATGCACTTCCTCATATTGTTGACTTGTTCGACTAGCTGATAGGAGCACAGTGGTTCTCGACGATTGACTTGAGAACTGGGTACCATCAACTGAGGATTAGAGCAGAGGATAGGGAGAAGACTACATTTCACACTCGATATGGGGATTGTTAGTTCACAGTCTTGCCTTTTGGGTTGACTAATACCCAAGTGATGTTTATGGATCTTATGCATCGAGTGTTGAGATAGTACTTGTATAGGTTTGTCATTGTATTCATCGATGACATCCTTATCTACTCCAAGATTCGTGAGGATCACGGGAGCACCTTAGAACGATTTTGTAGATATTGAGGAACGCAGATTGTTCGCCAAGTTCAGTAAATGTGAGTTTTGGCTTATAGAGGTCGAATTCTAGGTCACAACTTCAGAGCTAGCGAAATGTAAGTGGACCCTACAAAGATCAGAGTAGTGATTGATTGGCAGAAGCCAAAATCAATGCAAATATTTGCAATTTTTTAGCTTATAAGGGTATTATAGGCATTTTGATCAAGACTTCTCGAGGATTGCAACCCGTATAATGTAATTGATGAAGAAGGATACCCATTTTTAGTGGAATGACAATTATGAGTAGGCGTTTCTGACATTGAAGGAATGTTTGACTATCGCACTAATTTTGGTATTACCTGAGTCAGGGAAGGGTTTTAAGGTGAACACAGTGATGCTTCTAAGGTCGGTCTAGGTTGTGTATTGATGCAGGACGATAGAGTGATTGCCTACGCGTCCCGATAGCTATAGATTCACGAAAGAATTACCTTATTCATGACTTGGAGTTAGTGACAGTGGTCTTCGCACTGAAGATTTAGCGTCATTATCTCTATGGTGAGATATTTATGTTGTTTACTGACCATAAGAGTTTGTAGTACCTCTTCACTCAGAAGGAGTTGAATATGCGATAGAGGCATTGGTTTGAGTTCCTTAAGGATTATGATTTCTCTTTAGAATACCACCCGGGGAAGGTCAATATTGTTGTAGACACATTGAGCCGCAAAGGGGTTGACTCAAAGGTTGTTACTTACCACATGACAAAATTAGTATGGGTTATTCTAGGCGATTGAGTTCATGTATTATGTTAATATCCCGACCAACACTAAAGTATTGATTTATGAGCAGATGAGGACTCGGACAATGTCGATTCAGAGTGTACTCGAGGGTCAGAAAGCTGATGAGCAATACCAGAGGTTTCTTTGAGTTTTCTAGAGTATGGATAATTCAGATTGGAGTCAGTCGGCAGACTTATGTCTGAGGTTTAGACAACGACTATGGATTCCATCAGTGGTTAAGCAACACGATGAGATACATCATAAGGCACACCGCTCACGTTTTACAGTTCATTCAGGCAAGACCAAGATATATGCAGATGTGCGTCATCTTTTTTAGTGGTAGTGGATGAAGACTAATGTTTTTGACTACATTTGAGGGTGTGAGATTTGTCAGTGAGTTAAGGCTGAGCATCGCAGACCCGATGGGTTATTACAGTCACTTCCATTCCTTAATGGAAGTGGAGCTCATTGCCATGGATTTTGTTAGTGGGTTACCTTGATCTCAGCGTAGACTTGATAACATACGTGTAATTGTGGATAGTTTGACAAAGTTTGCACACTTTATACCGATTTTGACCACACATCGGGTGGATAGGTTGGCGACTTTGTATGAGCGTGAAATTGTTCGGCTGCATGGTATTTTGTTATCAATTGTGTCTGATGGAGGCCAGAGTTTACGTCTTAGATTTGGCAGAGCATGTAGACACAGTTCGACACGCGGTTAGATCTCAGTACCGCCTATCATCCATAGACTAACGGACAGTTTGGGAGACTAATTTAGATTCTCAAGGATATGTTGAGGATGTATGTGTTAGAGCAAGATAGATTATGGGAGGAGTATCTTTATTTGTGGGAGTTTGCCTACAATAATAGTTATTAGACAAGTATTGGTATGCATCGTTTAAGGCACTATAAACATGCACAATAATTAGGCAACAGTAAATGGTAATGCGTGCATAAATAACACCAATGTACCCAAATGGATGTGCATCGTGCAGTAGATTATACCCTATTACGGATATCAGGATCCCTTCAATGGGCTTCTCTACCCCCTACATTGGTCAATCACCTTAGTCTGTCCCTATTGTCTAAAGTATTTGAATCCATCCAAACACCATATAATACAAAATACGGTGACAAATTAAATAAACAACAGTTCAACGAAACTAAACATGTGGAAATTGTATAAAATAATTAAAAATAATAGCAAGATCAACTGAAGCAAACAAATAAATACTCGAGTATGTTTCTTAAGGGGTTTATGCCCCTCAAACCACGCTCCAATTCCCGAAAATAATCCTCAGTCAAATCCCACTTTTCACCTCAGGATGCATGCCTGATACTCAGCTTTGTTCTCCTAAGTCCCTAGTTTTTAAATAAACCATTTAAATCCTAAAACCTCATAAATCCAAACATTTATTAATCTATTTTTATTTTTTGTTTATGGCGTTATGGGTGGCGCCAACGTGAGTAAATACCCACGGCGTACCTAATGGTGCCCAAGGCAATAAGGCACTGCCCATCACGCGCGTGGATGACGCTGTGAAGATTTACCCTTCATGGCACTACTGGCAGCACCTGCATAGAAACCCCTATTTTGGGGTTTTTCAGAATCCCGGCTCATCGCCGTTATCCGAATCCATTCCCCTCTTATGGTTCTCCAAATAAACCATAGAGTGTCATCAAATCAGTCTATGCCTCGACCAATCAATAAAATCGACAAATTTATGCCAAAATCATTAATAAAACCCACTCTTTCTTAACCAACAACAACAACCTCAATAAATCCACCAACATAGCTCAAACCTATAATCAAAACCATAAATTTAACTCCAATGAGCTCAACTCGCCCTTCAAAACTTGTGTTAAAACTCGCAAAATTCAGTTCGATAGTAAAAGAACGAAGAAGAGATAATGAATCTCACCTTAGATTCCTAATTCCTAGGTCCAATCCTCCTCAAATCATCAAGCAAACTCCACCTAAATCCATAACTTTTCAATTTTCGGATTTCTCACTAAGGAGAGAGAAAAGTTAAGGAAAGTGGGTCAAACCACCATATATATAGTCCAATCTTGATCTAATGTGATTTACAAATCTCTAGGCCATCTTGTGGTTTACATATGGTCATCCTAATCAATGTTGGGACACAAATTTGTGACTTGGTCTCTTGGCCTTATCCTTACAAAACTCTAACTATTTGTTCCTCTGGTGCTCCAACCTGTCGTACACAACCATGACGCCACATTTAGCCTATGCCATGTTCCCACATTCATTATTTGTTACATTTAATTGTATTTATCTATGTGAACCCATTATCTGGCCTAGTGTACCTGTAATTCATCTGCCCGGTACCTATGTTGACATGCTTTTCTAGGCAAATACTGTCACACTATCTTTCTCGGTAACTACAATATAAACTCACACATGCAATATTATAAGTAATAAAATAACAATTACCATCGCAGTTATGCAACTAATCAATCAAAAATAACATTTTTCGCCCAACCAGGCATATCCTAACCTGTTTGTGGCGTCCTTATGAACCTAAGCTTGCGTTCACGTCCGAAAATACACGAATAACGATGTCAATCAAAATTGGTCTATTACAGTTACTATGTGAATAATGTGTGAAAGTGTGTAATTGAGCTAGAATTTGTTCCTCTCGTATAAAGAGAGATATCAGTGGGTCCCTCGATATATTACACTAATAATAGCCAAGTCCAAGTAAACTAATATGACCAATTTCACTTAAATGTTTTCAGTCTACATAGAAACCGAGACTAGTACGATTGAACATAAAAGGTGACTTTTTCGTGCCTTATGTTTAATCAAAGGATATCGCACGGTAAAGGGATATAATATACATTATCAATTAGGTAGTATAGATTTTGATCTTCGTGTTGCTTGGGTAGGTATAATGACTTGCTAGAGACCGCTTATGATTTGTATACTACAATGGTTTTGGTTCATTACTAACATTGCATGAACCTATTGGGTCGCACACAAAGAGTGGTTTGTAGGATTTTAAATAACTCGAAACAATGAATTTTATCATAATAAAAGTTTATATGATGTGACATGTTAATACCTCTTTCAGTAGGGATATAATGGTAATTCGCTTACTCGGCTATATACAAGGGTAGTATAAATAGTCATGTTAAGTGAATTCACATTACGGGAGAAACTAGAGTTAGAATCTGACTTTTATTTTGAGAAAAACAAGTTAGCTTTTCCAGTCATTGTTGAGTTTAGGGAGAACTGAAAAACTATTTTCGTTTTCTCTCATAGACTAGCATTTGGAATCTCGGTTGTCGTTCGTGTGTAGATTTTAGATAAAGGTTGTTGTCTTTGGCAGCGTCTAACAGATCGCTCAATATAGAGAAGGAGACTTGCGCTTGATGTACGGTTTAAGTTTTTTCAATTAGTTTAATGGAACTCACATTTGATTTTTTTGGGGTTTTTGAAATAAAAATTTAAAATTACTGCTACGTTTTGACCCCGAATTCCATCATTTTAATTATTAAACATACCCCATTTTTAAAAAAATTTCTAAATTATCATTACTAAATATACTCCATTTTTGGCTGAATAAACCCACTACTCAAAACATTACCGGTTTGTAGGTTTTCGACATATAGGGTCGAGACCTATAAAGAGGTCTCGACTGACTCCCACCCAAACCTCTTCAGACGTCTCCACCGCACATCCAGTTCTCATCGAGACAACTTCAAAGGTTTCAGTCTCGACAGAAAATGACCGAGAATGTTGTGAAGGTCCTGACCGACTCCCACTACGGCCTATGAAGAAATCTCGATGGGAGCCTGCTGAGACCTTTTTAAAGGTATTGACACTGTGTTTAAAACCCACAGACAACAAGAACAAACAAAAAATTATTAAAAGTCCAAAAAATACATGAAAATGACTAACAATTAGTGGATTTGTTCGAATTTGCTAGATATGCTTGATTCCATCGAATTTTGAAATTTTGTGACCCAAAATTTGATATTCAAGCTCCAAATTGAATACCTAAACCAACAACAAGAATCACATAAAAAACGATTAAAAAAAAAAAAAAAAAAACCTTAAAATCAACACAAAAAAGGTGGAGAATGCAATCATAGTGTCAAACCGATGTCACTTTGCCCAAAATTTTGAGACCAAGGTTGGAGGTGTGGGGTGATTTGAGAGAAGGAAAATTGATTGACTGGGTGAGGTCTACAAAGATGGGTTGAGTAGGGTATGGGTAAGCAGAAAACCCTTTTATATAGAGGGCAAGTGAGACATTTCACATAAATACTATTTCTTTAAAAAAAACAAAAAGTAAGGTACGTCTAGTAGAAATCGATCTATTTAGTCGTTACCGAAAAAAAAAAAAAAGAGCTCCTTATTTTGCTAGATGGTCATTTAGCTAAGGCCAGTCAATATAGAAACTATAACCGCACATCCACTCCATCAACTCGGCCATCCAAATCTCTCCATCACCCCTATCTTCAAATGAAAAAGGAAAATTCGTCCAAAAATTGAATTAATTAATTTTTCTTTTGATATGAAATTGAATCTATCTATATATCTATTAAAAGAAGACCTTAGGGTGTCTATGTGGCAATTCCTAGCCTTCTCATAGAATGGCCACAAGCCTTCTCAAAGAATTGCCACATGCCATCCTCAAAGTCTTCCTTCATTAAAATCTCAATAATATATATAATAATAAATCATATAAAATGACCATATAAAAAACATACCATATAAAAAATCCAAAATTTAGCACTTTGAATATAAAATAATAATAATATTATATAAATCCCGATAATATATATATATATATATATATAAATCATTTCAAACGTTCCATATAAAACATACCATATAAAAAACCCCAAAATTCAACACTTTGAATATATAGTAATAATATATATATAGTAATATATATATATATATATGGTACCATATAGAGTAATAACGTGGCAACCCCACTCTTAATTTAGGGCACCACCCAGCCTAATCTCGTAATTAAGCCCAAATCTCAACTACATTGGACTTAACTACTTATTAGTCAATCTTTACATTCTATACTCCTCGTTGATCTTGTTTAGGATAAAAATACACTATTCCTACCATTTATTGAAATTTAGAGTTAATTAAAACTTTTATTAAATTAGTTATTTAGCAGAAGTCTTAACAATTTATGCGGAAACGATTTAGTAATTTATGTGGAAGTAGTTAAAGTAATCATAAGTTTGGAAACCAGGAAAAGATATCACATGCATATAAACCTTAAAATGTAGTAAATAGTGTGACAGTTTAAGTCAAGGAATTAACGCTCAACCCAATATACAACCCAAAGTGTATTAAAAAACATAATATAGCTAATACAACAAAATACCAAAAATCCTATGATATCGATAGCAGTGTTGCGCCACTAGCTCAAAGGTAATAGCCAATCTCTCCCTGTCCAGCCTGCTGGTCGATCCACCGTCATAAAAAGGATTGTGAGTATAAGAAAATAACAATAATCCCTGATGACAAGTTTATTTCACATTTTCAAACATTCTAATGATATTTAAAAGCATATAAATAGGAAAGGCTAAAAAATTAATCATGTGCGAGTAAATCCAGAGTTAAACAAGTGATATTGACACTAAGCTAAGCATTGGTGATCTAGGTTCGGTCAGTAGTGACTGCGTCACACCAACTCAATAATCATCATATTACAAGGGACTATAACCCAAGTGTCGCCAGAGACTCTTAACTCCAGTGTGTAGACTACCTCAAGGACTCTAACCCCGAGTGTCATACAATGTCAGGTAACATGTGTCGACATCCCCAGTGACTTTAACCCCATAAGTCGTGAACTCCTCGATCGAGTAAGGGACCTAAATACTAAAACTACTTTTCAAATTCAATGAAAAGACTTGATATGGAATAATAAGGCTTGTGAACAAACTACAACGTAAGTAAAGTGAGTACAAATTCGTCAATTCATTCATCATGGTATCTACACTAATAGCATGCTATTAACCAACTCAATTTCCATTTAAAGCAATGAGGGATAACAATGGCATAGGAATGGAATCAACGATAAACAACGAGGCAAGATGTCATGACAAGGTACTCAAAAAATGAGTAGAAATCATGCATTACTTCATGACATCAGAATACAAAATAACATATAGTCAAAATGACTATGAAATAGTAGTGAATAATGGGAATGAAATGTAAAATAAAACATCATCGGGTATACTCATAAGTTCACACAAGTTTCCTAGCTAATCCAGCCTCCTGACACCCAAACTCCTAGAACAATCCCTGAGGCTCCTAAGGTTTTAAGACATATATTTGGGTGTGTTAAGGTCAGTTAAGGTGGGTTTAGGCTTGTGTTAATGTTGCAGGAAAGTTAGGAAAATTGTAGAAATTTGCTACACAGAATAGTCAGCGTGCTTGCTGGAATGTCAAGTGCGATGAATGTCCTTAGCTATTTGTTTGGAATATGCGATGCGGCTGGAGAATGTGCAGCACGATGGGTACAGTAATCCGAAATCTGCAATAGATTTCTCGGTTCTTACAAGTTTGAAAATGGCTTCCCCAACACCTTAGGTCCCTGTTCTCCTCCACTAGAGACCCAAAAACATCATCCTCAATAGAAACATACACAAGGCACTTCATATATCATTAAATATCACCAAAAATCAAAGATTCAAGCATGCATACAAAGGAAGAAAATGAAGAACACATCAACTTTAAGAATGCATAACTTTTGGGTTTCAAAACCGATTTGAGAAATTCTTGGTAGATGGGTTATTAGGGAAATATAAGGAATTTGAAAATCAAGCTCAACTTCAAAAAGAAACTAGTGTTTCATTTGAAAATCAGTAAAAATAGTTTGCATTAAATAAAAACCCCATTTTGGGAAAAACTTAAGATTTCGAAAATATGAGTTTGTAGATGCAAATTGAGGTTCCCTGTGGTTACAAATACTAGTAGGAAACCTAAAGAAATCATTATAGACTCAAATTCTCTTGATTCAAGACCTAAAATTCCCAAATTTGATTGCATGAAATGTTGTGGAGATCATTACCTAGCTAGGGCTTCTTCCTTAGCATGAATTCCTCTTCCTTGTTGGCAAATAAACACAATCCTATCAACTTTGAATTTTTGTGTATTTGTTCATGCAATGAGAATGGAAAAGATCTAAGTGGTGTTTTATAGTTGTAGGTTTCATCTAATGGGACAACCTCATTTCCATGCAATTCTAAGGGCCTGTAATCACTCGCACAATCCATTAAAATCAGCCGTCTAACACCAAACTTGACACCAACTTTCATGGGAGTGTACGTTAGCATGAATTTCGATGTAATTCTATGTGTATAACTTTTAATTTCAAAACTATAGGTTCATTGATTTGATTTCTATTATTCTCATATCATAGGTTATGCAACAAACCATTTAGATCATATTTAAATAAATAAGGCTTACAATATCACTAGCTATTCAGTCCCACGACCGGCATGCAACTCGAGGCGCGTCACTGCTTTCGTCTTGATGCCTACAACTGCATAAACTGACTTAATAAGTCTACATGAATACATAACACTAGGCATACATCACTACAAAAATAAAATTTACCTCGACCATGTGCCTCGGTAGGTGTGCGCATCACGTTATGGGTCCCACGTCACGGGTCGGTGATCCTGATTAAGGATCAGAACAGGGGTTAAAGATTTGGTCCATGGCAAATAATTTCCTCCTCTCTACTAAACGTTTCATCTTCCCATTACAAATATAATAAAGATAAAAAAACGTCACAACATTAAAAAAAAACAAAAATGTCCTAACACTAAACCTCCCAAATTCCAACAAATCTATAATATATAGAAAAAATGTCCCAACACTAAAAAAACGTTTCCACTTTCACAATCCTATAGCATATATATTTATGATTTCGACTATGTGCACACAAACGTGGTTCATATCATCTCACGTCAATGTTAATTAGGCATTGCCCATGCCGAGCTTCAATGACAATGCGACTTTCGATTTTGATTACAATTTTGGCTTTGATTTCATTTTATAATGTCACTGGGAGGAAAGGTTTTGGTGGCTGAAGAGAGCGTCTTCGTTGAAGACTAGAGTTTATGCTATGGGATTGTCTAATTAATAAGTTATTATTGGGGAGGAGAGGTTTTAACTTTTTCATAGCCATTTTATTTTCGATGTTTTTTATTTTCAGAATTTTTACCTTTGGGTTTCGATTATGATTTTTTTCTTTTTAGGAGCATACAAAAATATTTTAGAAATGACATATATTGGTCGACGACATCTCTGATATGTGTTGTTTAGATCAATGTTCTCCATTTTTTTAGTTTACAAGGTTTTTGTAGCTGAAGGAAGCCTTTAGTTTACAATATTTTAGAGCTTTTGCTACACGATTGTCCGATTAACAAGTTATAACTTGGGAGGAGAGGTTTCTAATTTTTTATAGCTATTTTATTTTTAAGGTTTTTTATATTCAAATTTTTTACCTTTGGGTTTTGATTATGATATTTTTTTCTTTTTCTGGAGTAAACACAAATATTTTATTTATATTAGTTGACAATCTTTGGTATGTGTTGTTTAGATCAATAATCACTATTTTTTTAGTTTATTCTACAAGATTAACGTCTCATTTAAATATAGATTATAGATTCTAATTCATTTTTTCACATATTAAGAATGTACATCTTCTAACACATATTCATTATTGTTAAATTTCTACTTTTCATTTTGATTTTGATTTTTCTTTTGTTTTCATTTTAAGATTAAATCAAAATTCTAATAACAAAAAGATTTAAAAAATGACATGTATTGGTTGACAATCTCTGGTAAGCATTGTTTGGATCTATGATCTCCAATTTGAAGTTTATTCGACAAGATCACAAGTTTTTATTATATGTCTTCATTGTCTCAACAAAATTTATTTGTACATTTGAAGTTTTCTTATGTCGTACTTTTCTACCATAATATTTTTTATTTTTGGATTTTAGCTATTTTTCTTGCTTTTTTCAATTTTTTGATAGCTATTTGATTTTCAATGTTTTTTATATTCAGATTTTTACCTTTGAATTTTGATTTTCATCCTTTTTTTATTTTTCTTTTCAGGAGCAAACAAAAATATTTTAGAAATCGCATATATTGATTGATGATCTATGGTATGCATTGTTTAGATCAATGATCGCCATTTTTTAGTTTATCTTACAAGATGCCAAATTGTTATATATCCTTTATTGTCACAACAAAATTTTAATTAATCATTTTCATTTTTCAAAAACAATCTTCCATTCATAAAATATTAAATTGGGATTTCACTAATGTTCACATAGGTTTTTTTCTCTTTCTATCACTTTCTTTTTCTCATCAAATTAATTTCATTAGAATTATTTTTTTATAAACGTATGCAAAAGTTTTTAAGCTTTCAAGGCACATTTCCCTATTTTTGCTACAAAGAAATTAGATGATATTATTCTTCACTTAAAATTTATCTGAGATTAAGTAGTAAGATTTTTTTTTTTAGTTTTTTCTTATTAAATTAATTAATTTTTAACTGATATATTGACACTTAGTCTTACCCGTGCACGAAGCATGAGATTTCAACTGGTTAATTACTAGAGTACAACTTGGGTGATTTTTTGTGAGCTAATAATACTAATCAAGGTTCTCAGATAACGTGAATTTTTTTTTGAAAACTATAACTTGAATTTATTAGTTTCCTCTTTCTCTCTAAAATCCTAAATTTTTTTCTTGATTCACTTTTGTGATTTTTGTTTTTGAACCACCGTCGATCATCTCTTTAATCGGCGATGGTTCCAATTAATTAATCACTTTAGCACTTTGTTCATATAATAAATAACATATCTAATCGGATTTGTGGAGATCTTTCCATCCTTATTGCAGTGCATCATTATTAACAATGTTACGTGAATTTGTGTGGCGTGCTAGGTTGATATGGTCTGTAGTTTCTATTTTATAGTTAATTTATTTACTAGTTAGAAGTTTTTAATTTGTTTTCTCTTTATTGGGGAATTTTATACTTTTTTCTCCTTGTTGTGAAATTTTGTTATTTGTTTTGTAGTTCTACTAGTTTTGTGTATTGTCATGAACTTCAACGTGGTAAGAAATAGTCTCTGATTGTCAAACTGTTTCAATTTCGCATTTACAATCATATAAGTGGACGTTTGGTTGAGCATATAAGATTAACAAATCAATATATTGAGCCATAAATAATTAATGAAATTTATATTTCTCTTAAAAAAAAAAAAAATAAAAGTTCACATCTAAAAAGTGTTGCACTTGTAATTTGTGAAAAAGTGTTAAAAGCGGTTTGTGAAATTAGCTTAGAATCAAGATAACAAGCATTGTTAATGTCGTCCGAGATCTTCAAACTTCGTTGAGCCACCGGCGAGGTCGAAAATTGCATTTCGTAAATGGAGAGCGCTGGAATTGAAGGGATCATCGATCCCCCTTCGCCGTACAAACTGTTATTGAAGTGTCCTCTTGGTCTCTCTCCCTCTCAGGTGATTAAACAAGTCACACTTCATTTACATTTTCTCCTCGATCGTATTCCCTTCTCCATTCCAATCCCATCTTTTCGTTTCCTTTGATTGTAATGTTTGTGGTGTTGTTTTCTAATCGAAACGAAGGTTTCCGTGGATTTGAACGAGTCTTACGACAGAATTCCTCATCCAGACAATGAATTGGAGAATTCCATTTCAGAGGTCAGTCGGCTGGCTCTTGCTGATTCTTAGACCTACACTCTTCTCTGTGTAATTGCTCTCTCTTTCTGTTGGTTTTTCCAGATTTGGGAGCGAAGGACTCAAGAGAACTCGTCATTGTTCAACGGTTCCAAGTTTAGAGTACGTTCTTCTCCTTTTCGCCTCATGCTTTGTATGTTTCTGATGGAGTTTTTTTCAACGTTTGATTGGTTTATGTTTTGTATCTTTTGCACAATCGGACTTTGTTATAACGGATTAGGTTTTCTTTATTTGTTTGGAATTTGTTTCACGTTTTGGGTAGTATCAATGGATTGTGGTAATTGAAGTTCATCAGATGCTGTTGGGTTTTAGATTATGGGAATCTTTTTAGCTGATACATATTGTTGGTTGCTTCCCCATTACAGTATGGAGGTCACGTGTTAGAGAAAGGACATTCTTCTGAGGAGGAATTCCGTGTTTGTTTACGTCTCGGATTGACAGATTACAGGTCGTCATCTCTATCTCTTTCTCTGTCACTGTTCGACGTACATTTTTCTGCCTCTTGTAACTTGCTCAAGTTCATGACATTTTTTTTTAGGTTAGATGTTGCTACTTGCATGTTTTGAGAAAATCTCAAACTTTTCTTTCTTAGGAGAATGCCTTTTGACTCTTTTCTCCTGGAATGTCGAAAAAAATTTTCATTTAGAAGACAATCAATGCTAAAAAGTTTGTGTGCAGTGTCTATTAATGTTTTAATTGTTTCTTTACCAATATTTGGAGTAGTATTGTTCTATTAGCTATCACATCCTCTTTTGAGGATATTTTATTTTCTCCATTGACTAAAGGTGATTTGCTATCCTATATCTTACCTGACCTTTGAGTGTAGATCCACTGCTATAAGCTTTACACTTAGTCTCCAAATCAAAGAAATGTACACAACTTGTGAAACAATGGATTGTTGATTGTTTGAGCTGATATTGCAAACATGAGGTGGATCAGTTATTGTTATAAAACCAGGTGGTTGGGCCATACCTACCTAAGTAGGTTCTCATTTAGAAAAAAGAATTTCGGCATTAAACTTCTTTAAAGGACAACCATAATAAAGAACGGTTTTTAAGACAATACGATAATATGATAATTGGTAGACGATGACCCTAGTTCATAGAAATTATCAAAATAATGCAGTTCATAGATATGATTAAACACTTAGCAACTAAGCACACAACATTCTGGCGAGAGGATTCCACCTTTGCCCCAAATTTAAAATATTTGGTCTTTCTGTGATCAAGTAAAGTAATCTTTCCAATGCCTTAAATTTCAAAAGAATATGAGATATTTTTACAAATCGACACAAAATGAACCATTTCATTTATTTGGATATATGTAAATTTTAATGTACTGTATGTTCTTAAATATTATTTTTTCCTAGACATTGTTGTGCTTGTTGCTATTCTTATATAGGTGGTTTCTGTTAAGGTATATATGTGGGTAATTAGGGTTTGGCCCACTGGGCTCGTTTATGTGTAACTATATATTGGCCTAATTGGTCTTATTATAATCAATTCGGTCTTTTTCCCAAAACCTAACATGGTATCAAAGCTTAAAAAAACTTAAATCTAGGTCGTTCAACTTTCGAGTCGACGACCGTTTTGTGGTGATTCTCTATCTTCTTCGATGCTCGTTTCAGTTTTTCTTTTATTGTTTGTTTGGCCCGCTACCTTTGTGAAACAATAAAAGTCTTCCAAATTGATTGGCAAATCCACGCACAATCCAATTCAAGGCATTAAGAATTAAAACCCTAATTCTCCAAAAGAAACACTGTTCTTTATTAATAATAATCAATCAATCAATTCACCAACAATGTCGTTCCACCTAAAGCCTTTATATAGGCTCAATGCAAAACACTAAGTTGAACTATAAGACATGTTGACACATAATCCTAAATCCAATACAAACAAAACTTCTATTAAAACCAATCTTCTAAAAAGTCATCACTTAATGAAACAAACTAAACCATAAACGATAACTATACTTCTAATTAAACACCTAGTTAACTTAAAACCTAAACTTCTAATCAACTTAAAACTCCTGCATGTAATTACATACAAAATAAAATTAATTAAGTCCACTAAAATTCTAAGTCAATTGGACTTCATCATTAAACCTATGATTGTTTTGCATTAGGTGCGTGCCCTCATGCCACAATGACGTAGCGAAAGTCTTCCAAATTGATTGGCGAATCCACGCACAATCTAATTCAGGGCCTTAAGAATTGAAAACCCTAATTTTCTAAAAGAAACACAGTTCTTTATTCAAAAAATCAAAATCAATCAACCATATACAAAACCGTCACTAGCCATTTTATAGCTTTAGATTTACTAACCTATTAATCCTATTAGGACTGAGAAATTGAAACCTGTTCAATTCAAACTAAACTAGCACGTTTATATTAATCCTAAAGAAAACTACTTAGACTCACTATGCACATTATTTAATATAACTCCTATATATATTTAAATTCCTAAATACTTATCTAATTTAAAAAAGTACAACAATTTGTGTCAATTAAGGACTATTTGTGTCGCTTGCATTATGCCCCATTGCTTCGATCCATCTCCAATTTGATTATTCTCTCTCGGTTCGAAAAAATTCGCCCCTCGAATTTTCATACCCTCATGTGTCTTCCTAGCTTCGATGATGGAATCATCAAAACTAGTCTTGACGGGCATGAAAAGATAAAATAGGACATTATTCTGACCAAGAAAGTGTTGCAAATATCCATAAAAGAATACTTTGTCCTTTGTTGCAAATTTGAGTACCTTTGCGTTTGCAATGACTTTGAGGGAATAACTATTGACATCCGTTCCATCAACCACCTCTTCAATCACTTGAGGAACTTCAAACAATGAAACAACTTTGATGAAAAAGCCATCGTCTCCAAAGACTACCTCGAAGTTGCGTCCATCATCGTCGAACTATGGCCTCTCGTCCAAGTTGTCGAATCCTCCTCGAAGAAAATCAGATCTACTTTGCCGTCACCGCAAAGGAAAAGAACCCCATCTATTTCTTCCTCGAATACAATTTCATCCTCATCGAAATATTCCTCTTTTGGTTGTTCACCAAAAGCAAACTTCACCCTCAGTTGCATGGTCACCCGAACCAAGTTGAGGCTCTGATACCAAACTGACGCAGCGAAAGTCTTCCAAATTGATTGGTGAATCCACGCACAATCTAATTCAAGGCCTTGAGAATCAAAAACCCTAATTCTCTAAAAGAAACACAACTCTTTATTTATAAAATCAAAATCAATCTACCATATACAAAACCGTCACTAGCCATTTTATAGCTTTAGATTTACTAACCTATTAATCCTATTAGAACAGAGAAATTGATACTTGTTCAATTCAAACTAAACTAGCACGTTTATATTAATCCTAAAGAAAACTACTTAGACTTACTATGCACATTACTCTCTCCGGTCAATAATATAAGTCGTTCTAGCAAAGGCCCCTTGTTCAAAATTGTAAGTCATTTTTGAAATTCGAGAGTGTATTTATTGTTTTTTTACCCATTTTACCCTTCTGCAATCCAAGCATTTATGATTCTTCAATTTTTCATTTCATTTAATGTCAAAGGATATATATGTAAATTGTACTCGTAATTAAGGCTCTCTTAATTCTTGTGTCTTTACTTTAAATGACTTACATTTTTGACTGTGAGGGAGGATTTAATATAACTCCTAGATATATTTAAATTCCTAAATACTTATCTGATTTAAACAACGACAACAATTTGTGTCAATTAAGGACTCTTTTTGTGTCGCTCGCATTATGCCCCATTGCTTTGATCGATCTCCAATCTTCATTACACAATCTTGCATTATGCCACAGATTTGCATGTGTGGCGCCCAATACATCATCAATCTTCATCACCTTGCTTTTGATTTGCCGCACTTTTGATCTTCTTTTTCTTCCTCTTTCGTTTTTCTGTTTGTGCTATTTGTTCATGGTCTTGATTTCGTCGTGAACGTTGCTGCCCTCATCTTGCGTTGCTGCGACACCCATCACACCACTGTTCATGCGTGCGTTCGTGACCATCTACTGTGTTGTTCCCGGACTAGCTTGTCCGTTTTTGCCGTACACGCCTACTGGTTCATCCGTTGCTATCGTGCGTTTCATGTTGTGCATCCTCATCACCTGCTTCTTAGTTCATCTTCGCTAATCAAGCCCATAAGTTGAAGCTCATCTGCCTGTATCTCGTCCATGATCGAGTCCTGTATTCTCGACAACTGTCTTGCACGTCGTTCCTTATTTGGTTAGGGCAATTTCTTAAGGAAGGATTGTTTTGTTATGTGGTTTTTGTTGCTACATAATCAAAGCTATCTTTTATGACAACAAAGATGTGTGGGCCCACAGATAAGAAAAGTGAGAAGAGATTTTGAAGAATCACCAAAATCGAGATCATACTCTGTTCCTCAAACAATTGTCTTCAAGGGGAGTTGCGACCTTTCTAGTTTATGTGGATGAAATCATTGTAACCAGGGATGATGAGAATGAGAAGCAGAACTAAAAACAGTTTTTGGCTAAAGAATTTGAAATCAAAGAATTGGGAAGGCTGAAATATGTTTTGGGTATCAAGGTAGCACATTTGAAAGAGGGTGTCTTCATATCTCAGCAAAAATATGTTACAGATCTTCTTAAGGAGACATGGGAGTGAGCAAGCAGACCAACTAGTACACCCATTAATCCAAATCACAAACTTGGAGAAACATAAGAAGGTATAGTCGTGGATTGAAATATGTATCAAAGATGGTTGGAAAACTAATTTACCTCTCACACTAGAACCGACATTGCATATGTGGTGAGTGTGATTAGTTAATTTATGCACAATCCTAAAAAAGTCCATTTACAAGCTGCACATAAAGTGTTGCAATATTTAAAGGGAACTCTAGGACATGGTCTTTTATCTAAAGGACATACATGGATGGTATTGGAAGCTTATATAGATGTTGACTACGTCGGCTTAGTGTTTGACAAATGATTAAGTACTACATACTGCACATTTATTGATGGAAACTAGGTGACTTGGCGCAGTAAAAAGCAAAATACGGTTGCTAGACCAAGTGTTGAAGTAGGACTTCGAACAATGGCTCTAGGAATATGTGAGCTTTTATGGTTGAAGATTATCTTGGAAGATCTCAAAATCAAGTGGAATAGGTCCATAAGACTGTATTGTGATAACAAATTAGCAATCAACATAACTCATAATCCGGTGCAACATGATCGAACCAAGCACATCGATTGGTCAACATTTTATCAAATAGAAATTGGGGTGGGGCTCATTTGTATTCCTTATGTCTCAAGTCAAAATCAGCTTGGAGATGTGCTTACTAAAGGTCTGAACAATTCTTCATTTCACATAAATGTTTCCAAACTGGGAATGAAGAATCTTTATTCACCAACTTGAGGGGAAGTATCAGAAAGAAGGAAATAATTGATTAATTGGCTGATTAATTGATTGTTGATTGGAGATCTTTTTGAAAGTTTCCATAATTGTTACTATCCTTGTAACTCTATAAATATGGAGCAGTTGTAACTAAAGAAGTATGAATGAAATCATACTCTCTCCTTTCTCCCATGGATATAGGTCTAGAACCAAACTATGTAAATCATTGTGTTAATTATTTTATTCTTTAATTTTTAATTATAATATTTTCTTGTAGCTTCCAAGATGTGGCTTGTACCATAGTTTGCTTTTCATTCTACTTGTTGTATTTATGCATTGAATTGGTTTTACATAGATTTTCTTGAGTTCTGTTAGTAGTATTAGATGCAATTTTATGACTGGTTCATTTCTTTTAGGACTTTTGTCGGTACAAACTTAAATGCGATGTGGAAGAAGTTCCTCGTTCCTTCTGAAGGTAATTTCACTTTAGGCAAAATATCAAAAACAATGAAAAAGTTTTTCTTGAACTAATTTCCACTATCTTATCGTCTACCTTTCTAGTTAATTAACTTGGTGATTATTGTAGTATCCTACCTATATTTTTGTGGACATGCAAAAGCTTGGTCATTGTCCACTTCTCTTAAATGTTTACATAGCTAGTTTCAAGTTAGGATGAATTGTTGCTTTAGTCAACATTCATTGTAAAACTTTGTTTCTCTCTTTTAACATGAATAAAAAAGTAATTAAACTTTGGGGTGCTTTTGTTTCCTTTTTTTTTTTGATATGGCATTTTCTTAGAGTGACATATTGTAGCGGAGCTCTATATTGTGATAAGTAAGGGTTGAAGGCATTCCCCGCAATTGACACTTCACGTTGCCACTAGATATGATGAAAATTAAGAAAGGCCTACCGCAAAGAGTTGGTGTGGGTAAAGAAATTAGTTGAAATAATGATGCAGGTAAGGACTCTTTAGTTTTTGGAGAAAAAAAAAGAAAAAAAAAGAAAACGACTACATAGTAGGAAACATTTGTTTAGGGACATGAACATTTGACAAAGAAGTCAATGTTGCTGGAGATGGTGTAATTTGGTGGTGAGTTAATATTGCTTAAATCCAAGAAACAAATCGATTTGGAGAAAAGAGTTGAAAAACATGATATATTGGGTTTAAGTTGTTTCAAGCTGGTATATAGATAGAAAAAAGAAATGGAGTTGAATTACTATTGCTGATTGTTGTAAGGATAGAGCTATGGAAGTCGAGGATAAAAAAATTCGACTTCACCTATGATTTTGATCACATACAATTCAGTAGTAGATTCAGGGAAGTCTAACTTGAGGTAGGGAGTATTTGTATAACTTTGATTCAATGGAGAAGTGTAAAAAACAAATGGTAGTAATAAATTAATATTTCCCGATCAAGTTGAGCCTGAGAATGGTTGGGCTAGGCAGTCAAGACGACTCGCATTTTACCGAGCTTTGGTGGGCTTGAAGGTTCCATATAGTGTGAAGACTTGGCGGACTTAGTTTTTGTTAGGGAATTAGGCATGCATGGTACGGAGGTGCGTATGCACTAAGATACGGAGTTGGCAGCGTACGTGAAGCATCATGCATGGGTGCCTTTGCGCTACATACGAATGCAACACTCGAAAACTTAATGGCTTCGGGGAGATGAGCTTAAGGCATGCAAACTGATGTGTGTATGTGCAAGTGTGGATGAGTGTTCGTGCGCATTAACGCGCTATTGCACGATGTAACCAGGGCAGTGTGCAAGGTGACTTGGGCAAATTTCGCTGAAGCATTGGTAACTCCGTGTATTCAATGTAGCAAGTGGTGACTTAGGTGCATAATGGGGTTGATGTAACTATGTAAGTTTACTTGGTCAAAGGCTGCCAATATGATTGGCCTTAATTTGTGATGTTCCCTATTTGAGACCCAAGAACGACTTTACATCTACTATAAGGGTAACCCTTCTCCTTGAATTTGGTGTGGCATACGAGCATCCATGTTCCCTAGGAGGTCTTAGGCACATGCCCTAGCTATACCCACATAGGATCGAGTCTACGACCAAGACTCACACTGGGGCAACGAGCTCTAGCAAGTATGAACCTAAGGTGCCTAGGTGTGACTAGGCAACCCAAAAATGTCTTGCAAGCAAGGCGACCCTGGTTGTTGCTTAGGCATATACTAAGTAACATGAAAACTTGGATGGACCAAGTCAAAGCGAACAAGTATGTCCCGGGCAATTGTGAGTGGTTACTTAGTCATGTCACGGGCATTACCAACCCATGACTAAGACAAATTTAAGGTACATTGTGCATGTGTTCAAAGATAATAACGATTACGATGATTATGAGACAAATGAAACCCAAAGAGATGGGAGGTTGGGTAGCTGTCAAACAGGTGGTCATATAGGCACACCAGTGGGAGTTTGGGTAGTTGTCAAAGATCATAACGATTACTAGTTGTTTGATGCTTTGTAATTAAGACATATGTCTAGTTTGTTATGTAATTGAACATTGCTATTTTCTACAAAGTCAAACACTCTATTGCTTGAGTAATCATTGAGTGGGCGAGTTTATTCCTATTTGCGCTGCAACATAGAGCTTTCCTTGGTGCTTTATTTTGTATTCCTTTGTGTTTTATCAGAGTGCTAAATTAGAAAACGTCCTAGTGCCACACGAAGAGAGCGATAAAGTTGAGTGAATTTTTCTAGGGAAGAACCTCTAACTTCCAAGCTTGTGACAACTCGTATAAGAGCATCAATGGTGAGTTGATGGTAGCAACAGAGTTGCAATGGATCTAATAGAGCAACTCTATTAGACCTGGACTCGAGTATGAGTATTGGATACGGGTACGTTCTAGATGTCGGATTTGACTTTTTTTTTTTATAAGAAAGTGACTTTATTTATCATTACTCCAAAAGAATATGGTAGGGAACCTTGTTTCCACAACCCATTACACCCATAGGAAAAGTGATAAAAAAAGAGAGACTAGTAAAATCAATTTTCTCGAATAGTGTCTGCCATAAAAATTATCACCTTCAATCTCCTTACACCCATGTTCTTGCAACGCTCGATTAGGAGTCGAGTTGGGCACACTACCCTCATTGATTTGAACTAATGCAATGCCCAGTTGGTACCCCCAACTCCAACATCCAATGTTATGAACATCATAAGAACAGATCACCCAAATCAAATCCACATTCCACAATCGCACACCTCAAACCAACACAAAATCATCAACCACAAACTCACCATAGCTAACTTCCAGCAGCCCGTAAAGCGATAAATGGGGACATAAATTCACCACATGCATCCCCACAAAAAACTAAAACCATACAACCACCAGCATTTATGTTGTCTTACCAGAGACAACTCCAATGACCCATCAACTCCGTCCACCCCCATGTTTTGAATTTTCTTGAACCCATGACGATCGCTGTGACTCTTCTTTTAATCATTTCCTAAGTGTCCATCCAACAAAGCTCTCTTTCTCTAAAAATCCTATTATTTCTGTCTTCTCAAATAGACTGCACCAACGCTAGTATACCGGAATGCGACAAAATCCCTTTCTTACCCTTCAGCAAATGTGTTTTACTATCGGGCAAGCATTTGATAAGAGTTTGGGGGCCGCCCCAATCGCATCCTAACTTCGCTGCCATTTCCGTCCATTCGATTTGAAAACTGGCAGTGAAGAAAAAGATGATTGGTGGTGTCACTTTCATTCTTGCAAAGCACACACCACGACGGTTCAAAGACAATGCTAAGGCACCATCTCTGAAGAAAATTTGCCGCATTCAACTTCCCTTTCCATGCCAACCAACATAAGCTACGCGCTTTCATGGTCGTTGGTGTCTTCCATATTGTTTTATATGCCACACAACTCTCATTTCATTTTTTGCAGCACATATTGAAGATACATGACTTGACTGTAAAAACCATTGAACTATCCCATTTCCATAGTCTTGTGTCCTCTCGATCTGTTCTAGGAGCCTTATGATTGATTAGTGCCATTAGAGTTTCCAAGTGATGCCTATCTTCATGCCCTTACTTTCTACAAAAGTCGAGAACCCACCTTTGTTACTCATAGAATACGTCCTCCAACGAAGCAAACTTCCTTCTCATAAGTGCATATAGACCCAAGAATAACGTCTGCCCGTTCAATGATCCTGCCAAAAACTAATACGAGAGCCTCTAGCTAGTTCATGAATGATACCTTTACGGAAGTTTTGTTGAATATCCATAACGAACCGCCAGGGGGCCTTATAAGATGGGTTGAAGTCAACACCGAGATGCCAAGCATTATCGTTCATCCCTTAGATACTTTTGATGACCTTTACCCAATTGGCATCATTTTCTTTTGAAAATCGCAACAACCATTTGCAAAGAAGTGCTATATTTCTCAATTCCAAATTACCGAAGCCAAGCCCTACAAGCTTTTTTGGAAGACTCACTTGCTGCCACGCGACTAAAGCCCATGACTTATTTGCATTCATCCTTCTCCATAGAAAATCGCACTTCATTTTCTCGATCTTATATAAGCCACCACTGTAGGCAATCGAAAGAGAGACAAAAAGTAAGTGGGTAAAGAATCCAATACAACACTAATTAAAGTTACCTGTTCTCCTTTGGAAAGAAATCCTCTTTTCCAACCATCTAGTTGCTTGGAGATCTTCCAAACTATCGACTACCAAAAGATGCTCGAGAAAGGAGAGTGGCCAAAGGGTAGACCCAAATATTTGAGGGGCCAATTTTCGACTCAACACCAGATCTCGTTCGCTAACCCCACCACCTGCTCCTCTAGACTATTGATTCTCAACAAGTTGCATTTCTCCAAATCAAGCCTTAAACTTGAAATAGAACAAAAGAGATTAACAATGTGCATAAGGATATGGACGGGATGATTAGAATTTGTAATAAACATTAAAGAGTTGTCAGAAGAGATGAGTAACATGAATTACTTCCCTTCCAATTTTGAAGCCTTCTTCCTTCCACCAATCCACATGACTTGCTTTATCAATCATTCGCCCCATGACGTCCGCCACTAAAATAAATAGAAAAGAAGGTAGGGGATCCACTTATCTAAGCCCACGTTCACCTCTGAATTTTCCTCTAGGCCTGCCATTGACTATGGCAGAATAATTGGCTGATGAGACGCATCCTCCAAACCATTTTCTCCATCTTTCGCCAAAACCTTTCTTTTGCAGCACGAAATCTAAGAATTCCCAACCAACCCTGTCATAAGCCTTTGCAAAGTCAAGCTTCAGTATGTATCTTTTCTTTCTCACGTACTCCAGTGTCTCACTGGCAATCAAGACTGAGTCTAACATTTGCCTATCAGGGACAAATGCATTATGCACTTTTGCAATAACATGTTTCAAGGCGCTCCTAAGTCTCTCTGCTAAGACTTTTACCAAAAGCTTAAATAGAGATGTAAGAAGGCTAATAGAGCGGAAATTTTCAACTCTAACTACCTGACTATCATTAGGAATGAGACAAATAGAGGTTTTGTTCACCTTTTGGTTCACTACATCATTTCGATGAAAATCTGCAAAAAATAGCATGATATCCTGTTTAAGAATTTCCCAGCAGCTCTTGAGGAATGCAAATGTGTAGCCATTTGGACTTGGAGTCTTATCTCCCTCACTAGCACATATACCTTTCCACACTTCTGCTTTAGTAAAAGGTCTTTCCAACTCTTATGCAACCATATTGGGAATGACGTCCCACATGAACCCGTCAATTTCCTATGAGCTATCCATCTTGTTTGTATACAATATTTGAATCAACAATGGCATGTGATTAATGGTCCGGGTTTTCAGTAAAATTATCATCTGACAACCTTAATCTCTCTATGCAGTTCTTGTTTTACTTGGTCCCCAATATCCTGTGGAAGAACTTTGTATTTGCATCCCTTTCCTTAGCCCATTTGACTCCTAGTTTTTGCCTAGTAATGCGATTTTCAATAAGCAATATTATTTTTTAGTTCAACTTTTGCGGCCACTCGTTGAGTTATCTTTTGTGTATCCCAATCGCCAGTTGCCTCCTCCATATCTAGTTTTTCTATCACCATCCTCTTTTTTGATTTTAATGTCTGCAACCCACCAAAAACCTCTTGATTCCATGCAATCAGTCGTTCTTTTATTAAGCTTAGCTTTTTCATGAACTTGTAGCTTGGCCCGCCATTTCCTTCACACTACCTCCACCTTGTCCTAAATAGATCCGGGACCCCTCGATGACATAGCCAAACATTTCTAAAAGAAAATGGCAATGGCCCCTATCTTATATGGCCTTTATAAAGAATAACTGGGTAGTGATTAGAAGTAACCTGGTTCCCAAGTGATTGTCTCCCACCCATAAACAGTTCTCCCCAATCTTTCCTGTATCGAAACCTATCCAGCCGTGTGCAAATCAGGTTCATCCGATAAGTAGACAAAGTGAAATCGCCATTTCTTAGATGAGGATCGATCAATTCTATCTCAGATTAGATAGTTAAACTCTGTCATACTACTTGTTAGCCGAGTGCTATTCTTTTTTTCGCATAGAAATCGAGAGACGTTAAATTCTTTTTTTTCGACATTAAAATCTCCAGCCATGCACCATTTTCGGCCACACAACCTAAATAGAGTCGATAACTCCTCCCAAAATGATTGTCTTCCCCTTGTAGAAACTGAACCATATACCCCAGAAAACCACCAAGTTAAGCCCTCTGATTCTTCAATTTGGAAGGACACTGAAAACTTGCCAGTAAGATTGTTAATCACTTTCACCTTTCTAACATACCATAATATCACAAGACCTCCCTTCAATCCCTGTGTTGGTAAGAAAACCCATTCATTAAATCTGCCCCTCCAAATGCTTGTAATATCCAACCTGTCAACCTCTACTTTCTTGTGTTTTTGAATGACTAAAATATCAAGGTTCATCAACCTGACTTCCTCCTTTGCCTTCTCTTACCTTCTGCATTAAGCCCTCTAACTTTCCAAGTCACCATCCTCATTGAGAAACATTATCGTCCTTCCTATTTGGTACCTCATTAACATGCCATTCTAGCCTCTTCATTTTCCTTAGTCGTGCTTGACTCACCCCTTGGTAATGCAACTTTTCTCTTTCTTCTAAGTTGGAACCCACATTGAGATAGAAAGTTCACTAGGGCACCTAAACTCTTTGATTAGGTACCCTGCGTTGTTTCATACTCTTGGTCAGGGCCACCTGGGTCATAGAGAATCCTCAATTCCTTCTTCGTACTCTATTGCTTGACTATAGAACGTTAAACGTAAGAGAGAAAGGAAAACCAGAGGTAAAAACATGGGCATGGAACGTTCACTAGAGTCTCACTGACAAACGAAGGGAATGAGAAGACTTGGAGACAAGTCGTTTAAACTTAGACATGGGTACTTAAAAATATATCATTTTGTTATTGTTTTTCTTGTAATCCAAATTTGACTATAGTTTGTTTAGAATGGGCCAATACGCTTTATACAAGGGGCCCATATATAATGACGCAGTAAACAGGGGCGCATGTACACGGGTTGTTGTTCATTAATTAATGACTTGAGTTCAAATCTTGGGAATGGAAACACCAACGTTGAGAGCTCCCCTTACCTATACGGTGTACGACTCAGGGCAAACCCAGAGTAGGTGGATAGCTTGGATGTCAAAATAAGAGAGAGAGAGAGAGAGAGAGAGAGAGAGAGAGAGAGAGAGATTGACAACTAGAAAGATCTCGATCTCCTTTTCGGTTTCGTCGTCTCAATCTAAAACTTCTCGCACCCTACATTCTTGGAAAACCAGGTACACTCTCTTCTCTCAGTCGTAATTTCTTTAGAAAATCAATTATGCGAGCTCTCCATCGCATATCTCTTAGTGTTCTCTTCCCCTTGAGTTTCGGAAGCAAGATGTCAAAGACTTGTTGAATACAATTATTGCGATAGTCTTGTCGTTTTCAAGACATTTTCTTTCGAAGTGAAATAGAAATTTCATTATCATAAATGGCTCAGTATAAAACTAGACATAAAATCAATTGCTCTAACAAGTTCTTCCACTCCAAACGGGAAGAATGAGTCGCATAAGGACCATTCCAAGAAGGGAGACAAGAAGCAGCTTCCCCCTTACAAGCCTGACTTGAAGCCGACACCAAAAGCCTATCCACACCAATCACCTTACGCAGTTTCCCCCTAGTAGTTTCTCATGACCGATGAAAAAACCCTTTGAAAAGGAAATTGAGAAGGGTTGTACATTGACTTTGGTTGTTGGCTTCGAGTGAGGCTACTTAGAGGGAAACTGCTTATTTTCTTCCTTTTAAAGCATAGTCTTTATGCAACTTTTACTCGTTTTTCTTATTTGGAGTGGAAGTACTTGTTTTGAAATCAACAAGACTATCCACTGCAACGATCGCATCCGATAACTCTTTGACATATTACCTTCGCAACTAGGTTTCAGCCCACAACTGCAAGCTAATAGTGAAGTTTAAGAGTTTATCTTCATCAAAATGTTTTTGATGTTCAGCAAGAGAGGGAGAAAAAAACTCTTAAAACATATTCTCAAACGGAACTAGTTTGCTCCAGCTTGCACAAGGGCTTCTGTACTTACCAAACATCATAGGTCGGAAGGAATTGGTCCTTCAATTCCCTCTGCCTTCTGCACTTGCTAAGCAGCATTGGTCGAAGGGAATTGGTCATTCTGCTTCCTCTCAAGGATCTACCACTAGGTGATCTTTGGTCTCCTGGCAGTAACGATTTCCTCAACTCTAGTCCTCTCCTTGCATCTCCTTGTAGATACATAGAGGTGGGTGTAACCTTATCATTCGGCGTGTAGATCGTGGAAAAGTACTACTGTATTACAAAAAAAATTCTCATGCTCCTTGGCATGCCGCTTACTTCATAATTTCCTTGGTTCAGAAACTTTGGGCTTTGATAACTTTGCCGCATTCGTCACTTCACGAGTTCCTTGAATGTTCCCTTTGAGAAGATCGCCTTTAACAACCATCCTATAAGCATGTCAGTGGCAAGCTTATTGACCGCACAAACATCAACAACAAGCTCTTTAAAGCGAGATGACCACATAGAGATCGTACTTGAAAGGGACGTCTCCTTTTTAACGAGAGTAGCAACAAGCCTTTCAGTACCTTCGATTCGCTTTGCAAGAGAAGAGCTTGAGGTTTCTACCCTTTCACTTAGATTCATTGTAGCTTCGGTCACTATCGTCGCCACAGATGCTCTGATACCGGCAAGATTTGAAACTTCGACTTCGCCTTGTAATTTGCCCACTTAAAATTCGAAAATAATTCGGGGAAGTTTAATTCGATGAGGGGAAGTTGTGCAAAAATTCGCTGGTATATTGAAGTCCATGAAATTTTATTCTAAGTGCAAAAAGCTCAAATTTCTCTTTAAAGGTGTTAAAAATGCACGTAGTCATACAATTGTAATGCATAAGTGGCACAATATAATTGTTTAAAATAGTTATTGTTTTAATACAACATGCAAATAATCGACCACATATGCCTTTATAAGCGATATACCAAAGGTATTGGTATGTTGGTTACCTTTGGTAATTCAGTGAAACATGGTTGGCAATCAGGAAGTGACTTCCCTTTTGAGGTGTTAAGGTTTCATGTTAGAATAGTTTTGGTACTTTTTGCAAAATCTCCTTGAAACTTCCATGAAACTCAATAAACTTCCCTAGAACTTCCACTTACCAATGTAAGTTTTGCAATTTCGCCACTATTTGGTTGAACTTCCTCAAATAATGTCGAACTTCCCCAAATTATATCGAATATTTTGAGGAATTTTGACATTTGTTATCATACACTTGGATTTCGTTTCCTCTCTTTTGAAAATTGATATAATTCGGGGTAGCTCGGGGAATTTTTTCAATTTTTCAAACCATGGATACTAATTGTCATAGGTTTGAAGTTAGAGGTTCTTAACTACGAAAATTCAATTTATTTTTTCTCTCCCATCGTGGTGCACTAGGACGCTTATTAGTTCAACACTTCGACAAAACACAAAGGCATACGAAATAAATCACCAAAAAAAGCTCTTTGGTGATGATCTAATGTGAATAAATATGGCTACTCTATGCTTCCTTAAGCATATAGTGTTTGAATTTGTAAAAAATTTTCAAATTTAGTTGCGTAACAGACTAGACATATGTCCTAATTATAAAACATCAAACTAGTAGTAAAACCCACATTCTAGTGAGTGGTCAAGTGGTGCGCCTTTACACGGTCACCTATTCGGCCCAACATCCCATCTGCATGGGTTTTATCTATTGCGGATAGACATAACTGTCTTGGTCTTTGAGAACATGCACAATACACTTGGAACTAGTTTTGATCATGGGTTGGCTATGCTTCGTGCCATGACCTAATAACTGCTCACAATTGCTCGAGTCATGCTTGCACGTTTTGAATCACTTTGCCCAAGTCTTTGTGTGACTTGGTCTAAGCCTAAGCCACACACCCAAAGCTGTCTTGCTTGTATTAAGGACGTTCTTGGGATGCCTAGTTGCGCCTTGAGGCCTGAAGGTCATGCTTGCCGGAGCTCGGGTACCAAGTAGTGAAACTCAGTGTTTGACATTCTTGGGCATAGCTCGAGCATGTGCCAAGGTCTCCTAGGTATCATGCATGCTCGAGCTATGCCCAAGAATGTTTACTTTGATTTTGAAATAAGCATGTAACATCACTGTAACATCTTGCATACGTGATCTATCTTCATGTTTACTTTGATTTTGAAATAAGCATGTAACATCACTGTTAAAGAATACTAGCATGCTATTTACTTCATTATTATCATTGTCTTGTAGACAACTTTATCCAATGTCTACATACTGCAAGTCCATTGGGTAATGGAGCTGTTGTAGAAACGGTTGATAAGAAAATTGTTGTTTTACAAAGAAGCAATAATGTGGGGGAGTTTCCAGGACATTTTGTTTTTCCAGGAGGTCATCCAGAGGTACACGTTAAATTCAGATGTGTTACTGAGCAAACATTATATCTTTCTCTTCCCAGTTTTGCTAATAAATATCTTAGTATCTTATGCAGAAATTATCATGAGTTATCATACTCTTTATTTTATGTAAGATCATTCAATTTTCTCCTAGAATGCTTCGGTTATGGGTCTTATTTGTGAAACAATGATGGAGGTATCATCTTGCTGCCTATGTTTTCCAAGGCTGCAATATGTTCCTATGAAAAAAGAAAAAAAAAAGAAAAAAAAAAGCCTATGAAAATGTTCTCCCCGTTTCTTGCATTTATCATGTATATGGATGTGGTGCCATTTTATTTCGACATTTGTTAACATCCTGATTTCATGCGTGTTTCTCTTATTTTTGTCTTTTTTTTTTTGTTCTTTTATTACATAAATTTTGTATCAAATTGATTATGAATATTTCTTGATATCTTGTAAATTGTTGGCAGCCCCAAGAAATTGGATTATCAACCCATCTATGTGATCAACACCCAAAAGATCCTCAGATTTTAAACAAGAAGGTTTCTCAAGAGATGTTTGATAGCATTATGCGTGAAGTTGTCGAAGAAATTGGAGTATCTGTGTCTTTTCTTGTTAAGTTACATCACTTTTTTATTAAATTGCTAAATGGTGCATATTTATTGCGTAAGCTTTATATCAGTGGAATGGAGGAGAAGCCTATATCTGGTTCTTCATTTTTACAGTGGAGATTCTACATTTCCTTGTTTGAGTGGATGAACTTGTTACATTCTTGTTGTGATGTTTGAGACGAAAACATGCAGGAGAGGAAACTCTTCTTTCGCTTTTTTTTTTTGTCTGAATAGTCTGATCTTGGAGTCCAAGAGAATGCACGATCTTTGCCATATCGAAATTATAGATGGGGTTGGAACTTTAAATCATTTTGAATGTAGTAATATAGGTGAACTAGTATCTGATCTTACTTTCAAGTTTCAAGTAAACGATCTAGCTCAACTGATTATGATTTATATCCATTTGCTTTTGATAGCTCAAAATCATTGTAACTTTGTTTGGTATCAGTATTTAATTATCATACAATCATGTCATCCTTAAAAGAATAAATCTACCTTCTGTAAGCATGCTAATGAATCGGTTTCTTGGTACCATTGCTATGTAGCTTCTACAACCTATGTTACGAATTGATTTTCAGCTTTGGATTCCATATGAATGCTTCTAAGTTTTCATTTTATTTGTTTTCCATTCTATTTAAAAATCCTGATCGCTGATAGCATATGGTATTGACTGATATTTTCTGTATGACTTATTATGTTTTTTTTTAAGTCGAAGTATGACTTATGTTGCCTTACTATGAATATGACTTGTGAAAATGGTAAGTTGTATAGCCAAACCTTTGGGAGTAGCAAAAACATAGTAATAGGTAGCACAAAAAAAAAAAAAAAAAAAAAAATAATAATAATAATAATAAAGGGTGACTACTACTTTGAATTATTTCTCTTTCTGCAATTTATTGTCAACAATTATACTGGCTTGCCTAATTGGGATTACTGGTTTTTATGCAGAGAAATCCTGTCTTTATTGGTATATCTCGTAGAGAGTTGAATGTGAGACCAACTGCTTTTTTCTTTATTAAATGTACCCTTGACTCCAAGGAAGTTCAAGAGTTATATTCCAATGCTCAAGATGGCTATGAGTCAACACAACTCTACACTGTCTCAATGGTGAGTGAATGTTAAATTTCTGAACAAAGCAGATTGAAGTTTCTACTTTGAGCTGCAACTACTTAATAGTCTTTTCTTCACTCTCCTTCCGTCTCCATTGATAAGTCTCCCATTTTTCAGAGTGAGTTAAAGAACATGGCAAATAAGATGCCTGGCTGCCACCAGGGCGGATTTGCTCTCTATGATTTGTTGGTAGAATGTACTAAGGAGATCTAATTGAAGAAGACAGATTATGGTTCTGCCTAAAAAATATTGTAAGCTCTAAGCATCCTCTCTTTTTTTTTTTTGCTTAAAATGATAAATATCTTATAAAGAACATTCTCTATTTCCCTAATAAAGGACATTCTCTATTTCCCTCTTTAGATATTTTTTGGAGCTTATGGTGGTCCCGTTTGAATGATTCTCACCATGTGTTTACTGCCTTTTATTATTTGGTCAGGATTGAATGACAAATACATTTTCTTTGAAGTCCACTGTAGATTTTAGAACTAATGGGTTGTTGTAACTAGTTCAATGCTATTGCGTTCATGCTATTCATTATAATAGAATTGTCACTGTTACAATTTGATAACGTATCTGAATATGTAAGGTCCTTCTTGTATTATAGTTTAGAAGTTTCATAGTTAAACAATAGTCTCGAGTCTTTTCTGCAACTCCTGGTAACGTCTGGTGAAAGATTGCAAAGCAAGTTCTGGCTTTCTGGCTACTTCGATAGGAGAACTTAGGATACATTGGTTGGATAAGGTTTATGTTGTTGTGAAGGACGTTGTTACTCGTTTCTTTCAACGTCCTTTTTCTTTTTCATTACCAATACATATCTCATTTCCTATTAGAAAAAAAAAGGAAAAAAAAAAGAGAAAGAAACAAGATTGCATATCCCTTTTGGCTACCAACAGATACTGCTTCACTATATTTATTCATTTTAATTTAACAGTTTTAAGGCTAACTTTGTAATTTATGTTTAAAATTTTCAACTTAAAATTTAAGTTTACTAATTTTTTCGTATGCACGTCCTAATTAATTCTCACTTCCATTCAATCTCTCCACTACACGAGTTTCTCTACCCTCTTTAATTTTACACGTTCTTTCTTTCAAATATCTCACGGTTCTCTCCTACTTCCTCCCTCTAGTCGTATTGCTATCCTATTTTTTCTTTCTTTAGCCACTTATCTCTTTCAATATCTTACATTTTCTCCCTCTAAGTCGTACCAAGTAATCTCTTTTTCTTTCAGTGATAAAATATAAATTTCAGGTTTGATATCGATATCTCTTCTTCTATACTTTAATTATTCAGAATGAGGAAAAATTCTTTTTTTTTTGTTTTTCTTTCTTCATTCTATTTTATTTGTCTTACTTGGTTTGTGGACACGATGAAATTGATATATACATGATTCACAAATTTCAGATTTTATTTTCTGGTTCATTTGGTGTTCATGATTTTCTGTTGATCTACTAAAATCTATTTGTTAAGTTGTTGCATTTGATTCTGTTTTGAGGAACCAAAACGTCATCTAGATTATCCAAACTATGTAATCATGGCAAAAAAAAAAAAAATCATTACTTGTCTTATTGCAATAGTATTATTCCATTACTGTTCTAATATGCAAACTGGTTGTCATTACAATAACTTAATCTAGAACGACGCGCTATCTAAAAACTCAATGCCAACGATTATAATCTGATAAATTACTTCGTTTGATTAAAAATATCCGAACATTACTAAAATTTTATGTAAATATAATTTTATTTAACAATTAATGTTTAACATTGTCAACAACATAGATTTATGAGGCTAATTTAAGATGTTCTTATAGGTATCTACAAGTAACCTTGTACCAGATGATACAAGAACTTTGAGATTGTGACGTATTTGACAACAAGCATGTTTCCTTCTGATCAAATAGGAGTTACTTAAATTTTTATAACATTCGTATAATTTTATGTTTTACATTTTCTTTTCTTACATACATTTCTATTTTTATTTACTTATATTTGTTTACTATACTATTACATGTAGATGATATTGTGCACGAAACAAGAGATGGAATGAATAGGTAATTTTGATGAAAAAATGAATAGGTAATTTGAACATTTGAGGAATACGTTAGAATCTAAAGGCTTTAAGTTTAATAGGATGAAGTACAAATTCATGCATTGTGAGTTTAGAAATACTATACATCAAGTGATGAAGTGGTTAAATTAGGGGTAGTAAAATTTCCTAAGGTGAACCATTTTAGATATCTATGATCAATCGTACAAAATGATGGTAATAGTAAGAATGTCGTTACACATAATTCAAGCTAAATGGACGAAATGGAGTAGTGCAACATGTGTGATTTGTGGTCAAAATATTCATTTCAAGTTAAAAGGAAAATTTTATATGACAGCAATCAGGCCAACTATATTTTATGGAAGTGATTGTTGGGCGATAAAGAAACATCACGCACATAAAATAAACGTCGTAGAAATGATGATGCTTAGGTGGTTGTGTGGAATAACTTGTAAAGACAAATTTGGAAATAGTAAAATTTATTTAAAAGTAGTAGCACCAATCAACACAAATATTAAGGTTGGTTGTGGTGGTTTGAACACTTCTAAAGTCAACCTATGATTGTCCCCACTAGAAAAGTTCCTCAATAGAAATTGAAGAATTTTAACAATGTAGGGGCCGGTCGAAGCTAACTTGGGACGCGTTGGTTAAGAAGGATATAAATGTTTTTAAAGCACACTGTTAATTGCACTAAATTGAGTGTAAAGGAAGAGTATTGATCTATGTAGCTAACCCCAACTAATTTGGAATTGAGGCTTTTTTTTTTGTTGTATTTCATGTAGATTTCAAGGAATCCTATTCAAATAAATCATTTTTTTTTTGATAAACAAACAACCAATCTGGCCTAAGGGGTTTCATTCATAACTGCAGACTATCCTACTCAAGCGACAAAGAATTTTGATTGAGAATAGTATCCCAAATCTTGAAATAAACATCGTTATAGAAAGCTTCCTTGGCCATGTGTTTCGCTCAAGCGTTATTTTCTCTAAATGTATGGCGGAATGCCACACTCCACTCTCTCTGCCTTCCTCTAAATATTGCCAATTAGTAGGTCTTAAAATTGGCCATCTGGGTGATTCGAAAGGAGCTCTACAGCTTCTTTTGAATCTAGTTCCACTATAAGATTCTTGAACCCCCTGCCCCATGCTATTTGCATTCCACAGTTTTCTCCCTAAAGCTCGACACAAATAGGTGAACATCGTCCTAGTTTCGATTGCAATGCTGCATTCCATACTTCACTCCCTAACGCTCGACACAATGAGGTGAACATCGTCCTAGTTTCGACTGGAATGCTACTAGGACGACCCACTTTCTCCTCACGGACGAGCCCTGTTGTGGTAGCTTTTCCTTCCTCCAAGCGTGTTGCCCCGTCCCAATTCAACTTCCCCCATCCCTCTTTAGGGGGCTTCCAATGGCAGTGCTTTGACACCGACGCTTCACTTGAATTCTTCAACGACCCTTCTGAATGAAAAGCCTCGTCAGTTATGTGATTTATGAACCTCATCACCTCATACCAGGAGATAGACAGATCACTAAACATAGAGTCATTCGGCCAGAACCAGAGACTCCAACAAGTGGCCCAAACATTATCTTCCTGCGATGTTCCCTTTGACGGATATTTGACACCAACCATTCTTCCATTAGTAGTGTGAAGAAGTTTGAGTTGGACGATGTTAAGATAAGGGCATCGCAGACGTGTTTAGCTACGTGACAATCCTTTAGTACATGTAATGTAGCTTTAATGTGGCTTTCTCATCCTCGTGGCACCGATCACAGATCCTATTCTCTATAATGTTCCTTTTCCAGCACAATACAGTTGTGGTGAGACAATTGCGTAAAACAAGTCCAAGTACTGATTCTCTGAGGTCTACTCCATGTCCAGATGCAATCCCATCTTCTTGAGGCCAATAAGTATTTAGTCTTTGTAACAAGTTCATACGCTTTGGCTACGTAGAAATCCCCCTATTATCGAACATCGACCTGATTCTATCTGGTCCTCTCCTTCGGTGTTGGACTGGCATCACTTTAACCTTATCGCATATAACTAGTGGTAGAGTCTGTTGCAATCTTGATTAGTCCTAGGACCCTGAACTGGTAAGAAACCTATCCACTGTTTCATCCATAACCTCTTTCTCTGGATTCCTTGTGGCATAATTCGAGAGCTCTCCTATATCCTTCACCCACTTATGCATCCAGAAACAAGACATTCCCATCACCAAGGCCCCAAGTGATCCCTAATTTGAAAATATCCCAATCGTTCCTCATATTCCTCCAAACCATAGATGTTGGCCCAGTCCTTGATCCTATCGGTTAACAATCATCTCCTCTACAATATTTGCCTTAGCGAACCTGTACCCCAAGACGATCCTTCTCAATGTAGGATTCTGAACATAATTTTAGGATAACACACAATTTTGATCGTGAGAGTTTCTTAGACCGAGCCCCCTTTTCTCTTCGCTGTGCATAGCATATCCCAATTAATGTGATCCATCTTCTTCTTGTTTGTTGAGGATCCTCAGACAAAACTCCTTACTAACTTATCAATCTCATCGTAGATGTGCGTAGGCAAGCGAGTCAATTGCATAAGCAAGTTTGGAATAGCTTGCGAACAAGCCTTCGCCAATGTTACATGACACGCCAATGTAGGCTGTTTCGCCTTCCAACTCAAAAGCTTATTTCTAATCTTTTCGACTTTCTCATTGTAAGTGTCTTTAGACTCTCAAGCAGCAACGCCGAGCCTAGATATTTGCCCCAAATTGTTTGTCAACCCAAAGTTGAAACCGTCATTAATCTCCTTTCTTATACTATTTGGTACATTCTTAGAGAAATATATCTTGGTCTTTTGATGATTGATTTTTTGGTCTGAGCACGCCCTGAAGTCCTGCAATACATCTCTAATGGCGTTTACTTGTTCAAGGGATGACTCCGTAAATTGAAACATGTCGTTCACAAAGAGGAGATGGGACATGACTAGCCCGTTTCCTCCTATGCGAATCCCTCGCCATTTTCCATCCTCCACTACTCCTTGGATGCCCGTTGACAATACCTCCACACAAAGAACAAAGATATACGGTGATAGTGAATCTAGCTCCCTGTCTTATCCCTCTCTGTGGGAGTTAATGACTCCCACAGGACACCATCAACAAGCAAAATTCAGTTTAACCAACATTAGACCACTTTCTAATAGATACAATAGTGGAATAAATTCTACCTGTCAAAAAAATAAAAATACAAATAATGGTATAAATTCCATTCGACATAATAACTTTCATACCTCAACTCCTGAGGAATCTTATGGCAAAAAAAGTCTTGTGGAACCTAGAAATTTTTCATACTGCGGATCCAAGTTGGTTCCTCACGAGACCTTAGTTCTGTGTTCCTCTAATGAAAAATCTCAATATTCTAATTCCTAGAGATCCACAAGAATTACTTGGCATATATTAAAGTGAGGGAAGGTTACCAACTTTAGGGATATGATACATTATTGTGATCATTTTCTTTTTTTGTTTCACACCAATTGGTGTAAGCATAGATAAAAACTTAGCAAGTGCTTGGCAAAGGGTGTTCCCTTACCTTGCAAAAAGGTCTATTTCTACCATAGGCAGTCTTCTACCAGTAGATGAATGAAAACTAAGATACTTACAAATGTACATATATGACATTGATAATTAATAAAATTGAGTACCGACGTTAAGAATGAGAAGTAATGCGACCAAGCATAATACATAAGTTAAATACAATCATAGATACAAACAATCCTTATATTTAAGTATTGCGTCAATTAGGCAAACATGAGATTGTGATAAATTGTAGAAAATCTGCCACATTTCATCATTGCTGACACAACGGAATATTACGATCCTCTTCAATATCCTCTTCTATCTAGGGGTAACAAAAAAGGGTCGGACGGATACGGGTCTGGACACCCCCTCTTAATAACAACTACAAGTAGTATCTGGACCTGTACCCGTTTTTGAAATGGACTCTTTTTTTTTTTTTTTTTTGGTTGGACCCGTATGTTTTTAAAACATGCAAGACTCGTTTTTTTTTTAATATAATAAAATATTTGTTTCCATTTAATTATTCACAAAAATACACGATTTTTTTTTTCTTATTATGCATTTCATTACTACATAAAGACATGTAATATATTCAAAATTAAAGGCTTACAAGTTTCCATATAAAAATAACATCATCATTAGTAAAATTACAATGCAATCATTATGAAAGTTTTCGAAAACCCTTTTAAATAAATAAAATATTATTCGAATTAATCGCTAAACGGGTACGTGTTTTTTAAAAAATTGCCTGTACCCGTACCCATTTTTTAAAAATGGACAAGAAAACATGTCTGAACTCGTATTTATTTTGAGAAAATCATGTCTGGATAAAAAAATGCAGAAAAACGGGTCCGAACACTTTTTGTCACCCCTACTTCTATTGCCCTGTGGACAACATGGTCGATATTTAGAAATGTATTGTGAGTTTAGAAATACTAGATATTAAGATGGAGTGGTAGAATTAGGGATAGAAGCTCATATGGTGAACCCCTTTACGTTACCTAGTGTCAATTATACAAAATGATGGTAATATTGAGAATGATGTTACACGTAAAATTTAAGTTGGATGGAAGATGTGGAAGAGTGTAATAAGTGTGATATGTGATCAAGCTACCCCTACCAAACTAAGAGGAAAGTTTTATACAACTGCAATTAGGCATCCTATGATTTATGGAAGTGAATGTTGCGCAATAAGAAAACAAGAACTACATAAATTAAATGTAGCGAAAATAAGGATCCTTAGGTTGATGTGTGGTGTAACGGCCCAAATTTCAATAAGGTCGTTATTGACGTATTTTTAGACGTGGACGTCAGCTCAGGTCCACGGAGATGCCACAGACAGTCTACGGTATGCCTGCAAAGTAAAATAAAAATAAAATAAAATAAATTGATAATTAATTGAATTTTCAGATTTTGAGGTTTCAGTGGTTATTTACGATACCAGGGACTTAGGAGGACCTAGTCGGGTATTGGACACGTATTACGAGCCAAAAAATGGATTGGATCGGGGACTAATACTAGGTATTGGAGTGTGGTTGATGTGCGTAAACCCCTTAAGGAACACACTCTAGTATTTATTTGTTGGTTTTTCATTTGATGCAACTATTATTGTTTATCGTTGTGTATTCTTTTCATGTGCTTACTTATGTTGCACGGTTGGTTGTTTACATCACTGCTAGATTCTGGTTTATTCTGAGGTGTGTAGGCGGGCTTGGGTAGGCTGGACATTAGGGACAAACTCAAGTGACGGGCCAGTGGAGGAGGAAGGGATGCCCTTTGGTGGATTCTGATATTAGGATTAAGGTTCAGTCCTGCTATACGACACACGTCCATTTTGGCTTATCGATATTATTTACTCATGCGTTTTACAGTTGTTTGTTGAATGTCCATGTTTACTTAGCATATTATTGGTTTCCGTTATTATAAATGTTGACTGGTTTCTTTTTGGGTTTTACTCACTGAACTCATCATCTGCCTCTTGTGATGGCTTGAGTGTAGGACCTTCTACGAGCAGGGGCAAGGAGACACGCTTGCAGACTACCTGTGACTTGTCACTGACTTGACTGACATTAATATTTATATTTTGTTGTTTTGGCTTTATTCTGGTATTGGGGGTTTATGAGATACTTGTACATGTATGTAAACACTTTTGTTACTTTATATACAGTTTACATTGCTGAGTTTTCCACATAGGAATGATGCTCTTAAATTTGATGAAATAAACTACAAATTACATATTTTTTAGGCTTCCGTTGAATTAATGCATTTTAAATGTTAATAACTAGGACAAACGAGGAATAAAGGATGGTTGTTGTACGTGGGACACATCTGGCAGCTACGTGGCCGGTTGTGGGTTCACGTTGGCACCCGTGGCGGGCCTTGGAGTTTGGGGGCGCTACATAGGGCTGGCAAAAATACGGGAACGGACAAAAACGGGACTGGACACCTATTTTAAAAATCCAAAAATTTGGTGCCGGTCCGGTCCCGTTTTCAAAACGGCACTATTTTTGTTCAAATTCCGTATGTTTGTAAAACATACGGGACCCGCTTTTTGCCCGTTTTTTTTTAAAGATGATTAAATATTTTGTTTATCAATTATCTTAAAAAAACCCCTCAACTACAACTACAAGTCTACAACTACAAATCACCAATTACCAAAAAATAAATACATAATATCACAATTTTTTAATTTCCAATATAAACATCACAAAAGTTTTTTTTTTAAAAAAAAGAGATATCACCTCAAATTCTCAATAGTCCAAAATCCAAATTATCAAAGTATATCTTCACCTCATGCATCAACAACAACTACATAAAAAAGTTCATGACACAATTTTAACAGTGAAATTACAAATATACCCTTCAAATTAATCACAAAACGGTACCCGCTTTTTTAAATTTTTGCCTGACCCGGTCCCGTATTTTTAAACGGACAAAAAATATTGTCCAGTCCCGTATGTTTGTCAAAAAAAAATTGCCCGGTCCCGTTTTAAACGGGACCGGACAAAACGGGCCAAACGGGACCGGGCACATTTTGCCAGCCCTAGCGCTACATGTGGTAAAAATTAGGGAAGGACGATTGCAATGATTTGAATCCTTCAAAGAAGACTTTACAAGTACCTTACTAGAAAACTCGACTTACTAGAAATTGAAGAAATTAAATAGTGTAGGTTTAGACATAAGCTAACTTGGGTCGCATTAATTAGGAAGAATTTAAACGATTTGAAAAATACACTATTAATTGCACTAAATCGAACGGAATAAAAGAGTTTTATTTATGTAGTCAACCATAACTAATTTTTGATTGAGGCTTTGTAATTGCAAACAATACTACTCATATCTACCGGTATGCTTTGAAAAAAAAAAAAAATTTACCGGTAATCTTACCGTTTCAAACTTTATTTACAAAAATTAAACTGTTGTACTATCAAAATCCAACATTTGCATTTTAGATGCGCTCATAGACGTATCTTTACTTCTTCAGGGAGGACGCCTGTTACAAAAATATGTAGTAATAAATATGTACGTCAAAACTGAAACAATGTGCGTACTATATCTTTGAAAGAACCAATAAGTTATTAAATTTGAATTATATCAAAGTTTACAAGATGCAACAGATCCCAGAAAACGATTGCATTTTAGAAGAATTTCTAGGTATTACTTTCATAAACTTGGTTTTCCACGGGCAACTTTATGCTAACAATGTGTTTTACATTTGTCATCTGCAAGTATATTGGCAAAACAACGATTCTTCATCGTATACTGCTAGCTCAAGAGGTATTTTTAACTGCCAATAAGATACAAAGAACGGCGTGTTTTTTTATTTTTATTTTTTGAAGAGAAATCAAAATTTCATTAATCATGAATGGCTCAATACAAGATCAGACATAAAATCAAGTACATTGATTTGCTAATCTTATTTATTCAAAGAGACGACCATTAATTTGGCTGCAAATGTGAAATTGAAACAGTTAGATAATCAGGGACTGTTATCTACAACGTTGAAATTCATGACAATACACAACTATTGAACCACAAAACAATTAACAAAACTTCTAAAAAACGAGAAGAAAATATAAAACTTCTCAATAAGGAGAAGACAAATTGAAAACTTTCGACCAGGGAAGAAAATTAACTATAAAATAAAAACTAAAGACAGGATCAATCCAACGTACCACACAAATCCACGCAATACCGTTGATGAAGATGCACCGTAACAAGGATGAACCAATCTCCATAAATCTGATTAGATTTGTTGTTTATATATGAACAAAGTACAAAAAGGATTTGATTGAAACCGCATCTTATTACAATTATAGGGAACACAAATTTGTATAAAATCTCTAGAGAATTAGTACCAGGACAAAATGCACTTCATATACCTAACATGACAACAAGAATCTTTTGAGCAAAATTAAAAGAACTGGAATATGATTCATTTGTTAAGGAATACTAGGTAAATTTATTGTTTATGCACTAAATTTATTGTTCATGCACATGGAAAGGATTGTCACTTTCACATATTTTTTTTAATTTTAGAGGGTGATGAGATAAATGATCCTAACGATTACGAGTCCTTAGTTAAAGTCGAAATCTTGTGTGCGGAACAAAATCTAGGTGTATTTTTTAGTGACAATGTATGATAAATAAAAACTGTGACGACCTCAAAACCCGAGGCCGCCACGTCATGCGCTACGGGGTCACAGCCCTGCCACGTCATCTGCCCGGCTGTGTGCTACACACACCAATCATCAATCATCAACCTCAGTTATCAGAGTTAATCATTTAAAATGCATTAATTATGTAATTTGTAATTATTTCATCAAGTTTAAGAGCATCATTCCTATGTGGAAAACCCAAACAACGTACATTGTATATAAATTAACAAAAGTAATTACAAAGTCCCCAATACCAAAATAAAGCTAAAACAACAAAATATAAATATTCATAAGAGTCACTCTAGTCGGTACAGCCAAGTCACAACTAGTCTGCTAAAGTCTACTGGCCTCTGCTCGTAGTAGGTCCTGCAATCAAGCCATCACACGTGACAAATGACGAGTCCAGCGAGTAAAACCCAGAACGAAACCAACCAACATTTATAATAATGGAAGCCAATAATATGCTAAATAAATATGTGCATTAAACATGCAACTGTAAATAAAACGAATGCATAAATAACACCGATAAACCAAATGGATGTGTGTCGTGTAGCAGGACTGAATTCTAATCTAGATATTAAGATTTCTCCAGGGGCTATTCCTCCTCCCCAACTGTCCATCACCTGAGTCAGTCCTTATATCCCAGCCTACCCAAGTCTGCCCAAACTTCTCGGAATAAACTAGAATCCGACACCGAAATAAAAAACCAACTGGACAACATAAGTAAGCACTTGAAAAGAATATATAACGATAAACAATAATAGCTGGATCAAATGAAAAACCAACAAATGAATACTCCAGTGTGTTCTTTACGCACTTAAACCACACTCCAATTACCTAGTATTAGTCCTCAATTTGATCCCACTCTTGTCACGTTATGCGTGTCTGATACTCGACTAAGTCCTCTTAAGTCCCTGCTATCCAAATCAACCATTGACATCCCCAAAATTTAAAAAATTAAATTAATTTTTAATTTAATTTATTTTTATTTATTTACTGTGCAAGGCACTAAGAGTGGCGCCCCCATGAGCAATTGCTCACGGCACCTAGGGCAGTGAGCCCTTGTGTGCACGTCGTGGGTGGCACCTTGGAGAATTGCTCTGCTTGCAGTGTCTTCCTTGTCCTGAGTTGGGTCAATTTTTTGGACCTCCTCAGCCCATTGCCGCTACTCGAACTCGTTCCAAACCCTTATGGTTCTCCAATTAACCATAACATGCGTTCAAACTTCGATAAATCTGGACACAATCGATAAAACCCTGCGAATTCTCACCTAAACGCCAATAAATTCGGTTTTCTATAACCTACAACCACAACCTCAATAAATCTACTACTTAATACTCAAAACCACCATTACAACCACACACTTAACTCCAAAACCAGTTAGCTTGGCTCACCATTCAGAAACTATCTCCAAAACATGCAAAACTTGACTCGAAAGATGAAGAACAACGAGGGGAGTTCAAATCTTACCTCAGATCGTCGTGTCCTAGCAAATTACTCATCGGAATCACCACCCAATCATCACCAAACCCTTGGTTTCCTCTTTAAATTTTCATCCCAACATGAGGAGAGAGAAAAAAATGGTCAAATGAGTCCAAAATCTTATTTATATAGTCCATCACGATCTTGTGTGTTATGTTGATCCTTAGGCCATCCCCAATGGCCAAGATTTGGTCAAATGGTCCACCTAAGTGACAACAATTGGTGACTTAGTTCTTGGTCTTACCCTCTCATCATACCAAATAATTCATTCCTTGGCGTGCTGATACCCAGCATCCAATAAATCGAATTGTCTTACGTAACTTAACCACCATTTTCGGCATACGCCTTGCTCCCATATTCTTTATTTATTACATTTAATTATATTTGAAAATGTAAACCCATTCCTCGGCTTAGTGTTCCTGTCAGTCGCCCGTCCGGTTCCCGCTTCATCACACATTTTTAGGCTAATTCTTGACATACTATCTCGTCCAATCTAATTAGTATAAATCATACTTGCGATGTAATGAGTCATAACACAATCATTAACATAATAGTTACTCAAACAATCAGTCAAAAATAATATTTGCAGCCTAATCCAGGCGTAACGCGGCCTGTCTGTGGCGTCTCCGTAGATTTGAGATGGCGTCTGCATCCGAAAATACGTATATGACGGTCTTAATAAAATTTGGACTGTTATAGTTCTTCCTAACTAGGGGAAATTTCGTCTTGAAATTTGCGTAAATCTCCACCTCAAACCGTGGAACTGCAATCGTGGCAGAAAACTACTGACATTGCCATCTCATCCTCCTCGACCCAATCCTAGACCATACTCCGGTACATCGGGATCCCAGCTAGTGTATGCATCACCTGGCCAATCATCTAAAACCCATCCATCAGGGATCCCACCAGTGATCACACCTACTCCTAGCCTATGACCCAATAACCCTCGCTATGACCTAGTGTATTGTGTACTAAATCAAATCTTCATCAGAATCCTCTGGTGTATGCATCAACCATCCCCATGTGTAGGTAAATAAATAAACTCATACGTACCATCAACAGGCTGTTGTGTCTCCTCCCGGATCTACTGTGTAGCATCGTGGGCCCTCTTTTTGGCCTATACCGACTTCGATGACAATGATGCCCTCCTGCAATCCACTCGGAGGTGTCCAATATGACCACAATGATGACAACGACGTGTCTCTGATCTCCCAGCCTGCCTAGCCCCAGATCTTTAACCCCAACACCGGTCCCTTTGATCCCGGTCTTGTCGATACTACTGTGTCTGTCATTTAGGCTGCTATGCCGATGCAGGTACACTCGCTTATACAGCCTGGCAGTCATGATCGATAAATGGATCATCCCTCTGCTCCTGATTGTCACTGCGATCCCAATCTATCTGCCAGTGAACTCTGCGTGCTCGAGACCCTATATCTTGCTATCAGACTCATCATGCTGTCTCTTCGGCCTGTAATCCAGCCGAGAACTTTGCTCCGATTGCCCTATATTTGGCAGTTTAGTAGGTTGGCCATCCATCATGATCCGCATCGAAAAACGTATGTCAGACTGACCTCGGTATATACGCGTATCGTATATAGTATACAATCAAATACATAACACGTATATAACTCTAAACACTACCCGCCTCACTATCATTTCTCAACTAAGGTTTTAAGGCAAGTACATAAGGTTTTCCACATCTAAGATTTATTCATTAAGTTTTATGCTCTTTAATTACACTTTCCTGAGGTTACATCAACCTCGCTCTGATACCAAATGCGACTTCCCTAAAACGTGAGGTCGCCATATCATGTGCTACGGGCCCACAACCCTGCCACGCCATTTGTCCGGATGTGTCTCACACGCACGAACCGTTTATTATCGACTTTAGTTATCAGAGTTAATCATTTAAAATGCATTAATTCAGCGGAAGCCTTAAAAATATGTAATTTGTAAGTACTTCATCAAGTTTAAGAGCATCATTCCAATGTAGAAAACCCGACAATGTACACCGTATATAAATTAACAAAAGTAATTACATACATCTACAGATATCTTATAAGTCCCTAATACCAAAATAAAGCAAAAACAACAAAATATAAATATACATACGAGTCAGTCTAGGCGGTGCAGCCAAGTCACAAGTAGTTTGCTAAAGTCTCCTGACCTCTGCTCATAGTAGGTCCTGCACTCAAGCCATCACAAGAGGCAGATGACGAGTCTAGTGAGTAAAACCCAAAAAGAAACCACCCAACATTTATAATAATGGAAGCCAACAATATGCTAAATAAACATACGCATTAAACATATAACTGTAAATAAAACACATGCATAAATAACACTGATAAACCAAATGGACGTGTGCCGTGTAGCAGGACTGAACCTGTGACGACCCCTATTTTCCAACCTAAACTAGGCCCCGCCCGGCCTAGACTTATGCAAAACCTGAGCCTGTCTCGACGAGTCACGCAAGCCTAGTCAGCCTTAACCCTTACCATTTACTATTACTTACAATTTACTACTATTGATTAGCGAGTTATTATCAATACAACGGAAGAAAAACTCAAACTAATTAATTAATCACAACCATATAAAGATAAGACATCTTAGAGTGTGGAAACCCCGCATATGTATATCATCATAAATGATATGTCAGAAGAGAATAGCCCAATAGATATACATACCCAGAATCTCTCACATGTCCAAAGTTTCAAAACAACGTATATATATATATACAATAATACAAAAATACCTACTCAGTCAAGTGGAAGGACATGCTCTAGTACAACAAAGTAAATCCCTAAGCTCCGGTGCCTTCCCCTTGCTGGAATGTGGATCTGCACTCTGTCAAACACAAGAATGACGAGCCTAGGTAAGTAACGCTAAGCAGAATAATAATGCAACATTTCAAAATAAATAAACATCAGTCCACAATTATGCCGATAGAAAGAAAAGAATAAAGAACACATGAAATGTATAAGACTGTAAATAAAACAATCGAAATGTGAGTGTCCGAGTAACGAAATGGAATTGCAAGGAGTTCCGATAACAGTCGTTGAGTCGAGGTAAAACCTACAAGACTCGGGTTTAGGACGAGAACACAGCCTACTAGCCCTAACCCTTGTGACTATTAGATATCCATAGACCCGGATAAGAGCCCCTAGCGTACACTTAACCGGGAGATATCAACAACATCTAGATAAGAGCTCATATCAAAGATAAGTAACCATGACCCCTTTACAGTGGATCACTCAACCAAAAGAGATTCCAACAAATATGATGATAAACAGAGTAATAACAACGAATTAAAGCTCAAAAAATTACTGTAAAAGTTCTCACTGGTTTACTTACCTGTAATCGTTTAATTATGCACTTCGCGAATCCCTGACACATCTCCTAGGACTTCTCGTGTCCCGTCAATGTTCAAAAACCGATAATATACATTTAAATTGAAAATCCCATTAATAAACCTCATTTTAACCAATTTCCTATACTTTTATTCGTTCACCCATTTGGGTCGATTACCCGGGTATTGGGTTGTATTCAGACCCATTTGGATACCCGAGGGATCCCTGAAAGTTTCCAAAAATTTATAAAAATTCACTTATGTAAACTGTAACATGCTGCCAAGACACCGTGGTCTAATGACTGGAAGGCGTCTTCACAGCGTCGAGACAACCCTTCACTACCTAACATGTATATGGGTGACATCGTGCGTTGGAACGTTCATGGCGTCTTCTCCATGAGGCTCTGTCTAAAACGTACGTGGGTGACGCCGTGAGTTAGAATACTCACGGCGTCGCCACAACGTCTTTTGCAGAACGCCTCTCAGCTTGGGGTTTTCCACACCCCGGCTCGCGTCGCCGTACTTCGAGCCTATCTCAATTACGACTACACATCCAACATACACCAATTCACCCTCGGCTCATTAGAAAACTCGACCAAAACGTCGATTTGCCGAAGTTACACAAAATTCACCGAAAATTCCCCTAAATTCAGAAAAATTCCTAACATCAAAACCACTTCACTAATCATTCTTTGATCACCCCATTGATTCCAAATTAATCAAAACAATTTATAAAAATCAAATTCCCCAACTCATTGTCTGAATTTCTCACGACAAAAATGCACAAAACAATGCCAAAACGTTGATACTGATGTGGGGAGTCGATGTTGGGAAATGTGCCCTAGGTCAATCCATTAACAGTCTTTATGAATACATTTTAGTTAATAAAATAGAGGATTTCATTTGCTGTTTATTATAATTGATTTGCATGTTTACATTATAATAAGGTCCATGGGTATTTACAGAAATATCCTAAATGTCCTTAGTCGATTATTATACTGGGAACTATAATGAATTAAGACTAGTGTGAGTCTTGATTGATGATCATACGATGATCATACGTATAGGAATACGAATCAAGATCATGAGTACTTGTTAGGGAACAAAGTACTGGACCGACCCGCTTTGAGAACATCACATGGATTAAGTCATAGTTGTTTCTCATGATAGGTATATTTTTCAGTCCTCTGACTTGTGATTACCAGAGACTTCAACATTAGGAATACAGTGATTTGACACAATCAAACGTTGTCTTTAACCGGACGATTATAAAGGTTGTGATTGGTTACTGTATGAATAATATGGTGACGTTGTGTAATCGAGATAGAATTTGTCCCTCTCATATAAAGAGAGATATCCAGTGGATCCCTCGATGTGTTAGGATCGTTAAAAAGCCCAGTCTAAGTGAATTGATATTGATCAATGTCACTTAGATGTTTTCAGTCTACCTAGAAATCGAGACTAGTACGATTGAATATGTTGGATGACAATTCCATGCCTTATGTTTGATCAAAATGATATCGTGTGACAAAAGGATGTTATATACACTATTGATTAGGTTGTATCGATTTGATATTCGTACAACTTGGGTAGTCATAATGTCTTGCTAGAGGCCGCTTATGACTTGTATACCAAAATATGTTTTGGTACACTGCCAACGTTGTATGAGCCTATTGGGTAGCACACTAAGAATGGTTTTGCGAGATTTTAAGATGGTTCAGAAAAACGAATTTTATATGATAAAATTCATGACAGAAACGTCCTTGTAGTGTATTACACTTATACTTCTTTAAGTAGGGGTATATGTGTAATTTACTTAACTGTCTATATACAAGGGTTGTATAAATAGGCACTTTGAGTTAGAATACAAGTACAAGAAAAGATTAAAAGGGGCCGAAACTCTATTTTCATTTGAAGAAACGACTTAGAGGTTTTTGGTATACTCTAGATTGTTTTGGAGAGAAACAAAGAGGTTTGGTATTTTCTCGAAGCTAGCACTTCAAATCTCGGCCGCCGTTCATGTGTGGACTGCTGATAGAGGGCGTTCGTCGTTGGTAGCACCTTAGAGATCGATTAATCTTCAAAAAGGTACATTGCGATTGAGGTATGATTAAGTTTTCATAGTTTAAACGTGTTTTAATGGAATCAGATTCGGATCCTATTGGGGTTTTTCTCAAAATTGTTTTGTAATCTCCGTTGTGCATGAACCCCAAAACCCAACAGTCGAGATCTAACCTTAGAACTTGCATTAGATCGCTCCTATCGTGTGAAATCACGGCAAAAATCCTTTCCAACCCACCATTCTTTCGTTGATCGATTGAAGAGAGTGATATGAATGAGAGATGAGAGAGAGAGAAAAGGTGGTGGTTGGGGTATATATACACCCCTCATCTCCTCACGCGCACAAATCCCGAGGATCATCCATTGGCCTCTATTCATTCTAGCCAACAACTATGACACGCATAGTTGACTCCAATACGTGACACCTTTCCTTGTTCAAGACTTTTCTCGCACAATACTCGCGTTTCCAATCCTGTACACCAAACTTGTTTGTCGCGTCACCCCAGACGTACTAACGTGTCAAATGCATTGTACAAATTTTAATTATTATTTATTTTGTATTTTGTCTATGTTTTTAATTCAATTAAGTCCCCCGAACCACTAATTACCCAACCAGCATTCGCTCGAAACTCCGTTATTTCACATAATACTCGAGCTAAATTGTTCCCCATACCAACGCTCACACTCAAACGTCCCTGCATGTTTGGGACATTGGAATTTAAACATTCGAGTAATATAATATAGTACAAAACACCTAACGCAAATAACATATCTCGGCGTCGACGACTGAGAATTGAGATTTGTATCACGATAAATGGGCCAACGTACGACCTAAATTGATACGTGGTACAAGTTAGAATTTAGGGTTGTTACAGTCTTCCCAACTAATTGAAATTTTGTCCTAGAAATTAAAGAACTAAGGGAAAGACTTACCGAATCAGAAGAAGTAGGGAAAATACTCACGCATATAAGACTCAAGCTCCCACGTCAGCTTCTTATCACCGTGGTGTTGCCACTTGAGTAGGACTGACGAGATCTCCTTGTTCCTCAGAATCTTCACCTTCTTGTCCAGTATCTGAATAGGCTGCTCGTCATAGGTGATGTCCTCCCTCAAATCTATTTAGCTCAGGTTCACCATCGGCCTCCTGCCCTCACTCGACCTACAAGTCTAAGCATCGATATGTGAAATATAGAGTGAACTCCAGACAACTGAGGTGGCAACTCCAACTCATATGCGACTCTGCCTATATGCTTCCTAACTCTGAATGGACCAATAAATCTCGGCGCAAGCTTCCATCTGACCTCGAACTTCTTGTGACCCTTCATCGGAGACACTTTCAGGGACACGTAGTCCCTGACCTCGTACTCTAACTTCCCATGATATAAATCATAATATCTTTTTTGCCTCTCTTACGCACCTTTCAGCCTCTGTCTAATAAGTCGTATCTTCTTTGTGTGATCCACAACAATCTCTAGCCCAATAACTGCCACATCCTCTAACTCTTCCCAGCAAGATGGAGATCTGCACGGCCTCTTATATAATGCCTCGAACGGTGCCATACCAATACTGGCCTGATAACTGTTGTTGTAGGCAAACTCACACAAGTAAAGATACTCCTCCTATGAACCACTGTACTCCAACACACACATCCGTAAACATATCCTCGAGTATCTGTATCAGACGCTCTGACTGTCCATCAGTCTGTAGATGATAGGCGGTGCTGAGATTCAAACACATGCCGAACTGTGCCTGCACGCTCTGCTAAATTTGTGAAGTGAACTGTGGCCCTTTATCAAACATAATCGATATAGGTACACTATGCAGTCGAACTATCTCGCGCTCATACAACAAAGCCAACCTATCTACCTGATGTGTGGTCAAAACTGGTAAAAAGTGCGCAGACTTCGTCAACCAGTCCATAATCACCCAGATACTGTCATGGCCGCGCTGAGACCGAGGTAAACCACTGACGAAATCCATCGCTATATGCTTCCACTTCCACCGAGGAATGGGAAGTGACTGTAGTAACCCGCTAGGTCTGCGATGCTCAGCTTTAACTCGCTAACAAACCTCACACCCTCGAATATAATCAAAACAACGATATTCATCCCTGGCCACAAAAATAGACGACGCACATCAGCATACATCTAGGTCCTGCCCGGATGAACCGTAAAACGCAAGCGGTGTGCCTCATGAAGTATCTCATTGCTTAGCTCAGCTATTGATGGAATCCACAATCGCCCTCTAAAACTCAAGCATAAGTCTGTCGACTAACACTAATCTGGATGATCTGAACTTTGAGCAAACTCCAAAAATCTGCCATACTCCTCGTCAACCCACTAACCATCTAGTACAATCTGAATAAAGACAGTTTGAATCCTAAACTAGCCACAAATCAATACTCTAGTGTTGGTCAGAATATCAACATAATACATCCTCTCGACCGCCTCGAGCAAACCATACTAATGTGTCATGCGGCAAGTAACAACCTCCGAGTCTAACCCTCTAGGCCTCAATGCATTTGCAACCACATTAGCCTTCCCCGGGTGGTACTCCAAAGAGAAATCATAATCCTTAAGGAACTCCAGCCGAAGCCTCTGTCTCATATTTAGATCTTTCTGAGTAAACAGGTACTTCAAACTCTTGTGGTTAGTAAACAACACAAACCTCTCTCCGTAGAGGTAATGGTGCCAAATCTTCATAGAAAATACAATTGCCGCCAACTTCAAGTCATGCGGTCCCTCTCGTGAACCTTCAGCTGTCGCGACATGTAGGCAATCACTCTACCGTCTTGCATTAAAACACAGCCTAAATCGACCTTCAAAGTATCAGTGTTTACCTCAAAACCCTTCCCTGACTCAGGTAACACTAGCAATGGAGCGGTAGTCAAACATTCCTTCAAGGTTTGGAACACCTACTCATAATTGTCATCCCATTGAAATCTCACGTCCTTCTTCGTCAACTGCATCATAGGTGCCGCAATCTTTGAGAATTCACGTACAAATTGCCTGTATTATCCCGTTAAGCCAACAAAACTGTGAATATCTGACAATGATATCGGTGCAGACCAACCAATCACTACTCTAACCTTAGTCGGGTCCATTGACTCCACCTACTTCGATGATGTGTCTTAGAAATCAGATCCTCACAAGCCAAAACTCGCACTTATTGAACTTGGCGTAGAACTTGTGCTTTCTCAGAATCTGTAACACCAATCTGAGATGCTCCTCATAATCCTCATGAGTCCTAGAGTAGATCAATATATCATCGATAAACACTATGACAAAGCGATCTAGAAACTGTCTCAACATTCTATACATCAGGTCCATAAACATCGCAGGTGCATTAGTCAGCCCAAAATGCATGATTGTGAATTAATAATGGTCGTATCGAGTGCTAAAAATAGTCTTCTCCCTGTCCTTTGCTTTAATCCTCAACTGATGTTACCTAGATCTCAAGTCTATTTTCAAGAACCTCTGAGCTCCTGTCAACAGGTCAAACAAGTCGTTAATGCGCGGAAGTGGATACTTGCTCTTCACTGTCACCCAGTTCAACTATCGGTAATCGATACACAATTTCAGGCTACCGTCTTTCTTCTTGACAAACATAACTGATGCTCCCTAGGGTGACATGCTCAGGTAGATAAATCCTAACTCTAATAACTCATATATCTGACTCTTAGCTCATCTAACTCTCTCGGAGCTATATGATATGGCAGAATCGAAATAGGTTTGGTCCCCAGGACTAAGTCGATAATAAAGTCGATCTCTTTAGGCAGTGGCAACCTTGGTAACTCTACTGGAAAGACGTCAAGAAACTCGTATACTATTGGTACCTCCTCCAACCTAGTCACAACTCGCTCCGTCATACTCAATACACTAGCAAACGTCTCGATATCTACGCTAGTGGCAATTTTACCTCTAGTAATAGGCAAATTGGTCGAAATCCCCTGAAAACTTAACTCTGGATGCTTTGGAATCTAAAATATAACCCTTTTACTGAAGTAGTAGATCTGTGCATGATATGCACCCAACCAATCCATGCCTAGTAGTGCATCAAACTCGAGGAACACCAACACTCTCAGGTCCGCTGGCATGACATGACCCACTATCTCTACCAAACAGTCAACACATAACAAGTTCGGGTAAATCTTATCCCCAGCACCTGTGCTAAGGATCAAGGGTCTTTCTAGTCTAATAGATCTCAAACCCAAATCATCAACCATGCGACCCGAAATAAAAGATACAGTAGAGCCTGAATCAAACATAACATGCATGAAATGACTACAAATGAAAATTGTACCCTCAATAAGACTATGGCTGGTAGTCGAAATTGTTGTAGCAACCGCGTGAACCTGCACCCGGTTCTGATGCCGCTGTTGCTATTGTCTTCGACCCAGTCATGGACATGCACTGATAAAGTGCCCTAGTTGACCATACTCCCAATAGCCTCTCTGAGCTCCTGACCCAGAATGTGTCCACTATCCTTGCCCTTGTGCCTGACTAGACCTCTGTCCTATCTCTGCACCTGACTTGAACCTTGACCCTGTTTCTGACCATTGACTCTACCATTAGTCCTCTGATAAAACTGCCGCTAAGGACCTGACTATGCTGGCTGCTGAGGTAAACTCGCGTAACTACTCACTGAAGTAGCTGGTACAATCATTGTAGATAGTGAAGTCTCAATTGATGCTACGCTCTAAGCTCTATCACCCTGCCTCCATCGTCTCGCTCTCTTCCTCTTCCTGTCACCTCTAGGCCCTCCAACTGACTACGAGGGGTTGACGACGCCCCTAGTGCCTCGGTGCACGTACTCCCAAAGCTCTTTCTAGTCATAGCCTGCTTATATGCATCTGTAACGTACTCGGAGCTGTCGTCACAACTATAGAACCGATCGAATCCAGTAGACTGTGTATGAAATAGTAAGCCTAATCGACATTAGTATAGGCTGCGCCATTGGCATACTCCATCAGTCTCAAGTACCAATCCATATACTACATAACAGACTCTTATGTCTGTTGTTTGATGGTCTGAAACTTGGCCCTATTCCGATTACGGACCGTTGGAGGAATATACTTCTTGTGAAACCTATATCTGAACTAGGCCCAGTCCTTGGGCCTCCCCTTCGACGCTACCGTCGTACACTACCAAATATCAGCCTCGCCAAACAAACATGATGAAGAAATACACGGTGCATATGTGCCGGTGTAGCCAAGACCTTATGAATCTTGTCGTGGCTCCTCATAAACTTCTCCGCTACCTCCAGATTAGTTCCCCTATGGAACTTCACTGGCTGGTGTCTCATAAACTTTCGCGCCTGCCTCGCCTTAGGCATTGCTCTAACACCAAAATTAGTCGGTGTGCTCGGCGTATCCTCTGTCGATGTGTTTAGCGTATGAGGTAATATATTTGTATGTGCAGGTGTCTCTTCGATCACTGCGGGTCCTACATTAACTGTGGGTGCTGTTGGCGTATCCTGAATGGTCGAAACACTCCCAAACTTAAGAAACTGGAGCTGTTGACGTACTAGGTGACCCTGTCGCCTGTGCTCTCAACAATCTGAGAATCTCCTATAACTGCTGATCATGCAATGAAATCCTTTGTAACATGTCATCCAACTAGTCTAGTACATCACCTGTTCTAATCTCGCCTGTACTAGTCTGATCGGCCATCACTATTTGAAAAGGAAAGTGATTCTCACGATCAGGATATAGCTATCGATAATGTAATATACAACAAACAAATAGCTCATAGTCCAGTTTTCATTTTTTCAACTCTCCTCACTTCCCAACTAAGACTTAAGTTATGTTCATAGGGTTCCACTCTAAGTTCAACCATTCCTAACTTCCACTGATTAAATGTCTTAATGGCTTGTGATTTAAATCAAGAGTTGAGTGTTTAAAACTTCGCTCTGATACCAACTGTGACGGCTCCAGTTTTCCAACCTAAACTAGGCCCCACTCGGCCTAGGCTTACGCAAAACCCGAGTCCGTTTCGACGAGTCACGCAAGCCTAGTCATGCTTAATCCTTACCATTTACTATTCACTTACAATTTATTACTATTGATAGAGTTATTATCAATATAGTGAAAGCAAAGCTCAAACTAATCAATTAATCACAACCATATAAAGATAAGACGTCCTAGAGTGTGGAAACACCACATATGTATATCATCATAAATGATATGTCAGGGAAGAATAGCCCAATACATATATATATATATATATATATATATATATATGCCCAGAATCTCTCACATACCTAAACCCAAGTCTCAAAACATCGCATATATACAATAATACAAAAATCACCTACTCAGTCAAGTGGAAGGACATGCTCTAGTATCCTCAAAGCAAATCCCTAAGCTCCGGTGCCTTCCCCTTACTGGACTGTGGATTTGCATACCGTCAAACACAAGAATGACAAGCCTAGGTAAGTAATGCCAAATAGAACAATAATACAACAATTCAAAATATATAAACATCAGTTCACATTTATGCCGATAGAAATAAAAGAATAAGGAATGCATGAAATGTATAAGACTGTAAATAAAACAATCGAAATGTGAGTGTTCGAGTAATGAAATGGAATTGCAAGGAGTCCCGACAACAGTCATTGAGTCGAGGTAAAGCCTACAAGACTCAGGTTTAGGATGAGAACACAGCCTACCAGCCCTAACCCTGGTGACTATGAGATATCCAAAGACCTGGATAAGAGCCCCCCAGCGTACACTCAACCGGGAGATATCAACAATGTCTAGATAAGAGCTCATATCACAGATAAGTAGCCATGACCCCCTTACAGTGCACCACTCAACCAAAAGAGATTCCAATAGTTGATGATAAACAGAGCAATAAAAACAAATTAAAGCTCAATAAGTAACTGTAAAAGTTCTCACTGGTTTACTTATCTGTAATCTAACTAATTACGCATTCCACAAATCCCTGACACATCTCCTATGACCTCCCGTGTCCTGTCAATGTTCAAAATCCCCTAATATACATTTAAATTGAAAATCCCATTAGTAACCCTCATTTTAACCAATTTCCAATACTTTTATTCGTTCACCCATTTGGGTCGATTACCCGGGTATTAGGTCATATTAGGACTTATTTAGATACCTGAGAGATCCCTGAAAGTTTTCTAAAATTTATAAAAATTCCCTCATGTGAATTGTAATACGCTGCCGAGATACCGTGGTCCAATTACTAGACGGCGTCTTCACAGCATTGAGACTACCTTTCACTACCTAACACGTATGTGGGTGACGCCGTGCGTTGAAAAGTTCATGGCGTCTCCATGATGTCTTCCCCATGAGGCCTGCCCAAAACCTACATGGGTGACGCCATGCTTCGAGCTTATCCCAACTACGTCTACACATCCAACATACACCAATTTACCCTCGGCTCTCTTCAAAACCAGACTAAAACGTCGATTTGCGGAAGTTACACAAAACTCACCAAAAATTCCCCAAAATTCAAAAAAATTCCCAACATCAAAATCACTTCACGAATCATCCTTTGATCACCCCATTGATTCCAAATTAATCAAACCAATTTATAAAAATCAAATTCCCCAACTCGTTGTCTAGATTTCTCGCAACAAAAACCTACAAAACACTGCCAAAACGTTGATACTAATGTGGGGAGTCGAGATCTAACCTTAGAACTCGCGTTTGATCGCTCCTATCGTGTAAAATCGTGGCGAAAATCTTTCCATCCCACCGTTCTTTCGTTGATCGATTGAAGAGAGGGATAAGAATGAGAGATGAGAGAGAGAAAAGGTAGTGGTTGGGGTATATATATCCCCCTCATCTCCTCACGTGGACAAATCCCGAGGATCATCCATTGGCCCCTATTCATTCTAGCCAACAACTATGACATGCATAGTTGACTCCAATACGTGACACCATTCCTTGTTCAAGCCTTTTCTCGAACAATACTCGCATTTCCGATCCCGTTTCAATACCAAACTTATTCGTCGCGTCGCCCCAGACGTACCAACGTATCAAACGCATTGTACAACTTTTAATTATTATTTATTTTGTATTTTGTCAGTGTTTCTAATTCAATTAAGTCCCTCGGACCACTAATTACCCGAACATCATTCGCCCAAAACCCCGTTATTTCACATAATGCTCAAGCTGAACTGTTCCTTGTACTAACGCTCACACTCAAACATCCTCGCACATTTGGGACATTGGAATTTAAACATTCGGGTAATATAATATAGTACAAAACACCGAACGTAAATAACATATCTCGGTGTCGATGACTGAAAATTAGGCTTTGTATCACGGCAAATGGGCCCACATATGACCTAAATTGACATGTGACACAAGTTAGAATTTAGGGTCGTTACAGAACTCTAATCCAGATATCAAGATTTCTCTTGGGGCTTCTCTTCCTCCTCCTCCTCCTCCACCTGTCAATCATCTGAGTCTGTCCCTATTGTCTAGCCTACCCAAGTTCGCCCATACATCTTGGAATAAACCAGAATTCGACATTGAAATAAACAGCCAACCGTGCAACATAAGTAAGCACATGGAAAGAATATACAACGATATACGATAATAGTTGGATCAAATGAAAAACAAACAAATAAATACTCTAGTGTGTTCCTTAAGGGGTTTACGCACCTAAACCGCACTCCAATTACCCAGTATTAGTACACATCCAATCTTGCTCTTACCTCAATATGCGTATTCGATACCCGACTAAGTCCTCCTAAGTCTCTAGTATCCAAATCAACCATTGGCATCCCCAAAAATTCAGAAATCCAATTAATTTTTAATTAATTTAACTTAATTTTTATTTATATTTATACTATGTAGGTGTCGCCGTGAGCAATTGCTCATAGCGCTCCTCATGGCTCACAGGGTACTGAGTTATGGTCTCTACGCCATGGGTGGCACCGTGGATAATTGCTCTTCACGGCGTCGCTTGCGGAGCCTCCCCTGTCTCGAGTTGGGTCGATTTTTTTGAGCTCCTCGACCCGTTGCTGCTATCCGAACCTGTTCTAAACCCCTATGGTTCTCTAAAACAACTATAGCAAACGTTCCAACTTCGATAAATCTCGACACAATCGATATACTCGGTGAGTTCTCGCCAAAATGCTGATAAATATGATTTTCCACAACCAACAACAACAACCTCAGTAAATCTAACATTTAATACTCAAAGCCACCATTATTCTAGTGGCCTTAAAATTCGAAGCCCACAACGATATGTGCCATGGACCCATAACCCTACCTATATCGGCCTAGTTATGTTCCATGCGCGCCAAATCATCTATAAATTACTATTATTGCTAACTGTTATTAAAATGGTTCAATAAGTTATCTTATGAACTTCAAATCATCTGTTAATACCTTAACATATTCAGTGGAAGACTAAAATCAAGAAATCATTATAACAATGAACTATAAATTATGTTAAGAGCATTATTCCTAATGTGGAAAACCTATCAAAATAGTCATCATCATATATATCAGTCATGTCCAGTCAAAACATAAAAATGACATAACAGGTCATATACAAGTCAAAATGTCTTTCATATCCCATAAACCTAATAGAAATAAAATAAAATAAACAAATATACTAGTAAGGAGTAGCTGTGAATGATAAAAAAATCCTCAAGCTTGCCCTTCCCTCTGCTCATACTGAGGTCTGCACTCAGTCATCACAACAAAATAGATAACGAGTCCAGAGTGAATAATCCCAAGGAAATTCATCGAGTAAATAATATAAATAAATGCTGGAATCAAAAGACTATTAAATAAACATACGGAAGAAAGGAATCAGGCAACTAAGAAGGACCCTCGCATGTACATCTAATTGAAGTGAATAATCAAAGCGCGTGTACGATTTAGGTCAGACTAGCACCATACTTCGGACTATCACCAGGCAATGCCAGTGAGTAAACTCAAACTTACTGAAATCGCTGTTGTCCGCTTGGTAGCTCGCGTACACCACGGCGCACCGACATGTGAATAGGAAAAATCAGCAGTCGGGGTCAACATACCCCTATAACACATGCTATGGCCTAGTGTGCCACAAAGTCAACGCAATAGAGTAAACCCGGCGGGAGTAAACTTAACTATCCATAAATAAATATTGGAAACTAGAGTTAATGAAACAACTAGACAAGAATTCAAATAATCCAAGCAGTAAATACTCAAAATGAATTTCAGTTGGGTTACTACACAACTCAAATTGCACTCCACTAACGCCAACACCAATACACACCTTATCCACATTTCAATTACCAGTCAATTCGGCCTAAAACCTAAATTCCTGATAAATCTAATCAATTTACTAAACCTCAGAAATCATAATTCAATGCCAAATCCTCGATAAAAACACCCGTTAAACCATTTAAATTGGTTGTATAAATCCCTAGATATACCCCAAAAATTTCCAAATATTATTTAAAATTTATGTTCTGGCACTGTTCTGGACGTGTACAATGCCACCACGGCGTGCCTCTTGACGTCCAGGTTGCCGTTACCAGACGCTATCACGCCCAAACCCCCAAAGCGCCATATAAAGGTGGCACCGTGGCCTTTAATTCCTACGACGTGACTAGCGGCGTCCGAGCCAGGGGAACTTTTTTGGGTTTCTTGGAACCTCTCAGCTCGTCGTTGCGGTTCACGCTTGTCCAAATCGCTCTCAAAACATCCAAAATACCTTAATCTATGAAACCCTCGATTAAAATCGCTCGAGACGTGAACCTCGAGTTTTCTCGCCAAAACTGTAAAATCCATTCACATTTCATAGCAACACTAAAAACATCAAAAACACCCATTGTTGCATCAATTCCACCACATGAAACCATGGCAACCCACAATAGCAGGTGTGCTCAACTCACACCCCCAGAAAACTTGACAAAACCCAAAAAATTAGGTCTGATACGTAGAGAAAGAAATGGGGATCGAAGATCTAACCTTGTATTCGATTTCCTAAGCTTGCTTGTGCTCCAAATGATCTCCAAATTCTCACAAAACCCTAACCACCATCTCCATTTTCGTTCAAATGAATAGCATGAGATAGAAAATGTGGTAAGATATGGTTTTCTTGACTTTTTATACTAAAAAGTTCATCACATGTGTAGAGCAAATCTCTAGTTCATTTGTGGGGTTAAGATGTGGTCAATTAGTCTCCATTTGATGACTTGAATGGGAGACTTGCTTACTTATGCTTATCCTTCTCTTAACCAACACACCGTTCCTCGGGCGTTCCTACACCCAGTCCTAAACCGTTTCGCACTTCCAACGCATACACTCACGTCACTCATGTATATACATCATTTGATATTAGTTATTTAATGTATTTTTATCATTTATTGTGTGTATATTAATCCCCGGCCTAGTGTACTAACCATTCGCCTCCCCGGTTCCTACTTCTACACACTACTCGAGGCGAATACCCGTCATACTATCTCGCACGCTAATTAAAAAACATTCATACTCACATTGTGATGTACATAAATAAAATTAAATACATACATTGCAAAACAATCAACAATAACTAGCAAAATTGACTGTATACCTATATCGGCGTGCTCTGAACTAACGGTAGGGTCCACACGTGTCCTAGCTAGCATCCACGTCTGCAACCATGTGTCAAATAACGGGAAGTTACATTTAGACCATTACAGTTCTTCCCAACTAGTGGAAATTTCATCCCAAAATTTAAATCAAACGAAATTCTTACTAGCAAATAGTTGAGGGTATCAATGTCGTATTGTAGATTCGAGCTCCCAAGTAAGTCCCTCTATCTAGTGATGCCGCCATTGCACTAATACCTTCGGATCTCCCTATTTTGCAAAGTCTGGATCTTTCGATCCATAATCTCCATCGGCTACTCCTCTTTAGTCACATCAAGCCGGACCTTAATCTGTTTTACATTAACCATCGATCTCGGTCCTGATCTAAATAGCCTCAACATAGATACGTGAAAAACTGGATGAACCCCTGCTAATTGTGGTGGTAACTCTAATCTATATGCCACAGTGTTGACGCGTGACTCGACCCTGAACGGTCCAATAAACCTTGGTGCCAATTTCCCCTTGATGCCAAACCTCTGATGACCTTTCCAAGGCGAAACCTTCGGATACACCAAGTCACCAATCTCATAGCTCAGACCCTCAAGATACTTGTCTGAATATTTCTTATGTCTGTCTTGAGCCGCTTGTAGTCTCAATCAAATTTGTCTCACCTTCTCTGTGTGGTCAACAGCAACCTCAGGGCCAAGAACCGCCACATTCTCTTATGTAGCTCTACAAACAGGTGATCTATAAGGTCTACTATATAATGCCTTAAATAGTGGCATGCCGATGCTCGCCTGATAGTTGTTGTTGTATGCAAACTCGCACAACGACAGATACTCTTCCTTGAGCACATCTTCTAGGATTTAAATTAACCTCTCCAATTAATAATCTATCTGTAGATGATATGCCGTACTGAATTGAAGCCTAGTGCCAAATTGCTCCTGCATACTCTCCAAAGCTTCGATGTCAACCTCGGATCCATATCAGAAACAATCGATACTGGCACTCCGTGTAGCTTGACTATCTCTTGCTCGAAGATAATGCTAAGCTGGGGAAAAGAATTCTTCATAGAGATAGGAATGAAGTGTGAAGACTTTGCCAACTTGTTTATCACCACCCAAACTGCATCGTGACGCCTCACAGTTTGTAGTAAACTTTAAATAATTCAATCGTGATGCGATCCCATTCCAATATGGAATGGGCAGCAGCTGAAGTAACCCGGCTGGTCTCCTGTGCTAGGCCTTCACCTGCTGGCATATATTACCTGCTCTGACGTATGAACCCATGTTTGCCTTCATCTCTAGCCACCAGAACAAATGCTGTAAATCATGGTACATATTGGACCTGTCAGGATGAACTGTATATCGCGAACAGTGAGTATCCTCTAGAATGCTGTCTCGTAGCTCTTATACCCCAGGTACCCATAAGCTGCCTCTGTGTCTCAAGCACCCGTTTGATGAACCAAACCAATCTGTGCAACCCAGATCCTAAGCTAGACAACAAAAGCGAGCAAAATGTTTTTCAACCCTTTGACACTTAACAACCTGCTCTAGAGACAGTAAGAACCCGTTTCTAACAACAAATCTGTAGCTCCACAAGAGCCTCAGTCAAACACATCAGCAATGCCGCCTCCAGCAATCCATACTCATGTGGCATCTGCTGTAGCACAGTCTGACTTTCTATGCTGTTCTGGCTCAACGTACCAGATAAAAATGGTGCGGAAGTCAATTTCCTCTTCAGCTCCCAAAATGTGTCATCACACTCCTCAGACCACTCAAACCTCACATCTTTCGTGGTCAACCTTGTCATCAACGCTACAATCGTAGAGAAATCCTACACAAACTGTCGATAATAGCCCGCCAGTCCCAAGAAACTATGAATGTCAGAAACCGACTCAGGTGTCCTCCAGCCAATAATCACTCGAATCTTGTTACCGTAAAATGATATACCCTGACCAATAATGATGTGTTCGAGAAACTTCACTTCACACTGCCAAAAATCACATTTGTTGAACTTAGCATATAACATGTGCTCTTTAAGAGTTAACAAAACCTCCCTAAGCTGTCTCTCGTGCTCCATACGAGTCTTGTTGTATATCGGGATGTCATTAATAAAAACAATCATATATCAAACAAGAAAATGCCTCAAAAATTTGTGCATAAAGTCCATAAAGATAGTCGGCGCATTAGTCAGCCCAAACGACATGACTGTGAACTTAAACAAGCCGTAACGCTTTATAAAGGTCGTCTTCTCAATCTTGCTCTCTTGAATCCTCACCTAATGATAGCCTGAACGTCGACTAATCTTCGAGAAAAACTTGGCTCCTGCCAACTGGTCGAATAAATCATCAGTTCTAGGAAATGGGTAACGATTCTGAATCGTCACCTGATTCAGCTTCCTGTAATCCATACACATCCACATAGAACCGTCTTTCTTCACATAAAGGACTAGAATGCCCAAAGAGACATACTAGTATGAATAAAACCCTTTTGCAACAACTTTTTCTAACTGGGTCCTCAACTCCTCATGCTTGGATGCTGACATCCTATATGGTCGACTGTAAATTGGCTAGTCCCCGATATCAGCTTGATGATAAACTCTATTGCTCTAGGTGGTGGTAAACTTGGTAAATCATTCGGGAAAACCTTAGGAAACTCGCAAACAACTAGACATCCTCTATATGTGTCACTGACCTTGGCTCTGGCTCAACTACCTCCGTGAATACCTCCATCTCTTGAATTGTCTCTAGACGACCTCTGGTAATAGGTAGAGCTGTCGCGACTCGAAAAACGTAAACACTGGAATACCCTCGATGTCAAAAGTAACGGTCTTACTAAAACAATCAATCTGCGCACGATACGCTAACAACCAATCCATGCCTATTAATGCATCAAACTTTAGGGTACTCCAATACTCGTAGATCTACCAGTAATTGGTGTCCCGTGACTTCAACTATACAATCCCGACATATCCATTTAGGGTAGATCTTATCCCCAATAGACGTACCGAGGATACGGTGTGTGTAAATGTCCTACCATGCATTCCACAATAAAAGATAGGGTATTACTGGAATCAAACATAACATGCATCAAAGTACTACAAATAAATAATGTACCCTCTACCAGTTGTTGCGTCGTGTCCCGAGCTGGCTAAGCATCCGCATAAGCAATAGCATGAGCTATGTCTTTGGCCTTATCAGTTTGTGGTGTGGTTGTGGGGTTGATGTTGGATAATCCATCTTCAGATGCCTAATTAGATTTCACCTAAAACATCGTCACATCTCCTGCCAACCCATCTGTGCCTAATTCTATATTTGACCCTGACTTCAGCCCTGACCCTGACTTCTCTATCCTATGTCACGGCCTCCCCAGTTCCTAATCTGTTGTGTCTGCTGTCGTGGCTGCTCAGTACGTACAGGTGGGGTAACGTAAACTACTTTTTTGTCATCACGTCTCTAATGATTATCATGTCGATCTCTATTACCCCGAAGCCCCTGATCAGGCTGTCCATCTCCCCGACGACCTCGCTGATCCTATCTCTGTCTATCAGGTTAATCTCGCTGCCTCTTTGGCCTCTCATCTCGCCGAGAACTCTGACCTGGCTGATCTGGATAGGTTGAAGCCTCAGGTTTAATAGAACTCTATAATAAGTCAGTCTCATGTGCTAATACTCGATCATAAATATCCTATAACGTACGAGTTTCACTAAACATAACGGAACTCGCGATCCTCTCGTCCAAGCCTTTAATGAAGTAGTAAATCCGGAGTCTTCCAGTACCCGCCACATCGATAACATACTGAATCAGGTTCCTGAACCTCTTCATACACTTAAGAACATGCATAGTGCCCTGTCTCATCGCTAGGAACTCCTCCCTAAGCCTCATCTGAACCTCCATAGGGATATACTCATATATGCACAACACTCTAAACTCAGCCCTAGTCACAGGCTCTGAATGAATGTCGTTGAATGTCGTCCACTAGACAACCGCCTGTCCTCTTAGACAGTAACTGGAAAGTCATGCCTGACCAGCCTCCTCAATGTTCAACAGCTTGTGAAGCTGTCTATGAGTCAATAACCAACGCCCAACCAACTCTGGGTCGCCTACTCCTTAGAATTAACTAAGGTTAAACCACATGTACTCCTTAACCCTCTTCACCTCCACTAACATCAGAATGCCCGATGTCAAAGCCACAACATGCCATTCGGTCATAGTAGGTGTGATCACTGTCGTATCCACAAGTGCAACCCCTAGTGCAGTCCTCTCAACAAAAGTCTCTGAACCTACTACCTTTGCAGAAACCACTGGTGTTAACACTGCCTATGCAGTAGGCTCAACAATTGTAGTAGTCAGTGCAACAGTAGCCACCCTCTGACCTTGAATATAATCTAGGATCTCTGCTATCTGAGCCTGTTGCTCCGTAACCCTCTGCGATAATGACTGTAGAGTTAACGTCTCCTTAGTGGGGTGTGACGGCCCCAATTTTCCCGTGCAATTGGGTACGCCCGGCCTAGACCCGTTCAAGCCCCGAATTATCACTCAGCAACCTGACGAGCCTAGTCAGCCTCATATTTACTCAATTTAGCAGTTTATGAAAGAGTTATTGCAATAATACACAGCAGAAGACTAAACAGTAAATAACAAGGGGAAATAACTCAATCAAAGGGAAATTAGGAATTCTATAATGTGGAAAACCACGTGTTCATGTACAATTCGATAAATCAACATACATGATACTAATCTCAATAATAATGCCAAGTTCTATAAACCAAAAACATACATATATAACGCAATATACAAATGAGCAAAAACATATAACCTACTCTAGGGTTCCTCAAGTCCAGCCGCTAATCCTTACAAAAAGTCGCCTAAGCAAGGCTCTTTGCCTCTACTGTACTCCGCTATATCTGCACCCACCGTCACAAACTAGACGGTGAGCAACTGAGAGAAATCAAAAGTAATGCCAGAAGAATATAACAGTAATTCATGAATTATCAATCAAGGCAGTCTAAATATCATGCAGGAATTGAAAGACAGGAAGTTGAATAAACAAGGTGCATGATAGGCAGATTGGAAACAATAACAATCGAAACATGCGTGTTCTACGAGTCAAGAGAGGCCATAAGTGGTCTAAAATCCACAACAATACCACAACAATATCCACAACAATCCACAACAATCCAAGTACATGGTATCACACAATCACTAGGGGTGGTCAAACACTCGTACGCACGAGTGCCGCGTTTTATCCCTTCTAGTGCAGGCCGCATGTACCTTCGAGACACACACTTATGCCAAGAACACACATACAAGGAATATAGAATGGAATGCCAACAAATAGGTAATAGCAAACACAATGGAATGAAGATGAATCACATGATATTTTTTTAACTGGCTTACTAACGTACACAAGTTTTTGAGACGAGTGTACTTACCTGAACTAATCGCAACCCGTGTAACAACACTCTCGCGTTCCTAGTAAGTATCCCCCAGTTTTCCGCTACCTGACAAGGTTGGAAACTCTAATCAATGGGTCAAATCATTAACTAAACCCTAGGTTGGTACCCTAGCATTTTCTCAGTGTTTTAATGACTCGAACACTTCGTTAACTCAATCGGTAAATCAAACCAAAAATACAACGAAACACAATGACTCTTTTGGGTATTATAACCACACTTATGTAAGCCTAATTATAGATCTTAGGCTCGGCTCAGTCGTATGTGAAATCACACCAGTCTCGAGGACCGGCGGTGTGTCCACGACGTCATAACCAATTCACAAACTTCAAACACTAAACCGCATTTTGCAACTCGTTTTGAATTACAACCGAACAACAATTTGAGACCTTCATGACTTCATGTTGACACTATTCGACATCCATAAAAGGTTTCCTCAGCATGGCATGGCCGGAAAAACACTTCGCCTAGTCAGAGTTTAACACACGCATACACGCAAGGGTAGTTGAACTCAACACTACGTAAAGTCTCATCAAACTACCATGGTCACCACTATCCGAACTCACGAAAGAGTTACGAGACACTAGCAACATCATGGGGTGATCTCCGACAATATCTCAGACATGAAGAATCCGACCAGCAGCATTGCCACAATGGTGGTTTTCGGCGAAGAGAAATACAACAATATATGATTTAATGGATGTTTACACAACCACCGCTTTAATTTACACGCATAATGGGCCTTTTACACACTTATGTATTTTAAAACAGTTACACATGGGCTGTAATATGAGTAAGGAAAGGTATTGGGCCTCTATTGGGCCTTACTATTAAGGCCCATTTATAAAACTTTATCTTCCTCATCAATACATCTCACAGAGACAACGTCCTCTCCTGCCAAATCCGAAACTCACACAACCACCAACATCTTAACTGTGACACACACACCATACGCACCCCACACCCCTGTAGTGAGGCACACACACACCATCACGCACCCCTCACAACACGGATTAACATCAACCCATCACAATAACCAAACCAACTGTCAACAATTTAAATACTTTGCTGCGCACATGGAGGGGGGTCATCTCCGACCAGTGAGATCATCGGAGAGCCACCTCCGACCAGTCTTAACGAGGACAGACCCACCAAGCCACGACATCCCTAACACATTAGCCAAAACAGTCCCAAAAACACCCCAAAACGTCAAAACAGTTTGAAAAGTACCATCCTAACTCGTCAGAAAAGTGACCCACTCACCGGACGTGAGGCTCTCCGTGAACGTCGAGACCTACGTGGGTAGTCTACGCCCAAGTTCCAAATCGGAGGTGACCCTACGGTGGTCGGAGGTGAGTGAGAAAAATGTGTGTACAGGGCCGAGTTTGTGGACTGGTAGAAAGATAAAGTGTGCTGTCGAGAGGGAGGGAAAGAGAGAGAGGAAAGGGAGAGAAGAGAAGTTCACCTAGGTGTCTCCAATAGGTGGTGGAGGCTCCAGCATCATGGGAGGTGGCGGTGGTGGCGATCCAACTAAGAGAAGGAAACTGCCGAGTTGAGAGAGACGATGAACCGGCCGAGAGTGAGAGTGAGAGAGAGAGATGACGTCGACCTGGTCTCCGGCCACCTCTGGTTTGGTCGGAGGACCAGTGGTTTGGTGATGGCAGTAGGGGAGAGTGGAGAGGAGAGGAGAGTGTATAGGAGCCGTTTGGGGAAGATGATGAATAGTAGGGTTTTGTGACAAAACGTTGTATATATATATGGAGTAAATGTAAAATGACCCTTTTACCCTTTAAGTTAATACTTGTACATTTTAAAACACTTACCCTTATGTGTCTTTCACCTCATCATCGTAACTCAACACAATTCCACATCCCCATGCTCATCCAATGGTTCTCTTCACCACATTGTGTCACTTTAACAATTTTTATCCTATAGCCCATATGTTGCGTAGTTAACCAACTCCCACATGAATTTTTTTTTTTGCATTTCCTCGGTCAGTATTTCTCCGTAAATTGTCTCGCCGTGCCCGTTTTCTCGCCACATCTCAACACTAATTAATTACATTTATTAGAAAATTCATTTATTTGTATATTTTACTCCCCTGTTTACATAGGCGTAGCCTCACTCAATTTAAAATCGCCCGAACGGCGCGAGACTCATAAAATACTAAAATACTATTACACACAATCAAAGAATCATAAAATCACTTCGGTGTCGACTCCCGAAGTTCGAAATACTGACCAGTATTCACGTAGCCGGGTCATAATTTTGACAAGTGCGATACAAGTCGTTTCTTTTCAAAACGAAAATAGAGTTTCGACCCTTTTCAAATCTTTCGTACTTGTATTCTAACTCAAAGCGTCTATTTATACAACCCTTGTATATAGACGGTGAAGTAAATTACACATCCCCTACTTAAAGAGGTATAAGTGTAATACACTACAAGGACGTTTCTGTCATGAATTTTATCATATAAAATTCATTCTTCCGAACCATTTTAAAATCTCGCAAAACCATTCTTAGTGTGCGACCCAATAGGCTCATACAACGTTGACAGTGTACCAAAATACATTTTGGTATACAAGTTATAAGCGGTCTCTAGCAAGACATTATGACTACCCAAGTTGTACAAAGGTCAAATCGATACACCCTAATCAATAATGTATATAACATCCTTTTGTCACACGATATCCTTTTGATCAAACATAAGGCATGGAATTGTCATCCAACATGTTCAGTCGTATTAGTCTCGATCTCTAGGTAGACTGAAAACATCCAAGTGACATTGATCAATATCAATTCACTTGGACTAGGCCTTTAAATAGTCTAACACATCGAGGGATCCACTAGATATCTCTCTTTATATGAGAGGGAAAAATTCTATCTCGATTACACAACTTTACCACATTATTCACACAGTAACCAATCACAAACTTTATAATCGTCCGGTTAAAGACAACGTTTGATTGCGTTAAATCACTATATTCCAAATGTTGAAGTCTCTGGTAATCTCAAGTCAGAGGACTGAAAAATATACCTATCATGAGAAACAGCTATGACTTAATCCATGTGATGTTTCTCATAGCGGGTCGGTCCAGTACTTTGTTCCCTAACAAGTACTCATGATCTTGATTCGTATTCCTATACGTATGATCATCGTATGATCATTAATCAAGACTCACACTAGTCTTAATTTATTATAGTTCTCACTATAATAATCGACTAGGGACATTTAGGATATTTCTGTAAATACCCATGGATCTTATTATAATGTAAACATACAAATCAATTATAATAAACAGCAAATAAAATCCTCTATTTTATTAACTAAAATGTATTGATAAATACTATTAATAAATTGACCTAGGGCACATTTCCCAACATCTCCCACTTGCTCTAGGGCTAATCATTCATGCATCTAATGCCTAATGATCTAACATGACCATCATGTTTCGCTTGTGGAAGAGCCTTTGTCAATGGATCCGCAATGTTGTCTTCAATAGGTACTCTGCAAATCTTCACGTCTCCCCTCTCAATGATTTCTCTGATGAGATGAAAACGCCTGAGTATATGTTTGGGTCTATGGTGTGATCTAGGATACTTGGCCTGTGCTTTAGCCCCGTTATTGTCACAATACAAACAAACAGGGTTAGCAATACTTGGAACCATACCTAGTTCAGAAATGAACTTTTTGATCCAAACTACCTCCTTTGCTGTATCGGACGCTGCAATATACTCAGCTTCTGTTGTAGAATCTGCCACAGTCTCTTGCTTTGAACTTTTCCAGCTTATTGCACCCCCATTCAAAGTAAACACATATCCAGACTGCGATCTAAAATCATCTATATCAGTTTGAAAACATGCATCTGTGTAACCATTTACAATTAGATCATTTTCAAAACCTCCATAGACCAAGAACACTTCCTTAGTCCTTCTTAAGTACTTAAGGATGTTCTTTACGGCTATCCAGTGACTCTCACCTGGATCTGACTGATATCTGCTTGTAGAGCTCAAGGCATATGATACATCAGGTCGAGTGCATAGCATGGCATACATGATAGATCCAATAGCAGATGCATATGGAATCTTATTCATACAGTCTCGCTCATCATTTATCTTAGGACATTGAGTCTTGTTGAGACTTATGCCATGAGACATTGGCAACAATCCTCTTTTAGAGTCTTGCAAACTGAACCTATTCAGCACCTTGTCTATGTAAGTACTCTGACTTAGACCGATTAGCCTTTTAGATCTATTCCTATAGATCTTTATCCCAAGGATATAGGCTACATCTCCTAAGTCTTTCATTGAGAAACATTTCCCTAACCAAGACTTGACACTCTGTAATGTTTGGATGTCATTTCCAATGAGTAATATATCATCAACATACAGTACCAAAAAAACAACTACACTCCCTCTGACTAGGCCTTTTAACAGTCTAACACATCGAGGGATCCACTAGATATCTCTCTTTATATGAGAGGGACAAATTCTATCTCGATTACACAACTTCACCACATTATTCACACAGTAACCAATCACAACTCTTATAATCGTCCGGTTAAAGACAACGTTTGATTGCGTCAAATCACTGTATTTCTAATGTTGAAGTCTCTGGTAATCTCAAGTCAGAGGACTGAAAAATATATCTCTCATGAGAAACAACTATGACTTAATCCATGTGATGTTCTCATAGCGGGTCGGTCCAGCACTTTGTTCCCTAACAAGTACTCATGATCTTGATTCGTATTCCTATACGTATAATTATCATATGATCATTAATCAAGACTTACACTAGTCTTAATTCGTTATAGTTCCCAGTATAATAATCGACTAGGGACATTTATGATATTTCTGTAAATACCCATGGATCTTATTATAATGTAAACATGTAAATCAATTACAATAAACAACAAATGAAATCCTCTATTTTATTAACTAAAATGTATTCATAAAGACTGTTAATGGATTGACCTAGGGCACATTTCCCAACAGTTACAGGGGGCAGCGCCCCCCCCTTTTTTTTTAGAAGACGAATCTCAATTCTGAAAATTAAATTCATTATAGAAAATCATATTTTTTGTTGATTTTACTATACTAAATTTACCCCTTAATTTATCCAAAATTAAGTCAATTAAAACGTTTTTAATTAACTCGGGCCCACATCTAAGTAATCATCTTATCCTAATTCAATTAGGACTTTAGATATTTGAATCCTAGCATATCACCAATAACAAACTACTCCATATTTATCTCCTATCCAATAGGGATAACGAAACTAATTTTGCTTATATCTCCTAATCTAATTTGTTATCTATCTTTATCAAATAGAAACTTCATAACAAAATAGATATAACAAGATAAAGAAATAATTTCAAAAATTAATTATTTGCAATTTCGATCTTCATCCAAATAATCACAAATATGTAGTTGAATCATGAACTATTATCTCAATCGAACCTAATCATATTAGTTTCGAATTAACATTCAGACTTATACAATTTAAGAAACTTAAATTAATGTAACTTAAATATGCATACTGAATTACAGAGATTTCATCCATGGATCAATACACGAAAATAAAGATTATACCTAATGGTGTCATAGATCACAGAATACGAAATTCAATTCATTAAAATTATTCAAATTAAACTAACATGGTTACTTGCATGTACGAAACTGATTTCAATTAAATCACGAATATATGTATCATATACATAAACCATGATAATAAATCTCACAAAAAACTTATGTATATCACATATACATCAACTATTAATATGCTTTCAATCATATATCATAGGAAAACATGCAATGAGTTTAATGGAATCAAACTCGAAGGCTCTGATACCACTATTGGTAATTTCGGGTTCATGCGCAGCGTAGATTTCAAAACTATTTTGAGAAAAACCTCAACAGGATCCGAATCTGATTCCATTAAAACATGTTTAAACTATGAAAACTTAATCATACGTCAGTCGCAATGTACCTTTCTGAAGGTTAATCTGTGACGACCCCAAATTCCCAATGCATTTGGGTACGACCGGTTTAGACCCGTGCAGGTCCCAAGTTAGTTCTCGACAAACCTGACGAGCCTAGTCAGCCTCAAATCATCAAAATTTAAAGATTTATGAAAGAGTTATTGCAATTATATTACAGCGAAAGCAAATTATAAACTACTCAAGGATTGGGAAATAACTCAATCAAATGGGGAAATTAGGAATCTATATAAATGTAGACAACCCCAATAAATTCGATTCTAAGTCAACAAAATGGATTGATGGAATCCACCTCAAATTTCATCCCCAGTTCCCAAAACAAACATATATATACGTCAAAACATCATATGAACAAAAATGAACATAAGCCTACACCTCGATACCTCAGGTCTAGCCGCTCACAAAAGGTCTCCTAGGCAAGGTCCCTTGCCCCTAGTGCTCTCTGTCCTATCTGCACCCACCGTCACAAACTAGACGGTGAGCAACTGAGAGAAATCGAAAGTAAAGCTAGAAGAATATAACAGTAATTCATGAAATAACAAACAAGGCAGTCTAAATATCATGCGGGTACTGAAAGACAGGAATTTAAATAAACAAGAATGCATGATAGACAGACTGGAAACGATAGCAATCGAAACATGAGTGTTCTATGAGTTAAGAGAGGAAATAAGTGGTCTAAATTCCACAACAATTCCACAACAGCGTTGTCGCAATATCGAAATCCACAGCAATATCCACAATAAATCCAGTACATGGTATCACATAATCACTAGGGGTAGTCAAACACTCGTGCGCACGAGTGCCCGCATTTTATCCCTTCTAGTGCAGGCCGCATGTACCGTCGAGACACACACTTATGCCAAGAACACACATATAAGGAATAAGGAATGGAATGCCAATAATTTGATAATAACAAACACAAAGAAATAAAAATGAATCACATGATATTTTCTTAGCTGGCTTACTAACGTACAAATGCTTTTTAAGGCAAGTGTACTTACTTGAACTATCATAACCCGCGTACAATGCTCCCGCGACTCCTAATGCATATCCCCGAGTTTCTCGATACCTGACAAGGTCAAAAACTCGTATTAATAGGTCAAGTCATTAACTAAACCTAGGTTTAAACTTATCATTTTCCCCAATGTTTTAAATGACTCGAACGACGCAATGAAAATCAAAAAATAAATACTAACTCTCAGGTTTTGGAAGCACAATATTTATAAGCCTCATCGCGAATCATAGGCTCGGCTCAGTTGTATGTGGGTCATGTCATGGTCTCGAGGACCGGCGACATGATCACGACGTCATAACCATTCATCGCCACACGATGTTTTAATACAAACTAACATTTAAGCATAACTCTTCATGAAAGCCGAACTGACATATACAAAAAAAACATGGAACCTCGATGGTGTTGTCCGACGTTAGTGAAAGGTTTCCTTAGCATGGGATGGCTAGGAAATACCCTCGAATGTCGGTGTTCAAACACATTGACTAATCAATACTCAAACTTAATAAAAACATAACAAATTTCTCTAACATATTAAAATTTTGGACACAACCAAGGGTTGTGAGGCCTCCATAAAGATTAGGTGAGATCTCGACAACCTTCACTGGTGGTGGTTCGGTCGGTAGCACTGCCGGCAGTGGCGGTTTTCGGCGAGGCTCCACCACACATATCACATGAAATGACGACTCTTTCGCGCATAATAAAACTGTTTTCGACCACTCTTAAGGCTGTGGGACCTACGTAGGAGTTTGGTGGGATCCCGACAGCGTCTCGGTCATGGTGGTTCGGCGGTGGCGCCGTCGGTGAGGTGGTTTTCCGGCGAGACCAACCAAAACATCAACACATGCAATAAAACCAAATATGGGCAGCAACACCCTATGTATCACGAACTAGAGGTCTCCCCAGAAATATGAGGACTCCGATGGGCCACGAGGGTCCGTCCCCGACCATCGTCACTTATGGCAGTGACGGCGAGAGGCGGCAGCAGTGGAAAATGTGAAGACCAGTGAGAACGAGAGAGGGAATGAGAGAGAGAGAAAGAGATAAAGATATAGAGAGGCAGAGAGATCTCCGGTGAGGGAGATGGCCTCGACCACCACTATCTCTGGTGAGAGGTGGTGGCGTGAGAGAGCGAGTGGAAGAGAGAACCCGAGGTGAGAGAGAGAGAAAACCGAGAGGAGAGAGAGACCGAGAGTGTGATGACGAGGGGTGGAATCGACTCCAATGACCACCTAGAACTACCTCCGACGACCGTGACCAACACTCCAGTCCGGCGGTGCATGGACAGCACCGCCACTTTGAAGGGAGGAGGCGTACATGGCCGAGAAAGAGAGGAAACGAGTGGGAAGTCGAGAGAGAGATAGAGAGAGAAAGAGAGAGAAAGGATGCATACCTCCGGTCTACACGTAACATCCGACGTCCACTCCGGTCACCGGCGAACGGGAGAGGGCGGTGGTGAGAAGAGGGAGATGGAAGAGAGACCGTGAGTGATGGGTTGCGAGGAGCACCGTGAATAAGAGAGTGTGGGAGAAGATACGTGAGAGAGATGAGTGAAAATGGGAGAGTGACATGAGTGAGTGGGTTTTTTTTAAAGGAGTGTGTGTGACTTGAGATGAGTGGGGGTGTAAGAGAGTGATGTGAGTGACGGGATGGGGTGGTGAGTGATGGGAGTGGGTGAGGTGTGAGACGTGAGTGATGGGGTTGGGTGAGTGTTTAAAATTTGAATAGGTATGGTAGGAATAGTGGTGTGTGTCCTAGTGGTGTCCACCCATTTTTACCAACCCACATGTCTCAAAATTTTAACCCAGGGGTTCCCCAACCCATCTTGCCTCATTGGCCCGTATTTTCCCGTCACGTGCACACTTTTACTTTTATCTTACACAATTGAACTATATCATTATTAAATAATTATTTTAATTATCTCTTTACTGTATTTTCTCCCCCGGTTACCTAGGCGGGACCTCACTCTTCATTGAAAATTGCCTGAACGGCCCGTGACACACATTTAAACTATAATACTATTACACACATCAAAGAATCATAAAATTACCTCGGTGTCGACTCCCAAGGTTCGAAATACAGTCCAGTATCGCGTGGCCGAGTCACGGTCCTGACATGTGTCACACAAGTTAGGTTAAGAATTTAGGGATGTTATAGTCTCCCCCACTTATTAGAATTTCAACCTCGAAATTTACAAATAAGTAAACTAAGCTACAAACTTAGCGGAATCAAATAGATAGGGAATGTGCTCTCGCATGTAGGACTCTAATTCCCAAGTTAACTCCTCGTTCCCGTGGAATTTCCATTTCACGAGAACCAAAGGAACTTCTTTATTCCTCAATGTCATGACTTTGCGATCAACAATTTGGATTGGATGTTCCTCGTAAGTGGCATCGTCTTGTAACTCGATCTGACTCAGGTCCACTGTCGGTCGCCGTCCTCCACCTGATTTGTCTAGTTGAAGCATCGAAATGTGAAACACTGGATGAACACTTGCGAGTTCTGGCGGTAACTCTAGCTGATAAGCAACCTTATCGACCCTTTTCACAATTTTGAAGGGACCGATAAATCGAGGAGCGAGCTTCCCTTTGATTCCGAATCGTTTGTGACCCTTCAGGGGTGAGACTTTCAGGTATACATAGTCTCCTACGTTGTATTGAAGCTCATCGTGATACCGGTCATAATATTTCTTTTGCCGCTCCTGGGCACTCTTAAGTTTCTGATGAATCTGTCCTACCTTTTCAGTGTGGTCAACAATAGTCTCGAGACCAATTGTCACAACATCCTCTGGCTCAGCCCAACAAGAACGTGATCTACAAGGCTTGCCATAGAGCGCCTCAAACGGTGCCATACCGATACTCGCCTGATAACTGTTGTTGTAAGCAAACTCGCACAAATAAAGGTATTCTTCCCATGACCCGCCGTATTCCAAAACACACATTCTGAGCATGTCTTCCAACACCTGTATCAACCTCTCAGACTATCCGTCTATCTGCGGATGAAATGCCGTACTCAACTCTAGTCTGGTGCTGAACTGAGCCTGCACGCTCTACCACAATAACGAAGTAAACTGTAGCCCTCGATCTGACATGATCGACAACAGAACTCCATGCTGTCTGACAATCTCACGCTCGTAAAGAATGCTCAGTCTGTCAACTCGGTGTGTAGTGGATACTGGTATGAAATGAGCAGATTTTGTTAATCGATCCATAATTACCCAGATTCTATCATGACCACGAGGAGATCGGGGCAAGCCACTGACGAAATCCATAGCAATGTGCTCCCACTTCCATTGAGGAATAGGTAGGGGCTGCAGCAATCCTCAAGGCCGTCGATGCTCAGCCTTCACGTGCTAGCATATCTCATACGCTCTAATGAATTTTGACACATCGGATTTCATCCCTGGCCACCAAAAGAGACGTCGCATATCAGCGTACATCTTGGTCCGACTCGGATGCACGAAAAATCGAGAACGGTGAGCCTCCTGAAGTATCTCGGTGCATAAGTCTGCCGCCAATGGAATCCACAGTCGCCCAAGATACCTCAAGCAAGAGTCTGTCGACCGACTCCAATCTAGATGTTCTGGACTATCTGCCATCTCACTGTACTGCGATACAACTCATCGCCCTGCTATCCTTCAAGAACAGTCTGTAGTGATACGGTCTGCAATCTTATCTGACAACAAATTTGTATCCTGGTAGTCATCGGCACGTCTGCTGAGCACATCAATTCGGTTGCCTCAAGGAGACCATATTCGTAGGTCATCTGACATACGACCACCTCAGCAACAGATCCTCTACGACTCAAGGCATCAGCAACCACGTTAGCTTTTCCCAGATGATACTCTAGCGAGAAGTCGTAGTCCTTCAGGAACTCCAGCCATCGTCTCTGTCTCAAGTTCAGTTCTTTCTGAGTGAATAAATACTTCAAACTCTTGTGGTCTGTGAACAACTTAAAACGTACGCCATATAGATGGTGCCTCCATATCTTTAATGCAAACATTATTGCAGCTAACTCTAAGTCGTGTGTCAGGTAGTTCCTCTTGTGAACCTTCAGCTGTCGAGATGCATAAGCGATAACTCTGCTCTCCTGCATCAGTACACAACCTAAACCAACCTTCGACGCATCAGTGTACACGACTAAGTCTTTCCCGGTCTTAGGCAGTGCTAGGACAGGAGTGGTAGTCAATTTCTCCTTCAAAATGTTGAACGCCCGTTCACACTCATCATTCCAATCAAACTTTGCATTCTTCTGAGTCAGTTTCATCATTGGTGTATCTATCTTGGAAAAATCCTGTACCAATCGATGGTAGTAACCGCCAATCCCAGAAAACTACGAATCTGCATAACGGTAGTTGGAGTAGGCCACTCAATTACTGCTCTAACCTTCTCTGGATCAGCAGCAACACCGGTAGCTCCAACAACATGCCCAATGAATCGGACTTCTGACAACCAAAACTCGCACTTGCTGAACTTGGTAAACAGTAGATGATCTCTCAAAGTCTGCAACACTGCTCGTAGATGTCCCTTGTTCTCCTTACGAGTCCTGGAATAGATGAGGATGTCGTCAATGAACACAATCATGAACCGATCCAGATATTCCCTCATCACCCTATGCATGAGATCCATGAACATCGCTAGCGCATTAGTCAAGCCGAATGGCATGACTGTAAACTGAAAATGACCGTATCTCGTGCTGAATGCCGTTTTCTCACGATCTTCTGTCCTAATCCTGAGCTGGTGATAGCCTGACCTCAGATCTATCTTCGAGAACCATTGTGCTCCTGTCAACTGATCAAACAAATCATTAATGCGTGGCAACGGATATTTGTTCTTCACTGTGCTTCGATTCAATTGGCGATAATCTATACATAGCCTCAAACTACCATCCTTCTTCTTCACAAATAGTACTGGTGCTCCCCACGGTGACATACTCGGACTGATGAAGCCCAGCTCTAACAAGTCATCTAGCTGACTCCTCAACTCCTTAAGCTCCTGGGGTGCCATACGGTGTGGTGGTATTGAGATCGACTTAGTCCCCAGGATAAGGTCAATTATAAATTCGATCTCCCTCTGCGGTGGTAATCCTGGAAAATCCTTCCGAAACACATCTGTGAAGTCGCACATGACTGGTACCTCAGTAATACCCATCTCCGGCTTTGCCCCGGTACTCATGACGCTCGCCATAATCTCAATCTCGCCACTATTGGCTTCCCTGTTCCTAATGATAGGAAGTACCGACGCCGTACCCTGAATGTTAATCTTCAAACCATCTACTAACGGAATCGTGATTCTCTTCTCATAACAACTGATATGAGCATGAAACGACCCCAACCAATCCATGCCCAACAAAGCGTCAAACTCCAAAAACTCGAGCACTCTCATATCCATTGGTAACTCATTACCCCCTATCTTTACCAGAATATCGAGGCACAACAAATTTGGGTAAATCTTATCTCCAGCAGTGGTGCTAAGGATGAGGGGTTTACTAAGCCTAACAGGTTTCAAACCTAGCTTATCTACCATTCGACCAGCAATAAATGAAATAGTGGAACTGAAATCAAACATGGTATGCATGAAAGTACCACAAATAGAAATCATACCCTCGATAAAGTTTCGGGATGCCCCCTGGTTAGGCTCAACAACTGCCTGAACGCGTTCCCTCTTATGCTGATAATGCTGTGGCGGTACTCTCGGTGGTTGAGGGCACTCCCTCTGCATGTGACCAACCTTTCCGCACCTGAAACATGTGCGGGTATCCTGCCATCCCTGAGTCTCGCTCTGGCCTCGTCCCTGTGTAGAACTTTGTGTTTGAGACTGACCAGACCTCTGTGTCCTCCTCTGCCTGTCTCCTCGATCGGTACCCCTACTCTCAATAGTCTGTCTCTGTGACTGCTATCCTGATTGACTAGGCTGCGGTGGATGACCGGCAAAACTTGGTACTGGTGGAGCAGTATGTGTTGAACGAGTAGTCGACTGTGCAACGGACCCTACGCTCTGAGTCCTACGATCACGAAAATTCCACCTATTCTTCTTCCTCTTCTTGACCTGATGGTGCTCCTCCAATCGGGACTCTGGTATGACCGGTCTGGTCTCCTCTGGATGAGTAAGTAGGTAACCTTTCCGATCTAGACTCCGCTCGTATGTAATCTGTAAAGTCTCCGGCTGCGTAGTGACTACGGAACCACCGATCACAGGTAACAAACCCTTAGTGAAATAATAGACTCGATCAGTCTCGGTGTCTGCCTATCCTCCAGCATAAGGTAACAATGAAGAGAATCTACCCATGTACTCCATCACTGACTCATTGGTGCACTGCCTCAACGCCATGAACTCATTCCTCTTTGCTCGAAGCACAGTCGGTGGAAAGTATTTCTGATTAAACTGGGTCTTGAAGTCGATCCAGTCTCTCTAAACACCTCGGGTAGTAATGATAGTCATCCACCAATCATCTGCCTCTCCATATAACATCGACGAGGAGATAGTCGCTCGCATGTGGTTCTCATGATTCTTCATAAATAACTCTGGTGCTCTAACATCAGTGCCGCCATAAAACTTCATAGGGTCATGTCTCTTGAATTCCCTCCATTGCTTCACCTCAGCAGTGGCTCCCGGACTCTTCGATGGAGTTGTAACTGGAGTAGCCTCTGTAGTAGCTGTTGGCGTAGCTGGTATCTCTGTCGCTCGAGCTATCTCTGTCGATAACGAATGTGTTTCTGCATTGGTCTGCGTGTCAGGTGTAACAACAGCTCCCTCAGGTACTGCTTCTAACAAAATTGGAGCCGTAGATGCCGCAGTAATCGGGGTATCTGCCCCTCGGGTAGTAGTATGTGGCAATGGTGTAGTTGGAGTCGATGGTGTAGCGGTAGCTGGTACGAGTGTCCTCAACAGTCGTAACATTTCCTGTAGCTGCGAATCCAGCGTTGCAACTCTCTGAGTCAAGGCATGCACATCGTCCGCGCTAGCATATCGTATGCCAGATGTGCCGCTATTGCCGCCCTAACCGGTCTGAATCGCCATTGTCGTTTGAATCAAGAGAACGAACTTCTCGGATCAGTCCATAGCTACCGTATACTATAATATTACACATAACAATCATAATATGTATTAAAATAATTCGACTCAACCCATTACTTCCCCAGTTAAGTTTCTACAGGATCATAGGGTTTCCACTTCTAAGTTCGACCATTCCTAACTTCCGCTGGTTGAAATGGTTTGTGTTTTACGAATTTAAATCAAGAGTCAGGTCTATATAACCTTGCGCTCTGATACCAACTGTGACGTTGGTATCACAATTTTTTAGACAACTCTAAACTCTATACTTAAGGTTATAAAGCTTATGCTCTGATACCAACTGTGAAAGCCCCAAAATCGCAATGCATTTGGGTATGCTCGGCCTAGACCAGTGTAGGTCCCAAGTTAGTTCTCGACGTACCTGACGAGCCTAGTCAGCCTCAAATCATCAAAATTTCAATATTTATGAAAGGGTCATTGTAATTATATTACAACGGAAACAAATTATATACTACTCAAGGATTGGGAAATAACTCAATCAAATGGGGAAATTAGGAATCTATATAAATGTGGATAACCCCAATAAATTCGATTCTAAGTCAACAAAATGGATTGATGGAATCCACCTCAAAATTTCATCCCCAGTTCCCATAACAAACATATATATATATATATATATATATATGTGTGTGTGTGTGTGTGTGTGTGTGTGTGTGTGTAAAACATCATACGAACAAAAATGAACATAATCCTACACCTTGATACCTCAGGTCTAGTCGCTTACAAAAGGTCTCCTAGGCAAGGTCCCTTGCCCCTACTGCTCTCCGTCCTATCTGCACCCACCGTCACAAACTAGACGATGAGCAAGTGAGAGAAATCGAAAGTAAAGCCAGAAGAATATAACAGTAATTCATGAAATAACAAACAAGGCAGTCTAAATATCATGCGGGTACTGAAAGACAGGAATTTAAATAAACAAGAATGCATGATAGACAAACTGGAAATGATAGCAATCGAAACATGCGTGCTCTATGAGTCAAGAGAGGCAATAAGTGGTATAAATTCCACAACAATTCCACAACAGCGATGTCGCAACATCGAAATCTACAGCAATATCCATAACAAATCCAGTACATGGTATCACACAATCACTAGGGGTGGTCAAACACTCGTGTGCACGAGTGCTCTTGTTTTATCCCTTCTAGTGCAGGCCGCATGTACATTCGAGACACACATTTATGCCAAGAACACACATACAAGGAATAGGGAATGGAATGCCAATAATTTGATAATGACAAACACAAAGAAATGAAAATGAATCACATGATATTTTCTTAGCTGGCTTACTAATGTACAAATGCTTTTTAAGGCAAGTGTACTTACCTGAACTATCGTAACTCGCGTACAACGCTCCCACGACTCCTAACGTGTATCCCCAAGTTTCCTGATACCTGACAAGGTCAGAAACTCGTATTAATAGGTCAAGTCATTAACTAAACCTAGGTTTAAACTTATCATTTTCCCCAATGTTTTAAATGACTCAAACAACGCGGTGAAAATCAAAAAATAAATACTCTCTCTCGAGTTTTGGAAACACAATATTAATAAGCCTCGTCGCGAATCATAGGCTCGGCTCAGTTGTATGTGGGTCATGTCATGGTCTCGAGGACCGGCGATATGACCCAACGTCATAACCATTCATCGCCACACGATGTTTCAATACAAACCAACACTTAAGCATAACTCTTCATGAAAGCCAAACTGACATATACAAAAAAAACATGGAACCTCGATGGTGTTGTCCGACGTTAGTGAAAGGTTTCCTTAGCATGGGATGGCTAGGAAATACCCTCGAATGTCGGTGTTCAAACACATTGACTAATCAATACTCAAACTTAATAAAAACATAACAAATTTCTCTAACATATTAAAATTTTGGACACAACCAAGGGTTGTGAGGCCTCCATAAAGATTAGGTGAGATCTCGACAACCTTCACTGGTGGTGGTTCGGTCGGTAGCACTGCCGGCAGTGGCGGCTTCCGGCGAGGCTCCACCACACATATCACATGAAATGACGACTCTTTCGCACATAATAAACTATTTTCGACCACTCTTAAGGCTGTGGGACCTATGTAGGAGTTTGGTGGGATCCCTGACAGCGTCTCGATCATGGTGGTCCGGCGGTGGCGCCGTCGGTGAGGTGGTTTTCTGGCGAGACCAACCAAAACATCAACACATGCAATAAAACCAAATATGGGCAGCAACACCCTATGTATCATGAACCAGAGGTCTCCCCAGAAATATGAGGACTCCGATGGGCCACAAGGGTCTGTCCCCGACCATCGTCACCTACGGCAGTGATGGCGAGAGGCGGCAACAGTGGAAAACGTGAAGACCAGTGAGAACGAGAAAGGGAATGAGAGAGAGAGAAAGAGATAAAGATATAGAGAGGCAGAGAGATCTCCGGTGAGGGAGATGGCCTTGACCACCACTATCTCTGGTGAGAGGTGGTGGCATGAGAGAGCGAGTGGAAGAGAGAACCCAAGGTGGGAGAAAGAGAGAAAACCGAGAGGAGAGAGAGACCGAGAGTGTGATGACGAGGGTGGAATCAACTCCAATGACCACCTAGAACCGCCTCCGACGACCGTGACCAACACTCCAGTCCGACGGTGCATGGACAGCACCGCCACTGTGAAGGGAGGAGGCGTTCATGGCCAAGAAAGAGAGGAAACGAGTGGGAAGTCGAGAGAGAGATAGAGAGAGAGAAAGAGAGAGAAAGGATGCATACCTCCGGTCTACACGTAACTCCAACGTCCACTCCGGTCACCGGCGAACGGGAGAGGGCGGTGGTAAGAAGATGGAGATGGAAGAGAGACCGTGAGTGATGGGTTGGGAGAAGCACCGTGAATAAGAGAGTGTGGGAGAAGATACGTGAGAGAGATGAGTGAAAATGGGAGAGTGACATGAGTGAGTGGGTTCTTTTAAAGGAGTGTGTGTGTGATGTGAGATGAGTGGGGGGTGTAAGAGAGTGATGTGAGTGACGGGATGGGGTGGTGAGTGATGGGAGTGGGTGAGGTGTGAGACGTGAGTGATGGGGTTGGGTGAGTGTTTAAAATTTGAATAGGTATGGTAGGAATAGTGGTGTGTGTCATAGTGGTGTCCACCTATTTTTACCAACCCACACGTGTCAAAATTTTAACCCCAACATATCTTGCCTCATCGGCCCGTATTTTCTCGTCACGTGCACACTTTTACTTTTATCTCACACAATTGAACTATATCATTATTAAATAATTATTTTAATTATCTCTTTACTATATTTTCTCCCCCAGTTACCTAGGCGGGACCTCACTCTCGTTGAAAATTGCCTAAACGACCCGTGACACACATTTAAACTATAATACTATTACACACATCAAAGAATCATAAAATTACCTCGGTGTCGACTCCCAAGGTTCGAAATACAGTCCAGTATTGCGTGGCCGAGTCACGGTCCTAACACGTGTCACACAAGTCAGGTTAAGAATTTAGGGATGTTACATAATCGATCTCTAAGGTGTTTCCAACGACGAACGCCCTCTATCAGCAGTCCACACATGAACGGTGGTCGAGATTTGAAGTGCTAGCTTCGAGAGAATACCAAACCCTTTTTGTTTCTCTCCAAAACGATCCAGAGCATACTAAAACCCTAAGTCGTTTCTTTTCAAAATGAAAATAGAGTTTCGACCCTTTTTAAATCTTTCGTACTTGTATTCTAACTCAAAGCGTCTATTTATACAACCCTTGTATATAGACGGTTAAGTAAATTACACATATATCCCTACTTAAAGAGGTATAAGTGTAATACACTACAAGGACGTTTCTGTCATGAATTTTATCATATAAAATTCATTCTTCCGAACCATTTTAAAATCTCACAAAATCATTCTTAGTGTGCGACACAATAGGCTCATACAACGTTGGCAGTGTATCAAAACACATTTTGGTGTACAAGTCATAAGCGGTCTCTAGCAAGACATTATGACTACCCAAGTTGTACAAAGATCAAATCGATACAACCTAATCAATAATGTATATAATATCCTTTTGATCAAATATAAGGACATGGAATTGTCATCCAACATGTTCAATTGTACTAGTTTCGATCTCTAGGTAGACTGAAAACATCCAAGTGACATTGATCAATATCAATTCACTTAGATTAGGCCTTTTAACAGTCTAACACATCGAGGGATCTACTAGATATCTCTCTTTATATGAGAGGGACAAATTCTATCTCGATTACACAATTTCACCACATTATTCACACAGTAACCAATCACAACCTTTATAATCGTCCGGTTAAAGACAACGTTTGATTGCGTCAAATCACTGTACTCCTAATGTTGAAGTCTCTGGTAATCTCAAGTTAGAGGACTGAATAATATACATATCATAAGAAACAACTATGACTTAATTTATGTGATGTTCTCATAGCGGGTCGGTCCAGTACTTTGTTCCCTAACAAGTACTAATGATCTTGATTCGTATTCCTATACATATGATCATCGTATGATCATCATCAAGACTCACACTAGTCTTAATTCATTATAGTTCCCAGTATGATAATCGACTAGGGACATTTAGAATATTTCTATAAATACCCATGGATCTTATTATAATGTAAACATGCAAATGTATTATAATAAACAGCAAATGAAATCCTCTATTTTATTAACTAAAATGTATTCATAAAAACTTTTAATGGATTGACCTAGGGCACATTTCCCAACATATACAATATGTATTATACAGTCAAACATGTCATGTATATAAGTCTTGAAACTACCTGCCTCACTTGACTTCTCAACTAGGATTCTAGTCATCTCTTTGTGTTTCCACATTTAAAGTTTATTAAAGTTTATGCTCTTGTTTAACTCCAAACCAAGCCCTAGGTTCCATAAACCTAGGCTCTAATACCAAATGTAGCGGCCCCAAAATCTGAAGCCCACCACGACATGCGCCATGGACCCACAACCTTACCTATACCGGCCTAGTTATGTTCCATGCGCACCAAATCATCTATAAAGTACTGTTACTGCTAACTCTTGTTAAAATGATTCAATAAGTTAGCTTATGGACTTCAAATCATCTGTTAATACCTTAACATATTCAACGAAAGACTAAAATAAATAAATCATTATAACAATGATCTGTTAATTATGTTAAGAACATTATTCCTAATGTGGAAAACCAATCAAAACAGTCATCATCAAATATATCAGTCATGTCCAATCAAAACATCAAAAGGACCTAACAGGTCATATACAAGTCCAAATGTCTCTCATATCCCATAAACCCAACAGAAATTAAATAAAATAAACAAACATAAGAGTAGGGAGTAGCTGTCAATCAGAAGAAATCCTCAAGCTTGCCTTCGTTCTGCTCATACTGGGGTCTGCACAAAACAGATGGCGAGTCTAGAGTGAATAATCCCAAGGAAATTCATTGAGTAAATAATATAACTAAATGCTGGAATCAAAAGACTATTAAATAAACATGCGGAAGAAAAGAATTAGGCAACTAGAAAGGACGTATATCTAATAAGCAGTGAATAATCAAAGTGCGTGCACGATCTAGGTCAGACTAGCACCATACTTCAGACTATAATCTAGGCACCGCTAGTGAGTAAACTCAAATTGACTAAAATCCCTGTTGTCCGCTCGGTAGCCAACGAACACCACGACGCACCAACATGTAAATAGTAAAAATCAGCATTCGGGTCGATAATCTACTGATATACCCCTATAACACATGCTATGGCCAAGTGTGCCACAATGCCAATGCAATATAGTAAACCCAGCGGGAGTAAACTCAATTAACCATAAATAAATACTGGAAACCAGAGTAAATGAAACAACTAGACAAGAATTCAAATAATCCAAGTAATAAATACTCAAAATGAATTTCAGTTGGGTTACTACACACCTCAAATCGCGCTCCACTAATGCCAGCACTAATACACGCCTTATTCGTGTGTCAATTAGCAATCAATTTGGCCTAAGCCCTGAATTTTCGATAAATCTAATCAATTTCCTTAACCTCAGAAATCATAAGTCAACGCCAAATCTTCGATAAAAAAACTCATTAAACTATTTTAATAGGTTGTTTAAACCCCTAGATATACCTCCAAAATTCTCAAATTTTATTTAAAATTTATTGTCTAGCACTGTTCTCGACATTGCAAAAGGCATCGCCATGAACAAAGCCATCGCGGTGTGCCTCATGGCGTCCAGGACACCGTGACCAGACGACTTCACGCCCAAACCCCCACGACGCCATATAAAGAGTAGGTTGGGGATTTGTCTCTGTTTTGGATGCCATAGGTGGCGTCATGGCCTCTAATGCCCATAATGCGACTGGTGGCATCCGAGCCAGGGGAAATTTTTGGGTTTCTCGGACCTCCTTGGGTTGTCGCCGCAGTCTGCGCTCGTGCAAACTGCTCACAAGACATCCAAAATACCTTCTTCAATCAAAACCACTCGACTAAAATCGTCTTAGATGTAAACCTTGAGTTTTCTCGCCAAAATCGTAAAATCCATTAACATCTCATAGCAACACCAAAAACAACCTCACAAACACCAATTGTTGCATCAATTCCATTGCATGAAATCATAGTAACCCATAATAGCTGGTGTGCTTAACTCACACCCTCAGAAAACTCATCAAAACCTAAGAAATTAGGTTCGATACGTGGAGAAAGAGATGGGGATCTAGTCTTGTATTTGATTTCCTAAGCTCCTTTGTGCTCCAAATGATCTCTAAAATCTCAGAAAACCCTAACCACAATCTCCATTTTCTTCTAAATGATTAGCATGAGAGAGAAAAGGTGGTAAGATATGGTTTTCTTGACTTTTTATACTAAAAAGTTCATCCCATGTGTAGAGCAAATCTCTAGGTCATTTGTGGGGTCAAGATGTGGTCTATTAGTCTCCATTTGATGACTTGAATGGGAGACTTGCTTAGTTGTGCTCATCCTTCTCTTAACCAACACACCATTCCTCGGGCGTTCCAACACTCGGTCTCGAACCGTTTTGCACGTACAACGGGTACACTCGCGTCACTCACGTATATATGTCAATTTATATTAATTATTAAGCGTATTTTATCATTTTTTGTGTATATTAACCCCTAGCCTAGTGTACTAACCATTTGCCTCCCCAGTTCCCACGTCTAGAATAGCTGACATGCTTGGAATGTGTATTCTTCATGGCTCTTGCAGCATTGGCTGGTGGTTCATCAGGAATAGAACTATCCAGGACGTACAACTTGCGTTCATGCTTAAGAACAATTGAAGTTTCTGAACCAGTCAAGAAAGTTTGTCCCAGATAATTTATCCTTTTCAAGGATGGATCGCATTGACAAGGGATTAGTATGATTTGATGAAGCCATTAATCTACAACAAAGATTTTGTAAAAGTTCATTTTTAGTATAGAGGAATAGACTCCCACTAAATTAACAACCCTCCTTAAAACACTATGTTAACTTAAAGGACTAAAACCCATGTTTCACCAAATTCAAAGACAGCTAAGGCATGACACTTCAAATTAGGTTATATAGGTAGGTACCTTTTACCAATTACATCATATGTAACTTTTAGTTGTTTTTATGAGATGATGACATCTTATTTCTTAGCATATTTGATCACATCTTGTGCCTAAAGCTCAAAACCGTTTTGATAGCTTTATCAAGTCTAACCATTTCAAACAATAGAGTAACCGTTAATCAACTTACCCACCAAGATAACACAATATACTCTGCTAGGGCAGACCCATATTGATGTGATCGAAGCCTTGACAAGTGTTTGAGAATGGGTGACACTTAACTTAAAATTTATAAGTGGGATTTTATTTGTTTTAATGATCACATCATAAACAAAGATAAGTATCATATATTACATGGAATGTACAATCACCAAACAAGTTAGGAAATTTCTAATATTATGTACTATACGAATTTCCTTACGCTACACAGAGTTATCGACGGTCCCGCTGGCCGGTCCAAAAATCAAAATCACCTAAAACTTCTCATTATTTTAATCAATTTAATCAACCAAAACTATCCCTTATTTTTATTTCCAAAAATTAATTAAAAAGTTTTTAATTAACACGAGCCCACCTTTAACTCAATATCTAATTCTAATCCAATTAGAATTTAAGATACTTGGAGTCTTGATCCAATTCTAATTCGTTATACATTTCACCTATCATATAGGATTTTTTTACTATTCTTATCCGATTATAAGTTTATCTCCTATCTAATAGGAATATACTAACAAATAACAACAATGAGACATATAATCAATGGTAATTTCAATTCTTGAATTAAGGAATGAAATAGTAATCATGTATTCAAAACCAGAATCATATTATATTAATCATATTAACCTAAACTTGATTTCTAACATGGAGACATACATGATTATTTCATAAACGAATAATGTATTCAACAACAGAATCATATTAAATCAATCATATTAACCTAAACATGATTTCTATCATGGAACATACAAAATTTGAATTGTTCAATTTAAAACATATGTTAATCCAAATATACTAAATATGAATTCAATTAATGAACCACATCATGCATATGTATCAAATACATAAATTAAGAACATGCTTTAAAATCAATTCTTGATAATAACTATCACATAACCTATATGTATATCATATATACCTTAATAACAATCATGCTTTCACACATATATCACATATACATAAGAGAAAACATGTAAATGTTTAGTAGAACCGAGCCTATGTCTCTGATACCACTTTTGGGTTTAGGGGTTCATATGCAGTGGAAAATTCAAAATAATTTTTGAAAAACCTCAACAGGATTGCAAATAAGTTCCATTAAACTAGATCTACAAAAGTAAATCATACCTCGATTCGTGATTTCCTTCTCTGATTATTCGATCTTCAAGACGTTCAAACACGCGTCCTCAAACAGAAATACATACACGAACGGTGACGACAATTTGGAGTGCTAGCCCTAAGAGAGATTGAAAACATTTTTCTTTCTCTCCCAAAATCCAGAGAGTTCGAAAATTGAAAAAACGAAAATCTTCTATTACGTTTTTGGGTATCACTATTTATTTATGTGTAGATAAACTCTCACTTAAATCCTATTCGTAATACAACTATTGAATTTACGATGTTTAAGTAAATTCGAAATACAACTATTGTATTTATGTTGTTTAAGAAAATTACATATACCTTATTAATAAGTTATCATATAACAAATCATAAGGGCTTATATACTATGAGTTTTATCTTATAAAATTCAATACTCTTGACCATTTGAAATTGCGTAAAGCCATTCTTTGTGTGTAACCCAATAGGTTCATGCAACGTTGGTAGTAAAATAAAACCATTTTGGTACACAAGTCATAAGCGATATATAGCAAGGCATTATGATTACCCAAGTAGCATGAATATCAAAATTGATACAACCTAATGAATAACGTATATCATATCCTTTTGTCGTGCGATATCCTTTGATTAAGTATAAGGTATGGAAAGTCACCCTTAATATTCAATCGTACTAGTCTCGATCTTTAGTTATATTGAAAACATCCAAGCGACATTGATCATATCAATTCACTTGAACTTGGCCATTTAAGAATCTAACACATCGAGGGATCCACTGATATCTCTCTCTTTACGAGAGCGACAAATTCTTTATTGATTACACACCTTCACATATTGCTCACATGATAATCAATCTCAATCTTTATAATCGTCTGGTTAAAGACAACGTTTGATTGTGTCAAATTATCATGCTCCGAATATTGAATTCTATGGTAATCTCATGTCGAATGACTAAATGATATACCTATTAAGAGTAACACCTATGACTTAATCCATGTGGTGTTCTCATAGCTGGTCAGTCCAGTACCTTGTTCCTTAACAAGTACTCATGATATCGATTCGTGTCCCTATACGTATGATCATCACATGACCACCAATCAAGACTCACGCTAGTCTTAATTCATTATAGTTCATAAAATAATGACCAACTAGGGACATTTAGGATATTTCAACAAATACCCATGGATCTAATTATAACGTAAATATGTAAACACTTATAATAAAACAACAAATGATGAACCTCTATTTTATCAACTAAAAAACTGTAAGATAAACAATATTTGTAGATTGACCTAGGCCACATTCCCCAACATTTTCAAAACTTAACTGGGCGCCGCCCAGCCTAGACTTACGCGATACTTCGAGCCCGTCTCGATGAGTTACGCATTCCTAGTCAGCTTTTTCTTACCAATTACCATTTATTTACAATTTTATAACTTTGATTAGCGAATTATCATCAATATATCGGAAGCAAAGCTCAAATTAATCAATTAATCACAACCATATAAAGATAAGACATCCTAGAGTGTGGAAACCCCGCATATGTATATCATCATAAATGTTTCAAAACCCATGTTTCAAAACATCATATATATATACAATAATACAAAAATCATCTACTTAGCCAACTGGAAAGGCGTGCTCTAGTATCCTCAAAGAAATTCTATAAGCTCTGGTGCCTTCCCTTTGTTAGACTGTAGATCTACACTCTGTCAAACACAAGAATGACGAGCCCAAATAAGTAACGTAAAGCAGAACAATAATACAACATTTCAAAATAAATAAAACATTAGTCCACAATCATGCAGATAGAAATAAAGGAATAAGCAACGCATGAAATGTATAAGACTGTAAATAGATCAATCGAAATATGAGTTTCTGAGTTAAGAAATAGAATTGCAAGGAGTCCCGACAATATTCATTAAGTCGAGATAAAACCTACAAGACTCGGGTTTAGGACAAGAACACTGCTTACCAGCCCTAACCCGTGCGACTATGAGATATTCATAGACTTGGATAAGAGTCCCCCAACGAATACTCAACCGGGAGATATCAACAGCGTCTAGATAAGAGCCCACATCGCAGGTAAAAGCACCCATAACGCCCTTGCAGTGAACCACTCAACCAATAGAGATTCCAAAGGATATGATGATAAATAGAGCAATAACAACAAATTCAATCTCAAGAAATAACTATAAAAGTTCTCACTGGTTTACTTACCTGTAATCCAACATTACGCACTCAACGAACCCCTGACACGTCTCCTATGACCTCCTGTGTCCCGTCAATGTTCAAAATTATTAGGTTGTATTACCTATTATTCCCATTAATAACCCTTATTCTATTTAATCTTTCATAATTTCATTCGTTCACCCATTTGGGTCGATTACTCAGGTATTAGGTCGTATTTAGACCCATTTGGATACCCGAGAGATCCCTAAAAGTTTTGAAAATTTTTATAAAAATTCACTACTGTGAACAGTAACAGGTCGCTGGGACATCGTGACGTCCAATGGCCTGGACAACGTCTCCACAACGTGGAGATTATACTTATTGCCCAACACGTACGTGAGTAACGTCGTGACCTCATTGGTCATGGCGGCATCCTTACGGCCTATTCCCCTGAGGCTCCTGCCAAAGACGTATGTGGGTGACGCCATGTGTTGGAACGTTTACTGCGTCTCCACGACGTCTTTTGCAAAATGCCTTTGAATCTGTGTTTTCGATACCCCGGCTCATGTCGTCATGTTTCGAGCCTATCCCAACTTAGACTAAACAACCAAACACACACCAATCCACCCTCGGCTCGTGTAAAAACCCGACCAAACCACAAATTTACCAAAATCATCCAAAAATCCCCAAAATATTCAGAAAATCCTTAACATCAATAACACTTCACGAATCATGTTTTGATCACCCCATTGACTCCAAATCAATCAAAACATCCCATAAAAACTAATTTTCCCAATTCGTTGTCCGAATTCATCGCAAAAAAATCCAGTGAAACCACTGCCAAAACGTAGATACTGACATAGGGAATCAAACTCTCACCTTAGAATTCGTGATTGGTCAATCCTGTGGTGTCAAACTGCGTCGAGAACACCCATAACCTAGTCGTTCTTTCGTAGTAATCGTTAAGAGAGAGAGAGAGAGAAAGAAATAACGAAATCAGAGAGAGAAAAGGTGATGAGGTATAGGTTTTATACCCCTTCTCATCTATCCCTATACATGGACCTCGAAGCACATCCTTAGGTCTCTACTCATTCCAACCACCAAATGGTAACTTCAATAGATGACTCAATCCCCTCACTTAACTGTTTCTCGCGCAATACTCGTGTTTCAGAGGTCGTTTCGAACACCAAATTTGTTCGTGACTTCGCCCCGAACATACCAACGTATCAAATGCGTTTTAAAACTTTTATTCATTATTATTTTGTACTTTGTCAATGCTTTTAATTCATTTAAGTCCCCCAGACCCCTAATTACCCGACCAACATTCGCCCAAAACCCCGTTATTTCACGAAACCTTTGAGCTGAACTGTTTCCCGTACCAACGCTCACACGCAAACATCCTCACACATTTGAGACATTGGAATCACACATTCGGGTAATACAATATAATACAAAACATCGAACACAAATAACATACCTCGTTGTCGACAATTAAGAATTGGACGACTGTATCCCGACAAATGGGCCCATATACGACCTAAATTGACACGTAGCACAAGTTAGAATTTAGAGTCGTTACTGTCTTCCCAACTAATTAAAATTTTGTCCTCAAAATTAAAATGAACTAATGGAAACACATACCGAATCAAAAGAGGTAGGGAAAATTCTCGCACATTTAGGACTCTAGCTCCCACGTCAGCTCCTCATCACCGTGGTGCTGCCACTTGACTAGGACTGACGGAATCTCCTTGTTCCTCAGAATCTTCACCTTCTTGTTCAGTATCTGAATAGGCTACTCATTATAGATGATGTCTTCCCTCATATCTATCTCGCTCAGGTACACCATCGGCCTCCTGCCCTCACTCGACCTATCAAGTCTGAGCATCAATATGTGAAATATAGGGTGAACTCTAGACAACTGAGGTGGCAACTCTAATTCATACACGACTTTGCCTATATGCTTCCCAACTCTGAATGGACCAATGAATCTCGGCGCAAGCCTCCGTCTGATCCCAAACCTCTTGTGACCCTTCATCAGAAACACCTTCAGGTACACGTAGTCCCTGACCTTATACTCTAACTTCCCATTATACAAATCATAATATCTCTTCTGCCTCTTCTGTGCACCTTTCAACCTTTGTCTGATAAGTCGTATCTTCTCTGTGTGATCCACAACAATCTTTGGCCCAATAGCTGCCACATCCGCTGGCTCTGCCCAGCTAGATGGAGATCTGCACGGCCTCCCGTATAATGCCTCAAATGGTGCCATACAAATACTGGCCTGATAAATGTTGTTGTAGGAAAACTCACATAAATGTAGATACTCCTCCCATGAACCACCATATTCTAACATACACATCCTCAACATATCCTCAAGTATATGCAACAGACGCTTTGACTGTTCATCAGTCTGTGGATGATAGGTAGTGCTGAGATCCAACCGCATGCCGAACTGTGCTTGCATACTCTACCAAATATGTGACGTAAATTGTAGCCCACTATCAGACACAATTGATATAGGTACACCATGCAATCGAACTATCTCGCGCTCGTACAACAAAGCTGACATATCTACCCATTGTATGGTTAAAACCGGTCAAAAGTGTGCAAACTTTGTCAACCTATCCACAATCACCCTAATACTGTCATGACCACACTGAAACCGAGGTAAACCACTGACAAAATCCATCTCTATATGCTACCACTTCCACTAAGGAATGGGAAGTGACTGTAGTAACCCGCTAGGTCTGCGATGCTCAGCCTTAACTCGCTGACAAATCTCACACCTTCGAAGAAAATCAAAAACAGAGATCTACATCCCGGCCACCAAAATAAATGACGCAAATCAGCATACATCTTGGTCCTGCCTGTATGAACCGTAAAACGCGATCAGTTTGCCCCATGAAGTATCTCATCGCGTAGCTCAACCATTAATCGAATCCACAGTCACCATCTAAATCTCTAGCATGAGTTTGTCGACTGACTCCAATCTGGATAATCTGAACTCTAAGCGAACTCCGAAAATCTTCCATACTCCCCACCAACTCGTTAACCATCTAGTACACTTTGAGTAGAGATAGTTTGAATCCTCAACTGGCTACAAATCAATACTCTAGTGTTGGTAGGAATATCAACAGAATACATCCTCTCAACTGCCTCGAACAAACAATACTCATGTGTCATATGGCAAGTAACAACCTCTAAGTCTGACCCTTATGGCTCAATGCGTCTGCAACCACATTGGTTTTCCCCAGGTGGTACTCCAAAAAGAAATCATAATCCTTGAGGAACTAAAGCTAATGTCTCTGTCTAATATTCAAATCCTTCTAAGTAAATAGGTACTTCAAACTCTTATGGTCTGTAAACAGCATAAACCTCTCTCCGTAAAGGTAATGGTGCGAAATCTTCATTGAAAACACCACTATCGCCAACTCCAAGTTATGTGTAGGGTAGTTCTTGTCGTGAACTTTCAGCTATCGTGACGTATAGGCAGTCACTCTACCGTCTTGCATCAAAACACAGCCTAAACTGACCTTTAAAGCATCTGCGTTCACCTCAAAACCCGTCACTGACTCAAACAATACTAGCATTGGCGTGGTAGTCAAATGTTCCTTCAAGGTGTGGAACGTTTGCTCACAATTGTCAGTGCACTGAAATCTCACGTTCTTCTTCGTCAATTGCGTCATAAGTGCCGCAATCTTTAAGAAGTCACGTACAAATCGCCTGTAATATCCCGCCAAGCCGAGGAAACTGCGAATATCTGACACTGATATCGCTATAGACCAATCTATCACGGCTCTAACCTTAGTGGGTTCCACTGATACTTTGCCTTCTCCATCGATGTGTCCTAGAAATCTGATCTTCGCAAGCCAAAATTCACATTTATTGAACGTGGCGTACAACCTGTGATCTCTCAGAATCTGCAAGACCAATCTGAGATGCTCCTCGTTATCCTCACGGGTCCTAGAATAGATCAATATATCGTCGATGAATATAATGAAAAAACGATCTAGAAACATTCTCAACACTCGATGCATCAGGTCCATAAACATCGCAGGTGCATTAGTCAGTCCAAAAGGCATGAATGTGAACTGATAATGCCAATATCGAGTGCGAAAAGTAGTCTTCTCCCTATCCTCCGCTCTAATCCTCAGCTGATGGTACCAAGATCTCAAAACTATCTTCGAGAACCATTGTGCCCCCATCAGCTGATCAAACAAGTCGTCGATGCGCGGAAGTGGATACTTGTTCTTCTTTGTCACCCATTTCAACTGCTGGTAATCGATACACAATTGTAGGTTTCTGTTCTTCTTCTTGACAAACATAACTGGTGCTCCCCAGGGTGACATGCTCGGGTAAATGAAACCTAACTCTAATAACTCATATAGCTAACTCCTCGGCTCCTCTAGCTCTCTTGGATCCATCCAGTACAACAAAATTGAAATAGGTTTGGTCCTTGGGACTAAGTCGATAATAAAGTCGATCTCCCTAGGCGGTGGTAAACCTGGTAACTCTGTTGGAAAGATGTCAGGAAACTCACATACCACTGGTACCTCCTCCAACCTAGTCACTACTCGCTCCGTCATACTTAATACACTAGCAAACGTCTCAATACCTACGCTAGTGGCGACTCTACCTTTAGTAATAGGCAAACTGGTCAAAGTCCCCTGAAAAAAAAAACTCGGGATGCTCTAGAATCTGAGATATTTACTGAAGTAGTGGATATGTGCATAATATGCACCCAACCAAGCCATGCACAGTAATACATCAAACTCGAGGAACTTTGACACTTTCAGGTTCGTTGGCATGATATGACCCTCTATCTCTACCAAACAATCAACACACAACAAGTTCGAGTAAATCTTGTCCCCAGCAGCTGTGCTAAGGATCAAGGGTCTCTCTAGTCTAATAGGTCTCAAACCCAAATCATCAACCATACGACTCAAAATAAAAGATATAGTAGAGCCAGAATCAAACATAACATGCATGAAATGACTGCAAATGAAAATCGTACCCTCAATAAGACTATGGCAGGCTGTCGAATCTAGTGTAACAACCACGTGAACTTGCTCCCGGCTCTACTGCTGCTGTTGTCTTTGAACCAGTAGTGGACACGCACTGATAAAATGTCCCAACTGACCACACTCCCAACAACCTCTCTGAGATCCTGACCTGGACTGTGTTTGCTTTCCTCCCCCTGTGCCTGACCAGACCTCGTCCCTATCACTGGCCACTGACTTTACCATTAGTCCTCTGATAAAACTGCTTCTGAGGTCCTGACTGTGCTAACTGCTAAGGTGAATTCGCGTAACTCCTCTCTAGAGCAGTTAGTACTATCGCGGCAGACGGTGAAGACGCAACTGATGCTACGTTTTAAGCTCGATCACCCTGCCTCCACTGTCTAGCTCTCTTCCTCCCCCTATTACCTCTAGACCCTCCAACTAACTGTGAGGGTGCTGATGACATGGTCGGTGCCTCGGTGTGTGTGCTCCCAAAGCTCTTACTAGCCATAGCCCGCTCATAGACATCCTATAATGTGCTCAGAGCTGTCGTCACTACCACAGAACCAATCACATCCAATAGACAGTGTACGAAATAATAAGCCTAATCGGCGTTAGTATCTGTTGTCTGATCGTCTGAAACTCGATCCTCTGATTACGGACTGTAGGAGGAATGTGCTTCTTGTGAAACCTCTCTCTGAACTCAGCCTAATCCTTGGGCTTACCCTTCGATGCTACTGTCATGCACCACCAAATATCAGCCTCGCGAAACATACATGTTGAAGAAATACTCGGCTGCATCTATGCTGGTGTAGCTAATATCTCGTAGATCTTTTCGTGGCTCCTCATAAACTTCTCCGCTGCCTCCAAATTAGTTCCCCCATGGAACTTCACCGGCTGGTGTCTCATGAACTCTCGAGCCTGCCTCACCTTAGGCGTCGCTCTATCACCACTGTCAATCAGTGTGTTCGGCGCATCCTTTACCAGTGTCTCTAGTGTATGAGGTACTATCTCCGTCTGTACAGGTGTCTTCTTAGTCACTGCGGGTCCTACAATAACTGTGGGTGCTGCTGGCGTATCCTGAACTGTTAGAGCACTCCCAACCTGAGCAACTGGAGCTGCTGACGTACTAGGTGATCTTATCGCCTGAGCTTTCAACAGTATGAGAATCTCCTGTAACTGCTGATCATGCGATGAAATCCTCTGCGACATGCCAACCAACTGGCCTTGTACGTCACCCGTACTAGTCTCGTTTTTACTAGGCTGATTGGCCATCACTATCTAAAAACAAATTGATTCTCACTACCAGGACATAATTATCGATAATAAAATATACAACAATCAAATAGCTCATAGTCCAGTTTTTATTTTCCCCAACTCTCCTCACTTCCGAACTAAGACTTAAGTGAGGTTCATAACGTTCCACTCTAAGTTCAACCGTTCCTAACTTCTGCTGATTAATGTCTTAATGGCTCGTGATTTCAATCAAGAGTCGAGTATTTAAAACTTCAGCTCTGATACCAACTGTGACGGCCCCAGCTTTCAAACCTGAACTGGGCCCCGCCCGGCCTATACTTACGTAAAACCTCGAGCCCGTCTCGACGAGTGATGCAAGCCTAGTCAGCTTTTCCTTACCAATTACCATTTATTTACTATTTTGTAACATTGATTAGCGAATTATCATCAATATAGCGGAAGCAAAGCTCAAACTAATCAATTAATCATAACCATATAAAGATAAGAAATCTTAGAGTGTGGAAACCCTGCATATGTATATCATCATAAATGATAAGTCAGAAGAGAATAGCCCAATAGAAATACATGCCCTGAATCTTTCACATACCCAAAACCCATGTTTCAAAACATCATATATATACAATAATACAAAAGTCACCTACTCAGCCAAGTGGAAAGTCATGCTCTAGTATCCTCAAAGAAAATCTCTAAGCTCTGGTGCCTTCCCCTTATTGAACTATGGATCTGCACTCCGTTAAACACAAGAATGACGAGCCTAAGTAAGTAACACCAAACAGAACAATAATACAACATTTTGAAATAAATAAACATCAGCCCACATTCATGTTAATAGAAAGAAAGGAATAAGGAACGCATGAAATGTATAAGACTGTAAATAGATCAATCAAAATGTGAGTGTCCGAGTTACTAAATAGAATTGCAAGGAGTCCCGACAATATTCGTTGAGTCGAGGTAAAACCTACAAGACTCGGGTTCAGGACGAGAACATAGCCTACCAGCCCTAAACCTAGCGACTATGAGATATCCATAGCCCGGATAAGATCCCCCAGTGTACACTCAACTGGAAGATATCAACAATGTCTAGATAAGAGCCCACATTAAAGGTAAAAGTACCCATAACTCCCTTGCAGTGGACCACTCAACCAATAGAGATTCTAAAGGATATGATGATAAATAGAGCAATAACAACAAATTAAAGTTTAAGAAATAACTGGAAAAGTTGTCACTGGTTTACGTCACCTATGACCTTCAGTGTCCCGTCAATGTTCAAAACCCCTAATATACATTTAAATTGAAATTTCCATTAATAACCCTTATTCTATCTAATCTTTCATAATTTCATTCGTTCACCTATTAGGGTCGATTTCCCAGGTATTAGGTCGTATTCGAACCCATTGGGACACTTGAGAGTTTCCCGAAAGTTTCCAAAAATTTTATAAAAAACTCACTACTGTGAATAGTAACACATCGCCGGGACACCGTGACTTCCAATGGCCAGGACAGCGTCTCCATGGCGTGGAGATTATACACACTGCCCAAAATGTACATCAGTGACGTCGTGACCTCATTGGTCATGGCGGCGTCCTCACGACGTGTTCCCTTAAGGTTCCTACCAAAGACGTACGTGGGTGACACCGTGAGTTGGAACGTTCACGGCGTCTCCACAACGTCTTTTGTAGAACGCCTCTGAATCAGGGTTTTCGACACCCCGACTTGCGTCACCGTGCTTCGAGCCTATTCCAACTTCAACTAAATAACCAAAAACACACCAATCCACCCTCGGCTCATGTCAAAACCCGACCAAACCACCGATTTGCTGAAATCATCCAAAATTCACCAAAAATCCCCTAAAATTCAGAAAATCCCTAAACATCAAAACCACTTCACAAATCATGTTTTGATCACCCCCATTGACTCCAAATCAATCAAAACATCACATAAAAACTGATTTTTGCAATTTGTTGTCCGAATTCATCGTGACAAAATCCAATGAAACCACTACCAAAACATAGATACTGATATGGGGAATCGAACTCTCACCTTAGAATTCGCGATTGGTCGATATCATGGGGTCAAACAATGTTGAGAACACCCAAAACTTCGTCTTTCTTTTGTTATAAGAGAGAGAGAGAGGGAAAGAGAAAAAAAATGAAATGAGAGAGTGAAAAGGTGATGAGGGATGGGTTTTATACCACCCTCTCATATATCCCTACACTTGGATCTTGAGGCACATCCTTAGGCCTCTACTCATTCTAGCCACCAACTGTGACACCAAATGGTGACTTCAATAGATAACTCAATCTCCTAACTTAACCGTTTCTCCCACAATACTTGTGTTTCCGAGTTCGCTTCGAACACCAAATTTCTTCGTCACTTCGCCCCGGACATACCAACGTATCAAACGTGATTTACAACTTATATTTATTATTATTTTGTATTTTGTCAGTGTTTTTAATTCATTTAAATCCCTGGGAACCCTAATTACCTGACCAACGTTCGCCCGAAACCCCGTTATTTCACGAAACCTTATAGCTAAACTATTTCCCGTACTAACGCTCACACTCAAATGTCCTCGCACGTTTAGGACATTGGAATTACACATTCGGGTAATTCAATATAATACAAAACACCGAACACAAATAACATACCTTGGTATCGACAACCGAGAATTGGACGACTGTATCATGGAAAATGGGCCCACGTACAACCTAAATTGACACATGGCACAAGTTAGAATTTAGAGTTGTTACAAGAAGCTTCATCGAATTTTAGGCATCGAGGATAGACTACACCCAGATTTGTCTTCCTATACACGACAGATAGACACTGACGTCTGGTAACGCACCGTGATAATGACTGATGGGGACTTCAGGACATGTAAGGCATTCAAGGAAAAGTTTTAAAAACAATATTTTCCACCTGCGATTATGATGAGACTGAGACGAGACTTTATGAGCCTGAGATAGGAGCCTGACGTGTAACGGCCCGTTATTTATTAACGCCGTTATTTACCTTATTTCAGATTTGGACGCCAGCTCGGACGACACGTGGACGCCGCGGATAGATTAGGCATGTTCCGGACCTAGGTATTGACTGTGTAATATTGTTTTTTTTCTAATTGTGGTGATTTATTGATATTTTCATTTTCTTGATAATGATGTAATATCTGTCACCGGTGTGCATTTAAAATAAACTTGTCGGGCGAGTTGTGAGCCGGGGTTTTAGTTCGGTGAACGCGCCAACGCGGAGTTTGGTAGTAGTTGAGGCTAGGCGTTGGGGTTTAATTAGATTTAAATTATTAAACATGCTATGGTTGAGGATTCTATTTAATTAAATGCAAATATATAGTCTTAAGCTAAGGTAGGGAAATTAAATTGGGTACACTAAGTGTGGGACCGCCTCGGGAAGCGTCTTGGGACACGGGGCACGGGGTGCCGAGTGGTCGGGGAATTAGTGTGACCATATTCACAAATTTATAGAATTTATTGATGACTAGAATAGGTGTTATAAATTAAATCAAATTGGAGTAAATAAAATCCTATAGTTTGAACTGAATAATCAAGTACACTTAGGATAAGCCTCGAGATTCACAACAATGAGATTCAAGGCTAGATGGTGTCTTGATAAGTCTCTAGGAATTTGGTGACACGGGGTGATCAGAACCGTCCGATCTTCCTCGAGATGCGCACGACGCTAGATTAAAAATCCAACTATATATATGCACACAATCGATGGATCAAACATGCAAAAGGAAGCATTGTTTTTCAAGAAATTGTGAGGAGATCAAGGAGAGGTCCGAGGTTGGAGAGGATGATTTGAGGCTTGGGGGAGATGATTCTCGGGCGTCTAACACTCAAGCTAAGGTAATAAATTTTCATTTTTGTTGATTTTTCATTAAAATGGGTATTTGAGTGAAATTGTGATTTTGAGAGAATTCATCTTGTTTTTGTTTAAATTTGGTGTTTTTGAGGTTGGTTTGATAAACCATTTAAGTTGGAATCGAATTTGTGGAAAATGGAGGTGTATTGTGGATTTCGAATTTTTGAAAAAAAATTCTATGTGATCCGAGAATTGGGTTTGTTCTTGGGGTTTTGTGTGAAATTTGGAGGATTTGGAGGTCTTCGATGGATAGAGAATCGATAGGAGTAGAGAGGAGAGAAGAAGATTGAAGAGTGAAAAAAAAAAAAAAAAAAAAAAAAAAAGAAGAGAAACCAGAGACGAAAATCGTCTCTGGTTATACCGAGACGATTTCGTCTCTCGCGCGTCGCGTGCGTCCCCCAAACCGGGCCGGACCGGCCTCAGGGCCGGTCCAACCACTGGACCGGACCGGTCCAGTGGGGCCCACTAGAAAAAAAAAAAAAAAAAAAGATTAAAAAATTAAAATAAATAAATCTAAATAATATATTATATATATACTAATTGCTGGAAAATAGGAAAAAATATGTGAAAAATATCAGGAAAATTGGGAAAAAATTCTAGAAAAATATAAAAAATTAGAAAAAGGTAGAAAAGTGGTTTCGGGACTTTTCGGGTATTTTTAGAACCCCGACATAGCCCGGGAGAGGTACCACAACTAAAAAATTTGTAAATTTTTATAAAATAACATAAAATTATAGAATATGTTCTCAAAAAGTATAAAACACTATAAATGGACTTCGGGGACCAGGAAACCATAGCTTGGACATTGGGGAGCTAGGTGGGGCGTCTTGACGGTCCGAAAAGTCTGAGTGCGTATTTTCGGGTACGTAAAACCCAACCGAACACCACTCCGCATTTACTTATTTATTTCCATTGAGCTTTATATTTCCTTGAAAATCTATGATTTATATTCCTACCGGGACGGTTATGGTACCGTCTATGTATCCACGGGTGGTCGAGGTCGTCTGGCGTTTGGGTGTGTAGCGCGTGATCTAGGAATTCGGTAGATGATATCCCGAGTTGGACTCCATTTCACGCGTTCGATTAGCCCACTAAGGTTAATGTCGCTGGGATACGATCGTAGGGTCGGAGGCATGAGCCACGACCAGGGCTCCTGGTCCTAGTACGCACTTAGTAGCTGTGTTCACCCCCTTTTGTCTATCGTTGTGTTTATATACATGCGATTAGCTTTGAGCGATTAATCCGCACATTTTCCTTCTTTCCGCATGTTTATTTAACACTACTTGTTGGCTCCGATAATTATTTCATTAATTATTTATGCACGGTGGTTTTCCTTGGGATTTTACTTACTGGGCTCGCCATCTGGCTTTTGTGGTGGCTGAGCGCAGATCCTAGTACTAGCAGGGGCAAGGGGATCATCGGCGATTTCATCTGACTTGCCTACGCCGAGGCTCGTTTGGTATGTGTGCAAATATTAACATGTTTTGATATTTTGTATTATCTTTTGGGTTGGGAAACTGGATATACACTTGTACTGGTATACATACTATTACAGTTGATCGCCTGTATGCACAGTACAGCCGGGTTTTCCACTATAGGTTTGATCAGTAAGACTTTTACATATATATAATGTGAATGCATTTTGTTAACCTTAGAAATTCTTCCATTGTTAATTTCTTCTAAATGATCAATTAAGTGACTATAACAACTTATACGATAACTACCCTAAGTACGAAGGTAGACGAGTGACGTGGCAGGCGTTTCCGGTGCACGAGCGGGGAAATGGGAAGCCACGGGCGGCCTCGGAGTTTGGGGCCGCCATTAGATTGGTATCAGAGCAAGGTTGATAGGGCTCTGAATTTAAAAAAAAAAAAAAAAAAAAAAAAGTTTCACAAGATCTTAAACTTTAACAAACTAGATGTGGAAACCCGATGGGTCTGCCTAGAACTTTTAGTTGGGAAGCAAGAAAGCGGGTAGAGCTAGGATTGTTATGTGATATATGTATTGTTGTATATATATACTTTACGAATACGTATATACGAGGCTGATACGGACACGCATCACGATGCAGGACACGATGGATGGACAGTCTAGTGATACCGCGAGGGCTTCCGGATCGTCAGTTCCCTTAGAGGATCGAGTTACGGCGCATGAGACTCAGATAGCCGAGATCTTACGACTATTGAGAGAGCAGGCCGCTATGATGGCTGGATTAGCTATGTCTAGGGAGGCAGTGGCGACTACGGGACCCACAGAGACCCCAGTTACTCTTACTCAGGTGGTGGTACCCGAGGTTCAGGCAGTCGATACTACCCCGGTAGTAGCAGCAGTGGAGACACCGATTCCTACACCTACCGCAGCAGTAGAGGTTACCCCGACGGTAGTGTCAGAGTATGTGATGGATCCGCAGGCCAGGAGGTTACGGGATTTCCTCAAGTTTCAGCCCGCTTACTTTTATGGAGGAGGAGACCCTGAGACTGCAGGAGATTGGATTTTGTCGCACCAGCGCCTACACAAGGAGTTGAATACGGAAGAGAGGTTCAGAGCGAGACTATCTGGGACGTGTTTTAGATCAGATGCCGCAGTGTGGTGGACTAACTACCAGGAGACGCATGCTGATCCCGCAACTTGGGCAGAGTTCCGAGAGATATTTTATGACCAGTTCATACCTATGGAGGTACGATTGAGATTGAGGGAGGAGTTTTTATCCCTGAGGCAGGGAAACCGGAGCATGATGCAAGTATATGGATAGGTACCGATATTTTGCGAGTTCTCGATGGATATCGGCGGCACGAGCGATTACGATCTACTACTTCATTCGGGGAGTGAGGGATGACATTGCCAGCGCGATCGTATCGTCCGGGGCACCGACAGTTCAGGCGATGTTTGAGCGAGCACTTACCTACGAGACGTTCTTGATGCAGAAGAATGGTCTTCCTATGACAGCATCGGCCGAGGTGGAGGTTGGGCAGAGCTCTCGACAGGATAGGAGGCCGAAGAGACAGCGGGACCAGTTTAGTAGAGGTCGCCGGGATGGCGAGACAGACGTCAGGATGGCAGGGGATCAAGTATAGGGACAGGCGCCTGTACACACCATAGCTCCAACACCACAGCAGCGGCAGCAGCCTCAGCAGCACCAGGTTAGAGATCAGGGTGGCCGAGACAGGGGTCAGAGGGACCGGGGTCAGGAGCCGAGATCGGATGATGCACGGACTGGGAAACGGGAGACACGCAGATGTTTCCGATGCGGTCGGAGGGGACATTTGAAATTGGATTGCCGGGTGCCATCTCCACGACGGGAGCAGGGTCGAGAGAGAGACAGGGTACATGCAAGAGTAGCACAGCCAGATCCAGGAGCCACCAGACAGCTAGTTGAGGGTACGTTACTTATTCATAGTAGACTTATTCGTGCCATGTTTGACTCGGGTAGTACATTGTCATTTATTGCGGGACGGTTAGTGGGGGAGTTAGGGTTGGACAAACACACACTAGAGACCCATCTTGTTCTCAGCACGGCTGCTGGGGATAAGATTTACCCTAATCGGATAGTTCGGGACGTCATGGTTGAGGTTGCTTGGGACATCGCTACACACCGATCTCCGAGTACTGGAGTACCTAGAGTTTGATGCACTCTTTGGTATGGATTGGCTGGCAGCTTACCATGCACAGATAGATTGTTATGGGAAGAGGGTAGAGTTCCGTATTCCGGGTTTACCGAGTTTACATTGATCGGGAACGCTCCGAATTGCCTATTACGAGGGTAGATTAGCGATCGTCGGGAGATGGAGGACTTTGCAGCGATCGTTGAGTCCGAGACCAGGAGTATCTTTTAGGATCGAGGACATACCTATAGTCCGAGAGTTCGCGGACATTTTCCCGAGATGATCTACCCGGATTACCACCACCACGTGCGATAGAGTTTATCATAGAGTTGTTACCTGGGACCCACCTATATCTAGCGAGACCTTATCGTATGTCGCTATGGAGCAGGAGGAGGTCAGGAAACAGCTAGAGGAATTGTTGGCGAAGGGATTTATTCAACCGAGTATGTCACCGTGGGGAGCACCAGTGTTATTTGTGAGGAAGAAGGATGGATCGATGAGGATGTGTATGGACTATCGGAAGTTGAACCAGGTAACGATTAAAAATCGTTACCCGCTTCCGAGGATTGACGATCTGTTTGACCAGCTGACGGGTGCACAGTTCTTCTCGAAGATCGATTTACGCTCGGGATATCACCAATTGCGGATTCGAGAAGAGGATATCAAGAAGACGGCTTTCAGTACCAGATACGGGTTGTTCGAGTTTACGGTGTTTGGTTTGGACGAACGCTCCGGCAGTTTTCATGGATCTGATGCATAGAGTACTGAGACCCTACTTGGACCGATACGTGATAGTTTTCATTGACGATATACTGATATACAGCCGGACGCGAGAGGATCACGAGAGTCATCTTCGATCGGTGTTGACGACGTTGAGGGAGCATCGGCTGTATGCGAAATTCAGTAAGTGTGAATTCTGGATGAAGGAAGTGAAGTTTTTGGGACATGTGATCAGCGGTCAGGGCATTTCTGTTGAGGGAGACAAGATTAGAGCGGTGATTGACTGGAAGAGACCAGAGACTGTTTTTGAGATACGGAGTTTCTTGGGTTTAGCAGGTTACTACCGCCGATTTGTACAGGATTTCTCCACGATCGCAGCACCAATGACGAGGTTGACGAAGAAGGATGTTCCATTTGAGTGGTCTGAGGAATGTGAGCAGGCATTTCTAGAGTTGAAGAAACGGTTGACGACTGCGCCAGTGTTGGCATTACCTGAGCCAGGGAAGGAGTTAACAGTATACACTGATGCATCGGGAACTGGACTGGGATGTGTTCTGATGCAGGAAGGACGACCAGTGGCTTATTTATCCAGCGATTGCGACCGCATGAGCATAACTACCCCGTACACGATTTGGAGCTTGCGGCGGTTGTGTTTGCGGCGAAGGCTTGGAGACACTACCTCTACGGAGAGAAGTTTGTGCTTTACACGGACCATCGAGTCTACGCTACATTTTCACACGAAAGATCTTAATATGCGTCGAGAGGAGATGGTTAGAGCTGTTGAAGGATTACGATTTTACGATTGAGTATCATCCCGGAAAGGCTAATGTAGTGGCTGATGCATTGAGCAGATGTGAGGTTGACAGTCAGACCGAGACTCGACACATGGGACTGTTGGAGATGGCGTCGTTATGAGCATGTCGGACCTTTCGGTTATGCGGGATCTACGATTTGTGGTCGGATGAGAATGCACCGAACAGTGTCACTGGAACGGGTATCGGAGTGTCGAGGGGGATGGGCTTTATGGGCGGTTCGGTGGATTGGCACGGGATCCCGAGTGCACTGATTGGGCGGAGACATCTGATGGATGTTTGCGGCATCGGGGTCGACTATGGGTACCAGCCGTGTCAGAGATACGAGATAGTATATTAGAGGATGCTCATCGGTCGCGATACACAGTTCATCCGGGCAGAACCAAGATGTACCATGACTTGCGGAGGTTGTTTTGGTGGCCGGGGATGAAGGCTGATGTTGGTGAATATGTTCGAGGATGTCACATATGTCAGCAGGTGAAGGCGGAGCATAGGCGACCTGGAGGATTGCTGCAACCGTTACCCATTCCTCAGTGGAAGTGGGAACACCTCGCTATGGATTTTGTCAGTGGATTACCCCAGACTTCGAGGCGACATGATGCAATTTGGGTGGTGATAGATAGGTTGACGAAATCGCACACTTTATACCGTTTCGATGAGGTATACTTTTCACCGATTGAAGCGGATTGTTCGAGCGAGAGATCATCGATCGCATGGGGTACCAATCTCCATAGTATCGACCGGGATCCCAGGTTCACTTCGAGATTTTGGGAGGCGATGCGAGAGCGATTTGGTACTAGGTTGCGTTCAAAGCACGGCTTATCACCCGCGTGACAGATGGCCGGCCCGAGAGATTGATACTGATTTTAGAGGATATGTTGAGAGCGTGCATTTTACGGTTTGGAGGCTCATGGGAGGATTACCTACCACCGTGTGAATTTGCCTACAACAACAACGGCTATCGAGCTAGTATCGGGATGCCTCCTTATGAGGCGCTGTATGGGAGGCCCTGCAGGTCACCAGCGTGTTGGGCAGAGCCGGAAGATACAGTTACGATTGGGCCGGAGATAGTTGTTGATCACACAGAGAAGATTCGACAGATTCGTCAGAGGCTTCGAGCAGCACAGGATAGGCAGAAGAAATACGCGGACAGATACCACGACAGTCTGAGCTATGAGGTTGGCGATATGGTTTACTTGAAGGTTTCTCCTTGGAAGGGCCGAGCAGAGGTTTGGGATTAAGGGGAAGCGGCGCCGAGATTTATCGGACCATATCGAGTTGTAGCGAAGGTTGGCGGTGTGGCGTACGATTAGATTTACCGGCGGAGTTAGCGGGGATTCATCCTACTTTCCACATTTCGATGTTGCGATTGGCTAGGACGGGCCACGACCCATGGTTGACGTGCGACAGTGGATGTTCACTCGACGCAACTTACGAGGAGCGGCCATTGGCGATATTAGATCGTAAGATCCAGACTCTCGAGAACGAGAGAGATAGCTAAGGTACTCGTACGGTGGCAAAGCATCACGGTACGGAGGGACTTACCGGGAGTTGGAGTCGACCATGCGAGAGCGTTATCCCCGATTATTCCACGGTATGTTCTAAACTAACTCAAATTTCGGGACGAAATTTCTTTTAGTTTGGGAAGAATTGTAACGGCCCGTTATTTATTAACGCCGTTATTTACCTTATTTCAGATTTGGACGCCACTCGGACGACACGTGGGCGCCGCGGATAGATTAGGCATGTTCGGACCTAGGTATTGATTGTGTAATATTGTTTTTTTCTAATTGTGGTGATTTATTGATATTTTCATTTTCTTGATAATGATGTAATATCTGTCACTTAGGTGTGCATTTAAAATAAACTTGTCGGGCGAGTTGTGAGCCGGGGTTTTAGTTCGGTGAACGCGCCAACGCGGAGTTTGGTAGTAGTTGAGGCTAGGCGTTGGGGTTTAATTAGATTTAAATTATTAAACATGCTATGGTTGAGGATTCTATTTAATTAAATGCAAATATATAGTCTTAAGCTAAGGTAGGGAAATTAAATTGGGTACACTAAGTGTGGGACCGCCTCGGGAAGCGTCTTGGGACACGGGGCACGGGGTGCCGAGTGGTCGGGGAATTAGTGTGACCATATTCACAAATTTATAGAATTTATTGATGACTAGAATAGGTGTTATAAATTAAATCAAATTGGAGTAAATAAAATCCTATAGTTTGAACCGAATAATCGGTACACTTAGGATAAGCCTCGAGATTCACAACAATGAGATTCAAGGCTAGATGGTGTCTTGATAAGTCTCTAGGAATTTGGTGACACGGGGTGATCAGAACCGTCCGATCTTCCTCGAGATGCGCACGTACGCTAGATTAAAAATCCAACTATATATATGCACACAATCGATGGATCAAACATGCAAAAGGAAGCATTGTTTTTCAAGAAATTGTGAGGAGATCAAGGAGAGGTCCGAGGTTGGAGAGGATGATTTGAGGCTTGGGGGAGATGATTCGGGCGTCTAACACTCAAGCTAAGGTAATAAATTTTCATTTTTGTTGATTTTTCATTAAAATGGGTATTTGAGTGAAATTGTGATTTTGAGAGAATTCATCACTTGTTTTTGTTTAAATTTGGTGTTTTTGAGGTTGGTTTGATAAACCATTTAAGTTGGAATCGAATTTGTGGAAAATGGAGGTGTATTGTGGATTTCGAATTTTTGAAAAAAAATTCTATGTGATCCGAGAATTGGGTTTGTTCTTGGGGTTTTGTGTGAAATTTGGAGGATTTGGAGGTCTTCGATGGATAGAGAATCGATAGGAGTAGAGGAGAGAAGAAGATTGAAGAGTGAAAAAAAAAAAAAAAAAAAAAAAAAAAAGAAGAGAGACGAGACGAAAATCGTCTCTGGTTATACAGAGACGATTTCGTCTCAGGAGGGGAGACGCGCATGCGCGTGCGTCCCTCAAACCGGGCGACCGGCGTGGGGCGTCCCCAAACCTGGACCGGACCGGTCCAGTGGGGCCCACTAAAAAAAAAAAAAAAGATTAAAAAATTAAAATAAATAAATCTAAATAATATATTATATATATACTAATTCTTTGGAAAATAGGAAAAAATATGTGAAAAATATCAGGAAAATTGGGAAAAAATTCTAGAAAAATATAAAAAATTAGAAAAAGGTAGAAAAGTGGTTTCGGGACTTTTCGGGTATTTTTAGAACCCCGACATAGCCCCGGGAGAGGTACCACAACTAAAAAATTTGTAAATTTTTATAAAATAACATAAAATTATAGAATATGTTCTCAAAAAGTATAAAACACTATAAATGGACTTCAGGGACCGGGAAACCATAGCTTGGACATTGGGGAGCTAGGTGGGGCGTATCGACGGTCCGAAAAGTCGGAGTGCGTATTTTCGGGTACGTAAAACCCAACCGAACACCACTCTTCGCATTTACTTATTTATTTCCATTGAGCTTTATATTTCCTTGAAAATCTATGATTTATATTCCTACTTTGGGACGGTTATGGTACCGTCTATGTATCCACGGGTGGTTAAGGTCGTTGTTTGGGTGTGTAGCGCGTGATCTAGGAATTCGGTAGATGATATCCCGAGTTGGACTCCATTTCACGCGTTCGATTAGCCCACTAAGGTTAATGTCATTTGGGATACGATCGTAGGGTCGGAGGCATGAGCCACGACCAGGGCTCCTGGTCCTAGTACGCACTTAGTAGCCGTGTTCACCCCCTTTTGTCTATCGTTGTGTTTATATACATGCGATTAGCTTTGAGCGAGTTAATCCGCACATTTTCCTTCTTTCCGCATGTTTATTTAACACTACTTGTTGGCTCCGATAATTATTTCATTAATTATTTATGCACGGTGGTTTTCCTTGGGATTTTACTTACTGGGCTCGCCATCTGGCTTTTGTGGTGGCTGAGCGCAGATCCTAGTACTAGCAGGGGCAAGGGGATCATCGGCGATTTCATCTGACTTGCCTACGCCGAGGCCTGCTGGTATGTGTGCAAATATTAACATGTTTTGATATTTTGTATTATCTTTTGGGTTGGGAAACTGGATATACACTTGTACTGGTATACATACTATTACAGTTGATCGCCTGTATGCACAGTACAGCCGGGTTTTCCACTATAGGTTTGATCAGTAAGACTTTTACATATATATAATGTGAATGCATTTTGTTAACCTTAGAAATTCTTCCGCTGTTAATTTCTTCTAAATGATCAATTAAGTGACTATAACAACTTATACGATAACTACCCAAAGTACGAAGGTAGACGAGTGACGTGGCAGGCGTTTCCGGTGCACGAGCAGGGGAAATGGGAAGCCACGGGGCGGCCTCAGAGTTTGGGGCCGCCACATGACGAGTTTGTCACGCAGTATAGGGACAGATACGGGTACTTGAGACAGTTTGCTGGGGACCTATTCAGGAATGAGCTAAAGGATGTATACGATTTCGGGGTTGGTTTGAGAGCAGACATAGGCTACTACGTGGTTAGCATAGGCGCCAGGACACTTAGCGAGATCTACGAACATGCACTCTCCCACGAGAGATACTATCTGAGTCAGACCTTGTCTCCTAAGCAGACAGGAGATTACGATCGAAGGAGATAGATGGGTAAAGGACAGAGGAGAGGAGACACGTGATCCCAAAAGGACGAGGCCCCAGTTACATATGCTCCTTCAGTAACGAGTTCACAACTAGTATCACGACAGCAGTCACATGATTTTCAAAGTGCAGATAGTGAGTCACACAGGCAGAGACTATGTTATCATTGTAGACAGCTGGGACACATTGTTGCATACTGTCCTCAGCTGACGAGTAGACCACGTGACGAGGAACAGATGTTATGTCACCATTGCAGGTAGCTAGGGTACATCGTTGCGTATTTTCCTCAATTGACAAGCATGCCACTTGGTGACGCATACCTTCCTTTGCGAAAGAGAGCCCACGTTGTTGCAGCTCCGGATCTAGAGCCGACGTGACGCCCGATGACGGGTAAGAGTTATTTTCATGTCTTGGCAATTGATTTATATTGTTGCATCTATAGTTTAGATATGACTTGAAGAGACTCTAGGTGAGTTTGGGGACTTGAATTGACTCTACGTGAGTCAGGGGCATAGTTGACTCTTTATAAGTCAGTCGTTGAACGTCTTTGGGTGAGTTAGTTGTTAAAATGTACTATGTGTGAGTAGAGGTGAGGAATTTTATGTGATTCCACCCTTCGAAGTATTTTAGATATTTAGCTATGTGCGATGACTTTGTATGGGTCAACTTTCAAAGGGAGTAGCCAACTATATGCGGTGCATCTAACTTTGTGTAAGCATGTCTTTTGAAAGGATATTTACACTAACTCTGTGTGAGTCTATATTTCGAAGTGGTGGATGAGGTTGTATGTTACGACTCTGTATGAGCCTAGACTTTGTGTAGGTATGATTGGATGGTGGGCAAAGATTTTGAGCGACCATGAGTTTAGATTATTGAGAACCTAAGCGGAGTAAAATTATGTGCCTTGACTCTGTGTGAGTCCTTACTTCAAAAAAAATGATATGGAGCTATATGTGTGAATTCTAGGTGAATCCGGTATCTACCTTATCACTCGAAGTAGGTCTATAAATTTAAGCAAGATATCGAGCTGTATGCGTACTCTGTATGAATCCGATATCTGCCCAAAAATGATTTTGTGTGAGTCTATAATTTACGGTACGACCATAGACTGGTTAGATGAGTTGTGTGCCAACCAGTTAGAGAGTTAGTATCACCTACTTACATTGGAACGGGTCCACGTGAATGTGGTTAGAGGGATAGGGAAAATAGTACATCCCTGCGTTGTGCACTTTAGTAAGGTTCCTTGAGTTAAATCTAATTTCGATGACGAAATTTCTATTTTTTTGGGAATATTTATCAAGACCCAAAATTTTAATCCTAGATTTTGGCCGTAATCAGGCTCACCGACCCATGGCACGAGACACGTATGAGATATGCACACCGACCGAGGCACATGGCCGAGGTATATTGTATTTTTGTATTGGTTGTATGCCTAGTGTAATGTAATGTGTAGACCTACTAAGTCAATTTGTACAGTGTAGGCATCGAGACGATAGCAGGGACACGCCTCGAGTTACGTGCGAGCTGGGGAACCGGGTAGTTGGCACTTTGGTGAGTCTTTTTTTATATTAATATGAATTTATAAAAGATTAATATGCATTATGGAGTTATTAAAATGCATATGGTTCTATGTAATTATGCAAATCAAATTAGAATCCTATAGTTGGTTGGAAAATACAACACACATAGACTTACCTCGAGATTCGTATGAGCACACACTCCCATACACTTATGTCACGTATGTGTGTTACCAGGCTAGATTTTAGTGGAGAGTAGGAGGAAAGGTTGGCCACAAGATATCATAGAGACTGGATGGACACATTAGATCAAAACCCCCACTAAAAAAACTATCTTTTCTCATACATTGCATAATGCATGTCTTTGGCTGGAAATTCAGAGTTGTAGAGAACTCTCTTGCTGGAAAACTTCGGAGATTTAAAGGAGTGTTTATAGCACAAATCAAAGGATCAAATACCTCCCATCAAAGAACACCAACTACGTAACTTTTCTTCCTCATGCATTCAAGTTGTAGTATTTTTTAGTTCAATAAAAGGGGTTTTCTGTGTGGATGATTCTAAAATGTTTTAATGTAGATTTGATGCATTTATAAACCTTAATTTCAAACAACAAGTTACATTTTCGGATTATGTAAGTTTTTGCCAAAAAATGTAGTTTTCTTATAATTTCGATTTTGAGAATTTTTGAGCTATTAAATGATGTTATTTTTGAAAAAAAAGTTCATATTTGGATTCTCCATTGAAAAACACTTGGACTTCCAAAAAAGGTTTTGAAAATCAATGGGGTTTTGGTTGTATTAAAATTCTCAGTTTTGAGTATGTTCTTGGTGTTCTTCATTTAAAATTCTGAAATACATACATAATTTCTTAGTTACATGATGTTTTGATTAATGCATGTATGGAAATTGAAGTGCCTGGTGTATGTGTGTTGTGGAGGAGGTGTTTGGATCCTTGGTGGTGGAGAACAGGGATCCGAAGGGCCTGAAGTTGGCTAATTTCGGGTTGCAGAAACCCAAAAAATTTTATGTTTCTGTACCCAGTGCACTGAGCATTTTAGCCAGCGCACTGGGGACCTAAACAGTAGAAAATCTACATTTTCCTGAATTTTTCTGCACCCAACGCGTTGGGGACCTGAACAGCAGGATTTTAGATTCTAGCAACATTACTTACACCATAACTTTCAAATTTTAACTCAATTTTTGACGTTCCATATACCGTTGGAAAGCTAAGATAGAGGAACAATCTATAACCATTAGTTTTTCAAAATTAAGTCATGATTTTTTAAAAATAGGCAAAAGAAGAGGCTTGTTTATATAATGGTCACTTGTATAGCTATTTTGAATTATTTTGGCGTCAGATAGTCTCAACGCTTAATTTAAAGACTAAGTACATCTAATATAACCTAGATTGACACCAACAAACTTTGGGAGATATACATGAGTGCGGGTACGAGAGTTTGGGTGACGGGAAGCCTATTGGACTAGGAATATTGCATGAAAAGTGAGTATACCCGATGATACTTTAAATTGCATTTCATTTCCTTTTATTACTGATTGATTGGCAGTCTTTGTGACTATATGGTGCCTTTTTAATCTAATATCATGATATTTGTTGATATTCTTCACTCTTTGGACTTGTTCATCATGATATTGTCTTGTTGATGCTTTCATTGATTCCTTTCGTGTGTTCTATGTCTTCATTTGATGTTTTTAATGGTAAATGAGTTTTAAATAGCATGTTATTAGGATTAGAGGGTTTATGAATGAGACTATGGACTTTGTACTCGACTTGATTAGTCTATTAGCTTTTCTCTATGCCTTGATCAATCTATACCGAGTCATTTTTGAATAAATAAAGTAGTGGTTGGTATCTAGGTCCCTTACTCGATCGAGGTATGCGCGACTCACAGGGTTAGAGACCCTGAGGATGTTAGTACATGTTACTTGGTTGTGTGCGATACTTGGTTGTGTGCGATACTTGGCTGTATGCGATGTTTGATTGTGTGCGATACACTGGGATTTGAGACCCTTGTGAGGTTATGACTATTAAGTTAGCATGACGCGGCTCATTACCGACTGGACCTAGATCACTATTACTTAGTCGAGTGTCAGTATCATTTGTTTAACTCTGGTATTTATCTGCATATGGTTAATCTTTCAGTGTTTCATATTTATATGCTTTTAAATATCAGTCAATTATATTTAGAAATGCAAAATAAATATATCATCAAGGATTACTATTATTTTCTTGCACTCACCGTCCTTTTTATGACGACGGGTGCAGAGCGATCGACCAGCAGGTCTGGCAAGGAGGAGATCGGTGACTATATCTGAGCTTACGGCGTACTTCTGCTTTGACTGTAGGTTCTTTTGGATATTTTGTTGTATTATTATATTATGTCTTTCAGATACTGTTTCAGTTGTATATTTGGAGTTGAGTGATAGATTCCCGACTTTATTACGACTTTCACACTGTTATACTTGACTTCATGATATATCTATGTGATGTCATTTCCTAGTTTTTCCACACTTAGGGTAACTTAAATAGCTTTCACATAAATCACTAATCACTTCTGCATAAATATTAAGACTTCTGCTAATATTAACTAATTTAATAAAAAGTTTTAATTAACTCTAAATTTCATAATTTGATAGGACTAGTGTATTACTTATCCTGAACATGAGGAATGAGATGAATGGGTTGTAAAAGCTGACTAATACGTAGTTAAGTCCTGCTAAGATAGTATTAGGGCTTAATTAAGGGATTAGGCCAGGCGGTGCCCTAAATTAAGGGAAGGGTCGTTACAGATATTGATGTTGGCACAGTGCGCCACCGATGAACTCGTAACAGTCATGGACATTTACTACTAAGGACATACTTGGCTCAAGATCACACGAGTCTTTATTCAAAAGGTTCAATTAAAGAAAGGCATACCAAACTATGAGGGCTTTTGGTAAGGAGGTTGATAGTTGATTTCACTTATTTTTTGGAGATGTTATTGTTGGGTATATTATGTTAGGGTTCCAATTATAGTTGATTGGTATTTTTGCGTATATTTTGGTAAGGTTTATTGGTTGTTACGTGATAATAACATACTAAGATTAAGAACTTTAATATTAAGATGTTATTAACATGTTATTATAGGTCGGCTATTATATACTTATTAGCACATATATTAGTCACCTTTTATATGTATATGTGGATTGCCATGAATTAAAGTTTGGAATGAATACGGCCTACCCACAATGTTTTTGGTCAAGTATGAGATTTCACAGCTTGACTTTCTCTCCCTCTTTCTCTCTATCTGTATCGCACACAACGCAATAAATGCACGCGTACCATAAGATACGCTCCATCATGAGGTATTGCATCCCTTTGAAAGAGTCACCTCGATTTATGCTAGGTTGACATTGTTGGGAAATGTGTCCTAGGTCAATCCATTAATAGTCTTTATGAATACATTTTAGTTAATAAAATAGAGGATTTCATTTGCTGTTTATTATAATTGATTTGCATGTTTACTGTAACGATCCAAATTCTCCACGACCCAACCTATGGGTATTTTAGTAATTTCATGATAAAAATATGTTGGGTGTTTGATGTGAAAATACAATTCTAAACTTGTAAAATTAAATATGAGTTAGGGAGTAAATAAAGTTTTATTTTAAATAATAAAGCCCACTTTAGATTATGACCCAAAAGGACATTTTAGACAAATTGTAAATAGTCACAACCCTAATCCCTAACCCTAATGCTATTTAAGCAAATCAAAGAAAACCCTAGCCCCAATTTTATAAAACACCCACATGAAGAGGAGGAGAACAAGAGAAGAGTTCAAGCTCAAGAGATGTACAACCTCACATCCCTCCTTGATTTCTTTATTATTTATTGAAGACTTGGAGACCAAAGGGTCGATAGCGTCGACATCGGCAAGAACGCGAGGAAAATAGAAAAGAAAATAAAAAAGGAAAGATTTGATCTATGTTAGAATGAGATTTTGGAAAGGATTTTGAGTCAAAGACTCCATTAAAGGCATGGTGAGATTCTAATACTCTCTAGATTTATTGTCTTGGTGTTGGTATTGGTAATGAGAGTTGATGATTTGCAAAGTTTGTTCAATTTTTCTTAGATCTAGTCTTGAAATGGGTTATACAAATTTTTAAGCTTTATGATAACGAGTATTATGGATGAATCAATCTTGTTTACCATGGTTTGACGGTACATGAAAGGATTTCCCCATGATTTTAGCAAATTGAACGCGGTTGAAGTTTATTGATATGGATTTGGCATTTCAGGTCGAGTTGAGATTTAAAAAGGGTCTTTGAATCTTTTTCTTTGGGAAATAAACTTATTCGATAAATTTGTGGACTTTGACTGAATATTATCATTTGGAATTTAAAGTTTAAATTGAGTCTTGTATGGTGATTTGGATCTTTTTAATTATAATTAATCGAACTTCTTCGATTTATGTTGGAAAAACCAAGTCTTAGCGGATTTTCCTTAATTTACATCACCACATTCCTATTTTACTCGAATCATTGATTTTAATTTTAAGTGTCGATTTTAAAGTTGTGAATGACCTTTAGCGTCAGCTATAAAATAGGGTAAATCTCTAAGGTCTAGACAATTGATGTTAAACTTGTATGGTTGTAGATACATAAAGTAATTATTCTTTTAAATTTCTAGATTCGCGAGACGGTTCACATTGAGCCCAAACGCAAGAAGATCAAGATTAGGATTCGTGGCGAGTGCAGATAAGTGGGGAGCTTGCTCAATTATCAAATATGGCATAATTATTAGTTATGTTTAGGATTCATAATTTGAATTAAAGACTTGGGATTTATTGGTTGCGTCGTGGTATTGGCTCGAACCTACGTATCTATGGAATGTGAATGCACTATTTTTCTCATCTATGTTATTCAGGGCCCCAGAATGTTTTTGGAGTTCCACCGAGGGCCTTATTAGCAAGTAAATCAATAAGAATACCTCATAATGTTGTGGTACCACCGAGGGTCGTTAACACCCCAGGATGTGTGGAGTTTACCACCGAGGGCTTTACTTGACTAATTGAATTCATAAGTATGTCACGTAGGGACATGAGTTGGAGTTACCTTCTCTTGTACTCTTGAGACATAGGGATGTGCATCGGTGATGGCTTGGACGAACATACTGTTGATTTGATGGGACAAACAAGAGGGCACATAAGGCCTGTGTGCTAGCTGGTTGTTTCCATCACTTTGAGAGTAGGAGAATCGGTCACCGGATTCTTGCCAATATCTAGTATGCATTAAATGGAACATCGACTTATCGTATTTTTATATTTTATAGTACATAATCTCACGAAACCCCCTCATTTGTATGAAAGTTTGAAATTATGAAATGATTTGTCAATCTCTTTAATGTTATTCATGATTATTGTTGTTACAATTTGTGACTTACGAATCTTATGTCTATGAAAGTACTCGATGGTTCATTATAAGTCTATTTTTTATGAAATCCTGCTACCATGCTACTATTTAATGAATCCTTGTTTGTTTTCAAATACATGCTAGACTTTGCATGCTTATTAGGTATTACTTCAATATTTGATGGTTGAGCGGGTTTTCCACATTACTGAGCTCCGTTGGTACTTTTAGCTCACCCCACTTACATCTCAGGTATCCACGACAGCGCTAGGTTGAGGCAAGGGAGAGACGAGCTTCAAGTCTCTTCTTGATGTGAGCCTTTTTTGATATATATATATATATTATGTATATTTGATTTTGAAACTATTCAACTTTGGGAAAAATAGATCTTTGTGTAGCTTGAATACTAGTTACCATTAGTTGATCCACTTCAGATATTTAATAAACTTGTTTAGTTTAAATTAGCATGAACCCATGTATAGTTTTATTAATATTCTATGAACATAAATCTTTTGGCTTTAGGAAATCTCTTTATATTTATTCCGCAGGTTTATTTGTATAGGCGTGCCAGACTGTTATTTGGGCCTGGTTCAGGTATTGGGTCCAAGTGGCGGTCTGGGCCGGGCGACCCGACCCTAGGTCGGGGGCGGGTCGTCACATTTACATTATAATAAGATCCATGCGTATTTACAGAAATATCCTAAATGTCCCTAGTCGATTATTATACTGGAAACTATAATGAATTAAGACTAGTGTGAGTCTTGATTGATGATCATACGATGATCATACGTATAGGAATACGAATCAAGATCATGAGTACTTGTTAGGGAACAAAGTACTAGACCGACCCGCTATAAGAACATCACATGGATTAAGTCATAGTTGTTTCTGATAATAGGTATATTTTTCATTCCTCTAACTTGAGATTACCAGAGACTTCAACATTAGGAATACAGTGATTTGACGCAATCAAACGTTGTCTTTAACTGGACGATTATAAAGGTTGTGATTGGTTACTGTGTGAATAATGTGGTGAAGTTGTGTAATCGAGATAGAATTTGTCCCTCTCATATAAAGAGAGATATCCAGTGGATCCCTCGATGTGTTAGACTGTTAAAAGGCCTAGTCTAAGTGAATTGATATTGATCAATGTCACTTAGATGTTTTCAGTCTACCTAGAAATCGAGACTAGTACGATTGAACATGTTGGATGACAATTCCATGCCTTATGTTTGATCAAATGGATATTGTGTAACAAAAGGATGTTATATACACTATTGATTAGGTTGTATCGATTTGATATTTGTACAACTTGGGTAGTCAAAATGTCTTGCTAGAGGCCACTTATGACTTGTATACCAAAATATGTTTTGGTACACTGCCAACGTTGTATGAGCCTATTGGGTAGCACAATAAGAATGGTTTTGCGAGATTTTAAGATGGTTCAGAAAACGAATTTTATATGATAAAATTCATGACAGAAATGTCCTTGTAGTGTATTACACTTATACTTCTTTAAGTAGGGGTATATGTGTAATTTACTTAACTGTCTATATACAAGGGTTGTATAAATAGACACTTTGAGTTAGAATACAAGTACAAGAAAGATTTAAAAAGGGTTGAAACTCTATTTTCGTTTTAAGAAACGACTTAGAGGTTTTTGGTATGCTCTGGATCGTTTTGGAGAGAAATAAAAAGGTTTGGTATTCTCTCGAAGCTAGCACTTCAAATCTCGGCCGCCGTTCGTGCGTGGACTGCTGATAGAGGGCATTCGTTGTTGGCAGCGCCTTAGAGATCGATTAACCTTCAGAAAGGTCCATTGCGAGTGAGGTATGATTAAGTTTTCATAGTATAAACATGTTTTAATGGAATTAGATTCGGATCCCGTTGGGGTTTTTCTCAAAATAGTTTTGAAATCTCCGTTATGCATGAACCCCAAAACCCAAAAGTGGTATCAGAGCCTTCGAGTTTGATTCTATTAAACTCATTGCATGTTTTCTTATGATATATGATTGAAAGCATGTTAATAGTTGATGTATATGTGATATACATAAGTTTTCTGTGAGATTTATTATCATGTTTTGTGTATATGATACATATATTCATGATTTAATTGAAATTAGTTTCGTCCATGCTAGTAACCATGTTAGGATTAATTTGAATAATTTTCATGAATTGAGTTTTGTGTTATATGATCCATGACACCATTAAATTCGATTGGGATAGCAGTTCATGATTCAATTACATGTTTGTAATTATTTGGATGAAGATCGAAATTGCAAATAATTTATTTTCGAAATTATTTATTTATAAATAATTAATTTTCTAAATTATTTATTTATCTTTTTATATTTATTTTGTTATGAAGTTTCTATTTGATAAAGATAGATAACAAATTAGAATAGGAGATAAATATCAAGAATCTTGTTATTGATGATATACTAGGATTCAAATATCTTAAATCCAAAATAAATAATTAATTTTCGAAATTATTTATTTATCTTGATATATTTATTTTGTTATGAAGTTTCTATTTGATAAAGATAAAATAACAAATTAGATTAAGAGATCTATGCAAAATCGGTTTCATTATCCCGATTGGATAGGAGATAAACATGAAGAAGTTTGTTCTTGGTGATATGCTAAGATTCAAATATCTAAAGTTCTAATTGGATTAGGATAAGATGATTAGTTAGATGTGGGCCCGAGTTAATTAAAAACGTTTTAATTGACTTAATTTTGGATAAATTAAGGGCTAAATTTAGTATAGTAAAATAAGCGAAAAATATGATTTTTTATAGCAAATTTCAATTTTTAAACAAGCAAGCGGGACCGCCGTCTAACTAATCCTAGCACACGAAAATTCTTCTATTAGTGAATAGCATAAAAATTTCCTAAATTGTTTAGTGGTTCTACAAATCAATAAAATATATGATATTTCATTGTTTACTTCAAAATCACTAAAATTGAATAAAATCCCTCTATTAAATCTTAAGTCTTGTGCCATCCAATTTTAAACACTTATCAAGGCCTTGATCGCACTTATATAGTTTCAGCCATAGTTGGGTGTATTGTGTTATCTTTGTGAGATAAGTTGGGTAAGAGTTACCTAAGTGTTTAAATTGGTCCGACTTAATAAAGCTATCAAAATAGTTTTGGACTTTAGACATATGATGAGATAAAAACATGTTAAGACATAAGATGTCCTGTATCTCATAAAAGTATCTAAAATTACATAAGATGTAATTAGTAACTGTTACCTACCTAAATAATATAGTTTTGTATTTCATGCCATAGCTGTCATAGAATTAGGTGAAATATGGATTTAGTCCCCTAAATAAACAGTATGTTTTAGGAAGGTTGTTAATTTAGTGGGAGTCTATTCCTCTATACTAAAATAAACTATGCATAATCTTTATTGTAGATCAATGGTCTCTTCAAGTAACAATAATCCCCTGTCACTGCGATCTATCCTTGAGAAGGATAAGCTATATGGGACTAACTTTCTTGATTGGTTCAGAAACTTATGAATCAAGCATGAACGCAAGTTGTATGTTCTGGATGCTCCGATCCCTGAGGACCCGCCAGCCAATGCTACGAAAGCTGTGAAGGATGCGCATAATAAGCATGTCAACGATTCTATTAATGTTGCATGCATTATGTTGGCAACTATGGTTCCTGAACTTCAGAAGGACATGAAACTAATGGAAGCCTACGACATGGCTGTAACGCTGAAGGAAATGTTCCAACAGCAAGCTAGGCAAGAAAGGTTTGAGACAGTCAAGAACCTAAATTCTTGTAAGATGACTAAGGGTGCGTCAGTTAGTCCTCATGTTCTGAAGATGAAGGGCAATGTTGACCAACTTGATAGACTTGGATTTCCCATAAGCCAAGAGTTGGCTACGGATTTGATCATAAATTCATTACCGGAGAGTTACTCACAATTTGTAATGAACTACAATATGAATAATATGGAGAAATCAATTTCAGAGTTGCATTTGATGCTCAAAACTACTGAACAAAATATCAAAAAACCCTCTAGTAATGTACTGATGGTCCAAAAGGGAAAGGGAATGAAGAAGAAAGACAAAGGCAAGGCTAAAGTTGCTAAGGCTACAGCTGCACCTGTCGCAAAGCCTGTGGAACAAGTCAAGCCCCAGCCTGTTCCTACTTCAAAGAACCAAAAGGAAAAGGAAGGAAATTGTCATTTCTGCCATGCACCTGGACATTGGTTCAGAAATTGCAAACTCTATCTGGAAAATCTAAAGAAGAAAAAGGGTAGTGCGACTACCACCTCAGGTATTTATGTTATTGAAATTAATTTATCTACTAGTGATTCCTGGGTATTGGATACCGGATGTGGATCTCACATTTTTATAAATTTGCAGGGACTTACCAGAAGTAGAAAGTTGAAGAAAGGAGAAGTCATCCTCCGCGTAGGGAATGGAGCAAGAGTTGCTGCCCTGGCTGTTGGATCATATGACTTAGTCTTATCTAGTGGACTTATTTTAACTTTAAATAATTGTTATTATGAGTCTGCCTTGAGCAGAAACATCATTTCTGTTTCATGTTTAGATATGGATGGTTTTGATTTTATTATTGCAAATAATAGATGTTCAATTTCTCGTAAAGGCATTTTTTATGCAAATGCTGATTAGTGTGATGGTCTTTATATTCTAAGTTTGAAAAGGTCCATTGATACTCTAGTCTTTAACATAAATACAAAGAGATTCAAGTCAAATGATTTGAATCAAACCTATCTTTGGCATTGTCGTCTTGGCCACATAAATGAAAAACGCATAACGAAGCTCCATAAAGATGGACTTCTAGATTCATTTGATTTGGAATCATATGAAACGTGCGTATCTTGTTTACTAGGCAAGATGACTAAAAGTCCCTTTCCTAGACATAGTGAAAGGACAAGTGATTTATTAGGTCTAATACATATTGATGTATGCGGTCCTATAAACACAATGGCTAAAAGAGGTTATTAGTACTTCATTACATTTACTGATGATTTTAGCAGATATGGTTATATATATCTTATGAAACATAAAGCTGAATCATTTGAGATGTTTCGAACGTTTCAAAATGAAGTGCAGAATCAGCTTGGTAAAACTATCAAACACTTCGATCAGATCGAGGTGGTGAGTATTTAAGCCAAGAATTTGATGATCATCTTAGAAATTATGGGATTGTCTCCCAAATGACTCCACCAGCAACTCCACAATGGAATGGAGTTTCTGAAAGGAGAAATCAAACCTTATTAGATATGGTTCAATCTATGATAAGTCATGCGGATCTTCCATTATCCTTTTGGGGTTATGCATTACAAACTGCAGCTTTCACTCTAAATCGAGTTCCTTCTAAAGCGGTTGATAAAACACCATATGAGATATGGTACGGGAAGAGACCTAGTTTTTCTTTTCTTAAGATTTGGGGTTGTGAGGCTTACGTAAAGCGACAAGTCTCAGAAAAACTGGCACCTAAACCTGATAAGTGTTTATTTGTGGGTATCCTAAGGAAACAAAAGGATATTACTTTTATAATCCCGTCGAGAACAAAGTGTTTGTTGCTCAGTATGGTGCCTTCATGGAAAAACAGTTTATTTCAAAAGACACTAGTGGGAAAGAAATAAATCTTGAAGAAGTTCAAGAATCACAAATAAACACTGAACCGCTACTGGAAGTTCAACAACGTTCTGAACTAGTTAAACCTCCGCAAGTGACACAAGGCCCACGTAAATCTGGTAGGGTAAGACATGAGCCAGAGAGATTCAGATTTCTCATTACTAATAGTCGTGATGTGTTGCTTATAGATCAAAATGAGCCCACCACTTATCAGGAGGATATGTCTAGACCAGACTCAGATAAATGGCTAAGTGCCATGAACTCTGAGATGCAATCCATGTATGATAACCAAGTTTGGAACTTGATTGATTTACCTAAAGGTGGTAAGACCATTGGATATAAATGGGTTTTCAAGAAGAAAACTGACATGGATGGCAAAGTGCATACTTTCAAAGCAAGACTTGTAGCAAAAGGTTTCAGGCAGACTCAAGGTGTTGATTATGATGAAACTTTTTCGCCAGTAGCCATGCTTAAATCCATAAGAATTTTAATTGCCATTGCTGCATATTATGACTATGAGATATGGCAAATGGATGTAAAAACAACATTTCTTAATGGAAAGCTGCTTGAGGACGTGTATATGACACAACCTGAAGGTTTGGTACATCCTGAGAATTTTAGGAAGGTATGCAAGCTTCAAAGATCCATTTATGGATTAAAGCAAGCTTCTCGGAGTTGGAATCTTTGTTTTGATGAAGCAATCAAAGATTTTAGTTTTATTAAGAACGAAGATGAGCCTTGTGTATACAAGAAGTCAGTGGGAGTATAGTTATTTTTCTGGTACTATATGTTGATGATATATTACTCATTGGAAATGACATCCCAACATTGCAGAGTGTCAAGTATTGGTTAGGGAAGTGTTTCTCAACGAAAGACTTAGGAGATGCAGCCGATATCCTAGGGATAAGGATCTATAAGGATAGATCTAAGAGGCTAATCGGTCTAAGTCAGAGTGCTTACATAGGCAAGGTACTGGATAGGTTCAGTTTGCAAGACTCTAAAAGAGGATTGTTGCCAATGTCTCATGGCATAAGTCTCAGCAAGAATCAACGTCCTAGGACAAATGATGAGCGAGACCGTATGAATAAGATTTCATATGCCTCTGCTATTGGATCTATCATGTACGTCATGCTATGCACTCGGCCTGATGTATCATATGCTTTGAGCACTACAAGTAGATATCAGTCAGATCTAGGTGAGAGTCACTGGATAGCAGTAAAGAACATCCTTAAGTACTTAAGAAGGACTAAGGAAGTGTTCTTGGTCTATGGAGGTTTTGAAAATGATCTAGTTGTAAATAGTTACACAGATGCAAGTTTTCAAACTGATATAGATGATTTTAGATTGCAGTCTGGATATGTGTTTACTTTTAATGGGGGTGCAGTAAGTTGGAAAAGTTCAAAGCAAGAGACTGTGGCAGATTCTACAACTGAAGCGAGTATATTGCAGTGTCTGATGCCGCAAAGGAGGCAGTTTAGATCAAAAAGTTCATTTCTGAACTAGGTGTGGTTCCAAGTATTGCTAACCCTGTTTGTTTGTATTGTGACAATAACGGGGCAATAGCACAGGCCAAGGAACCTAGATCACACCTCAGATCCAAACATATACTCAGGCGTTTTCATCTCATCAGAGAAATTATTGAAAGGGGAGACGTAAAGATTTGCAGAGTACCTACTGAAGACAACGTTGCGGATCCATTAACAAAGGCTCTTCCACAAGCGAAATATAATGGTCATGTAAGATCATTAGGCATTAGATGCATGAATGATTGGCCTTAGAGCAAGTGGGAGATGTTAGGAAATGTGCCCTAGGTCAATCCATTAATAGTCTTTATGAATACATTTTAGTTAATAAAATAGAGGATTTCATTTGCTGTTTATTATAATTGATTTGCATGTTTACATTATAATAAGATCCATGGGTATTTCAGTAATATCCTAAATGTCCCTAGTCGATTATTATACTGGGAACTATAATCAATTAAGACTAGTGTGAGTCTTGATTGATGATCATACGATGATCATACGTATAGGAATACGAATCAAGATCATGAGTACTTGTTAGGGAACAAAGTACTGGACCGGCCCGCTATTAGGAATACAGTGATTTGATGCAATCAAACGTTGTCTTTAACCGGACGATTATAAAGGTTGTGATTGGTTACTGTGTGAATAATGTGGTGAAGTTGTGTAATCGAGATAGAATTTGTCACTCTCATATAAAGAGAGATATCCAGTGGATCCTCGATGTGTTAGCTGTTAAAAGGCCTAGTCTAAGTGAATTGATATTGATCAATGTCACTTAGATGTTTTCGATCTACCTAGAAATCGAGACTAGTACGATTGAACATGTTGGATGACAATTCCATGCCTTATGTTTGATCAAAAGGATATCGTGTGACAAAAGGATGTTATATACACTATTGATTAGGTTGTATCGATTTGATATTCGTACAACTTGGGTAGTCATAATGTCTTGCTAGAGGCCACTTATGACTTGTATACCAAAATGTATTTTGGTACACTGCCAACGCTGTATGAGCCTATTGGGTCGCACACTGAGAATGGTTTTGTGAGATTTTAAGATGGTTCAGAAAAACGAATTTTATATGATAAAATTCATGACAGAAACGTCCTTGAAGTGTATTACACTTATGCTTCTTTAAGTAGGGGTACATGTGTAATTTACTTAACCGTCTATATACAGGGGCTGTATAAATAGACACTTTGAGTTAGAATATACAAGAAAGATTTAAAAAGGGTTGAAACTCTATTTTCGTTTTAAGAAACGACTTAGAGGTTTTTGGTATGCTCTGGATCGTTTTGGAGAGAAACAAAAAGGTTTGGTATTCTCTCGAAGCTAGCACTTCAAATCTCGGCCGTCGTTTGTGTGTGGACTGCTGATAGAGGGCGTTCGTTGTTGGCAGCACCTTAGAGATAGATTAACCTTCAGAAAGGTACATTGCGAGTGAGGTATGATTAAGTTTTCATAGTATAAACGTGTTTTAATGGAATTAGATTCGGATCCTGTTGGGGTTTTTCTCAAAATAGTTTTGGAAGCTCCGTTGTGCATGAACCTCAAAACCTAACAGACATGTGGGGCTTTAAGTGAGGTGATAAATGGAGAGAGTTACCTCATTTGGCGAGAATGGACACGTGGCACGTTGTGCAACGCAGTTAAGAGTGGGAGTGGAACGACGCCATCGAACACATCGATTAAGTATGTCATTTATTTCAATCCTACCCCACATCTCCAAACATTTTTATCAACACAACTCATCTCCCTCCTCCGTCTCCACAACCCATCTCCCTCCTCCTTCTCATTCTATAACCCAAACTGTTCTCTTTGCCTTCTTTCCAACCTCCATTTCAATGGTGCGCACAATGGTAGGATAGAAAGGGAAGAAGGCTTTTGAGACGTCATAAAGAAAAGCTTCAACAGCACCTTGTCCATTGTCGTCTAAAAGAGGCCACATACTTAAACCAGGAAAAAGGCAGCGCCTGCAAAGGAGGTTGACCTCAAATGTTGTCATTCCATAGAGGCGTTGAAGGCCTTCACCTCCTTGTACTAGAAATGGTCAGTTCCATTTCCTTGTCGAGTTGACTTTGATTTCTTTGACACCACTGAGTTCGTCATTCAATTTCTTTTTAAGCGTATTGTATGGGAATCTTTTTTAAAGAACGTTCTATGGTTATACCTATGCCTTGTTCGAATGTTCTACTCCAACTTGAATGTCTCAAACCTAGACGACCCTCTCATACTAAAATAAGAGATGCGCAGGTATCGCTACACAGTCAATATCGACCAACTCAGGAAGTTCTTCTGACTACTTAAGCGGGAGTTTAAGTGCTACAAAACCCACCATATTGCTCGTGTTGGGGGCTTCGATTGGGTGACACTCCGTTAAATATGCTATAAACCTCCCAGAAACATCGCCAAGAATCCTAAGTCGGACTAGTTAATAGTCATATCTAGGCTTGTGCATACCCTCATAACTCGTTACTCCTAGGTTAGGTAGTCTGTCCTCCATTCTTCATTTTGACCTGTTGTTGATTTGGTGGATCTTGAACAGGAAAAAATAGACCTACCCTACGTTATTTATCACCGTTTGAAAAATGTTATGGATCCGTGTTACCTTATCGTACGTATTGGACCAATTTGTTTTCAAGAATGAACATAAATGATATTGCAACTGAGACAGATGTCCGAGATTCCACCAGAAAACATGTTCTTTCAAAGACTAACTTGGTGAATATGGGGTTTGGACTCTATGGGCATATGGGTGGAGAAATAACCCTTGGCATTTTGATGGACGAAGACGAGGGTGGGGACCAGGAGGAAGAGGGTGACTTGAGTAGTGATGAGGGATCGTGTGACGACAAAGCCGGGGATACTAATGTTGAAGTATGTATTAGTAGTGATAGTAGTGAGCAGGGAGGTGATATGAGTAAGGAAAAGATTAGAGAGGATGGTGATGGTGTTGAGGATGTCAACTTGAGTGAGAATGATGTTGGAGATGTGGTTGTGGGTGGGAATGATGTTGGAGATGATATTGTGGGTAGGAATGTTGTTAGGGATGTGGTTGTATGAGGCAATGATATTGGAAATGTAACGATCCAGAGAAGCTTCTCCAGATGCGGAGTATGAAAAAAGAGGCGTCAACATGGGTGATATTAATGTTGGTGATTTGGGGTTCATGCGTAGCGGAGATTTCAAAACTATTTTGAGAGAAACCCCAACAGTATCCGAATCTGATTCAATTAAAATACGTTTAAACTATGAAAACTTAATCATACCTCAGTCGCAATGTACCTTTTTGAAGGTTAATCGATCTCTAAAGCGCTGGCAACGACGAACGCCCTTTATCAGCAGTCCACACACGAACGGTGACCGAGATTTGAAGCCGAGATTTGAAGTGCTAGCTTCGAGAGAATACTAAGCCTTTTTTGTTTCTCTCCAAAATGATCCAGAGCATACCAAAACCCTAAGTCGTTTCTTAAAACGAAAATAGAGTTTTGGCCCTTTTCTAATCTTTCTTATTCTTGCATTCTAACTCAAAGCGTCTATGTATACAACCCTTGTATATAGACGGTTATGTAAATTACACATATACCCTTACTTAAAGAGGTATAAGTGTAATACAATCAAAGGAAGTTTCTGTCATGAATTTTATCATATAAGATTCATTCTTCCGAATCATTTTAAAATCTCGCAAAACCATTCTTAGTGTGCAACCCAATAGGTTCATACAACGTTTACAATGTACCAAAACACATTTTGGTGTACAAGTCATAAGCGGCCTCTAGCAAGACATTATGACTACCCAAGTTGTACGAATATCAAATCGATACAACCTAATCAATAGTGTATATAACATCCTTTTGTCACATAATATCCTTTTGATCAAACATAAGGCATGGAATTATCATCCAACATGTTCAATGGTACTAGTCTCGATCTCTAGGTAGACTGAAAACATCCAAGTGACATTGATCAATATCAATTCACTTAGACTAGGCCTTTTAATAGTCTAACACATCGAGGCATCCACTAGATATCTCTCTTTATATGAGAGGGACAAATTCTATCTCGATTACACAACTTCACCACATTATTCACACAGTAACCAATCACAACCTTTATAATTGTCCAGTTAAAGACAACGTTTGATTGCGTCAAATCACTGTATTCCTAATGTTGAAGTCTCTGGTAATCTCAAGTCAGAGGACTGAATAATATACATATCATGAGAAACAACTATGACTTAATCCATGTGATGTTCTTATAGCGGGTCGATCCAGTACTTTGTTCCCTAACAAATACTCATGATCTTGATTCGTAATCCTATACGTATGATCATCGTATGATCATCAATCAAGACTCACACTAGTCTTAATTGATTATAGTTCTCAGTATAATAATCGACTAGGGACATTTAGGATATTTCTGTAAATACCCATGGATCTTATTATAATGTAAACATGCAAATCAATTATAATAAACAGCAAATGAAATCCTCTATTTTATTAACTAAAATGTATTTATAAAGACTATTAATGGATTGACCGAGGGCACATTTCCCAACAATTAGGGACATGACTTTGGATAGGAATAATGTTGGTGATGCTGCAGTAGTTGCGCCACCCTGTGGTGTTGTAAGTTCACCACTGCCATCATCGCCATTATTGGCAACATCATCGACACTGATGGAGACCAAATTCAAACAAATGTTGGAAGATCACTTTCATGTTTTTAGGTGATAATGGAGACTCAATTTGATGGCCCAGAAAGGTGGTGCGAGAGCAAACACGCCTTCAGATGTCGATTAAAAAAGTGGATGCAAAGCTAATCAATCTGACCAACGCATTGAATAAGATTGCGAACAATGCCAACTACGGCTTGACCCTAATGCACAATGGCATGGAAACAATGCAGTTGCGTACACATGAATTGGTGGAGAGGATAGAAAGTTTATGTAACAACCCCGAATTTTTAACTGACTTGTGTTACACGTGTCAGGATTGTGATACGGCTACGTGGATATTAGATGGTATTTCAAACTTCGGTAGTCGATGCCGAGGTAATTTTATGATTCTTTGACTTTGTGTATTAGTATTTTAGTATTCTACGGGTCTCGAGCCGTTCGGGCAATATTTTAATTGAGTGAGGTGTCGCTTAGTTAAACAGGGTTTTCGAGAACCGTTTTAGTGGACATTATTAATAAACAAAGTCAAATGAAATATATGACCTTAGTTGTGGAAATACAATTTTAACAATAAAGTATAGCTTAGACATGAGAAAATTTATTTGAATACTAAGTGTGGGACCGCCTCGAGAAGCGTGTCGGACGCAGGGCACTGTGTACCGAGTAGGCGGGAATTTGTGTGACCTTATTTATAATTTAATAAAATTAATATAATGGGTTAACAGGATAAGATTGTTAAAGTGACGCAATATGGTGAGGAGAACCATTGGATGGGCATGGATATGTGTATAGGTGTTAAATTAGGATGATGAGCCAAATGACCCAAAAGGTAGCTGTCCAAGGGATGTGCAAGTTTTAAACTCAAGGGCAAAATGGTCATTTCACATTAATTCCCTTATATAAAAACGTTTTATACCCTAAACCCTAATACACACTATTCATCTTCTTCTCCACAACTGTTGTCATTGTTCATCGTCTTCTCCCTCTCGCCACTGGCGCCGCCTCCCACCAACGACGCTGACCCCGACGAGGTGAGTCTCTCTCTCTCTCTCTCTCTCTCTCTCTCTCTCTCTCTCTCTCTCTCTCTCTCTCTCGTTTCGTCACTCACTCAATCTTGATTTTCCTCTCCATGCTCTTGGCTCTTGGCTCTTTCACGCCACAATCCTCCCATCCTTGGCTAGACAACCACCATCACCACCATCGACGAGCCTGACGTCCCAACACCCACCGGCGAAGTTGAGGTGAGCTCCTCTCTCCCTCTTTCCCTTCTTTTCTCTCTCTCGATTTGCACACTCTCTCACTCTCAGTCGTCTTCCTCTCTCGTTTTCCAATCACCACCGCCACCCACCACGGTGCTGGACCACGGACGATCACCGGAGTAGCTAGGTGAGCTTCTCTCCCACGGTTCTCTCCTTCTCTCCATTGTTTTGCTCTTCCACATCCCTCACTATTTTCACGATTTTATGTGGTTTTTGCAACTGTTTTTAGGTCGACGGTGGCCACGGCTTGGACGACCGTCGCCGGGGTTGGACGGTGCTGACCGGAGGCCCCCCCTTCGGCGACACTGCATGCCAGGGGAGACCGATTATGGGACTATTTTTGTGTGAATGTGTGTAGGTGATTTGGATGTGTATAGGTGACGGTTTTGATTTTGGGTTTGGTGTGCATGGGTGCATGAATGGGTGTGTGTATGTACCCCACTGTGGGATGTACACAACAGCGTGTATGTGTACACCACAGTGGGGTGTACACAATGGTTGTGGGTGTGAGAATGGATTAGTGTATATGATATAGTTTTAAGTAATAAAGTGATGTATTAATGCATGTGAACATGGAGTGTAAATAACAGTGGGGTGCACACAACAGCGGGGTGTTGTGTGCATAAAACTGCGGGGTGTGTGTGAAGTGTGAGTGTGCACACCAGTGGAGTGTACACATCAGTTGTGTGTGTGTGTGACAATAAAGTACATTATTATATGTGTGTGTGAATAAATAAAACAAGGAAGTGTATGGATATTTTAAATATTAATTGTGGGCTTGTGTTAAAGCCCAATAAGGGCCTAAATACACATTATATAATAAGGGTCCATAACAAATACAAATGATGTGTAAATGGGTGATGTTAGGGCCCAATAAAAGCCCAATGCAACTGGTACAACTTAAAGTCTAAATACATGCATAAAATGAAGGAAATATCCCATATATACCTAAGCCCAACAAGTGTTCACCTATTAAGCCTACTTAGGTGAATATAGGCTTGACACATAAACCCAACAAGAGCCCAACCAGGGTGTAAAGGGCATCAACTATAGTATGGATTACGTTAATTAAATGAATTCAAACCAAGTTTATGGGAATCACCCTAAAACTAAACATGAACTCTAAAACAACATTCAGGGTTTGATTCGTTGTCAGGTAGTCGAGAAAAATGGGAAACGCGTTAAAGTCACGGAGTAGTACCGGGTTACGCTAGTTCAGGTAAGTACACTTACCCTAAAAAGCATTTGTACGTTAGTAGGCCAGTAAGGAAATAACATGTGATTTATACATCCTCTATTCATTGATATTATTGAATTGATCCCTTGTTTGAAATTCTATTCCTTTTCCTTGGTTGTATGTTCTCGGCATAAGTGTGTGTCTCGAAGGTATCATGTGGTCCCGCACTAGCTAGGACAACGAGGGTGCCCTCTGCAGGGTAACTGACCACCCCTAGTGATGTGCGTACCGGGTACTGGATTCGAGAGGTGGTTCAATGCCTCTCGATTTCACGCTGCGCTAATGTTGCGACATTGCCCGGGGAGATCTTGCGAGATCTTTGTCGTATTGTTGTGAAATTAGACCACTCATAGGCCTCTTTTGAATCTTAGAACGTGCAAATTTCGATTATTTATATATCAGTCTGTTCATCATGCACTTCATTTATTTACGTTCCTGTTGTTTCATTTCCGCATGATATTTAGACTGCCTTGTTTGTTTAAATCATAAATTATTGTTACGTTCTTCTGGCATTACTTTCGATTTCTTCAGTTGCTCACCATCTAGTTTGTGACGGTGGGTGTAGATAGGGTGGAGAGCAGCAAGGGCAAGGGGCCCTGCCTAGGTGATTTACTATGAGGATTAGCAGCGACATCAGAGAGACTCTAGAGTAGGTGTTTATATTTTTGTTGATTTGTATATTGTTTCATACTTACGTTGTTTGGATTATTGAACTTGATATTTTGATGAGACTGGTATCATGTATATATACTTATCGAATTGTACATGGATACCGGGGTTTTCCGCACTTATAGAATTCCTATACTTCCCTTGATTGAGTTATTTCCCTTTTGTTATAGTTGTTTTAGTCTTCCGCTGTGTATTATTGCAATAACTCTTTCATAAATTACTAAATTGATTAAATAGGAGGCTGACTAGGCTCGTCAGGTTGCCGAGTGATGACTCGGGGCTTGTACGGATTTAGGCCGGGCGTACCCAATTGCACGGGGAAATTGCGGTCATCACAGTTGGTATCAGAGCCTAAGGTTATAACGACTTGACTCTTGATTTAAAACACAAACCATTAAGACAACGGATGTTAGGAATGGTTGAACTTAGTGCAAAACCCTACGATCCTAATTAGAACTTTAGTTTACAGGGATGAGTTGAGATAAGTCGGATGTAATGTTTATACATATTACGATTGTTGATTGTAATATATTGTATGCGGTAACTATCCATTGATCCGAGAAATTTGTTTTCTTGTTCAGACAACGATAGTTGATCAGCCAGGTCCGAGTGACGATATCGGCATGATTTTGTCAAGATGCCTTGAGGAGATACGTACATTATCTCAGAGAGCCGCGACGTAGGACCAGAGATTGAAGGAGTTAGTGCGGTCACTGAGGACACTCGTACAGGCTACAACGACACCATTGACTCCGATACGCCTTTGCCGCTTGTTTCTACCACTCAGTTGATGGAGACTCCAGTAGCTACGGCTTCCACAGCACCGATTCCGGTTACCGTTGTGCCAGGGACTATAGTTGCACAGATAGTACAGACTGAGGGTGCTACACATCTGATTCAGACGGAGGAAACTCCACTGACACCTGTAGCTGCTGCAGAGACTACTCCAGTCACTACTCCAGAGAAGAGCACTAGGGCCATTGCTGAAGTGAGGCAGTGGAGAGAATTTAAGAGGCACGATCTAGTTATGTTTTTCGGTGTTACAGACGTAGCAGCGGCTGAGCTTTTCTTAAAGAACCATGAGAAGATTCATACTATTATCGTGACCGAGGATCACATGAGAGCGACGATTTCCTCATCCATGCTTCAGGGGGAGGCGGATGATTGGTGGACTACCATTGTCACTACTCGAGGCATTCCACGAGACTGGGTCGATTTCAAGACCCAGTTTAACCAGAAGTATTTCCCACTGACAGTGTTTCGGGCGAAAAGGAATGAGTTCCCTTTATTGCGACAGTCAGTAGGAAAGCCAGTGATGGATTATATGGGCAAATTTATTTAGCTACTACCTTATACGAGAGGATCAGCAGATTCAGATGCCGATTGTATCTACTATTTCACTGAGGGTTTGCTACCTGCCATTGGAGGTTCAGTAGTCACTACCGAGCCAGAGACTCTTTAGAGGGCATACGAGCGGAGTTTGGCTAGAGAGAGCCACCTGATTTCTCACCCTGAGGAAGCGAGACCAGTCAAACTGGAGACTAAATAAGAGGACCATCAGGACAAGAAACGGAGGAAAAATAGACTTCGTTACCGAGATTCCAGAGCTTTGAGTGTAGGATCCATTGCACCACCTACTCGACCAGCATAGACGACTCCACCAATACCGAGCTTTGCTAGTCATCCTCCACAACCGACGAGACCTGTACAGCAGTCACATGGACAGCCTACAGCGAGCCGAGATTCTGGCAGAGGAGGTAGACAGAGACAGACATAGAGGTTAGGACAGACTCAAACTCAGAGATCTATGCAGAGTCGAGGACAGGGTCAGACTCAGGGTACACAGGATACGCGTACATGTTATAGATGCGGCAGAGTTGGCCACATCCAGGCTCAATGTACTCAGCCTGAGAGGTCACAGGCACAGCATCATCAGCACCAGAGGGAGCGGGTGCAAGCAGCAGTTGAGCCAGATCTGGGAGCATCTCGAAACCAAGTTGAGGGTATGATTTCTATCTGTAGTACATTCATGCATACCATGTTCGATTCTGGTTCGACTGTTTTGTTTATGTCGGGACATATGGTAGACATGTTAGGGTTGAGACCTATTAGACTTAGTAGACCCTTGATCCTTAACATGGCTGCTGGGGACAAGATTTACCCGAACTTTGTGTGTGTTGAGTGTCCGGTAGAGGTAGAGGGCTACGAGTTTCCTGTTGACTTGAGGGTACTTGAGTTTCTTGAGTTCGATGCCTTATTGGGCATGGATTGGTTAGGAGCATACCATGCTCATATCGATTGTTACGAGAAGACGATCATGATTCTGTTGACATACTGTACGGAAATTTGCATTCAGGGGGCACTGCACCGTTACTTCCGATCACCAGAGGCAGAGAGGCTACGAATGGTGATGTCAAGATTGTTACGAGCATCATGAGTACTGGAGTGAGACAAGAGGTTGACATAGAAGATGTACTGATCGTGTGCGATTTTACTGACGTATTCCTGAGGATTTGCCAGGATTACCACCGCAGAGGATGATCGATTTCATAGTTGACTTAGTCCCAGGAACTAGACCGATTTCAATACCCCGGGAGCTTAAGGAGCTGAGGAGTCAACTAGATAAGTTGCTAGAGTTGGGCTTCATCAATCCTAGTATGTCGCCATGGGGAGCACCAGTGTTGTTTGTCAAGAAGAAAGACGGTAATTTGAGGCTTTGTATCGACTACAGTCAATTGAAAAAGGTTACAGTGAAGAATAAGTATTTGTTACTGCGCATTGACTATTTGTTTGATCAGTTAACCGGAACGCAGTGGTTTTCTAAGATAGATCTGAGGTCAGGCTATCAACAGCTCAGGATCAGGGCTGAGGATCAAGAGAAGACAGCATTTAGCAAGAGATACGGTCACTTCCAGTTCACAGTCATGCCGTTTGGATTGACTAATGCGCCGACGATGTTCATGGACCTGATGCACCGAGTGATGAGCGATTTCTTAGATCGATTCGTGATTGTGTTCATCGACGACATCTTCATCTATTCCAGGACTCGTGAGGAGCACGAGGGACATCTACGAACAGTGTTGCAGAATCTGAGGGACCACCGACTCTACGCTAAGTTTAGCAAGTGCAAGTTTTGGCTACCAGTGATCAGACTTTAAGGCACGTAGTTGGAGATGACGGTGTTGTCGTTGATCCAGAGAATATTAGAGTCGTGGTTGAGTGGCCTACTCTGACGACTGAGACTCAGATTCGTAGTTTTCTTGGGTTAGCAGGTTACTATCGCCGATTTGTGCAAGATTTCTCCAAGATTTCCAAACCAATGACAAAACTGACGCAGAAGAACCTGAAGTTTAATTGGAACGAAGAGTGTAACCAGGCATTCTCTACTCTGAAGGAGAAATTGACGACCGCACCTGTCCTAGCATTGCCCGAGACTGGGAAAGACTCAGTCGTGTATACCGATGCGTCGAAGAATGGTTTGGGTGGTGTGCTGATGCAAGAGGGCCGAGTTATCGCTTATGCATCCCGACAGTTAAAAGTTCATGAAAGGAACTACCCGACCCACGACTTAGAGTTGGCGGCGATTATATTTGCGTTGAAGATTTAGAGACACCATTTGTACGGCGTGCGTTTCAAGTTTTTACAAACCACAAGAGCTTGAAGTACTTGTTTTCTCATAAAGAACTAAACCTGAGACAGAGACGTTGGCTTGAATTCCTAAAGGACTACGATTTCGCGCTTGAGTATCATCTAGGGAAAGCCAATATTATTGTCGATGCTTTAAGCCGCAGAGGATCTGATGCAGAGGTAGTTGTATGTCGTATGACTCACGAGTATGCGTTACTTGGGCAGCCGAGATGATGAGTTCAGCAGACATGCCAACGACTACCAGAACGCAGATGTGTGGTCAGATAAGATTGCAGATCGTTTCACTGCAAACTGTTCTCGAAGGACAACATGAGTCGTACCAGCATTACAGTGAGATGGCAGATAGTTTAGAGTATCTAGATTGGAGTCGGTCGACAGACTCTTGCTTGAGGTATCGTGGGTGACTGTAGATTCCATTGGCGCCTGATTTACGCACCGAGATACTTCAGGAGGCTCACCGTTCCCCTTTTTTAGTGCATCCGGGTCGAACCAAGATGTACATTGACATACGATGTCTTTTCTGGTGGCCAGAGATGAAATCTGATGCGTCAGAGTTTATTTGCCAGCATGTGAAGGCTAAGCATCGACGGCCTAGAGGATTGCTGCAGCCCCTACCCATTCCTCGATGGAAGTGGGAGCACATTGCTATGGATTTCGTCAATGGCTTGCCCCGATCTCCTCGTGGTCACGAAAGCATCTGGGTAATTGTAAATCGATTGACAAAATCTACTCATTTCATACTGGTATCCACTACACATAAAGTTGACAGACTGAGCATCCTCTACGAGTGCGAGATTGTCAGATTGCACGGAGTTCCATTATCGATAGATCAGATCGAGGGGCGCAGTTCACTTCATTATTATGGTAGAACATGCTGGCTTAGTTTGGCACCAGACTGGAGTTGAGTATGGCGTTTCATCCACAGACAGATGGACATTCCGAGAGGTTAATTCAGGTGTTGGAAGATATGCTCAGGATGTGTGTTTTGGAATACGGCGGGTCATGGGAAAAGTACCTTCATTTGTGCAAGTTTGTGTACAATAACAGTTATCAGGCGAGTATCGGTATGGCATCATTCGAGGCGCTCTATGGTAGGCCTTGTAGATCACCTTCTTGTTGGGCTAAGCCAGAGGATGTTGTGACAGTTGGTCCTGAGATTGTTGTTGATCATACTGAGAAGGTACAGTAGATTCGTCAGAAACTTAAGGGTGCCCAGGACCGGCCGAAGAAATACTACGATCAGTATCACGATGAGCTTCAGTACGACTTGGGAAACTATGTATACCTAAAAGTCTCACCTCTAACACAAATGGTTCGGAATCAAAGGGAAGCTCTCTCCGAGGTTTATCAGTCACTTTAAGATTGTGAAGAGGGTCGGTAAGGTTGCATATCAGTTAGAGTTATTGCCAGAGCTCGCCGGTGTTCATCCAGTATTCCTCATTTCGATGTTTTGACTAGACAAGTCAAGTGGAGGGCGACGACCGACGGTAGACTTGAGCCAGATCGAGTTGCAGGACAATGCTACGTACGAGGAGCAACCGATCCAGATCGTTGACCGCAAAGTCAAGACGTTGAGGAACAAAGAAATTCCTTCGGTGCTCGTGAAATGGCAATTTCATGGAGACGAGGAGTTGACCTGGGAGTTAGAGTCCTACATGCGCGAGCATTTTCCATACCTGTTTGATTCAGGTAAGTTTGTAAATTAGTTTACTTATTAGTTTAAATTTCCAGGACGAAATTCTAATAAGTGGGGGAGACTGTAACAACCCCAAATTTTTAACTGACTTATGTTACACGTGTCAGGATTGTGACCCGGCTACGTGGATACTGGATGGTAATTCAAACTTCGGTAGTTGACGCCGAGGAATTTTATGATTCTTTAACTTTGTGTATTAGTATTTTAGTATTCTACGGGTCTCGAGCCGTTCGGGCAATATTTTAATTGAGTGAGGTGTCGCTTAGTTAAACGGGGTTTTCGGGAACCGTTTTAGTAGACATTATTAATAAACAAAGTCAAATGAAATATATGATCTTAGTTGAGGAAATACAATTTTATCAATAAAGTATAGCTTAGACATGAGAAAACTTATTTGAATACTAAGTGTGGGACCACCTCGAGAAGCGTGTCGAATGCGGGGCACTGTGTACCGAGTAGGCGGGAATTTGTGTGACCTTATTTATAATTTAATAAAATTAATCTAATGGGTTAATATAGGATAAGATTGTTAAAGTGACACAATATGGTGAAGAGAACCATTGGATGGGCATGGAGATGTTTATATGTGTTAAATTAGGATGATGAGCCAAATGACCCATAAAGGTAGGTGTCCAAGGGATGTGCAAGTTTTAAACTCAAAGGCAAAAGGGTCATTTCACATTAATTCCCTTATATAAAATGTTTTATACCCTAAACCCTAATACACACTATTCATCTTCTTCTCCACAACAGCTATCACTGTTCATCGTCTTCTCCCTCTCGCCCATCGCCGCCGCCTTAGCCTCCCACCAGCGACGCTGACCCCGACGAGGTGAGTCTCTCTCTCCAACATCTCTCTCTCTCTCTCTCTCTCTCTCTCTCTCTCTCTCTCTCTCTCTCTCTCTCTCTCTCTCGTTTCGTCACTAACTCACTCTCGATTTTCCTCTCCATGCTCTCGACTCTTGGCTCTCTCACGCCACAGTCCTCCCATCCTTGGCTGGACAACCACCACCGCCACCATCGACGAGCCTAACGTCCCAACACCCACTAGCAAAGTTGAGGTGAGCTCCTCTCTCCCTCTTTCCCTTCTTTTCTCTCTCTCGTTTTGCACGCTCTCTCACTCTCGGTCGTCTTCCTCTCTCGTTTTCCAGTCACCACCGCCACCCACCACAGTGCTGGAACAACGAATGATCACCGGAGGTAGCTAGGTGAGCTTTTCTCCCGCGGTTCTCTCCCTCTCTCCATTGTTTTGCTCTTCCACATCCCTCACTGTTTTCACGATTTTAAGTGGTTTTTGCAACTATTTTTGGGTCGATAGTGGCCACGGCTTGGACGATCGTCGCCGGGGTTGGACGGTGCTGACCAGAGGCCCCCCTTCGGCGACACTGCTGGCCGGGGGAGACCTATTATGGGACTATTTTTGTGTGAATGTGTGTAGGTGATTTGGGTGTGTATAGGTGACGGTTTTGATTTTGGGTTTGGTGTGCATGGGGTGCATGAATGGGTGTGTGTATGTACACCACTGTGGGGTGTACACAACAGCGTGTATGTATACACCACAGTGGGGTGTACACAATGGTTGTGGGTGTGAGAATGGATTAGTGTATATGATATAGTTTAAGTCTGAAAGTGATATATTAATGCATGTGAACATGGGCTATAAATAATAGTAGGGTGCACACAACAGAGGGGGATTGTATGCACAAAACTGCGGGGTGCGTGTGAGGTGTGAGTGTGCACACCAGTGGGGTGTACACATCAGTTATGTGTGTGTGAACATAAAGTACATTATTATATGTGTGTGTGAATAAATAAAACAAGGAAGTGTATGGACATTTTAAATATTAATTGTGGGCTTGTGTTAAGGCCCAATAAGGGCCCAAATACAAATTATATAATAAGGGTCCATAACAAATACAAATGATGTGTAAATGGGTGATGTTAGGGCCCAATAAAAGCCCAATGCAATAGGTACAACTTAAAGTCCAAATGCATGCATAAAATGAAGGAAATACCCCATATATACCTAAGCCCAACAAGTGTCCACCTATTAAGCGTACTTAGGTGAATATAGGCTTGACACATAGACCCAACAAGAGCCCAACCAAGGTGTAAAGGGCATCAACTATAGTATGGATTACGTTAATTAAATGAATTCAAACCAAGTTTATGGGAATCACCTTAAAACTAAACATGAACTCTAAAACAACATTCGGGGTTTGATTTGTTATCAAGTAGTCGAGAAACACAGGAAACGCGTTAAAGTCACGGAGTAGTTCTGGGTTACGCTAGTTCAGGTAACTACAGTTGCCCTAAAAAGCATTTGTACGTTAGTAGGCCAGTAAGGAAATAACATGTGATTTATACATCCTCTATTCATTGATATTGTTGAATTAATCCCTTGTTTGAAATTCTATACCTTTTCCTTGGTTGTAAGTGTGACGGCCCCAAATTCCCAATGCATTTGGGTATACCTGGCCTAGACCCGTGCAGGTCCCGAGCCAGTTCTCGGCGAACCTGATGAGCCTAGTCAGCCTCAAATCATCAAAATTTCATGATTTATGAAATAGTTATTGCAAATTATAACACAACGGAAGCAATCAAGATATGAATCAATTATTGGGAAATAACTCAATCAAAGGAAAATCAATAAATCTATGTATGTGGAAACCCCAAATATTAATGTACCTCAAACGAAAACTAAATAAAATCTTACATGATATTAAATACCTATGATTTCAAGTTCAAACCAACTTTTCGTAGCCTGGGGTGCTCGAATTCAATCGTAAATCCTCACGAAAGTCTCTTAAGCAAGGCCCTTTACACTTCGATTACTCTGATAAATCTGCACCCACCGTCACAAACTAGACGGTGAGCAACTGAGAGAAAATTTAAAGTAATAACAGCAGAAGATAACAATAATTCATGAACATCAAATGAAGCAGTCTAAATATCATGCAAAAATTAAACACAGGCAATATAACAAGATAAAGGTGCATGATAAACATACTATCAGATATCAATCGAAAACATGTGTTCTAAGAAAACAAGCGAGGCAGTGAGTGGTCACATCACAGCATACAGAAAGAGGACGCTGACTCTTTCCGGGCAATGTCGCAACACTCGGGCAGCATCAGAGCGACACAGGCCTCCGAGCGTACGAAAAGAGGACGATGGCTCTTCCTGGGCAATGTTACGACACTAGCACAGCTTGATACAAGAGGGACACAGGCCTCAAGTATCGTATCGACCCGCTCACGACGAGAACACCCATACCAAAGAGTCAATAAGATAGGAATGCAAACAAAGGGAATCAACAAGCAACAATGAATGAAAATGAATTACATGCAATGTTCCTACTGGATTACTTTCGTACACAAACTTTAGGGCAAGCGCACTTACCTGAACTATCGCGACCCGCGAAATAAACTCTGAGACTCTAGCACGCCTCCCGCAATTTCTCGACTACCTGATAATGATTTAGTTCCCAAATATTAGCTTAAGTCTTAGGGTGATCCTTTATAAATTCGTTTTAGGGTCGTTTGTTTAGGCGACTCAACTGTTGGGAAAAGTCCCCGATACGCTGAATACGTTCCTACTTTCATAGGTTATGAGCTTTAACATTATTTTGTCCCTCTTTAGGCTCTTGTTGAGCCCAAACACTAACTCCACAAATATTTAAATATTTTATTTGTTGGGCCCTTGTTGGACCTAAATACTTAAGCCCATTCTCTATCTCATTGGGTCCTCATTTGGGCCTTAACACAACTCATTTGCATCACTTACATGGGTTATGGGCCCTTATTAGGAAATGCGCATGTTGGGCCCTTATTAGGCCTTGACACAAGCCCAAAATCCATATATATATATATATATATATATATATATATATATATATTTCCATAACTTTCTTCTTTTTTTTATTATTATTATTCCAATATATATATGGTACACCCCACTGTTATGTGCACACAACACCAAACTATTATGTGCACCCTACTATTATATGCACACAACACCCCTCTGTTGTGTGCACCCCACTGTTTTACATCCCATTTACACATGTACACACATGCATGGACATACACACACCATGGTTACACACCACACTAACAGTCCAATCCCACACCCCAGCATACACCCCACCAGTGGGTGTACACACACTCCCCATCACGCACCCCAACCGTGGGGTGCACACATGACATTACCACACGCCACACCATTGTTCACGGTTTTCACCAAAAAATGAGCCATCTCCGACCAGCAACGTCACCTCCAATTGACCGTAACCGGGGACGGTCCCACCGGTCATGACGGTCCACCACGGCAAGCAGAGAACCGACCGAGAGAGGGAGAGGATGAGAAACCATGATGGAGCGGTGTGTAAAGCCGAGAAAGAGAAGAAGAGAGTAATACCTCTGGCGAGCTCATCTTCACGGGGACCAATCCAGCTCGTTGATGACGAGAGGAGGGCGGCGGCTTCAGTGGGACCGTGAGGGAGGAGAGGTCGTGAGGTGAGTAAGGGAGAGGAGAGTGAAGATGGAGACCGTGAGTGGAGAGGAAGAAAGGAGATGGAGAGGAGAGGACGAGTGAGCAGAGAAGAGGCCGAAAGTAGAGGGGAGAGGTCGTGAGGGGTGGTGAGAGGGGAGACCGAGATGGAAGAGAAGGAGCGGCGGTAGAGAGGTGTAGAAGTTAGGGTTTTTTTTGTTTGTTAAGTTATATATATATATTTACGATTTATATATATATTATAATATTATATATATCAATTGGTTTAAATGACCATTATACCCCTAGAGTTTGTCCAAATTCCCTTTATATTTCATCTTAAACATCCACACCTCTCGAGGTCAACCCTATGTCTCCTCAAATTAGAGTTTGGTTAACCGACTCCCATATAATCCTTGTATCCCTCGATCCGAAATTTTTCGTTGTGCGAGTAGCCTTGCCTTGTCTTGTCAAATAAATAATTAAATTATTCAATAATTCTTTTAAATATATTTTTATTGTATTTCTCTCCCCCGTTCATCTATGCGAAGCCTCACTCAGTTTAAAAATTTCCCGAATGGCACGAGACACGTAATGTACTATAATACTAATACACACATCAAAGAAACATAAAAATCATCTCGGTGTCGACTCCCAAGGCTCAAAATACTGTCTCATATCACATAGCCGGTTCACGGTCCTAATAAGTGCGACACAAGTTGAGTTAAAATTTGAGGGTCGTTACAGTCTCCCCTACTTATTAGAGTTTCGTCCCCGAAATTTCACTAATAAGTACATTAAAAATTAACAGTTTCACTAAATCTTTTCACCATCTTGAAGAGATCGTTAAACCTCGAATTGAGCCTTTCTTGCATTCGAACCGGTCGTGATCCTTTTAACATAAAGACCTTCAGGTCTACTTAGTCTTTCTACAACGCGATACTCGACATGTATTTCTTCTGCCACTCCGGGCACTTAAAAGTTTCAAAGGAATCTACCGTACTTTCTCAGGATGATCATCAAAGTTTCGAATCCATTCGCCACCATATCCTCTGGTTCAGTCCAGCAGGGAAGAAATTTACGAGGCCCATCGCAGAATGCCTCAATCGGTGACATACCGATACTTGACTGACAACTGTTGTCATGCACAACCTCGCACAAGTAAAGGTACAGCAGATTTCGCAACTCTGTCCACAATTTCCCAAGTGCTATCGTGTCCACGAGAAGGTCGGAGTAACCACTGACAACATCCATATTAATACGTTCCCACTTCCATCGAGGAATGGGTAGGTGGTGTAGCAGTTCTTCAGGTCATTGATCGCCCAGCCTCTACATGCTGGCATAACACATGCTCGAACAACTTCGTCACCTCGAAAATCATCATGGACCTTAATGGAAACCCCAATCACCCGCAGGACCTCTAGCATGAGTCTGTCGACCGACTCGTCTGGAAAATATGAACTATCCGCCATTTCGTTGCACCGCTCGTATGACGCATCATCTTGACGTTCCTCGTGCACAGCACCAAATGAAACGATCTGCAACACCATCTAGTCACGTATCTATGTCATGATAATTGTCGACACGTCTACTGAATTCATCAATTCTGCCGCCACACGTAAACTACACTAATAGTCCTCTCATACACGATTACCTCGACATCAAATCTTTTGCAGCTCAAAGTATCAACAACAACGTTGATCTTCCTTGGATGCTACACAAAACAAAAAGTCGTAATCTTTCACAAATTTAGGCCAACACTTTTGTGTCAGGTTCAGCTCCCTCTGAATGAATAGGTGTTTCAATCCCTCATGATCGTTACGTAACTTGAACGAGCATCGTACCATATCCTCAGCGCGAACACAATCGCAGTTCACTCCAGGTCATGGGTTGATCAGTTCTTCTCGCAAACTTTCAGATACTCGAATGCACAAGCGATCACACGACTTAAATCTTCTTGAAATCAACTGCATCATCGTTCGCTCTAAACACGCGTCCTAAAATCTAACCTTGGGTAACAAATACTCGTACGCGATTCAATACCTTAGCAGCGTCGACATCCTGTTTCGCTCCACCACATACGCTACCCACAAGTGTCTCAATTTCATCTTCTCGTATCACAATCCGAGCATGTAATGCCCCAAACCAGTTCGTACCAAACGAAGCATTGAACCCTAAACTCCAGTATTCTCATGTTTACTAACAACTCGTAACCCCCTATTTATAACAAAATATCAATACACATTACGTTCGAGTACATATCATCCTATATGTGTCAAGGACTTTAGTGTTTGCCAAGTCTAATGGCATTTTAATCATAACATGTCTACCATGCGTACAATAATCAAGAATCAACATAACTTGAACTTAAACATGGCATACATGAAATTACTCTAAACGAAACTCACACACTCAGTAACGTATTTAGACGCCTTCTAGTTCGTCTCAACAGTAGCCTGCACGCATTCATACCGGTGCTAGTGGTGTTATGGTTAGACTCGCTCTGACTGAGTATAATTCTTCTGTATGTGACCCCTCTGTCCGCATCGATAACAAGTACGAGTCTCTCGTGTCTGTCTCTGTGTATGCACCTGTGCCTGCTGCACTGGCATAGTAGACTGGGTAGGATGGCTCGCAACGGTCGATACCGGCAGAATCGTTTCGGCCTGCCTGGTGACCTACTGTAAAGTTGATCCAACACTCAGTGTCTCAGAGTCTCGCTGATCGAATTGGTTCATCCTCCATCTCTTGTCCCGATGTTGGTCCTCTGATCGTATATTTGATATGGTCGGTCTAGCCTCCTCCTCAGAATGAGTGAGCAAATAAATTTCCCTCACTAGACTACGCTCATATGCTCTCTGTAAGCTCTCCGGCTCAGTCGCAACAACAAATCCTCTGACTATGGGTAACAAACCCTCGGTAAAGTAATAGACTCGATCAGTCTCGGTGTTTGCAGATCCTCCAGCGTAAGGCAACAACGATATAAATCTATCCATGTACTCCATCACGGACTCGCCTGCGTTCTGCCTTAATGTCATGAATTCGTTCCTTTTCACTTGAAGGACAGTCGGTGGAAAGTACTTTTGACTAAATTGGGTCTTGAAGTCAACCCAATCACTTGGGATGCCTCGAGTAGCAACAATTGTCATCCACCAATCGTCCGCCTCCCCCTGCAACATTGACAAAGAGATCGTCGCCTTCATATGTTCCTCAGTAGCGATGATGGTGTGAATCTTCTCGTGATTCTTCAAGAATAGCTCTACCGCTCTAACATCGGTACCACCATAGAACTTCAACGGGTCGTGCATCTTGAACTCTCTCCACTGCCTAGCCTCGGCAGTGGTTCCTGGACTCTTCACTGGTGTCATAACCGAAGTAGTTTCGACAGTTGCCACAGGTGTAGGTAGTGTATTTTGTGTCCCCTTTGCATGTGCTATCGGCGGTGTCTCAGCCTCAGTCAGCGCAACCGGCGCAACAACGGCTCCCTCAGGCATTGCTACTAACGGAATTGGAGTCATAGCTACAGCAGCAATCGGAGTCTCTGCTCCTCGAGTAGTTGTAGGCGGTAATGGTGTAGTCGAGGTCGATGGTGTCGTAGTAGTAGCCGGCGCGAGCGTCCTAAGTAATCGCAATATCTCCTGCAATCGTAGGTCCTGCATCGCAACTTGCTGTGTCCAAGCATGAAACTCCTCTGCGGTAATGGCACAAGTATTCGATGTCCCATTGTCATCACTAGGACCTGACTGATCCGTCATCCTCATCTGATTAAGAGAGCGAACTTCTCGGATTAGTCGATAACTACCGTATACTATATTTATACACAACAATCATAACATGTATAAAATATTCGACTCTGCCCGTTACTCCCCAAGTTAAGTTTCTAAAGGGTCATAGGGTTTCCACTTCTAAGTTCAACCATTCCTAACTTCCGCTGGTTTAAATGGCTTGTGTTTTATGAATTTACATCAAGAGTCAAAGTCTTTAAAACCTTGAGCTCTGATACCAACTGTGACGGCCCCAAATTCCCAATGCATTTGGGTACGCCCGACCTAAATCGGTGCAGGTCCCGAGTCAGAGCCTAGTCAACCACAAATCATCAAAATTTCAAGATTTATGAAATAGTTATTGCAAATTATAACACAGCGGAAGCAATCTAAATATGAATCAATTATTGGGAAATAACTCAATCAAAGGAAAGTCAATAAATCAATGTATGTGAAAACCCCGAATATTAATGTACTTCAAACGAAAACCAAATAAAATCTTACATGATATTAAATACCTATGATTTCAAGTTCAAACCAACTTTTTGTAGCCTAGGGTGCTCGAATTCAATCGCAAATCCTCATGAAAGTTTCCTAAGCAAGGCCCTTTACACTTCGATTACTCGGATAAATCTGCACCCACCGTCACAAACTAGACAGTGAGCAACTGAGAGAAAATTTAAAGTAATACCAGCAGAAGATAACAGTAATTCATGAACATCAAATGAAGTAGTCTAAATATCATGCAAAAATTAACGACAAACAATATAACAAGATAAAGGTGCATGATAAACATACTATCAGATATCAATCGAAAACATATGTTCTAAGAAAACAAGCGAGGCAGTGAGTGGTCACATCACAGCATACAGAAAGAGGACGCTGGCTCTTTTCGGGCAATGTCGCAACACTCGCGCAGCATCAGAGGGACACAGGCCACCGAGCGTACGGAAAAAGGACGCTAGCTCTTCCCGGGCAATGTTACGACACTAGCACAGCTTGATACAAGAGGGACACAGGCCTCAAGTATTACATCGACCCGCTCACGCCGAGAACACCCATACCAAAGAGTCAACAAGATAGGAATGCCAACAAAGGGAATCAACAAGCAACAATGAATGAAAATGAATTACATGCAATGTTCTTACTGGATTACTTTCGTACACAAACTTTAGGGCAAATGCACTTACCTGAACTATCGCGACCCGCGAAATAAACTCTGAGACTCTAACACGCCTCCCGCAATTTCCCGACTACCTAATAATGATTTAGTTCCCAAATATTAGCTTAAGTCTTAGTGTGTTCCTTTATAAATTCGTTTTAGGGTCGTTTGTTTAGGCGACTCAACTGTTGGGAAAAGTCCCCGATACGGTGAATACGTTCCTACTTTCATAGGTTATGAGCTTTAACATCATTTTGTCCCACTTTAGGCTCTTGTTGAGCCCAAACATTAACTCCACAAAATATTTAAATATTTTATTTGTTGGGCCCTTGTTAGACCTAAATACTTAAGTCCATTCTCTATCTCATTGGGTCCTCTTTTGGGCCTTAACACAACTCATTTGCATCACTTACATGGGTTACGGGCCCTTATTAGGAAATGTGCATGTTGGGCCCTTATTGGGCCTTGACACAAGCCAAAAATCCCTATATATATATATATTTGTCCATAATTTTCTTCTTTTTTTATTATTATTATTCCAATATATATATGGTACACCCCACTGTTATGTGCACACAACACCCAACTTTTGTGTGCACCCTACAGTTATATGCACACAACACCCCACTGTTGTGTGCACCCCACTGTTTTACATCCCATTTACACATGTACACACATGCATGGACATACACACACCACGGTTACACACTACACCAACAGTCCAATCCCACACCCTAGCATACACCCCACCAGTGGGTGTACACACACTCCCCATTACGTACCCCAACCGTGGGTGCACACACGCCATTACCACACACCACACCACTGTTCACGGTTTTCACCAAAAAATGAGCCATCTCCGACCAGTAGCGTCGCCTCCAATTGACCGTGACCGGGGACGGTCCCACCGGTTATGACGGTCCACCACAGCGAGCAGCGAACCAGCCTAGAGAGGGAGAGGATGAGAAACCATGAGGGAGCGGTGTGTAAAGCTGAGAGAGAGAAGAAGAGAGTAATACCTCTGGCGAGCTCGTCTTCACGGGGACTAATCCAGCTCGTTGATGACGAGAGGTGGGTGGCGGCTTCAGTGGGACCGTGAGGGAGGAGAGGTCGTGAGGTGAGTAAGGGAGATGAGAGTGAAGATGGAGACCGTGAGTGGAGAGGAAGAAAGGAGATGGAGAGGAGAGGCCGAGTGAGCAGAGAAGAGACCGAGAGTAGAGGGGAGAGGTCGAGAGGGGTGGTGAGAGGGGAGACCGAGATGGAAGAGAAGGAGCGGTGGTAGAGAGGTGTAGAAGTTAGGGTTTTTTTTGTTTGTTAAGTTATATATATATATATATATATATATATATTTATATTTAGGGTTTATATATATATATATTATAATATATATATATATATATATCCGTTGGTTTAAATGACCATTATACCCCTAGAGTTTGTCCAAATTCCCTCTATATTTCATCCTAAACATCCACACCTCTCGAGGTCAACCCTATGTCTCCTCAAATTAGAGTTTGGTTAACCGACTCCCAAATAATCCTTGTATCCCTCAATCCAAAATTTTTCGTTGTGCGCGTAGCCTTGCTTTGTCTTGTCAAATAAATAATTAAATTATTCATCTATGCGAAGCCTCACTCAGTCTAAAAATTTCCCGAATGGCACGAGACACGTAATGGACTATAATTCTAATACACACATCAAAGAAACATAAAATCACCTCGGTGTCGACTCCCGAGGCTTGAAATACTGCCTCATATCACGTAGCCGGTTCACGGTCCTAATAAGTGCGACACAAGTCGAGTTAAAATTTAAGGGTCGTTACAGTATGTTCTCGACATGAGTGTGTGTCTCGAAGGTATTATGTGGTCCCGCACTAGCTGGGACAACGAGGGTGCCCTCTGCAGGGGTAATTGACCACCCCTAGTGATGTGTGTACTGGGTACTGGATTCGAGAGGTGTTGCGATGCCTCTCGATTTCACGCTGCGCTAGTGTTGCGATATTGCCCGGGGAGATCTTGTGAGATCTTTGCCGTATTGTTGTGAAATTAGACCACTCATGGGCCTCTTTTGAATCTTAGAACATGCAAATTTCTATTGTTTATCTATCAGTCTATTGATTATGCACTTGATTTATTTACGTTCCTGTTGTTTCATTTCCACATGATATTTAGACTGCCTTGTTTGTTTAAATCATAAATTATTGTTACATTCTTCTGGCACTACTTTCAATTTCTTCGGTGACTCACCGTCTTGTTTGTGACGGTGGGTGTAGATAGGGTGGAGAGTAGCAAGGGCAAGGGCCCTGCCTAGGTGATCTACTGTGAGGATTAGCAGCGACATTAGAGAGACTCTAGAGTAGGTGTTTATATTTTTGCTGATTTGTATATCGTTTCATACTTATGTTGTTGGATTATTGAACTTGATATTTTGATGAGACTGGTATCATGTATATATACTTATCGAATTGTACATGGATACTCGGGGTTTTTCACACTTATAGAATTCCAATACTTCCCTTTATTGAGTTATTTCCCCTTTATTATAGTTGTTTTAGTCTTCCGCTGTGTATTATTGCAATAACTCTTTCATAAATTACTAAATTGATTAAATAGGAGGCTGACTAGGCTCGTCAGGTTGTCGAGTGTTGACTCGGGGCTTATAAGGGTTTAGGTCGGGCGTACCCAGTTGCACAGGGAAATTGGGGCCATCATAGTTTGAAGGTTTCAGTGCAGAACTTCTTGGATCACCACTGCTTGACAGGTATGAGTGTCAGCTGCGTGAGAGGAAAAAACGCAAGGCGTGGAAATGGACATACCACCCGGACAAGGTCAACCTTGATTACGCAGCAAAGCCATCTTCTTTTTACTATTCTACATGTTTTTTTTAACTCGAAAAACTAGAACTATTGGTTTGTAATATTTTGGTTTTGAGTTATGCACCACCACGTACATTTTGTTAATCTCTACTCAAAGTTCACTTTGAGCATACATTGGTTAATATTATCATTACATGGGTGTCGAGCTATGCTCCATCATGTAGATTTAGTTATTATACTTGAATATTTTGGTTAATTATATTTGCTAATTAATGCATTATCTAACTATTATGCTTGTATTGATTTGCACTGATATTTGTATGCGGATAGCTCAGATACTCGTGGGACCCATAGATAGGCCAGGGCATGCCTGGAGATAGGTAAATAGCAATTTTTGTGTTGTTGTGCTTTAATTTGCGATGTTTATGTGTAATTAGGTTATTGGCATCACGATGTGTGTAAATTATTGCGTTATTGACGTGTGAGATAGTGTGAAGGGTATTCGCCCTGATTAGCGTGCAGACACGGGTACCGGGTAAGTAAATGACAGTATACTAGATTGGGTAGTCATAAACACATAGGAAATGATAAAATAGAATTAAAAATTAATAAATAATATCGTATATGCGTTCGTGGCGAGAGGATACTCAGGGTTTTAGGGTTTAGGGTTTAGGGTATTGGAACGCCCGAAGGTTTGGTGTGTTGTGTGAACAAAGAGAAGTCAAGGGAGTGTATCACACATGCATGTCACTAATAGTTGGACATATTGACCAATTTTAAGTCATTAGATGAGGCATGGAGATATGTATATACAAAGGATGACTTTGAGGGTATAAAAGATACATTTTTCCTAAAGTTCACCACCTTTTCTCTCTCCTCTTTCATCTTGACAAAAATCAAGTGGGTGAATAGGGTTTTTCTGGATTTCAAGAGGTGATTTGGAGGTCTAAACGACAAGATATCGACAATCCGAGGTTAGCATCTTCTTCTCCATCTCATTCTCTACGTTTAGGTCACAAAAGTTTGGGTATTTACGTGGGTTCTAGGTTTGGATTTTGAGCACACTAGTTTGGTCAGTGTTGCTATGATTTTAAGTGTGGTTTTTAAGCATTTGTATTGGTTTTGTTGAAGAGGTTGTTTTGGTTTTGGAGTTTGGGAGAATTAATCAGATTTGTTGGGGTTTTGGTTATGAACGATTTCTGTCGAGGGGTTATGGCGGTAAATGGTTTCTATGTGCTTGTATGCAATGTTAGGACGGGTTCGGAGCACGGTGACGAGATGAGGGGGCTCGAAAACACCTTAAAGGCGTCACTGGCTCAGACGCCACTAAGGGCGCCATGGGGGAAAACTCCCACGGCGTCACCTGCGACATCCATACCCGAGGTGAAACTCCCACAGACGCTTTAGTTCACACTGTAGGAGGGTTGTTCTTAGTGGCGTGGGTCACAATGCCCAGCACGCCGTAGGGCTGTTGAACACGACGCCGCCACCTGCGGCATCTGGAATAGGAAATTAAAATAAAATTTAAAAGTGAATTTTCAAAAATGGTTTTTTAATTGAGTTTTGAGGATTATAACTAATTTAATGAGGATTTAAATTGATAAAAATGGATTTATTTAGGATTTGGAATTTGCAAAAATTTATGGATAATTTTGATAATTAGGCTTTGGTTTGATTGATCGGGGATTTGACGTGCATTGTGGGCGTGATTAGGGCAACAATTGGGATTTGTTGGAGTGCGGTTTGAGGTGTGCAGTATCCCAACTGAAATTACTTGAGTATTTACTTCTTTTGGCATTTGAATTCAATTTATGTTATTTCAATATTCTAATCTTGGTTGTGGTTTTAATGGACGGATATTGAGCGGGGCTCCTTCCGTGCCATTCCAGAATGTATGCCCACTAGGCCATGACACATGTTGTCAGATCGGTCTCGGTGAATAGAACGACCCGAGTATCACAACGTGGCATGCGTCGGTGTGTCATAGGTGTAACACCGTCCACCGAGCGGATCCAGATGTTAGCCCTGCTTGAATGGGACTCGCCGACAGTACTCTCTAGAAGAGTCCTAATTATGGTGTTAGTTTAGTCCTAGGCTCTAGGAACACACTTTAAGCTTTCACTATTACTATTCATACGATGAGCGCAGTTGCCTGTTTTTATTTTTGCATGTTTATTTAATAGCTTTATTTAAAATCCAGTATTTAATTTCAGTATTGTTCACTTAATTTCCTTAGGAATACTCACTTTGGACTCGTCATCTGCTTTTTGTGATGGCTTGAGTGCAGATCCTAATACAAGTTGGGTAAAAGCAAGCTTCTAGAGTACCGTTGATCCAAAGATATATTGTCTGACTTGTACATTTGTATTATATGTATTTCTTTTCATTTTAGGGAACTTGGAGTTGCGAGGTGTTTTGAAACCTTATATATTTTGATATTTTGTGACATCTGATATGTTCTTATTGAGATATGGATACATGTGTTTTTCCACACTAGGTTTATATTTTATTCACATATTTCAATTATCTTTATCTGAGCTAATATGTTAGTAAGACTTTCGATGCAATAATTTGATGCTAAAATGATAACTTAACAGATTATTAGAGTTCAAAAGGATAAAATGGAGGATGTAATCTAATATGGAGCACGCCTATCGTGGGTAAGACAGACTGTGGGTCCACATGGGTCCCGTGGCGGTTTGTTTGGAAAATGGGTTGTTACATTTTTGTATCAGAGCCTAGGTTTGGTGAAATCAAGGACATAAATTTAAGTATAAACTAATTATAAACATGACGAATAAGCTTTAGATGCGAGATGGATAGAAATCAGGTTATGCATGTTATGTTTTTGGTTGTATATTACATACGATACACATATATTCATATTGAGGCACGTTCTTTGGTGCAGATATCGATGGAAGGGCAGCCTTCAGATATGACTTAGCCTGAGGTTAGAGATACCAATGATCCAACTAGGAAAACATTGACATTAGAGTCATTAGCGCGGACAGTTGACGATAGGTTCGCACAGTTGATACACATGTTGAGAGCTCGGGAGACTACTACAACTCCTATGACAGTTATGGTTGCACCATTGGTCAATACTCCTATAGCTGTTGCTCCTACTACTGTTAAGACTCAGGGGCAGGTTGCAGTATCTAAGACACATGCCAAGAGGGCTACACCAGTGGTTGTTCCAGTGGAGACTACAGTAGTCACGACTCCTTTGACTACTGAGCAGCCAGTCGTGGTGTCTACTTCAGGAGGATTGATGATGGTGGAGGCGAAGAAGCTGAAGGATTACCTTAGATTCTCTCCAAGATACTTCTACGAAGCCAAATATCAAGAGATAGTTGGGAGATGGCTATTGGCTAACGAGAGATTACATGAGATGATGGCTGCTGAGGAGGTAGGTCGACCGAGATTGGCTAGTTATTGCCTGAGATCTGTTGTTGTTATGTAGTGGACCAGTTACAGATTGACTCATCCTACTATTACTACTTGGGAAGACTTCAAAGTGTTATTCATGGATGAGTACATACCTATGGAGTTCAAGATCAGACTGAGAGAGGATTTTTTTACACTGGTTCAGGGTAAGCTGTATATTACTGAGTACATGGAAAGGTACAAATATTTTTTGTCTTACTCTATGGATCTAGCGATATGACGACCCTAAATCTCCTGGGGTCGCCCCATGACCCACGCCCTCCACCCGCAAGCCCAGCAGCTCTAGTCACGTCACCGGACACGTCATCACTGCTGCCATGTCCACAGCTCTGTGAAGTGACACTTCGTTTGACTAATCTTACTATATTAAGTTGTTTAATTTATTTAAACATCTAGTAGGCTGGCAAATTTTAATAACAATAACAGAAGCGATAAATTCGTATTTTATGAGAATTTATTAAGCCTGAGCAGTGGAAAACCCGAAGATAACACCATGCATATAACTAAGACGAAGTAAACAGTAATTCATATACATGTGATAAAGTTCTAAAGTTCCCAAAATCCAACAAAATAATATATACATACATGATATCAAAACATGAACTATCAGTAGCAACGGCCTCAGAGATAGTCGCCTAGTACCTCCTTTCCCTTGCTTTTGCTCGTACCAAGATCTGTGCTCAGTTGCCCAACACATACAGCAACGAGCCCAGTAAGTAAATTCCCAATAGAAGTCTACACGATAATCATGAAAACCACAATAACCTGCGAGACATGTGAATATGACCCTGGCAACAGGAATCATATTCCCATGGTTGGCAGTAAATAACATTCACAACAAATATGACGATCACACACAATATAAATAAAATAGCATTCGAGTAATTCGGTTCAACCAAAGATATCAATAAAAACTAGATAGAGGTGTGACGAAGTCTAACAAAACTAGATCATACTTTGTGAATTCGGATGCCCCGGCTGAGCACATCAAGCCTAGACCACACCCGAACCACTAACGGTGATCAGAAACACATCATAACCCACCGGACACGTGCACCTCGCTACTCGAGTAGCAATTCAACGGCTGCGCCAAGTACGCGCGCTACAATCTAGCCTACTTAATTCCGTACCACGACCATCCAGATTAATCTCCGACCATGTGAACAAATCAACCACCGACTAAGACATGATTACAGTGCATATATATGGCAACCAATTAAGTAACCATAACGATCACTAAATAAATAAGTAAATAAATACTCGCTTAACCAAAATAAATCACGCATGAATTTAAAGTGTAACATTCTCAAGGAATTTACACACTTGTAACTACGCACTCCGATTTTCTGGACCCGTCAATTCGATCCGCCTAGCTCCTCTATGCCCGAGCTATGGTTCCTCAGTCCCTGAAGCCCATTTATATTGTTTTATATTATTTAAAAACATATTATATAATTTTATGATATTATATCTTATTTCAACTTTTCATTTGTAGTACTTATTTCGGACTAGGTCGGGGTTCAAAAAATACCCGAAAGTCCCGAAAGTCCCGAAACTACCTTTTCCTTAATTTTCTAAATTATCTAGAATTTTCTCCAATTTTTTTGATATTTTTTTAATTGTTTTCCCTATTTTCCAGAAAATAATATATATATATAATACATATATATATTATTTAATTTTTATTTAATTTAATTTAATTTTAAAAAATTATTTTTTTAATTTGGGGGCCAACCTGGACCGATTCAGTTCAGGTGGTTGGACCGGCCTAGCTGGCCGGACTTACCTGGTACGAGTCAGGGGATCTTTTCCAGAGACAGATTCGTCTCTAATTTACCAGAGACGAATCCATCTCTGCTGCTATTTTTTTTTCTTCTTCAATCTTTGCCTCTTCTTCCCTCCTCTCCGTTCCTCTTTACTCCCACTCCATTGGAGACCTTCAAAACCTCCAAATTTCACCACAAATCAACACAAACCACACCCAATTCCCGGATTACATGCATGTAAACAAAAATTCGAAATCACCAAATACATCTCAATTTTCCACAATTTCAATCCAAATCAACATATTTCTTCAAAACCAAACTCAAGAACACCGAATTCATTAAAAACAGTGATGAAATCCTCCAAAAATCTAAGTTAACCTCAACCCACAAAATCCACATTTTATTCAAAAATTTAAGTTTATGAGGAATAAATTACCTTAGATCGATTGCTGTAAGGCTCGGATTCCCTCTCCAAAGCTCAAATTCTCCTTCTCCAACCTCGATTTCTCTCACAAAGCGTCCAAATTTATTTGAGAAATGGTTTTTGCATGAACATCATCGATCAAGTATGTATTTATATGTTGAGTTCAAATCTGGTGTGTACACGCATCCCGAGGTTGATCTAACGACCTCTATTCACCATGTGTCATCCAAAACCGTGACACCTTATCCTAACAACACTTGCCTTGATTTACTCTATTGTGCATCTCGAGGTTTATCCTGTGCACCCTGATTCTCCTATTCAAACTATAGGATTTAATTAATTCATTAATACATTAATTCAACCTTAGGTTAGACCACCTTAATAAATCATTTAAAAATCACATGTGAGTCACACTAACCCTCAGCTACCCGGCAACCCATGCCCCATACCCCGGCTATCCCGTACTCGGTACCCGATACCCGGTCCCCGACACGCGCTTCAGGACATATACCAGACTCGTAACCTTGCCTGATATCGACGTTCACACATGTGATGATTATATACAATATAATAATTAATACACTCGACATCGCAATACTAGGCATCACACCATGCACAAATATTATAGATATAACCTGGGTTTCCCTCCTCTGAGTCACCCAGCTGTCCCCGTAATGCTCGAATTAACCACTAATTATCGTGATTAACACTAACATTCAATTAAATTAATTTGGGCCATTACAATTCTTCCCAACTAGGAGATTTTGTCCCCGAAATTTACGATAACTAATACCTCTTCTCAGGGGTCGCAAAGCGAATGCAATTACCTGCTAGACTAACTAACCTAACACCCGTCGTCTAGATGAACAAATTAACTTTAACTTCTCAGTAAATGAATCAACTTTAATTTTTAGGGAACACATCAACCTATTCCAGGGAAACACATCGACCTGGCCCTGGTGAACAAATCAACCAGTCTTCAACCAAAATCCTGGTGAACACTTCAACCAGTCTCCCATTAAAACCTGGTGAACAAATCAACTAGTATTCCACTAAAACCTGGTGAACAAATCAACCAGCCTCCCACAATTCTCTAATGTACGAATCAACTAGGACATACTAATCTAAGTGAACTAATCAACCTAGATGCAACGAATGCATGGAATGCAACAAGAACAACAATTATAATGAACAAATCAACCTATATGCAACTTACGCATAGAAAAACACAATAATAACGTACCCTACTCATGCTGTCGGATCGTCTCTCTGACTGGCGGTACTACAGCGTGAACTCTTTCATCGATCTGTGGAATCTCTGGTGCTGGAGAGGCTCTACGACAATTCATACTGATGTGACCTCTCTGACCACACCTATAATACCTACATCTGCCCCTTCCTCCATATTGTCGGTCCTTAGAGTGTTGTCTACAACTCCAGTCTCTCTGATCTCGATTTCTACCTCTCTGGTCCCGTGTATAAGGTTGTTGTGGTGTTAACATCGCATATGCCCTATTGTCTCGGTCATCACCTCGGTGCTATTGATCCCGTGGTCTGTCCTCATATTGTAGTCTACTGTCGTGGTGATCACTCCCACTATCTCCATCCGACGGGTCTCTCTGTCTCTTCGGTCCCTGATCAGACCGAGAACCTTGCCCAGACCTGTCTATTAGCTCATCCCTAGGTCGTAGGTATGTCTCACGAGACAATGCTCTATCATATACAACCTGTAAAGTCTCAGTTCCACTCGCAACAATCACATCACCAATCGTCTCATCCAAACCCCTAATGAAATAGTAGATCTGGAGTCTCTCGGTGTTCACCACGTCCATGGCATACATCATAAGGTACCTAAATCGATCCATGTACTGCGATACTATCATGGTACCCTGTTTCAATACCAGAAACTGCTCTCTAAGCCTGAACTGCACCTCGGTAGGAATGTACTCATCCAAAAACAACTATTGAAACTCAACCCACGTAAACAGTATGGTATGGATGTCGGTGTAGGTCGTCTACCAAACCGTTGCCTAGCCTCTCAAACAATACCCTGAAATACGTCCTAATCTGCCTCCGATACCTCTAATAACTGATGTAAGCGCCGGTGTGTCATCAACCACCATCCTGCAACCTCTGGATCACTAACCACAGTAAAGTAGGTAGGGTTGAACCTCATAAAATCTTTCACGATCTTCGCTGCCCTGACATCTTACTCCTAGCAGTCGAAGCAACAACCTGCATGTGACGGCCAACCCCCACTTTAGGCCAGGTGGTACCACCACTCACAGGCAGTGTGCGGTCACCCTTTAGGTCCAGTCCACACCATCCGCGTCCCCCCCTTCACGCTCACACAGACCACGTGAAGGCGCGGTTTTTCGCCTCCCTAGCGACTCGAACTCGCGTCCTAGAGGCTTAAGACGCTAGTTCGTTGAGTCCTGGTACCACTTGAGGCACCGCGCCTTCACGTGGTCTGTGTGAGCGTGAAGGGGGGGACGCGGATGGTGTGGACTGGACCTAAAGGGTGACCGCACACTGCCTGTGAGTAGTGGTATCACCTGGCCTAAAGTGGGGGTGGGCCGCTACACTGTGGCTAGGTAGTAGTAGGCGTCACCTCAGTAGTATCGACTGGTACCACCACAAGTTCAGCTCTCTCCCTCAATGTCTCAGTCCCTACTGCCTGTGTATCAAATGCTGGTGCAGCTAACTCAGCAGTCGGTGCTACTGCAGGTATCCTCGAGCTACATATGTACTCCATGAGCTCAACCATATGTGCCTGCTACAATAACTGCTGATCCATAACTCTCAGCACCATGGCTCGCAGATCAGCTACCTCTCTGGTTGTATGATCGCTGGTCTCCCCAGCCTCCTGTTGAGTAATCGGAGAGGTAGTGGTAGGAGTCTGTCCGTCCATAGTGATTTGCATCGATTTCCGTGTCCGGATCAGTTCCCAATATACGTATGCGTATAATATATATAAATACAACAATACATATATCAACATAACAATCTCAACTCTACCCGCTTCCATTGCTTCCCAACTAAAAGTTCTAGGCAATTCATCGAGTTTCCACATCTAAATTTTTTTTAAAAAGTTTATGCTCTTTCCTTAACTTTGTTAATTCAAGGCCCTATCGACCTTGCTCTGATACCAATTGTGACGGCCCTAAATCTCCCGGGGTCGCCCCGTGACCTACGCCCTCCGCCCGCAAGCCCAGCAACGCCAGTCACATCACCGGACATGTCATCACTGCTGCCACGTCAACAACTCTGTGAAGTGACGCTCCGTTTGACTAATCCTACTATATTAAGTTGTTTAACTTATTTAAACATCTAGTAGGTTGGAAAATTTTAAAAACAATAGCGGAAGCATTAAATTTGCATTTTATGAGAATTTATTAAACCTAAGCAGTGGAAAACTCGGAGATAGCACCATGTATATAACTGAGACAAAGTAAACAGTAATCCATATACATGTGATAAAGTTCTAAAGTTCCCAAAACCCAGCAAAATAATATATACATACATGATATCAAAACACGAGCTATCAGCAGCAACGGCCTCAGAGATTGTCGCCTAGCACCTCCTTTCCCTTGCTCTTGCTCGTACCAAGATCTACACTCAGTTACCCAACACATACAGCAACGAGCCCAGTGAGTAAATTCCCAAGAGAAGTTTACACGATAATCATGAAAATCATCATAACCTGCAGCCATGGGAATATGAATCATAAAATACGAGCAAGAGCAAGGGAAAGGAGGTGCTAGGCGAAGGGAAAGGAGGTGCTAGGCGACTATCTCTGATGTCGTTGCTGCTGATAGCTCGTGTATTGATATCATGTATGTATATATTATTTTGCTGGGTTTTGTGAACTTTAGAACTTTATCAAATGTATATGGATTACTATTTACTTCGTCTCAGTTATATACATGGTGTTATCTCCGGGTTTTCCACTGCTTAGGCTTAACAAATTCTCCTAAAATATGAATTTAACGCTTCCGCTATTGTTATTAAAATTTGTCAACCTACTAGATGTTTAAATAAATTAAACAACTTAATATAGTAGGATTAGTCAATCGGAACGTCACTTCACAGAGCTGTTGACGTGGCAGCAGTGATGACGTATCTGGTGACGTGACTAGCGCTGCTAGGCTTGCGGGCTGAGGGCGTGGGTCACGGGGTGACCTCGGGAGATTTAGGGCCGTCACAAGTGGGGACTGACAGGTTCCAGATATATTATTTTATACGAGGCTTGGATGAGAGGATAGCGATCGCGATTGTATCTAATGGAGCGGGTATGTTGTTAGAGGTCTACGACAGGTCTCTCTCACATGAGACATATTTGGTCCAGATATCTAGTATATTAGCATTTCAGTTTGCGTTGCGGGGTCAGCAGGTCATCCAACTCAGGGTCTCGGTATGAGCAGAGACCGAAGAGAGATTAGGGTTAACAAAGACAAGGCCAGAGACCTCACACAGGTGATTGGTAGTCAAATCAGGGTCGCAGAGGCGACAAAGATCGTCGGGATGACCGTGATAGAAAATATGATCGTGAGGTACTGCAGCTTCTGCACCATTTGATCAGGCTACACAGCAGTAGAGACAGGATAGGGGTCAGGGTTAGAGAGGCCAGAGTTAGGTACAGAGTTAGAGGACTACTGGTAGATTAGACATTCGTGTTTACTTTAGTTCTGGTCAAGTGGGACATCTTATGGTAGAATGTACCAAACCAGCACTAGTGCCACCACAGATTGATTAGGCCAGAGAGAGGGCACAGACAGTTACATTTAGGGTTGGACCGCCAGACAGGGAGGCAACCAAACAGCTTATTAAGGGTATTTTATATGTCTATGGTACTTTCATGCATGTTATGTTTGATTCAAGCAACACTTTGTCTTTTATATCTGGATGCATGGTAGGATGTTATGGTTAACTACACAGACTTTAGACACATCTTGTTCTAAGTACGTTTATTAGGGATAAGATTTACCCTAACCAAATTTTTTGGGATTGTGTGATTGAGATAGAGGGACATCAATTACCGACTGATTTGATTGTGTGATTGAGATAGAGGGACATCAATTACTGGCTGATTTGAAAGTATTAGAATACCTGGAGTTTGATGTGATGTTCGGTATAGATTGGTTATCATCTTATCACGCACAGATTAACTATTTTAGCAAGACTATAACGTTTTACATCGACGGGATTCCACAGTTTTCATTTGTCAGAGTTGCGACAGCATTACCTATTACTCGAGGTAGACTAGCGATGTCGCAAGATATGGAGGCGTACACCACTATGGTTGAGCCAGAGCTTAGGAATGTGATTACGGTTGACGATGTTCTTATGGTTTGCGAGTTTTCATATGTGTTTCCTGAGGATTTGTTAGAATTGCCACCACCGAGAGCTATTGAGTTCATTATCAAGCTGATTTCAGGGACTCTTCCGATTTATAGCAGACCGTATATGATGTCAACATTGGAGCAAGAGGAGTTGAGGACCCAGTTAGAGGAATTACTACAGAAGGGGAATATTCACCCTAGCATGTCACATCGGGGAGCTCCGGTTCTTTTTGTAAAGAAGAAGGATGGCTCGATGCGGATATGTGTGGATTACAAGAAGTTGAATCAGGTGACGATTGGGAACCGTTATCTACTTCCCAGGATCAATGACTTGTTTGATCAGTTGGCAAGAGCCTAATTCTTTTTAAAGATTGACCTCAGATCAGGATACCATTAGTTCAGGATTCGATAGGGGAATATTGAGAAGACCACCTTTAGTACGAGATATAGGTTATACGAGTTTATAGTCGTGCCGTTTGGGCCGACGATTTTTATGGATTTGATGCACAGGGTGCTCGGGCTTTTTTAAGATTGATACGTCATTATTTTTATCGATGACATCCTAATTTACATTAGAACTCGTATGGAGCATAAGAGACATCTTAGGGAGGTGTTGGCGACGCTAAGAGAGCATCGACTTTACGCCAAGTTTAGTAAGTGTGCATTTTGGCTGAGTGAGGTGAAGTTTCGGAGGCACGTCATCAGCAATCAGGGCATTCAAGTTTATGGTGACAAGATTCGGGCTATCATTTATTAGAGGACACCCGAGTTTGTATCTAATATCCAGAGTTTTCTAGGTTTGGCAGGATATTACAAGTGTTTCATGTAGGATTTCTTGTTGATTGCAGCGCTGATGATGAGGTTGACTAAGAAGGATGTCAGATTTGACTAGTCACACAAGTGTGAGGATATTTTTTGGGAGCTGAATGTTGGGAAATGTGCCCTAGGTCAATCCATTAATATTCTTTATGAATACATTTTAGTTAATAAAATAGAGGATTTCATTTGTTGTTTATTATAATTGATTTGCATGTTTACATTATAATAAGATCCATGGGTATTTACAGAAATATCCTAAATGTCCCTAGTCGATTATTATACTGGGAACTATAATGAATTAAGACTAATGTGAGTCTTGATTGATGATCATACGATGATCATACGTATAGGAATACGAATCAAGATCATGAGTACTTGTTAGGGAACAAAATACTGGACCGACCCGCTATGAGAACATCACATGGATTAAGTCATAGTTGTTTCTCATGATAGGTATATTTTTCAGTCCTCTGACTTGAGATTACCAGAGACTTCAACATTAGGAATACAGTGATTTGACGCAATTAAACGTTGTCTTTAACCGGATAATTATAAAGGTTGTGATTGGTTACTCTGTGAATAATGTGGTGAAGTTGTGTAATCGAGATAGAATTTGTCCCTCTCATATAAAGTGAGATATCCAATGGATCCCTCGATGTGTTAGACTGTTAAAATGCCTATTCTAAGTGAATTGATATTGATCAATGTCACTTAAATGTTTTCAGTCTACCTAGAAATCGAGACTAATACGATTGAACATGTCGGATGACAATTCTATGCCTTATGTTTGATCAAAAAGATATCGTGTGACAAAAGGATGTTATATACACTATTGATTAGGTTGTATCGATTTGATATTCGTACAACTTGGGTAGTCATAATGTCTTGCTAGAGGCCGTTTATGACTTGTATACCAAAATGTGTTTTGGTACACTGCCAACGTTGTATGAGCATATTGGGTCGCACACTGAGAATGGTTTTGCGAGATTTTAAGATGGTTTAGAAAAAATGAATTTTATATGATAAAATTCATTACAGAAACGTCCTTGTAGTGTATTACACTTTTACTTCTTTAAGTAGGGGTATATGTGTAATTTACTTCATCGTCTATATACAAGGGTTGTATAAATAGATGCTTTGAGTTAAAATACAAGTACGAAAGATTTAAAAAGGGCTAAAACTTTATTTTCGTTTTAAGAAACGACTTAGGGTTTTGGTATGCTCTGGATCGTTTTGGAGATAAACTAAAAGGTTTGGTATTCTCTCGAAGCTAGCACTTCAAATCTCGGTCGCCGTTCGTGTGTGGACTGCTGATAGAGGGCGTTCGTTATTGGCAGCGCCTTAGAGATCGATTAACCTTCAGAAAGGTACATTACGACTGAGGTATGATTACGTTTTCATAGTCTAAAAGTGTTTTAATAGAATCAGATTTGGATCCTATTGGGGTTTTTCTCAAAATAGTTTTGAAATTTCCGCTGCGCATGAACCCCAAAACCCAACACTGAAGAGATAGTTGACTTTTGCACCAATTTTGGCATTACCTGTAGCAGGTAAGGGTTTCTCGATTTACACAGATGCGTCAGGCATTTGGTTGGGTTACATGTTGATGCAAGATGAACACCTAGTGGCCTATTTATCATGACAGTTGAGATCCCACAAGGAGAACTATCTAGTGCATAACTTGGAGCTTGCGACGGTCGTGTTTGCATTGAAGGCCCAAAGGCATTACTTGTATGGTGAGAGGTTCGTGTTGTTTAGTGACCACCAGAATTTGCTTTATCTCTTCACTCAGAAGGAGCTGAACATGAGACAGTGGAGATGGCTCGAGTTACTGAAGGACTACAATTTCACTATTGAGTATCGCCCATGTAAGGCGAACGAAGTAGCTGATACGGTGAGCAGGATCGGTATCGAGAGCCAAACGATACTACGGCATATGACACACTGGCACGGGTTGTTTGAGGCTGTGTTGGTGTTGTGTGTGATAAAGTATATCGCTGAGCTACACATTTGTCGTCAGATGCAAGTTCCCACGGTGTCTCTCGAGCGGGTTGCTGAGTTGCAGAGGGTAGAGGGCCTGTATTTATGGATCAGTTGACTGACTTAGGATCCGGGGTGCACAAAGTGGTATGAGGGTTCAGACGGGTGCTTGAGACATAGGGTTGTTTGTGGACACCGACGGTACTAGAGCTCAGGGATAGCATTCTAGAGGACGCATACTGGTCACAATTTACAGTTCCTCCTGGTCGGACTAAGATGTATCACGACCTACAATTGTTTTAGTGGCCAGGGATGAAGGCTGATGTGGGGATATACGTCCGGAGTTGTCATATTTGCCAACAGGTTAAGGCTGAGCATAGGAGACTAGCTGGGTTGCTACAATCACTGCCCATTCCTTAGTGGAAGTGGGAACACGTGACCATAGACTTTGTTAGTGGCCTACCACAGACTATGAGGAGACACGATGCTGTTTGGGTAATTATCGACAGGTTGATGAAATTGGAACATTTCATACTGATCGCCATGAGATATTCGGTGACACAGCTGAGCATTATCTTCGAGAGAGAGATTTTCAAATTGCACTGTGTACCAATCTATTTTGTTTCTGACAAAGATCTAAGGTTCACTTCGAGGCTTTGGGAGAGTGTGCAGGAATAGTTTGGTACTCGACTATAGTTTAGCACTGCGTACCATCCTCAGACTGACGGGCAATCAGAGCAATTCAAATTCTCGAGGATATGCTCAGGGCATGTATTTTATAGTTTGGTGGATCGTGGGAAGATTATTTGTCGTTATGCGAGTTTGCCTACAACAATAGCTATCAAGCGAGTATCGAGATGCCACCGTTCAAGGCACTATATGGTACACCCTGTAGTTTACCTGCATGTTGGGCAGCACCGAAAGATACAACGGCTATAGGACCTGAGGGTGTTGTGGATCACACTGAGAAGGTGAGGCAGATTAGGCAAAGACTTCAGGCGGCCCAGGATAGACAGAAGAAATATGCAGACAGGTATTACGAGAATCTGAGCTACGAGGTTGATGATATGGTGTATTTGAAGGTTACTCCGTGGAAAAGGCATCAGAGATTTGGCATTATGGGGAAACTCGCACTGAGATTTGTAAGACCATATAAGGTCAGGGCATGCGTTGGTAATGTAGCTTACAAGTTAGAGTTATCGTCGCAATTAGTTGGGGTACATCCGGTATTTCACGTTTTGATGTTGAGACTAGTTAGGTCGGGGCAGAGACCTATGGTTGACATCAGGCAGGTAGAGGTAAGACCTAATGACACATATGAGGAGCAGCAAATTGGGATTGTGGATCGTAGAGTGCAGATTCTAAGGAACAGGGAGAACTTGAAGGTCCTGGTTCGTTGGCATCATCATGAGACTGAGGGACTCACCTGGGAACTTGAGTCTACAATGCGGTAACGGTACCCTCTACTATTTACCGGTAAATGTTTAGTTTAGTCACTTAAACTTCAGGACGAAATTTCACCTAGTTGTGAAGAATTGTAACGGCTCTAAGTTAATTCGTCGTTATTAATGACGTCTTTGTAGACGTGGCGGACAGCTCAGATACTCGTGGGACCCGCAAATAGGCCAGGGTGCGCCTGGAGCTAGGTAAATAGTAATTTTTTGTGTTGTTGTGCTTTAATTTGCGATTTTTATGTGTAATTAGGTTATTGGCATCGCGATGTGTGTAAATTATTGTGTTATTGACGTGCGAGATAGTGTGACAGGTATTAGCCCTGATAAGCGTGCAAACGTGGGTACCGGGTAGGCACATGCAGTACACTAGGTTGAGTAGTCATATACACATGGAAAATGATAAAATACAATTAATAATTAATAAATAATGTCATATATTCATCGTGGTGCGACGATACACGGGAGACGCGAGGGTACGTACGGGGTTTGGGTATTAAAACGAGAGAGTGTTTGGTGTGTTGTGTGAACAAAGACAAGTAAAGGGAGTGTGTCACACATGCAATCACTAAAAGCTGGGCATATTGACCAATTTTGAGTCATTAGATGATGCATAGAGATATGTATATACATAAGATAACTTTGGGGGTCTAAAAGATACATTTTTCCGAAAGTTCACCACCTTTTCTCTCTCCTCTATCAACTTGGATAAAAATCAAGTGGGCGAATTAGGTTTTTCTGGATTTCAAGAGGTGATTTGGAGGTATAAACGATAAGATATCGACGATCCGAGGTTAGCATCTTCTTCTCCATCTCATTCTTTACGTTTAGGTTACAAAAGTTCGGGTTTTTATGTGGGTTCTACGTTTGGATTTTGAGCACACTGGTTTGGGTAGTGTTGCTATGATTTTAAGTGTGGTTTTTGAGCATTTGTATTGGTTTTTTGTTGAAGAGGTTGTGTTGGTTATGGAGTTTGGGAGAAAAGTAGGATTTTAATCAGATTTGTCAGAGTTTTGATTACGAACAATTTCCGTCAAGGGGTAATGACAGTAAATGGTTTCTTTGTGTTTGTATGCCATGTTGGGACGGGTTCGGACCGCGGCGACGAGCCGAGGAGTCTCAAAAACCACTTAAAGGCGCACAAGCTCAGACACCACCAGGGGCACCGTAGGGAAAAAACTCTCATGGTGTCAACTACGATGTCCAAACCAGAGGCGAATCTCCCACAGATATTTTAGTTCACGTTGTTGGAGGGTTGCTCTTGGCGGCATGTGTTGGGAAATGTGCCCTAGGTCAATCCATTAACAGTCTTTATGAATACATTTTAGTTAATAAAATAGAGGATTTCATTTGTTGTTTATTATAATTGATTTGCATGTTTATATTATAATAAGATCCATGGATATTTACAGAAATATCATAAATGTCCCTAGTCGATTATTATATTGGGAACTATAATGAATTAAGACTAGTGTGAGTCTTGATTGATGATCATACGATGATCATACGTATAGGAATACGAATCAAGATCATGAGTACTTGTTAGGGAACAAAGTACTGGACCGACCCGCTATGAGAACATCACATGGATTAAGTCATAGTTGTTTCTCATGATAGGTATATTTTTCAGTCCTCTAACTTGAGATTACCAGAGACTTCAACATTAGGAATACAGTGATTTGACGCAATCAAACGTTGTCTTTAACCGGATGATTATAAAGGTTGTGATTGGTTATTGTGTGAATAATGTGGTGAAGTTGTGTAATCGAGATAGAATTTGTCCCTCTCATATAAAGAGAGATATCCAAAGTGGTTCCCTCGATGTGTTAGATGTTAAAAGGCCTAGTCTAAGTGAATTGATATTGATCAATGTCACTTAGATGTTTTCAGTCTACCTAGAAATCGAGACTAGTACGATTGAACATGTTGGATGACAATTCCATGCCTTATGTTTGATCAAAAGGATATCGTGTGACAAAAGGATGTTATATACACTATTCATTAGGTTGTTTCGATTTGATATTCGTACAACTTAGGTAGTCATAATGTCTTGCTAGAGGCCGCTTATGACTTGTATACCAAAATGTGTTTTGGTACACTGCCAACGTTGTATGAGCCTATTGGGTCACACACTGAGAATGGTTTTGCGAGATTTTAAGATGGTTCAGAAAAATGAATTTTATATGATAAAATTCATGACAGAAACGTCTTTGTAGTGTATTACACTTATACTTCTTTAAGTAGAGGTATATGTGAAATTTACTTAACCGTCTATATACAAGGGTTGTATAAATAGACGCTTTGAGTTAGAATACAAGTACGAAAGATTTAAAAAGTGTTGAAACTCTATTTTTGTTTTAAGAAACGACTTAGAGGTTTTTGGTATGCTCTGGATCGTTTTGGAGAGAAACAAAAAGGTTTGGTATTCTCTCGAAGTTAGCACTTCAAATCTCGGTCGTCGTTCGTGTGTGGACTGCTGATAGAGGGCATTCGTTGTTGGCAGCGCCTTAGAGATCGATTAACCTTTAGAAAGGTACACTGCGAGTGAGGTATGATTAAGTTTTCATATTATAAACGTGTTTTAATGGAATTAGATTCGGATCCTGTTGGGCTTTTTCTCAAAATTGTTTTGAAATCTCCGTTGTGCATGAACCCCAAAACCCAACAGTGGTATCAGAGCCTTCGAGTTTGATTTCATTAAACTCATTGCATGTTTTCTTATGATATATGATTGAAAGCATGTTAATAATTGATGTATATATGATATACATAAGTTTTCTGTGAGATTTATTATCATGTTTTGTGTATATGATACATATATTCGTGATTTAATTGAAAGTAGTTTCGTACATGCTAGTAACCATGTTAGGTTAATTTGAATAATTTTCATGAATTGAGTTTTGTGTTCTATGATCCATGACACCATTAAATTCGATTGGGATAGCAGTTCATGATTCAATTACATGTTTGTGATTATTTGGATGAAGATCGAAATTGCAAATAATTAATTTTCTAAATTATTTATTTATCTTGTTATATCTATTTTGTTATGAAGTTTCTATTTAATAAAGATAGATAACAATTAGATTAGGAGATATATGCAAAATCGGTTTCATTATCCCTATTGGATAGGAGATAAATATGGAGAAGTTTGTTATTGGTGATATGCTAGGATTCAAATATCTAAAGTCTTAATTGGATTAGGATAAGATGATTAGTTAGATGTGGGCCCGAATTAATTAGAAACATTTTAATTGACTTAATTTTGGATAAATTAAGGGGTAAATTTAGTATAGTAAAATCAGCGAAAAATATGATTTTCTATAGCGAATTTAAATTTTCTGAATTGAGATTTGTCTTCTAAAAAAAAAAGGAGGCGCTGCCCCCTGTTCCCCGTTCGTCATTGACCGGTCAATGGAATCATCATTCATTGACCGCCAATGGGACCGCCATACCCGCTAATCGGCCAATGAGAGGCGCTGTCTAACTAATCCTAGCGCACGAAAATTCTTCTATTAGTAAATAGCATAAAAATTTTCTAAATTGTTTAGTGGTTCTACAAATTAATAAAATATACGATATTTCATTGTTTACGTAAAAATCACTAAAAGTGAATAAAATCCCTCTATTAAATCTTAAGTCTTGTGCCAAACACTTATCAAGGCCTCGATCGCACTAATATAATTTCAGCCATAGTTGGGTGTATTGTGTTATCTTGGTGAGATAAGTTGGGTAAGAGTTACCTAAATGTTTAAATTGGTCCGACTTAATAAAGCTATCAAAATAGTTTTGGACTTTAGGCATATGATGAGATAAAAACATGCAAAGACATAAGATGTCCTGTATCTCATAAAAGTATCTAAAATTATATAAGATGTAATTGGTAACTGTTACCTACCTAAATAATCTAGTTTTGTGTTTCATGCCATAACTGTCATAGAATTAGGTGAAATATGGATTTAGTCCCCTAAATAAACAGTATGTTTTAGGAGGGTTGTTAATTTAGTGGGAGTCTATTCCTCTATACTAAAATAAACTCTGCATAATCTTTATTGCAGATCAATGGCCTCTTCAAGTAATAATAATCCCCTGTCATTGCGATCTATCCTTGAGAAGGATAAGCTATCTGGGACTAAATTTCTTGATTGGTTCAGAAACTTGAGAATCGTTCTCAAGCATGAACGCAAGTTGTATGTTCTGGATGCTCCGATCCCTGAGGACCCACCAGCCAATGCTACAAAAGCTGTGAAGGAAGCGCATAATAAGCATGTCAATGATTCTACTGATGTTGCATGCATTATGTTGGCAACTATGGTTCCTGAACTTTAGAAGGACATGGAACTAATAGAAGCCTACGCATGGCTGTAACACTGAAGGAAATGTTCCAACAGCAAGCTAGGCAAGAAAGGTTCGAGACAGTCAAGAACCTGCATTCTTGTATGATGACTGAGGGTGCGTCAGTTAGTCCTCATGTTCTGAAGATGAAGGGTTATGTTGACCAACTTGATAGACTTGGATTTCCCATAAGCCAAGAGTTGGCTACGGATTTGATCTTAAATTCATTACCGGAGAGTTAATCACAATTTGTGATGAACTACAATATGAATAATATGGAGAAATCAATTTCAGAGTTGCATTTGATGCTTAAAACTGCTAAACAAAATATCAAGAAACCCTCTAGTAATGTGCTGATGGTCCAAAAGGGAAAGGGAATGAAGAAAAAAGGCAAAGGCAAGGCTAAAGTTGCCAAGGCTGCTGCTGAACCTGTCGCAAAGCCTATGAAACAAGTCAAGCCCCAACCTGTTCCTGCTTTAAAGCACCAAAAGGAAAAGGAAAGAAATTGTCATCTCTGCCATGCACCTGGACATTGGTTCAGAAATTGCAAACTTTATCTGGAAGATCTAAAGAAGAAAAAGGGTAGTGCGACTACCACCTCAGGTATTTATGTTATTGAAATTAATTTATCCACTAGCGATTCCTAGGTATTGGATACTGGATGTGGATCTCACATTTGTATAAATGTTCAGGAACTCACTAAAAGTAGGAAGCTAAAAAAAGGAGAAGTCATCCTCCGCGTAGGGAATGGAGCAAGAGTTGTTGCCATGGCTGTTGGATCATATGACTTAGTTTTACCTAGTGGACTTATCTTAACTTTAAATAATTGTTATTTTATGCCTGACTTGAGCAGAAACATCATTTCTGTTTCATGCTTGGATATGGATGGTTTTGATTTCATTATTGCGAATAATAGATGTTTCATTTCTCGTAAAGGAATATTTTATGCAAATGCTGATTTGTGTGATGGTCTTTATATTCTAAACATGAAAAAGTCCACTGATACTCCAGTCTTTAACATAAATACAAAGAGATTTAAGTCAAATAATTTGAATCAAACCTATCTTTGGCATTGTCGTCTTGGCCACATAAATGAGAAACGCATAACGAAGCTCCATAAAGATGGACTTCTAGATTCATTTGATATGGAATCATATGAAACGTGTGTATCTTGTTTACTAGGCAAGATGACTAAAAGTCCCTTTACTGGACATAGTGAAAGGGCAAGTGATTTATTGGGTCTAATACATACTGATGTATGCGGTCCTATAAACACAATGGCTAGAGGAGGTTATCAATACTTCATTACATTTACCGATGATTTCAGCAGATATGGTTATGTATATCTTATGAAACATAAAGCTGAATCATTTGAGATGTTTCGAACATTTCAAAATGAAGTGCAGAATCAACTTGGTAAAACTATCAAAGCACTTCGATCAGATCGAGATGGTAAGTATTTAAGCCAAGAATTTGATGATCATCTTAGAAATTGTGGGATTGTCTCCCAATTGACTCCACCAGCAACTCCACAATGGAATGGAGTTTCTGAAAGGAGAAATCGAACCTTATTAGATATGGTTCAATCTATGATGAGTCATTCAGATCTTCCATTATCCTTTTGGGGTTATGCATTACAAACTGCAGCTTTCACTCTAAATCGAGTTCCTTCTAAAGTGGTTGATAAAACACCGTATGAGATATGGTACGGGAAGAGACGTAGTTTGTCTTTTCTTAAGATTTAGGGTTGTGAGGCATACGTAAAGCGGCATGTCTCAGAAAAACTAGCACCTAAATCTGATAAGTATTTATTTGTGGGGTATCCTAAGGAAACAAAAGTATATTACTTTTATAATCCCGTTGAGAACAAAGTGTTTGTTGCTCGGTATGGTGTCTTTATGGAAAAATAGTTTATTTCAAAAGACACTAGTGGGAGAGAAATAAATCTTGAAGAAGTTCAAGAATCACAAATAAACACTGAACCGCTACTGGAAGTTCAACAACGTTCTGAACCAGTTGAACCTCCGCAAGTGACACAAGGCCCACGTAAATCTGGTAGGGTAAGACATGAGCCAGAGAGATTCGGATTTCTCATTACTGATAGTCGTGATGTGTTGCTTATGGATCAAAATGAGCCCACCACTTATCAGGAGGCTATGTCTGGACCAGAGTCAGATAAATGGCTAAGTGCCATGAACTCTGAGATGCAATCCATGTATGATAACCAAGTTTGGAACTTGGTTGATTTACCTGAAGGTGGTAAGACCATTGGATGTAAATGGGTTTTCAAGAAGAAAACTGACATGGATGGCAAAGTGCATACTTTCGAAGCAAGACTTGTAGTAAAAGGTTTCAGGCAGACTCAATGTATTGATTATGATGAAACTTTTTTGCCAGTAGCCATGCTTAAATCTATAAGAATTTTAATTGCCATTGCTGCATATTATGACTATGAGATATGGTAAATAGATGTAAAAACAACATTTCTTAATGGAAAGCTACTTGAGGACGTGTATATGACACAACCTGAAGGTTTTGTACATCCTGAGAATTCTAGGAAGTTATGCAAGCTTCAAAGATCCATTTATGGATTAAAGCAAGCTTCTCAGAGTTGGAATCTTCGTTTTGATGAAGCAATCAAGGATTTTAGTTTTATTAAGAACGAAGATGAGCCTTGTGTATACAAGAAGGTCAGTGGGAGTATAGTTGTTTTTCTGGTACTGTATGTTGATGATTTATTTCTCATTGGAAATGACATCCCAACATTGCAGAGTGTCAAGTCTTGGTTAGGGAAGTGTTTCTCAATGAAAGACTTAGGAGATGCAGCCTATATCCTAGGGATAAGGATCTATAGGGATAGATCTAAGAGGCTAATCGGTTAAAGTCACAGTGCTTACATAAACAAGGTACTGAATAGGTTCAATTTGCAAGACTCTAAAAGAAGATTGTTGCCAATGTCTCATGGCATAAGTCTCAGCAAGAATCAATGTCCTAGGACAAATGATGAGCGAGACCGTATGAATAAGATTCCATATACATCTGCTATTGGATCTATCATGTACGCCATGCTATGCACTCGGCCTGATGTATCATATGCTTTGAGCACTACAAGCAGATATCAATCAGATCCAGGTGAGAGTCACCGGATAGCAGTAAAGAACATCCTTAAGTACTTAAGAAGGACTAAGGAAGTGTTTTTGGTCTATGGAGGTTTTGAAAATGATCTAGTTGTAAATGGTTACACAGATGCAAGTTTTCAAACTGATATAGATGATTTTAGATTGCAGTCTAGATATATGTTTACTTTGAATGGGGGTGCGATAAAGTTTGGAAAAGTTTGAAGCAAGAGAGGCGTGGCGAGATTCTACAATGAAGCTGAGTATATTGCAGCGTCCGATGCAGCAAAGGAGGCAGTTTGGATCAAAAAGTTCATTTCTGAACTAAGTGTGGTTCCAAGTATTGCTAACCCTATTTGTTTGTATTGTGACAATAACGGGGCAATAGCACAAGCCAAGGAACCTAGATCACACCGCACATCCAAACATATACTCAGGCGGTTTCATCTCATCAGAGAAATTATTGAGAGGGGAGACGTAAAGATTTGCAGAGTACCTACCGAAGACAACGTTGCGGATCCATTGACAAAGGCTCTTCCACAAGCGAAACATGATGGTCATGTTAGATCATTAGGCATTAGATGCATGAATGATTGGCCCTAGAGCACATGGGAGATGTTGGGAAATGTGCCCTAGGTCAATCCATTAACAGTCTTTATGAATACATTTTAGTTAATAAAATAGAGGATTTCATTTGTTGTTTATTATAATTGATTTGCATGTTTATATTATAATAAGATCCATGGATATTTACAGAAATATCCTAAATATCCCTAGTCGATTATTATACTGGGAACTGTAATGAATTAAGACTAGTGTGAGTCTTGATTGATGATCATACGATGATCATACGTATAGGATTACGAATCAAGATCATGAGTACTTGTTAGGGAACAAAGTCTTTGGACCGACTGCTATGAGAACATCACATGGATTAAGTCATAGTTGTTTCGATGATAGGTATATTTTTCGGTCCTCTAACTTGAGATTACCAGAGACTTCAACATTAGGAATACGATAATTTGACGCAATCAAACGTTGTCTTTAACCTAGGACGATTATAAAGGTTGTGATTGGTTCTTGTGTGAATAATGTGGTGAAGTTGTGTAATCGAGATAGAATTTGTCCCTCTCATATAAAGAGAGATATCCAGTGGATCCCTCGATGTGTTAGATGTTAAAAGGCCTAGTCTAAGTGAATTGATATTGATCAATGTCACTTAGATGTTTTCAGGTCTACCTAGAAATCGAGACTAGTACGATTGAACATGTTGGATGACAATTCCATGCCTTATGTTTGATCAAAAGGATATCGTGTGACAAAAGGATGTTATATACACTATTGATTAGGTTGTATCGATTTGATATTCATACAACTTGGGTAGTCATAATGTCTTGCTAGAGGCCGCTTATGACTTGTATACCAAAATGTGTTTTGGTACACTGCCAACGTTGTATGAGTCTATTGGGTCGCACACTGAGAATGGTTTTGCGAGATTTTAAGATGGTTCAGAAAAATGAATTTTATATGATAAAATTCATGACAGAAACGTCCTTGTAGTGTATTACACTTATACTTCTTTAAGTAGGGGTATATGTGTAATATACAAGGGTTGTATAAATAGACGCTTTGAGTTAGAATACAAGTATGAAAGATTTAAAAAGGGCTGAAACTCTATTTTCATTTTAAGAAATGACTTAGAGGTTTTTGGTATGCTTTGGATCGTTTTGGAGAGAAACAAAAAGGTTTGGTATTCTCTCGAAGCTAGCACTTCAAATCTCGTCCGCCGTTTATGTGTGGACTGCTGATAGAGGGCGTTCGTTGTTGGCAGCACCTTAGAGATCGATTTACCTTCAGAAAGGTACATTGCGAGTGAGGTATGATTAAGTTTTCATAGTATAAACGTTTTTTAATGGAATTAGATTCGGATCGTGTTGGGGTTTTTTCTCAAAATATTTTTGAAATCTTCGCTGTGCATGAACCCCAAAACCCAACAGCGTGGGACACGACATCCAGATTGCAGTAAGACACGTCGTAGGGCTATTGAACACAGTGGCGCCACCTGCGGTGTTTGGAATAGGAAATATAAATAAAATTTAAAAATTAATTTTCTTAAATTGTTTTTTAATTGAGTTTTATTGGGGATTATAATCAATTAAATGAGGATTTAAATTGATAAAAATGAATTTACTTAGGATTTGGAATTTGGGGAAATTTACGGATAATTTTGATAATCAGGCTTTAGTTTGATTGATCGAGGATTTGACACTCATTGTGAGCGTGATTTGGGAGACAATTGGGATTAGTTGGAGTGCAGTTTGAGGTGTGTAGTATCCCAACTGAAATTACTCGAGTATTTACTTCTCTTGGCATTTGAATTCAATTTATGTTATTTCAATATTCTATTCCTGGTTGTGGTTTTAATGAACAGATGTTGAGCGGGGCTCCCTCCGTGCCATTTTAGAGTGTATGCCCACTAGGCCATAACACGTGTTGACAGATCAGTCTCGGTGAATAGAACGACCCAAGTATTACGTCATGGCATGTGTCGGTGCATCGTAGGTGTAACTTTGGCCACTAAGCAGATCTAGATATTGGCCCTACTTGAATGGGAGACGCCAGCAATACTCTATGGAAGAGTCCGAATTATGGTGTTAGTCTGGTCCTAGGCTCTAGGAACACACTTTGAGTTTTCACTATTATCTATTCATACGATGAGCGTAGTTGTTTATATTTATTTTCGCATGTTTATTTAACAGCTTTATTTAAATTCCAGTATTTAATTTCAGTATTGGTCATTTAGTTTTCTTGGGAATACTTACTCTGGACTCGTCATCTGCCTTTTGTGATGGCTTGAGTGCATATCCTAATATGAGTCGGGGTAAAGTTAAGCTTCCAGGGTATCACTGATCCAGAGATATATCGTCTAACTTATATGTTTGTATTATATGTATTTGTTTTCATTTTAGGGAACTTGGGGTTGAGAGGTGTTTTGAAACCTTGTATATTTTGATATTTTGTGACATTTGAAATGTTCTTATTGAGATATGGATACATATGGGTTTTTCCATACTAGGTTTATGGTTTATTCACATATTTCAATTATCTTTATCTGAGTTAATATGTTGGTAAGACTTCCGCTGTGACAATTTGAGGTTAAAATGATAACTTAACAGATGATTAGAGTTCAATACAAATGATTCAGTAAATTGTGTTTTATTAAGGTTTAAAAGGATAAAATGGAGGATGTAATCTAATGTGGGGCACAACTATCGCGGGTAAGACTGATTGTGGGTTCGCTTTGAGCCTCGTGGCGGTCTGTTTGGAAAATGGGTTGTTACACATTATCTAACTTCATTTGTTTTGTTAGTGAAATGCATGGTTGTATCTGTTGTTTGTGTATTGTGTTGCATGGATTACACCATTGTTATGATGCGCGGGACTACATGTGATGGTTCGAGTGAATGTTTATATCCAAAATAAGTGTTATGTTGGGGTAACTTCAGGTGTTTGAATACTTCCACCTAAAAAAGTGTGAATAAGCTTGACAAGTAATTTCGACCTTGCTCGACTATAAGTTGAGCTCAACTCAACATTGAACTCGCTCAAGTACAAATGTCGTGCTCTACAATTTAGTGATGATACCGAGTAGAACAAAACCAATGAAAGTTAAGAAGCGGAAAATACATCTTAACATTCAACCAAAACAATGAAGTGAAATAGTGTCTAGATCAACAACCATGAGAACTTAGGTTAGCAGAACAAATTAGATACACAAAAGAACTACTTCAAACCCATAGAATTAGACTACACCAAAAACTTAAAAAAGACCTAAAATCATAGACCACTAGACTTAAAAAACCCTAATTTGAAAACGTCACAGAAAACTGTCTCATCTTCACATCCAAAGTTCGAATTGTGTTGTTCGTCATTGCAACAACCTTTTCAAACATCGTGGTCATCATCTTTAAGGTTGCATTGTGGTTGTGCAGTCTCGTTTCTTCGTCTTTGACATTACTTGAACCCGCATCATCTAGAAAGGGTATCCATGTTTTCTTTTCTTTCACTTCCACGTCCGCCTTCTTCCCCTTGTCTGCCTAGAGGAACATAGGGCACCCCACAATCGTGCACTTGAAAAACAACCGACCTTTGTTCGCCGACATCTTCTTCACTCGTCTTAAAACCAACTTGCCTTTGTCGCTACAATGAAAACATGGCAGTTTGCGATTCGTGTAAGCGTTCCTCGCAAAAACAACATGATTTGGTTCTCATTCTTGCATAAAAATGTACACAAAGCCTTAAAAACTCCCTTACAATCTCTCTCCAACACCAGATATATGAAATTGGCTACCCAAACATACCATTATGGCCTAGCTGTAACTTAAAAAAAGTCGCGGTTTACCTCTGTGTTCATCGATAGGTGATGGTGGTGGCAAAGAAATTTCCTCCCCGACCGATCGTCCTCGCCTTCTCTTCGTTATGTTCTCTTTCTCTCCTCCCCAATCAAATGCTGATGAGAAAACAAAAAAGGAAGGGTCTTTGATAGCTTCTCCCATAAGTTTTCTCTTCAAAAATCAAAAACCACATCGCTAAGGACAAAAGTATTCAAAAAAAAAGGACAAGTATTCAAAAAAAGGTGCAATGAAATTAATGCACAAATGACATTCAAGTGACATGCTCTTATTCATTTTTAAACTCACTTTTTAAATACCATTTCTTGAACTTTGACACACTTTAATCCCATATGTTTTTAGGGACATGGCACGCCACCTCAAGTGGCATGCCATTACGGGCCTCCGTATGTCAAAAACAGTGTCATCGTAGCCGCTTACTTTTCGTAATGATAATTAACTCTCTAACAAGACAACCTATTCCTATTTGGAGCAGTATCTTTTTTTAGTCCGTTATCTCTAAGGGTTGACTTATTTGTTTTCTTTGACAATTTTTTTTTCTCATTTCCTCGTTAGTTAGTTATACCATGTACCAACCCAATTTTGCCGCTTCACACACAATGCAATATCCTCATCCAACCAGCAAGTCAAACGACGTGACAGTGACACCTAAAAACGGCATGGTCGTGCACCACTGACCATTAAGCTGGTACGGGTCTACAAAGTCAATGGTATAGAAAATAAAAAATGGTTTTCCAATGCGCATCATTGACACACGGCTTGAGGTGCATGACACAGCACCCAACGCAATATCAGTGTGTATTTGGTGGTGTAAAAAGTGAATTACTTTAGCAACATCTATTGAAAATTATCGATAAATTCCTGCTCTTTGGATATGTACATGTACGTATAAACTAAATCTCTCTTCTAAGTTCTCCAACGCATTGAAGGAATTCATACATTTTAATTTCTTCCTAATTGTTGACTTGGGGCAAATGACTATCTATTGTGGAAATAGTCAAGCTTTAGTAAGAAAGCATATAAAAAAAAAAAAAAAGGAAAGCTCAAACACTATTATAAAAGAAAATTACTATCGACCAAAAATTAATTGCTCTAAGTGATAAATGACTTGGCCTCCCTAAAATGAGGTCTCAAATTAGAGTTTAATGGAATATGGACGTAAAAAATTGAGTTGAGAGGGCTACTCTCATATGAAGTCCAACAATACTCAAGCTTAGATTAGTCTGGGTTGGTTGTGCGGGGCACCACTAGAAAAAAATAAAAATAAAAAATAAATAAAAGCACGTATTGTAAGAGCATCTCCAATGGAGCTGTAGATTGGAGTGGATGTGTGTCCATGTAGGCTTGGATAGATATTGGAGTAAAAAAATTGTATCCAATGGAAATGTGGATTGACACTATATAGGTGATGTGGCATAAACGTTGTTTATCACACCCTCTATAAAATAGATGGTGAGATTCTAGAAATAGATGGTGAGATAGACACTATCCACAATGCCACGCATCAAAAAATCGATATAACCAAACGAACAAAAGCTGCGATTTCACAAAAACGCTAGGCAGCAAACAAAAAAAACACCAAGAATCTCTCTCAGTTGCTTTTCTTCTTCCTCTCCACTTCTCAGATTTTCATTGCTACTGATTTGTGTATTCTCTTCAAAGCATCCCCATCCTTCTTCTTACAGGTAACCCATATCTCTGATTTTTTATTTGCAGATCCCCAAACTTATTATTTATCTGTGATTTATGTTGTATTGAATATTAATTTGAATCAAATTTGTTGTTGTGGTTCTTTATGGTGTATTGATTGATCCATTGATTGACCTATTGCAAAACCCTTCATCAAAATACTTCTCCATTCTTGGGTGTGAATTGTGTGATTCTCAAACTGAAATTGAAAGGTTTTCCATTTCTTTTCTTTTTTTTAGTCAAGTGGCTATGTTAGCTAGATTAATAACCCAAACTCAATTGGGATACAATCAGTCAACATCTTAGAAAGCTTAAAAATCAGTGCCTTTTTTGCCAATACATGTGCTATTAGATTGTATGAACGGGGTACATGATGAAATTGGGGGTCACCAAGTCGTGAACCTAGGTGCCGCACTCTCTAGGCCAAGCATTCATGGTCATTGAAGAGCTGGATCTCTAAACTTGTGACGACGCATTCACAGTATGAAAAAACACAAACCTTGTTCAGCCGGTTGTGTAGATTCAACTTTTTCCATTGCCAAAACTTCTACCTAGTCCACATCTGGTGTGAAATCTGCAAAACAATATCTCACTGATTGAATTGGGTGCAATATTTAGGTTGTCTTGGTTTCCCTAAAGGGTCTATCCCACACACCATCATTGTCAAGCACTAGTGAGAAAATATAGGTTTGTTGCATTAAATCCGTTCACTCCATAGATAGGTAGTGCCCATTTTTCTTCATATCAGTAAATGGAGTTGATAAAGGCATCATGGAACCAACCAAATTAAGCATATCAACAAATCAATTCAAGCAAGACATGAACCAAGAAAGCTGGTATACGTCTAGCAACACAAAATGTGAAAGAGAAAAATTGGATCTGGCGGGTAGGAAGTTGGGTTGTTATCACCATATCATCAAAGATAGACGCAATCCACATCTTGCATTGGAGACGATTTTGGGTATTCGATGTGGATTTACTCCACAGCCCCTAACAACCCCTTTACAGTGCTGATGTGGCAGTAATTCAGCCTCAATTCATATTTACCATTCACCATTGGAGATGCTCTAAGCGTGGGTGGTCTCGCGTCTTCAGATGTTGATACATACATTCAGGCCCACCCATGTATGGTAGTGCACGGGCCGCCCGGACCCTCCTTGATCCAGTCAACGTCCCGTCTCCATCTCCTCTGTTCACGACTTCAATATTGTCAAAGACTAAAAACATATTGTTTCCTCCCATAACAATCCAAAAAGAATCAATTCCACCTTAATCGGTTTTCCATTACCAACGTATTCACATCGTCTAACATTGTCAAATCCACATCACAAACGAAACAGAGATCTGCAAAAACCTACTCTCTTTACTCATCTCTCAGAAAACATACAGAGTAATTAACTGAGATACATACCAAAAGCCCCTTTGTTTTTGTCTTGATCAAACCTTTTTAAAAGGCTTTTGTAGCTTTTATTCGTTTTGTGTATTTGGAGCTCTTTCAACCATTAAAGTTTTGGGGTGCTTTTCTTTTCCCCAATTCGAAGAAGGCCGAATTGGAAAGTTGGTTTTCTTTATAATTTCAAGCTTGTATTGACAATCCCATCATTCATCAATCATGGGTCTCGGGTTTTAGGGAACTCGCTCTGTTTAAGAAAAACTATGGCCATCTTCTTCAGACCCAAGGTGAGAGAATCTTCATATGTTCTTCATTTTGTTGTTGGTGCTCCCTTTTTTTTTATTTCTTTTCCTACATTGATTTAATGTGTTTTCAGTTTTTGTGATGGTTGGAGTTGATTTTCATCATCCCAATTGGAATATGTACTTAATTTTTATCATGTCGTATTGGTTTTTTGTCTTTTAATTTCGTACTTCATCAATAATGGTGAAGTGAGGAAATAATGTATCAATAATGGGTGAATGCAGGCAAGATCATATGGGTTGTCTTTACAATGTTAAAATCATAAGAATACAAACTATGAGCAGCATGTCAGTTTTCAGCTAAAGAGATGCCAGAACAATGCAGTGGATGTTGGATTCTAGACATCTTCTATTGCAATTCTTGCATTTGTTTTATTTGAGAGATGATCTTCCTTGGCTTGCGAAGATTTTGCGGTGAATTGGGTCTCTTTTGGATCTAATATATGATTGTGGCTTAGAGGCTGTCGTATATAGCAGAAAGGGAGGTTTTTGTGGAATTAGGTATAATGGATGCACCAACTACGCCAACGAAAGTTCCCCGTAAGAAGATGACGAAGCAATTGACAGGAAAACGAGAGGATACACCACTGCATTCAGCTTCCAGGGCAGGAAATTTGTTTGAGATTAAAGAAATTCTCGCAAATACTGCAGAGAGTGAGTTGAAGGAATTGTTGGAAAAGCAGAATCAGTCGGGCGAAACGGCATTATATGTTGCAGTGGAATATGGTTATGTCGAATTAGTTAACGTGATGATCAAGTTCTATGATCTGTTGTCTGCCGGAATCAAAGCTAGAAATGGGTATGATGCTTTTCACATTGCTGCAAAACAAGGCGACTTGGGTATCTCTCATTTAAGACATTTTGTGATTCGTTGTATCCTCTTTTGCATTTCCTTGTTTGTGATTTCAATATGTTTAACTCCCAAAATAACATATTTGCAGAGATAGTGAAGGTGCTTTTGAAGGCTGTGCCTGGACTTTCTATGACTGTTGATTTATCAAACACTACAGCATTGCACACTGCGTCAACGCAAGGCCATATTGAGATTGTGAATCTTTTGTTAGAGATGGATGGTAGTCTAGCAAAAATTGCTAGAAGCAATGGGAAAACTGCATTGCATTCTGCAGCTAGGAATGGACATTTGGAAGTTGTGAAAACACTTTTACATAGTGAACCTTCGATTGCCACAAGGAATGATAAGAAGGGGCAGACGGCACTTCACATGGCGGTGAAGGGCCAGAATATTGAAGTGGTGGAGGAGCTGATCAAGTCAGATCCTTCTCTGATCAACATGGTTGATACAAAGGGAAACACAGCATTGCATATTGCTGCTCGGAAGGGTCGACCTCAGGTCAATTTCTTTTCTTTGTGTTATTTCCATATAATTGTTGGATTAACTTCATATTCATTGATAATCATTACCAAATAACTACAGCTTTTAAAGGACAACTAAAATATAACATGGTAGTTGACCCTTGGATGGTGGGAGTTCTTGGGTTAAAGGCTTCAAGCATCGCTGGTGTTAGTAGTATCATTAGCATATTTCATCCACGCTCATCTCATTCTCTCTTTTGAATATCCTTGTGTTAAGTGAGGCTGCCCACAAAAGAGGGTGTCATGACTCATGCTAGGCTATTATCTATTTGTTGCCCTTACTCCATGGTAGTTATTAAAACTTTGGGAGAGGATAATTGACAATAGGCTAAGAAAACTTAAACAATATCAAAAAATTAATTTGGCTTCATGCTAGGAAGGTCCACTATGGAGGCGACTTTCCTTGTAAGAAGATTGATGGGAAAATAACGAGAAAACAGAAAGGATCTTCATATGATATTTGTAGATTTAGTAAAAGTATATTATAGGTTTCCTAGAGATTTTCTGTGGTGGGTTCTAGAAAGAAATTGAGTGCATGCTAGGTACATATAGACAATATTAAAGATATGTCCGAAGTAGTAGTAATGAGTATATAGACATTTGGAGGAACCACAAAACAATTTCCCATTACAATAGCACTACATCAAGGATCAGCTTTAAGCTTATATCTGTTTACTTTAGTTATGAATAAACTAGCTAGGCATATTTAAGAGGATGTATCATGGTGTATGTTATTTGCAGATGATATGTGGACGAAAGAAGAGATGGAGTAGGAAATTAGAACTTTTGAAGAATATATTTAGAATCTAAAGGCTTTAAGTTGAGTAGGACAACAACCAAATACACACATTTTGAGTTTTGAAATACTAGATATCAAGTTGATGATGAAATGATAAAATTAGGGAAAATAGAAGTTCCTAAGGTGAACCATTTTAGGTATCTAGTATCAATCCTACAAAATGATGTCACAAAAATTGCTACCTTTATAAGTCAGGGTACATTTGTTTCAATTAATGCAATTCTCTGATTAATATAGTGATTGGCATGTGTGTTATATTTCTTAGATTATTTGTTTAATATTTTGTCATATTTCTTTAAAATACATTTCTATAAGCACCTTCCATTTTAAAATTTCCTTAGGCTCTTTATATGTCTTTATGTCTTAACTCTTAAGTGGAATTGACGGCATTGTATCTATCACTCTGACTACTGCTATGCCTTGAAAAGCATCTGGAAGTCTTTCCTTCAGACGTACTAGGGAGCCATCCATACCAAAATCAAACTTTGATTTATTCAAGAGTGGGGCCAATAGATTAAAACTTCATGAGTTTGCTGGTCGTAATGGTTTTTTTGGTGGGAAATGAAGTTGCATGAATCATATTTAAGATCTGTCATTTTGGTTTTTCTTTAGCCTCAGGTCCTCTTGTTGTAATAATTTTTTTTTTTATATTAATAAGTTATGATCTTGAATAAATATAGGTCAGCAACTTAATGTTGAAATATTGGGTATCATCTTTTGTTTAGAGGACTTCTGCATACTTTAAGAGGAGTTGCAGGCAAGAATGTGCTAAAGACCAATGTTCATGCTAACACAACAAATTGGGAAGTGGGTCCACATCCGGTGGCACCTCAGGTGTGACCTCACTCAGTTAGTTTGGGCGGGAACATGAAGAGTATAAATAGATATTGAAAATCATCCTGTTGTAGCCAATGAAGTTATAAGGTCGACGTATTAAGGTTGACGTATTGTGGCTTTGGCAAGAGAGTTGAGGTCTCTATTAATTTCTAGTGTTAGCATGAACATGGGTCTTGTCAGAATCTACTTTTCAAGCTCAAAGAGAATAACTTAAAATGCAGAACTGATTTAAATTTTTTTCTGTTGCAGATAGTAAGGAAACTACTAGAACACCAGGTGACAGACACAAAAGCCATCAATAAAGCAGGAGAAAGTGCTCTCGACACTGCTGATAAAACTGGGCACTCAGATATTGCAAGCATTTTACGAGAGCATGGCGTTCCGAGTGCAAAATTCATCCAACCAGCACAAACGAACATGGCTCGAGAGCTAAAGCAGACAGTTAGCGACATTAAGCACGAGGTACACTATCAGCTTGAACACACTCGCCAGACAAGAAAGCGTGTTCAAGGGATTGCCAAGCGGCTTAACAAAATGCATACAGAGGGTCTTAATAATGCAATTAACTCGACAACTGTGGTCGCTGTCCTTATTGCTACTGTTGCATTTGCCGCCATTTTTACTGTTCCTGGGCAGTTTGCTGACGATCCTGACCATTTGCCTCGTGGATTCTCACTTGGAGAAGCCAACATAGCTCCAAGATTACCATTCATGATCTTTTTTATCTTCGACTCAGTTGCCCTATTCATATCTTTAGCTGTTGTCGTCGTGCAAACCTCAGTTGTGGTAATTGAAAGCAAGGCCAAGAAGCAGATGATGGCAGTTATCAACAAGTTGATGTGGTTGGCTTGTGTGCTCATATCTATAGCATTTTTGGCCTTAGCCTTTATTGTGGTGGGCACTCATGAGCTGTGGTTGGCGATTGGGGTGACGATCATTGGGACAACGATAATGGCAACTACGCTTGGAACAATGTGTTATTGGGTTATCATGCATCGAATTGAGGCCTCAAACCTGAGGTCTATTCGAAAATCTTCCCTGGGAAGCAGATCACGATCTTGGTCTTTGTCAGCATCTGAGGCGGAGCTAAATGATTTTAAGAGGATGTATGCAATCTGAGAAAGCTAATAACTCAGCAGAAGCATATGGACTGAAGATACTGCATATTACATGGAAGGAAGATGCATTCGGCGTGACAGTTGGGAAAATTTGTTTAGCTATTGAATTATCACATTAGACTTGACGTTATGTCTGCGGTCACACTGTTAACAAAGAATGAGATGAGAGTATCAACTGTCAATTGTCAATTGTCAATTGTCAAATGAATTCCTGGCTGTGAGTTTGTGTGGATCCACAGATTTTAAAACTCATGTTTTACTCATGCGGGTGGGACATGCTAAACGTTTGAGAAGGTCGATCTACATCAGTAAAGGCACTTTTTTTTTTTTTTTTTTTTTTTTTTTTGATATCACATCTGTAAAGGCACTTAGTTGGCTTCCGAGTAAAAAAGTGTCAACATTGTAAATTGTCAAGGAAAGCGGCTAAATTGTCGCATTTTTTCAAACAAAAAATTAAAAATATAACTTCAATCGATCAACTTGTAATACATACATAAATCTCCATAACAGTGCTTGAATCGATTACATGATGTCAAGTGATAATGCACTCACATACATATAGGCCTCCCTAACTAACTATTTACGACATGATGGCCCCACTACATTATAAATACTAAGGTAGTGTTACATGTTTTACCCATTACATACTAACTTAACCACATTAATTTCACAAATGGTCACTGAACTTAATACATTATAACACTTTGGTTACTAAAAGATTATTTTGTAACAAAAGTGTTATCAAACTTTTATAAATGTTTTATTGGTGGTCACTTGGTCTATTTTCGGTGACTTTTCCGACAAGATGAGCGAGGTGGCGCTTACGTGGGATTGGGTTCAATTTCACTTGATATTGTGTTGCCTCGATTCACGTTGTCTCACATCACTAAGTGAATCTAACATATTTCATCCATCTTCATCAAACCTTCTCTTCATCACCGGCAAGACACCCACATCAACAATGGCTCCCACGACATATTCAACCTTCGACCACTCTAGCTGCACCGATTACATCTCCCACTTCATTGAACTCTTGGAACCCGTCGACAATGGCGACGCATAGATGGAATTTTTTGAAGATCTCGTAACTGCGGGAGAGACCGGCGGATCTGGTGGCGCTCACATGGCGCATCTGAGTTGGAGTAGGTGATGATGTCGGCCATGTATCGGCGGATCCTCACGCAAGAGACAATCGATTCGTTGATTGGCTCACTTGCAGGACTTAAAATCATAATAGGGTGGCATTGCAAACATGGTTGTGGAGATGGGTTTTGGGGCTTTGTGGATAAAATCCAAGAAGGGGAGATGGGGAGCCTATAAAAGGTTGATTTGGAGGTGTGGAGGTTTGAGGACATAGGGGAAGTAAATTTTGATGTGTGTCACACGCCATTGTTGTTGTTGGTGTCTTGCAGGTGTGAAGATGGATGAAATATATTAGATTCATTTCAAACTACGTGGATCGATGCAACAAAATATCAAGTAAAATTAAACCCAATGCCACATAAGCGCCACCTTATTCATCTTACAGAAAACGTCACCAGAAATAGACTAAGTGACCACCAATGAAATATTTAAAAAAGTTTGATGATATTCTTGTTACAAAATAATCTTCAGTGACCAAAGTGTTACAATATATTAAGTTCAGTGACCAATGTGAAATTATCACTATGCACGTTGTACATGCATACTCCACTATACACATTAAATTAAAGGGCAAATAGTAAAAATAATTCTAAACTAATAATTCTGTCTAAATAATCTCAAACTTTGTATTTTGTTTCAGTTTTAGCGCACCACAAACAAAATGTGTTGATCAAACTAAACCACCAAAACCTAAGAATCAAACTTTGTATTTTGTTTCAGTTTGGCCTTCCTCGCATGATCAATTCAAGTTGGATTGATTTGGATGCTAATTTCTTGATGAATAGAGATTATGTTTAATCTTTCTGATCATCAGTTGATTCGATCAAGCTGATCATCCCATCTTTCTTTTTGTGCAGTTCTGCAATTTTATCATTCTTGAAAATGGGCCAAAACCCCTCTCAGAAGAATTTTCTTCGGATTGGAAAACAAGAATGGAATGGGAAATAGCAAAAAAAGACTTAAGACGCGTGATTGCTCCCTTTTAGACAAGATTTCAACCTATCGATTGAAACCGAGTATAAACGCTGGGTTTAATAATTGAAACTTGTCTTCAGAATACAATCAAGTCTCTAATGGTTGTTGGATGATGTGTGTGTAACACAACTCCATTAAAGAACACTTTTTGATAAACTTTTGAGAGAATGATGATATGACTCAAGAACACACTTTGATTCAAAAACTTGTGTTTCAATTTGTTTTCAATTTATTTCAATATGTTTTATGCGTATTAGGACTCTCTAATTTATAGAATATCAAAAGTTATCGAGTCTGTACGAAACAACACAACTTTTGGTTCCAAAAAAGGAGAAAAAAAGGGACAAATCCCGTACCAAAAGTCACAACTTTTTACAATGTGTTTTATGTTAACACAAAACAGAGAGTGGCGCTGGCACTTGGCAGCCTAGTGCCAGCACCATTATTTGTTTGTGCTATTTTTATTTATTTCAACAACCCCAACCAACTGGATGCCAATATATTCGATGCAAAGCAATAGTAGTCAGTGTACCTAAAATCAAAATCTCTACCGACTGGGCATAAGGTGTTGCACAATACGGACAACAAATATGGTCTACGAAAGAAGACAATTTGGATAGCTAAAAAAAGAGCAATGCAGGGAGCGAGTGCGGAGAGGGTGATGCGAACCACGCACAAAGAGGGTTTCTGCAAATAAGATGAGCGAAGAAGACTGATTTTATTGTCAAATTGATCCAGTGAAGAAAACGAGCAAAAGGGAGACAAGTGGTGGTTTCTTTGATCGACACATTTTTTTGTGGTGCCCTAAAATTGAAACAAAACATAAAGTTTGGAATTATTTAGAAACAATTATTAGTTTAAGATTATTTAGACACGTAACGAAAATTTTGAGATTATTCTGACTATTTGACCTAAATTAAATCATAAATTAAAATTTCAAATATTTAAACATAGATTTAAATTAAATTTGAATCATATGTGTTGGGTTTTGGGGTTCATGCGCAGAGGAGATTACAAAACAATTTTGAGAAAAACCCCAACAGGATCCGAATCTGATTCCATTAAAACATGTTTAAACTATGAAAACTTAATCATACCTCAGTCGCAATACCTCTCTGAAGGTTAATCGATCTCTAAGGCGCTGCCAACGACGAACGCCCTCTATCAGTAGTCCACACACGAACGGCGGCCGAGATTTGAAGTGTTAGCTTCGAGAGAATAGCAAACCTTTTTGTTTCTCTCCAAAACGATCCAGAGCATACCAAAAACCTCTAAGTCGTTTCTTTTTAAAACGAAAATAGAGTTTCAGCCTCTTTTAAATCTTTCGTGCTTGTATTCTAACTCAAAGCGTCTATTTATACAACCCTTGTATATAGACGGTTAAGTAAATTACACATATACCCCTACTTAAAGAAGTATAAGTGTAATACACTACAAGGACGTTTCTGTCATGAATTTTATCATATAAAATTCATTTTTCTGAACCATCTTAAAATCTCGCAAAACCATTCTCTGTGTGCGACCCAATAGGCTCATACAACGTCGGCAGTGTAACAAAACACATTTTGGTATACAAGTCATAAGCGGCCTCTAGCAAGACATTATGACTACCCAAGTTGTACGAATATCAAATCGATATAACCTAATCAATAGTGTATATAACATCCTTTTGTCACACGATATCCTTTTGATCAAACATAAGGCATGGAATTGTCATCCAACATGTTCAATCGTACTAGTCTCGATTTCTAGGTAGACTGAAAACATCTAAGTGACATTGATCAATATCAATTCACTTAGACTAGGCCTTTTAACAGTCTAACACATCGAGGGATCCACTTTGGATATCTCTCTTTATATGAGAGGGACAAATTCTATCTCGATTACACAACTTCACCACATTATTCACACAAGTAACCAATCACAACCTTTATAATCATCCAGGTTAAAGACAACGTTTGATTGCGTCAAATCTTGTATTCCTAATGTTGAAGTCTCTCGATAATCTCAAGTCAGAGGACTGAAAAATATAGCTATCATGAGAAACAACTATGACTTAATCCATGTGATGTTCTCATAGCGGGTCGGTCCAGTACTTTGTTCCCTAACAAATACTCATGATCTTGATTCGTATTCCTATACGTATGATCATCGTATGATCATCAATCAAGACTCACACTAGTCTTAATTTATTATATTTCCCAGTATAATAATTGACTAGGGACATTTAGGATATTTTTGTAAATACCCATGGATCTTATTATAATGTAAACATGCAAATCAATTATAATAAACAGCAAATGAAATCCTTTATTTTATTAACTAAAATGTATTCATAAAGACTGTTAATGGATTGACCTAGGGCATATTTCCCAACATCTCCCACTTGCTCTAGGGCCAATCATTCATGCATCTAATGCCTAATGATCTAACATGACCATCATGTTTCGCTTGTGGAAGAGCCTTTGTCAATGGATCCACAACGTTGTCTTTAGTAGGTACTCTGCAAATCTTTACGTCTCCTCTCTCAATAATTTCTCTGATGAGATGAAAACGCCTGAGTATATGTTTGGATCTGTGGTGTGATCTAGGTTCCTTGGCCTGTGCTATTGCCCCATTATTGTCACAATACAAACAAATAGGGTTAGCAATACTTGGAACCACACCTAGTTCATAAATGAACTTTTTGATCCAAACTACCTCCTTTGCTGCATTGGACGCTGCAATATACTCAGCTTCTGTTGTAGAATCTGCCACAGTCTCTTGCTTCGAACTTTTCCAGCTTACTGTACCCCCATTCAAAGTAAACACATATCCAGACTGCGATCTAAAATTATCTATATCAGTTTGAAAACTTGCATCTATGTAACCATTTACAACTAGATCATTTTCAAAACCTCCATAGACCAAGAACACTTCCTTAGTCCTTCTTAAGTACTTAAGGATGTTCTTTACAGCTATCCAGTGACTCTCACCTGGATCTGACTGATATTTGCTTGTAGTGCACAAAGCATATGATACATCAGGTCGAGTGCATAACATGGCATACATGATAGACCCAATAGCTAATGCATATGGAATCTTATTCATACGATCCCGCTCATCATTTGTCCTAGGACATTGAGTCTTGCTGAGACTTATGCCATGAGACATTGGCAATAATCCTCTTTTAGAGTCTTGCAAACTGAACCTATTCAGTACCTTGTCTACGTAAGCACTCTGACTTAGACCGATTAGCCTCTTAGATCTATCCCTATAGATCCTTATCCCTAGGATATAGGCTGCATCTCCTAAGTCTTTCATTGAGAAACACTTCCCTAACCAAGACTTGACACTTTGCAATGTTGGGATGTCATTTCCAATGAGTAATATAACATCAACATACAGTACCAGAAAAACAACTACACTCCCACTGACCTTCTTGTATACACAAGGCTCATCTTCGTTCTTAATAAAACCAAAATCCTTGATTGCTTCATCAAAACGAAGATTCCAACTCCGAGAAGCTTACTTTAATCCATAAATGGATCTTTGAAGCTTGCATACCTTCCTAGAATTCTCAGGATGTACAAAACCTTCAGGTTGTGTCATATACACTGCCTCAAGCAACTTTCCATTAAGAAATGCTGTTTTTACATCCATTTGTCATATCTCATAGTCATAATATGCAGTAATGGCAATTAAAATTCTTATGGATTTAAGCATGGCTACTGGCGAAAAAATTTCATCATAATCAACACCTTGAGTCTGCCTGAAACCTTTTGCTACAAGTCTTGCTTTGAAAGTATGTACTTTACCATCCATGTCAATTTTCTTCTTGAAAACCCATTTACATCCAATGGTCTTACCACCTTCATGTAAATTAACCAAGTTCCAAACTTGGTTATCATATATGGATTGCATCTCGGAGTTCATGGCACTTAGCCATTTATCTGAGTCTGGTCTAGACATAGCCTCCTGATAAGTGGTGGGCTCATTTTGATCCATAAGTAACACATCACGACTATCAGTAATGAGAAATCCGAATCTCTCTGGCTCATGTCTTACCCTACCAGATTTACGTGGGCCTTGTGTCACTTGCGGAGGTTCAATTGGTTCAGAACGTTGTTGAACTTCCAGTAGCGGTTCAGTATTTATTTGTGATTCTTGAACTTCTTCAAGATTTATTTCTTTCCCACTAGTGTCTTTTGAAATAAACTGTTTTTCCATAAAGGCACCATACCGAACAACAAACACTTTGTTCTTAGCGGGATTATAAAAGTAATATCCTTTTGTTTCCTTAGGATACCCCACAAATAAACACTTATCAGACTTGTCGCTTTATGTAAGCCTCACAACCCCAAATCTTAAGAAAAGACAAACTAGGTCTCTTACTGTACCATATCTCATATGGTGTTTTATCAACCGCTTTAGAAGGAACTCGATTTAGAGTGAAAGCTGTAGTTTGTAATGAATAACCCCAAAAGGATAATGGAAGATCCGCATGACTCATCATAGATCGAACCATATCTGATAAGGTTCGATTTATGCTTTTAGAAACTCCATTCCTTTTCTTTTGGGTGTTTTAAAGCAGGAACAGGCTGGGGCTTGACTTGTTCCACATGCTTTGCGACAAGTGCAGCAACAGCCTTGGCAACTTTAGCCTTGCATTTGCCTTTTTTCTTCATTCCCTTTTTCTTTTGGACCATCAGCACATTACTAGAGGGTTTCTTGATATTTTGTGCAGTAGTTTTGAGCATCAAATGCAACTCTGAAATTGATTTCTCCATATTATTCATATTGTAATTCATCACAAATTGTGAGTAACTTTCCGGTAATGAATTTAGGATCAAATCCGTAGCCAACTCTTGGCTTATGGGAAATCCAAGTCTATCAAGTTGGTCAACATAGCCCTTCATCTTCAGAACATGAGGACTAACGACGACGCACCCTCGGTCATCTTACAAGAATGCAGGTTCTTGACTGTCTCGAACCTTTCTTGCCTAGCTTGCTGTTGGAACATTTCCTTCAGCGTTACAGCCATGTCGTAGGCTTCCATTAGTTCCATGTCCTTCTGAAGTTCAGGAACCATAGTTGCCAACATAATGCATGCAACATTAGTAGAATCGTTGACATGCTTATTATGCGCATCCTTCACAGCTTTCGTAGCATTGAGTGGTGGGTCCTCAGGGATTGGAGCATCTAGGACATACAACTTGCGTTCATGCTTGAGAACGATTCTCAAGTTTCGAACCGATCAAGAAAGTTAGTCCCGAGATAGCTTATCCTTCTCAAGGATAGATCGCAGTATGATTGGGGATTATTGTTACTTGAAGAGGCCATTGATCTACAATAAAGATTTTGCAGAGTTTATTTTAGTATAGAGAACAGACTCCCACTAAATTAACAACCCTCGTAAAACATCTTGTTTATTTAGGGGACTAAAATCCATATTTCACCTAATTCTATGACAACAACTATGGCATAAAACACGAGAACTAGATTATTTAGGTAGGTAATGTTACCAATTACATCTTATGTAATTTTTAGATCTTTTTATGAGATATGGGACATCTTATGTATTAGCATGTTTTTATCTCATCATATGCCTAAAGCCCAAAACTATTTTGATAGCTTTATTAAGTCGAACCAATTTAAACATTTAGGTAACTCTTACCTAACTTATCTCACCAAGATAACACGATACACCCAACTATGGCTGAAACTATATTAGTGCGATCGAGGCCTTGACAAGTGTTTAAAATTGGATGGCACAAGACTTAAGATTTAATAGAGGGATTTTATTCAGTTTTAGTGATTTTAATTAAACAATGAAATATCATATATTTTATTGATTTGTAGAACCACCAAACAATTTAGGAAATTTTTATGCTATTCACTAATAGAAGAATTTCCGTGCGCTAGGATTAGTTAGACGGCGATCCCACTGGCCGGTCAGAGGGCGGGGAAACAGGGGCAGTGCCCTTTTTTTTTAGAAGACAAATCTCAATTCCGAAAATTGAAATTTGCTATAGAAAATCATATTTTTTTTCGCTGATTTTACTATACTAAATTTACCCCTTAATTTATCCAAAATTAAGTCAATTAAAACATTTTTAATTAACCCGGGCCCACATCTAACTAATCATCTTATCCTAATCCAATTAGGACTTTAGATATTAGAATCCTAGCATATCACCAATAACAAGATTCTTGATATTTATCTCCTATTCTAATTTGTTATCTATCTTTATCAAATAAACACTTCATAACAAAATAGATATAACAACATAAATAAATAATTTCAAAAATTAATTATTTATTTTTGGATTTAAGATATTTGAATCCTAGTATATCACTAATAACAAAATTCTTGATATTTATCTCATATTCTAATTTGTTATCTATCTTTATCAAATAGAGACTTCATAACAAAATAGATAAAACAAGATAAATAAATAATTTCGAAAATTAATTATTTATTTTGGATTTAAGATATTTGAATCATAGTATATCACCAATAACAAGATTCTTGATATTTATCTCCTATTCTAATTTGTTATCTGTCTTTATCAAATAAAGACTTCATAACAAAATAGATATAACAACATAAATAAATAATTTCGAAAATTAATTATTTATTTTTGGATTTAAGATATTTAAATCCTAGTATATCACCAATAACAAGATTCTTGATATTTATCTCCTATTCTAATTTGTTATCTATCTTTATCAAATAAAGACTTCATAACAAAATAGATATAACAACATAAATAAATAATTTCAAAAATTAATTATTTATTTTTGGATTTAAGATATTTAAATCCTAGTATATCACTAATAACATGATTCTTGATATTTATCTCCAATTCTAATTTGTTATCTATCTTTATCAAATAGAGACTTCATAACAAAATAGATATAACAAGATAAATAAATAATTTCGAAAATTAATTATTTGCAATTTCGATCTTCATCCAAATAACCACAAACATGTAATTGAATCATGAACTACTATCCCAATCGAACCTAATGGTGTCATGGATCATAGAACACGAAACTCAATTCATTAAAATTATTGAAATTAACCTAACATGGTTACTAGCATGTACGAAATTAATTTCAATTAAATCATGAATATATGTATCATATACACAAAACATGATAATGAATCTAATAGAAAACTTATGTATATCACATATACATCAACTATGAACATGCTTTCAATCATATATCATAAGAAAACATGCAATGAGTTTAATGGAATCAAACTCGAAGGCTCGATACCCTTTGTTGGGTTTTGGGGTTCATGCGCAGAGGAGATTACAAAACAATTTTGAGAAAAACCCCAACAGGATCCGAATCTGATTCCATTAAAACATGTTTAAACTATGAAAACTTAATCATACCTCAGTCACAATACCTCTCTGAAGGTTAATCGATCTCTAAGGCGCTGCCAACGACGAACGCCCTCTATCAGTAGTCCACACACGAACGGCGGCCGAGATTTGAAGTGCTAGCTTCGAGAGAATAGCAAACCTTTTTGTTTCTCTCCAAAATGATCCAGAGCATACCAAAAACCTCTAAGTCGTTTCTTTTTAAAACAAAAATAGAGTTTCAGCCTCTTTTAAATCTTTCGTGCTTGTATTCTAACTCAAAGCGTCTATTTATACAACCCTTGTATATAGACGGTTAAGTAAATTACACATATACCCCTACTTAAAGAAGTATAAGTGTAATACACTACAAGGACGTTTCTGTCATGAATTTTATCATATAAAATTCATTTTTTTGAACCATCTTAAAATCTCGCAAAACCATTCTCAGTGTGCGACCCAATAGGCTCATACAACGTCGGCAGTGTACCAAAACACATTTTGGTATACAAGTCATAAGCGGCCTCTAGCAAGACATTATGACTACCCAAGTTGTACGAATATCAAATCGATATAACCTAATCAATAGTGTATATAACATCCTTTTGTCACACGATATCCTTTTGATCAAACATAAGGCATGGAATTGTCATCCAACATGTTCAATCGTACTAGTCTCGATTTCTAGGTAGATTGAAAACATCTAAGTGACATTGATCAATATCAATTCACTTAGACTAGGCCTTTTAACAATCTAACACATCGAGGGATCCACTGGATATCTCTCTTTATATGAGAGGGACAAATTCTATCTCGATTACACAACTTCACCACATTATTCACACAGTAACCAATCACAACCTTTATAATCATCCGGTTAAAGACAACGTTTGATTGCGTCAAATCTTGTATTCCTAATGTTGAAGTTTCGGTAATCTCAAGTCAGAGGACTGAAAAATATACCTATCATGAGAAACAACTATGACTTAATCCATGTGATGTTCTCATAGCGGGTCGGTCCAGTACTTTGTTCCCTAACAAATACTCATGATCTTGATTCGTATTCCTATATGTATGATCATCGTATGATCATCAATCAAGACTCACACTAGTCTTAATTTATTATAGTTCCCAGTATAATAATTGACTAGGGACATTTAGGATATTTTTGTAAATACCCATGGATCTTATTATAATGTAAACATGCAAATCAATTATAATAAACAGCAAATGAAATCCTTTATTTTATTAACTAAAATGTATTCATAAAGACTGTTAATGGATTGACCTAGGGCATATTTCCCAACAATATGTCCCAACATAAATGGACCTTAAAACTTGATGAACATACCCAATTGCTCAAGTATACCCCAATTTTTGAATTTCAATTGCTAAATGTGCCCTACTTTTTTTTATAAAATATCCCTAACATACCCTTGTTCATCCCATCACCCTCGCCATCACCCTAAAACCCCCTCAATTCTCTCAATTTCTCAATTTTAGACATTGTAGAGCACTTATACTAAGTCGGAAGTGTCGTAAAAGTGTTTTTTTCATCGAATAAGATCGGATCTAGTCTTGTTTTGCCCTTTTATATGGAGGGGCAAAAATGTCATTTTGCAGAGGGACAAAAAAGAATTTGCATTGGGTCTATTAAGCAAGTTTTGGAGTCTGTTTAGCTTTTTTCATTATTAATTAAATGTTCACTTTCCAACTTCACCTGTCATCCTCATCTTTTTTTTTTTTACTTAAGTAGGAGTCTACCTCACGAGTCACGACTTCTCAAAACCTTGCTTTTTCACAATTGTTACGATAAATTTTTAGTCTTCCAATTTTTGTTTATTTTTATTTTATTCGCACCCCACTTTTTGCTATCTGTACCCCATTAATTTTTTTTTTCGTTTACTCCACTTTTTACTTAGTTTACCCCAATTCTTTTCTTAAAATTTCAAAAATACTCTTGTTCACCTCATCTTGCTCACCTCATCGTCCTCATTCACACCCCAACACCCATTGTAATGACATCCTGGTCGGGTTGCCTGGCCCAGACCACTACTCAAGCCTAATACCTAAACCAGGCCCAAGTATATGGACAACTATTACGGAATATGAATAGAAAAAATGTCCATATGTCATGACATAGAAATATAAGTTGACAAAATCCTAGAAAAATCCTATAACCAAAAAGCTTCCAAAATACCAAAAGCATCCAATGAATCAAAGTTAAAGTAAGGTGTGTCCTCAAATTACCCAAGTGGCCTATTTTAGGTTAGGACCCAATTTAAAGTTTCAAAAAAGAATAAATAGAGTAGTAGTCACAAGCACGACTCACAATTGCAAGAGAAGGCTTCACAATATCACCTTTTCCTTACTGCGGTGTAAAGCTGATATGGAAGGCCCTAAAATGTAAGTGGGGTGACCTAAAAAAACTAACAGAGCTCAATAAGAGGAAAAACTTCGCTCAAAAATTAAATACGCCAGTACTACCTAGTAATCAAGTAAGATCTAGCATGAAGTTGAAGTCGAATTAAACAATTAGTTGCATAGATCATGGTTCATATCCAAGTAGAAACGTGGAAGTTCATATTCATTATAGAAGCATTGATGTAAGATTTTCAATCAACTAGCAACATGTAAGTAATGTTTTCTTTTCAAATAGGAGCATGGGATAAAGTTCATATCCATAAACAAGTGAAAATCCATTCATTCGTAGCATTGAAGGCATATTCTCAAAATTCATTGATGCATAACATAGAAATTTATCCATGGCAATTCAAGCATATTTCATGATTCATCATCCATAGCATGAAAGAGATTAACAAATCAAAAGTGAAATCACAACATTCATGTAACAGGAATTTGCAAGAGGAATATACCATAATAATTAGCCATACATATCAATCGTTGTTCCATTCAATGTGATCTAGTATTGACAAGTATCCGGTGACCGAATCACTTACCCTCGAGGTGATGCTAACCATTAGTGAACACATTAGTTGATGTGCCCTCTAATTGGACCCATCAAACTAACAGTAAGTTCTTCCAAGCCCTGACTAATATTGCAAGAGGAATATACCTGACTAATTAGCCATACATATCAATCGTTGTTCCATTCAATGCGATCTAGTATTGACAAGTATCCGGTGACCGAATCACTTACCCTCGAGGTGATGCTAACCATTAGTGAACACATTGGTTGATGTGCCCTCTAATTGGACCCATCAAACTAATATGTGACCATGTTGTGAGCTTGATAATAGATGTGTAAGTCGAATGGCACAAATCAGGACAATAAATAGTGTATACATCATGAATGTATATATATGTCTCTGTGTGTGTGTGGTGACACAAACCACTCATTTATATTTGGCGGCACAAACCACTAATATTTGGCAGCTCAAACCTATTTTTTTTATTTTGGCGGCTCAAACGCACTATTTTAATTCAATCTTTCCAAGTGTTTGTATCCCATACGTACAAGCATAGAAATGTAAGATCAAGTCAATACTAGTTTGCATCCAATACCCGAATCTTTGATTTCAAAACGTGAATCCTATATTATCTAATAGCATGCCATATTCAATAACGAAGCTCCCCACTTACCTGTACTCGTCGCGATGCATACACCAACTCCTTACGCACTTGGGGTCCTATATGATCCGCCTCGCGAATCTAGACAATTCACATACATGCCACATTAATATGATTTTCAATTTAAAGTCACTAATTTTCCAATTCAATTGTCTTTAAGATCCACTTGTGTGGGTCCAGTAGGTCCCCCGTTGCCTGGTGCGAGGGTCGAGGGGTGGGACCCGTCTGAGCACTCCATCACCATCTTCCCAATCATCTAGTTATCTTGTCTCCCTCTCTTTCAAAATGTGTGTTTTGAGCAAATGTTGCTAGGTTTTATTGAAGGTCACCTAAGAAGGGGGTGAATTGGGTTATCGAGTGATTATTGTCTTTTTAAAATTTTATGCTTAAATAGCAACAATAGCACATACATACAAACAATATATATCTATGCAATGCAATCAAGAATGGGTAATGAGACATGTGATTTATAGTGGTTCGATCCAATTGATCTACATCCACTACCTAACCTCCTCGGTTAGGATTTTTAAAGCCTCCACTTATATTACCACTAAGAGTTACAACCTAAGCTCACAAACCTAGTGAATGCCTAGCCTCAACTAGGTCTTTTACAAGATGTCCTACCGCAATAAGGTCTTATACAACCACCTAGACTCAACTAAGATTTCTTCCTACCTAGCCTCAACTAGGGTTTATGTCTAGCCTCAACTAGGTCTTCCCTTTTTACTTAGATCCCACTAAGTCTTACAATCAATATCCTTTTCAAATATAATGAAAGTTTTGTTTTACAAAGTAAAGCGGCAATAAGTCCAATTCTTACAAGACACCTAGAGCTAAACCACTCCTATGCCTGCAAGTATGAACTCCGACTAAGATGACGATAAAATCAGCGAGTTATGCGCAATACTTAGTCAAGTAACAGACAAAAAGAGTATCGATGAAAACATGTGTGATTTCAAATCAAATGAACAAGTGATTTTGTCAAAAATCAAGATTAAACACAATAACTTGTTCAAATGTCTTAAGCTCAAAAATATCAAGTTTAAGTTCAAAACTCAAGACAAGTATGCTCAAGAACACAACAAACGATTTTCAAACAATATACTAGTCACAAAGTATAGATTAAGCTAAAAAAATATAGAAAATCAAGAAACCTTACAACCCAAGTATTTATTCTGAAAAATCAGATTTGGAGCACAAGTTGTAGGCTTTAGAACACCAACTTCAAGATCTAAATGTAAACCCTCAAAGTTTCAAGTGATTGTGTGAACAAAGTTGATAAAAATTGGTGCAAACTTAGATTTTGGAAAGTTTAGGAGCAAGAGTTGGGTATTTTGTGTCCTTGGGTGTTTGAGCAATTAGTCAAACTATTTATATGCCCATATGACCATTACATATGATCCAAGGGACCAAAATGATCCCCAACTTCAAATTAAAGATGTGGATTAATACTTTAAAAAAGTTGTCAGGACACTGCACAACGCGCTGGGGAAATTGCTCAGTGCGCTTGGCAACACTTATAAAAATTTGCTGTCAGGACATTGCATAACGCGCTGGGAAAATTGTCTAGTGTGCTAGGCAACATTTAGAAAAATTTCCTATCAGGACACTGCACAGCGCCTTGGGGAAATTTTCCAGCGCACTGGGCAACACTTAGAAAAATTTCGTGTTCTCTGCACAGCGTGTTAGCCAGAATGCTTAGCACGCTGGGCAGGGTGCAAGGGCTTTTAAATAAATAAAATTCTGATTTTCAAAATGACCTCCTAAGAACAACTCTAATGGGTACTCTATTTTAGAGTTTTACTCTAAAATAGAGTAAAACTACTCCAATCATATGCTATTTATCCTCTATTATAGAGTTGGGTGAATAGTGAAATTCCAAATTTGGATTGGAATTTTACTATTCACCAAACTCTATAATAGAGTTCCTTTATTTTTTTTATTTTTTATTTTATTTTTTCTTTTAAAAAATTATCAATAATTATTTCTTTTTCAAAAAATATGAATATATTTTTTCATAGTTTTTTAATGATTAAATAATTTATTAAAATTAATACAAATAAATAACAAAAAAATAAAAGTAAGAAATAGAGTTTTGGTAGAAATAGAGTTTGTGGTTTGAGAAGAAATAGAGTTTGATGTGACAAAATTGAAAAATAGAGGGGGAAATAGAGTATTGTGGTTGGAGATAGTCTAACACCTCTACGACTCTACTAAACCTTTGAAATCACTTTATATATGTTTAATAGGGTCTTAAAAACAAGTCTAGACATCTGGATGATTTCACTAACCCCGAAAATAAAAAATTATGGTTTCATCAAAACATAGGGGTTTTTCTACAAATGTTTTTAATGTTAATCCAAAAGTCATCTAAATATATACCGATGCATTCAAAATTAATTCTAACAGTTCATACACCTTAAATACATGTTGTAAAACATGTTTGCAACATTTAAAACATTTTAAAAACCACGAGATTGAAAATCACAAAAACCATTGTTGGACTAAATGGGTAGTCACTCTAACTTTGACTAGGATTTTGATGGAAACAAACAAGGTGAAAATATACTAATAAGTTTATCAAGTGTATTTCAGTTTCATCAAAGGTTGCAAAACATCACAATTTCAAGTATTCAAGTATTCAAGCCAAACATAAGGAAAATAAGACGAAAGATCAAACCGCGAGTTGTAACATTGATGTAAGGTATACAAGTTCATTTACGCAAGCCTATTGCATTAGTTCATGCACATCGAGATTTTCAAATGGATTTTCAAATGTCAAGTGATTACTTGAAGTTTTAAGTGAAACTTAACACATAACTCGGTATATAAGTTTAAATAATGTTCAACTATATGTTTATGTTCATATCGTACTTTGAAAATCATTGCGGAAGTTTTCGAAAGAGAAAAACTTATTTTTGAAAGATTTTGGAAAAGAAAACTGAATATTTGCAGAAAAGCCCCTTGCATGTAATGAAATCGGGATTTTTCATTTTTGGGATTTGTAAAAATATTCGAACCACCCAAATAGGCTATATGACCCATAACAAACATGTATGACATGTTATATGAGGTTTGGTAGGGTCTCGGATGTGATAAAGGGTCATTAACTCTATGGTCAAAAATATTATTTTGAGGCCCCTAACTATTAGCGCACTAATATTTTTATTAGCACGCTAAGTGCAGAATTAGTATGCTAGGTCAGAAAATTAGCGCATTAATTCCTTTCCTGACAGCTTTTTTATAAAGCTGAAAAACACACTTTAATTTGAATTTTTGATGAAATTTCAACCCTTGGATTCCTAAAACAGTCATAAAACTATTATATAAGAATATAAAACTCTCAAACAACTAAGCACAAAGGATTTGTTTTGAGGAGAAAGAAAAACATAGGTGCTCAAATTTTTTAAGAGGAGGAGCTTGGAGTTTTGTAAAGAACACAAGAACTATTTTGAGGTTGCTGAATCAATCTTAAAACTAGCATTCTTGAGGCTTTCTAAGGTGTACTACAAGCTCTCCAAAACAGATCTTCAAGTCATCATCTTGGGGTTGTAAGAAAGTCCTATTTCCTAGCTTTTCTTGTGCTTAAATTATATATTCTTGTGTGCTTGTCTAAGGAAATCACATATTGTGATGTTAAAGTCTTGAGTTTTACACTTAAACTTAATTTACTAAACCCTAAGACTAATTTGGACAAGAGTTTGCATTTAAATTTAATTTTTATCATACTTCTTGTTCATTGAATTTGAAACCGGATTTGTTCTAATCGATTTGTTTGAAATGGTGTCATATTTGAGTTTTGCATAAAATTAGTGATATCTTTGCATTTCTTAATTGTTTTCATACTTGCATGAATTAGAGTGGTTAGGCTCTAGGAGGCTTGCTTGTATTTGAACCCGGTGCCGTTTTACTTTGTAGATTGTATTTTATTGTATTCATCAAACTTTGATTGTAAGACTTAGTGGGATCTAAGTCGAAAGGAAAGACCTAGTTGAGGCCAGGAATAAATCCTAATTGCGGCTAGGTGGAGAAAATCCTAGGTGAGTTTAGGTGGGAAAATCCTAGTTGCGGCTAGGTGGTTGTATAAGACCTTATTGCAATAATGCATTTTGAAAAAGACCTAGTTGAGGCTAGGCATTTACTAGGCTAGTTAGCTTAGGGTATAACACTTATTGGTAATATAAGTGGGGGTTAAAAATTATAACCGGGGAGGTTAGATTGTGGATATAGATCGGTTGGATCGAACCACTATATATCATATCTCATTTCCATCTCTTCTACCCCATTCACTTGCATAGCATCCATATTTGCGTTTTGCTGAGTATATATCATCTTGATTATTGAATTATATTTAAAAAGGCGATAACTACTCGGTAACCCAATTCGCCCCCTTTTGGATAACCATCAATTGGTATCAGAGCGGGTTATTGTTCAAAGTGTTACTAACGTATCTTTGAGTATTTTCTTGCAAGGATACAAACATTAGATTCCACTCGCCCTAGGGAAGGCAACTCATTAGTTAGGCCTCCCTACTTTGATGGGACTAATTATGCTCATTGGAAAGTTCGAATGAAATTCTATATTAGAGCACATGGTAGACATTTGTAGGATTCTATCATGGATACCTACACTCCACCAAACAAGGCCGGAAAAGACTACACTCCCGCCGAGGCAAGACTTGAGCTATCTAATGATCAAGCAATGAATCATTTATTTGTGTACTAAGTGAAAATGAGTTTAACCAGATTAGTGCATGTGAGACGACTAAGGAATTGTGGGAAAAGCTTGAAGTATATTATGAAGGGACACAACAAGTCAAGAACACTAAATTGAGGATTCTTGAAGTACATTATGAGACTTTTTGAGTTGATCCCCATGAAGACATAGCCACGACTATCACAAGGTTTACAAAGCTTTTAAATGAGATCAAAAACCTTGGCAAACATTATGATCAAGAGAACTCAGTGTACAAGTTCCTTAAAGGCTTACCTAAGGAATGGGATGCGAAAAAGTATGCTATTCAATCGGCGCAAAAAACTCGAAGATTACACTTTTGATGCATTATGTGGAGAGTTGATGGTCCATGAATTCGAACTAAAGGACCATGCTAGATTGGAAGCACTTGGTGGAATAACCAAGCAAGAGTCAAAGAAGGAGCATGCCTTGGAAGTTACTTGTTCACCGACCGAAGATGATGTAAGTTCAAATGAGAATGATTCTATTGAACAAGAAGTGGTCATGTTGTCTAGAAAGCTCAAAAAGGCTACATACAAAAGAGATAAGTACAAAAAGAACAATGGTGCAAACAAAGCAAGCAAATCACGCGATATAATTTGTTACAAGTGTCGTAAACCGGGACACATGATGACAGAATGCAAGTACATGAAGAGAAGCAAGCGATACTACTCATCATTATCATCTTCATCATCTAGCTCTGACTCCGAGTCGAAAAATGAGAAGGCTATCCTTTGTCTTATGGCAAGGAATGAGGTAAGTAACTCTATCTCTTTTAATTGTGATGATGTAAATGCATTGAATGATGTGCCAAACGTGAATGAGTTAAAAAAAGAGGTCAAAAATACCAAGTAACTCAAAAAGAGCTTGATCAAAGCCATTAGTGAGATTGAATCTCAAAATGAGATTATCGATGATCTCCAACATGACTTAGAATTGGTCATAAATGAGAGAAATGACTTAGAAAAAGATGTAGACGACTTGACCACCACGGTAACCAAGTTTACAAGTGGTACTAAGATGTTTGACATGATGTTGGGCGCACAACGACGTGCACTCAACAAGAAAGGCATAGGCTATGGTGCTAGCCTATTAAGCTATGGAAAGCTATTGGCCGAATCTAAGAAATGTTTCAAATGCAATAGATCTCATAATATTGGCAGATGTATCTTAAATAAGACCAATAGAGGTAAACTAGCATGGGTAGAAAAGAATGTATATAATACACATTTTATGGGACACAAAGGTGTATGAGTACCAAAGTTCATGATTCATAGAGTGAATTAGATTTACTTTGGAACATGAATATTTTTAAATGATAGATACATGAATAAGAGTTAAGCATAACATGTCTTGCATTAGTCACATACATATAGCGTGCTTATATTATTATTTTTTATGCCATGCTTGCATTTCATATATATTATGTGTAGGACCATGATAAATGAATTCAATATAGCCAAGCCCCTTTAGGCCAAAACTATTAACACGACGTGAATTAAGCATGTCCCGTGAATTGGACCTTCTACACATGTTTTAGGTGTTTTAATCCTCTTTATATGTTGCAAGTGAAGTGTCCATGAAGTTTGAGATGAATCGGAGTTGTGCACCAAAAACTCAAAAATTTTATTTCCGAAATTCCAAAGAGCAATTAACGCGTTAGTTCTAGAAATTAGTGCACTAATTCACCCTAGCCCAGATTGCTAAATTGACCCATTAGTGCGCTAGGTAGCGCGCTAATGCTGCTTGGCTAGATAAACTAGACATTCACTATGTTGTTAATTTATACGTTAAAGCCACAACTGAGTTCATGTATACATTGTTTTACATCGGGGGAGAATTATACATAGTGTGAGTGATATTAATACATATTGATAAGGGGAGACTTCATACCCATTCTTGTTGGTATCTAATCATTTTTTTTTTGTGAGACAGGTACCTCAAATTAGAAATATATTGGTATCATAAATTTGAGCATGCATGTTTATAGGGGGAGCTTATGCTTTTAATTATTTCCTTGAGCTTACATTTGATGCATATTGATAAGGGGAGTCCTCATTTGGCATAATTTTAATAAAACGGGGGGGAATGTTTTTGAACTCTATTTATTGGATTCATCCCTTTGCTATTACTCTATTTGCATCATGATTTTACATGCCCACTTTTTGATAGTATCAAATGGGGAAGAAAGGTTGTTGAACTTGAGAGAGTATAAATTTTATGTATAACTACGAATGTGATTTTCATACACTTGTATTATGTTTTATGCTTATCAAGTTCACATTGTTTGTTATCATCAAAAAGGGGGAGATTGTTGGACTAAGTGGTTAGTCACTCTAACTCCGACCGGGATTTTGATGGAAACAAACAAGATGAAAATATATTAATAAGTTTATCAAGTGTACTTCACATCACAATCTCAAGTATTCAAGTATTCAAGACATACAAGTTCAAGATTCTGCAAACATAAGGAAAAGAAGACGAAAGATCGAACCACGAGTTGTAACATTGATGTAAGGTATACAAGTTCATTTACGCAAAGCCTATTGCATTAGTTCATGCACATCAAGCTTTTCAAATGAATTTTCAAATGTCAAGTGATTACTTGAAGTTTTAAGTGAAACTTAACACATAACTCAGTATATAAGTTTAAACAATGTTAAACTATATGCTTATGTTCATATCGTACTTTGAAAATTATTGTTGAAGTTTTCGAAAAAAAAACTTTTTTTTGAAAGGTTTTTGAAAAGAAAACTTCATATTGGCATAAAAGCCCCTCGCATGTAATGAAATCGGTATTTTCCATTTTCGAGATTTGTAAAAATATTCGGACCACCCAAATAGGCTATATGACCCATAACAAACATGTATGACATGTTATATGATGTTTGGTAAGGTCCCGGATGTGATAAAGGGTTGTTAACTCTATGGTTAAAAATATTATTTTGAGGCCCTGACTATTAGCGCACTAATATTTTTATTAGTACGCTAAGTGCATAATTAGCACGTTAGGTCAGAAAATTAGCGTGTTAATTCCTTTCCTGACAATTTTTTTATAAAGCTAAAAAACACTCTTTAATTTGAATTTTGATTGAATCTCAGCCCTTGGATCCCTAGAATAGTCATAAAACTATTATATAATAATATAGAACACTCTCAAGCAACTAAGCACAAAGGATTTGTTTTGAAGAGAAAGAAAAACATAAGTGCTCAAAATTTTCAAGAGGAGAAGCTTGGAGTTTTGTGAAGAACACAAGAAATACTTTGAGGCTGTTGAATCAATCTTAAAACCAGTATTCCTTGAGGCTTTCTAAGGTGTACTACAACCTCTCCAAAATAGATTTTCAAGTCATCATCTTGGGGTTTTAAGAAAGTCCTATTTCCTAGCCTTTCTTATGCTTAAATTATATATTCTTGTGTGCTTGACTTAGGAAATCACATATTATGTTGTTAAACACATTTATCTTAGGTTTTGCACTTAAACTTGATTTACTAAACCCTAAGACTGATTTGGACAAGAGTTTGCACTTAAACTTGATTTTTATCAAACTTCTTGTTCATTGGATTTGAAACCAGATTTGTTCTAATCGATTTGTTTGAAACGGTTTCATATTGTTAGGAAATGTGCCCTACGTCAATCCATTAACAGTCTTTATGAATACATTTTAGTTAATAAAATAGAGGATTTCATTTGCTGTTTATTATAATTGATTTGCATGTTTACATTATAATAAGATCTATGGGTATTTACAGAAATATACTAAATGTTCCTAGTCGATTATTATATTGGAAATTATAATGAATTAAGACTAGTGTGAGTCTTGATTGATGATCATACGATGATCATACGTATAGGAATAAGAATCAAGATCATGAGTACTTGTTAGGGAACAAAGTATTGGACCGACCCGCTATGAGAACATCACATGGATTAAGTCATAGTTGTTTCTCATTATAGGTATATTTTTCAGTCCTCTAACTTGAGATTACCAGAGACTTCAACAATAGGAATACAGTGATTTAACGCAATCAAACGTTGTCTTTAACCGGACGATTATAAAGGTTGTGATTGGTTACTGTGTGAATAATGTGATGAAGTTGTGTAATCGAGATAGAATTTGTCCCTCTCATATAAAGAGAGATATCCAGTGAATCCCTCGATGTGTTAGACTGTTAAAAGGCCTAGTCTAAGTGAATTGATATTGATCAATGTCACTTAGATGTTTTTAGTCTACCTAGAAATCGAGACTAGCACGATTGAACATGTTGGATGACAATTCCATGCCTTATGTTTGATCAAAAGGATATCGTGTGACAAAAAGATGTTATATACACTATTGATTAGGTTGTATCGATTTGATATTCGTACAACTTGGGTAGCCATAATGTCTTGCTAGAGGCCGCTTATGACTTGTATACCAAAATGTGTTTTGGTACACTGCCAACATTATATGAGCCTATTGGGTTGCACACTAAGAATGGTTTTGCGAGATTTTAAGATGGTTCAGAAAAATGAATTTTATATGATAAAATTCATGACAAAAACGTCCTTGTAGTGTATTACACTTATACTTCTTTATGTAAGGGTATATGTGTAATTTACTTAACCGTCTATATACAAGGGTTGTATAAATAGACGCTTTGAGTTAGAATACAAGGATGAAAGATTAAAAGGCCAAAACTCTATTTTCGTTTTGAGAAACAACTTAGAGTTTTTGGTATGCTCTGGATCGTTTTGGAGAGAAACAAAAAGGTTTGGTAATCTCTCGAAGCTAGCACTTCAAATCTTGGCTGCCATTCGTGTGTGGACTGCTAATAGAGGGTGTCCGTCGTTGGCAGCGCCTTAGAGATCGATTAACCTCTAGAAAGGTACATTGCGACTGAGGTATGATTAAGTTTACATAGTTTAAACATGTTTTAATGAAATCAGATTCGGATCCTGTTGGGGTTTTTCTCAAAATTGTTTTGTGATCTCCGTTGTGCATGAACCCTAAAACCCAACACATATTTGAGTTTTGCATAAAATCAGTAATATTTTAGCATTTCTCAATTGTTTTCATGCTTGCATGCATTAGAGTGGTTAGGCTCTAGGAGGCTTGCTTGTATTTGAACTTGGTGCCGCTTTACTTTTTAAAGTGTATTTTATTGTATTTATTTAACTTTGATTGTAAGACTTAGTGGGATCTAAGTTGAAAGGGAAGACCTAGTTGAGGCTAGGCATAAATCCTAGTTACGGCTAGGTGGAGAAAATCTTAGGTGAGTTTCGGTGGGAAAATACTAGTTGCGGCTATGTGGTTGTATAAGACCTTATTGCAATAAGACATCTTGTAAAAGACCTAGTTGAGGCTAGGTATTTACTAGGCTAGTTAGCTTAGGGTGTAACACTTATTGGTAATATAAGTGGGGGTTGAAAATCTTAACCGGGGAGGTTTGGTAGTGGATGTAGATCAGTTGGATCGAACCACTATATATCGTGTGTCTTATTTCCATCTCTTCTACCCCATTCACTTGCATAGCATCCATATTTGTGTTTTGGTGAGCATATATCATCTTGATTATTGAATTATTTTTAAAAAGGCGATAACTACTCGGTAACCCAATTCACCCCCCTCTTGGGTGACCATCAACCATAACTTTAAGTTCTTAAATAATCGAAATTCATAGAATGCGTGATTCTAATACATTTGGCTTGTAGGAATGGAACTTATATTGTGACGGCCCCAACTTCCGGGGCCGCCCTGGGACCCACGCCCTCCGCTTGCAAGCCCAACAACACCTGTCATATCACCAAACACATCATCACTGCTGTCATGTCAACATCTCTGTGAAGTGATGCTCCGTTTGACTAATCCTACTATATTAAGTTGTTTAACTTATTTAAACATCTAGTAAGTTGGCAAATTTAGATAACAATAGCGGAAGCGTTTAATTCGTATTTTATGAGAATTTATTAAGCCTAAGTAGTGGAAAACCCGGAGACAACACCATGTATATAACTGAGACGAAGTAAACAGTAATCCATATACATGTGATAAGGTTCTAAAGTCCCTAACACCCAACAAAAAAAAATATACGTACATGATATCAAAAACACGAACTATCAGCAGCAATCGTCTCAGAGATAGTCGCCTAGTACCTCCATTCCCTTGCTCTTGCTCGTACCAGGAAACACATACAGCAACGAGCCTAGTGAGTAAATTCCCAAGAGAAGTTTACACGTTAATCATGAAAAACCACAATACTCTGCGAGACATGTGAATATGACCCTGACGACAGGAATCATATTCCTATGGCTGGCAGTAAACAATATTCACAACTAATATGACAATCACACACAGTGAAAATAAAACAAACTAAAAGATAAAACAACATTTGAGTAAACCGATTCAATTACGATATCAATTAAAACTAGATGAACACATCAAGTCTAAACCACCCCGCTACTCGGGTAGCTATTCACCGGCAGCACCCAGATACATGTGCTACAATCTAGCCTGCTCAATTTTGTACCACGACCATCTCGATTAACCTCCGGCCGTGTGAACAAATCAACCACCGACCAATACGTAATCACATTTGCATAAACATGGCAATCTAATAAGTAAACAATGCGGTAAATAAATAAATGCATAAACATTCATTTTCATGAACAACCACGCATGAATTTAAAGTGTAAAATTCTCAAGGGTTTTACGCACTAGGCTCATTGTTGTATGTGTTGGGCAACTGAGTGCAGATCCTGGTACGAGCAAGAGCAAGGGAAATGAGGTACTAGGCGACTATCTATGAGACCGTTGCTGCTGATAGTTCGTGTTTTTGATATCATGTACGTATCTTTTGTTTTGCTGGGTATTGGGGACTTTATAACCTTATCACATGTATATGGATTACTGTTTACTTCGTCTTAGTTATATACATGGTGTTGTCTCCGGGTTTTCCAATGCTTAGGCTTAATAAATTCTCATAAAATACGAATTAAACGCTTCCGCTATTGTTATCTAAATTTGCTAACTTACTAGATGTTTAAATAAGTTAAACAACTTAATATAGTAGGATTAGTCAAACGGAGCATCACTTCACAGAGATGTTGACGTGGCAGCAGTGATGTTGTGTTCGGTGATATGACAGGCGCTGTTGGGCTTGCAAGCGGAGGGCGTGGGTCCCGGGGCGGCCCCGGAAGTTGGGGCCATCACAGTTTGGTATCAAAGCCTAGGTTTGAGGAGCCTAGGGGATGAAGCGTGGATTATGGTTAGCTCTGATACCGCCACAGTTTGGTATCAGAGCAAGGTCAATAGGGCCTTGAATTAATAAAGTTAAGGAAAGAGCATAAACTTTAAAATAAAATTAGATGTGGAAACCTGATGAATTGCCTAGAACTTTTAGTTGGGAAGCAATGGAAGTGGGTAGAGTTGGGATTGTTATATGATATATGTATTGTTGTATTTGTATATACTATACGCATACGTATATTGGGAACTGATCCGGACACAAAAATCGATGCAGACCACTATGGACGGATAGATTCCTACACCCATTCCTCCAACTACTCAGCAGGAAATTGGAGAGACTAGTGATCACATCACTAGAGAGGTAGCCGATTTGCAAGCCATGGTGCGGAGAGTTACAGATCAGCAATTATTGCCGCAGGCACAGATGGCTGAGCTCATGGAGTACATATGGAGCTCGAGGATACCTGCAGTAGCACCGACAGCTGAGTTAGCTGCAACTACCCCTTCGGCTGTGATTGCACCAGCAGTGGACACACAGGCAGTAGGGACTAAGATATTGAGAGAGAGAGTTAAACCCGCTACGGTACCAGCTGTTACTATTGAGGTGATGCTTACTACTACGGAGCCACAGGGTGTTACTTCAACTGCCAGGAGTAAGATGTCAGAGACAACGAAGATGGTGAAAAATTTTATGAGGTTCAACCCTACCTACTTTACTGGCGTTAGCGATCTAGAGGTTGCAGGACGGTGGTTGATGACACACCGACATCTACATCTGTTGCTAGAGGTACCGGAGGCACCGGATCCCATCAGAACTCCGCAGTTAAGCGTGTTTGGGCGAGAGTAGTACTAGGATGGGTGACCTCCTGGGAAGTCCTCGACAACTCAGTGGTACCAGACTCACTAAACCTGTGTACTTATCCTCAGGGCGCAAGTTTGAGTCTAGGGGGCAAAAGACCACGCAAGGCGTGGATGGTGGGTGGTGTGTTCCCCACTGCCTGTGCGGTCCCAAGGGGTGCTTGTGGTGTGTTCCCTGGTGGGCTTGGGCCATTACATAAAAAGATGCCTTTCTATGTAATGGCCCAGCCTACCCGCAAGCCCGCTGGACCGCACAGGCAGTGTGAGATATAGCGCGCAGGCCCCGCCCATACCATCCACACCCCTCCTGTGTGGTCTTTCGCCCCCCCAGACTCGAACCTGTGTACTTATCCTCAGGGCGCAGGTTCGAGTCTGCGGGGGCGAAAGACCACACAGGAAGGGTGTGGATGGTGTGGGTGGGACCTGCGCGCTATGTCTCACATTGCCTGTGCGGTCCAGCTGGCCTGCGGGTAGGCTGGGCCGTTACATATATACTTTACAAATAATGTACACATGATTGTCTTGTCTTTCTGGTCCTTGCTTCCTTGTATGAGCCGATTCTTGAACTTGTCCAACTTCATGTTTTAACTTTTTGACTTAAACTTGTGTATAGCTCAACTTTCCTTTTGAACTTGAAATTCCTAACAAAATGTTGTATTTTGAAACACTAAATGAACTTGTTAGTACCATTTCACATTGTTTGTTAGCATCAAAATCCTGAGTTGAGTGTAAGTGATAAAAATACTTAGGCCAACACTTATGAGTGTAAGTGATAAAAACACTTAGGCCAACAATTATAACGAACCTTTTTATAGGCTTTGGTTAGGTTTTATAGGTTTTGACCAAATGCTCCTATGGGCTTGAGCCCAATAAACCTTATTGTATTGGATGGGCCACATATTCATTTAGATTTTATTCCTTTAAATTTAGTCTAGTCACAATTAATTTATTAATTAAACATCCAATACACATTTTAGCCTGAAATTACTAAAATACACCTGAGGTCGAGTCGGAGAGAATTTGGGTTGTTACAATATCCCTAATTTTAAGAACTTTCGTCCTCGAAAGAAAAGTAAAGTACATACGTAATGTTTCCTTTTACGACCCATTGTTCAACATTTGCAATCCATACTTGCGTATGCCGTCTGTACTCCATGTGTAAGAAAGTCTTACTCTCGACTCTAATATCTCATTAGTTTCGCTTCCACTTAGCAGACCAGTATTCATGAGCCTATCTCGCGTAGGTCATCAATAGAGTCATCATACTTAGCTACTTGCTATTCTCTCATGTTGTCAAATGTTTTCAGGGTTGCAATGTGCACCCAAGCCATCCAATCATCAAGTAAAGAGAAACATACAAAGATGTGATCTGGTGCCTATTTGTGTCGAAAATAATCTCTGCCTATTAGGCAACGAATCCATACTACCAACTGGTAGCAGGAACAAAAATAGCTATCTACTATAGTATTGACACTAGCACACCATCTATATCACCATCTCAGTTACATATATCGATGAAGGACTCATAATGTCCTTGCGACTTATCTGTAAAAGTTGCTAATGAGCAGACATGGTATTTCTCCTGAAGATAATATCTTGACATATATATCAACATACGTGTATTAACGTCCAATCATGTAAATTTGTAATTCGAGTCATCCCTTTACCAACGGTCCTCCTTGTAACTCAACTTTTACATTTGAATGGTTACTTACACATCAAGCTTCCACCTCAGTAAGTTTGTGGAATTACCATCATCGTCGCTATCCCTAAACGGCTTTTAGTACTCGTTATAATATGTTTTACTACATTGTCATCTTTGTGTCATACCAATGTCTCATATCTCAATCACTAAAATTTTTAGGAGACTTGTCATATTGTGTCCTAGCACCAACAAACTCATACAATCCTGGGTAACTATTTTAAATTCTTCTAGCTTATTCAGGTTTACATTTGTTGTACAAGTATCTTCTGTCACTATTCCGAGCTGGCTTTTAGCTTTTATAGCTTGTTTAAGACTCTCTCACTTGTAACAAGGGTGGTTTAACTTTTATGTTTTAAATTTGACATTCCTGTCATTTTTGGAGAATAAACAACTTATACTCCCATTATTGTCATTAAAGACTTGTAATCTCACTACGATCCAATCATTTCAAATTTAAAATTACCCCTCAACCTGTCAATTCGTTATTCGTGTGCATTGATATTGTCGTACTTTTATTTTTTTGTCGGATATTTCATAAGTACACGAATGTGTACTTAGACGAGTGTACTCATTATGCCATTTAAAGCTTTATTTTCAAGGGTATCCCGACTCGCGTTTTTTTTACATGCTTCAAGAATTTATTTTGTTGTGCTTAGCCTATAGTTCCTTGCTTACACTTAGCACAAAAGTCACACATAACGTTCTTTCTCTTCTCGGATTCCATTGACTCTTATAATAATAATGTTAGGCCAAATTCGCATGTGAATCATTTAGTGTGACCTCATCGGTGACTTGGTGAGATATGACTTTTTTTTTTTAACTTTTATCGATAAGTTTCTCAAGTGGTTATCACCCAATGAGAATTTCGGGCTTCTATCTACTCGTTAGAAATTAACTCAATTATTTATCCATATATGGGCCCAAAACTCTACTCATCAAAAGGGCCAGGCCGAGGCCAACCAAAAAGCCTAAGCATTTAATGGGCGAGCTGGATTTGCATTAGTTAGGCCCAAACCACACCATAATTAATTGGTTTTAATTATTTCTAAAATGTATATAAACTTAAATTGACCTAACTAATTGGGGTGGCCCAAATGGTCTAGTAGGAGGCTTGAGAGTAATAGGTAAGTTCTTTCTTTCTTATAAAAAAATAACCTCATATAACTTTTTTTTTGTCAAATAACCTCATATAACTTCATTCCTATAGCATCAATATTAATTAATTGTTGCTTTTCAGTAGCTGAAACTTCTTGAAGAAAACATGAAGTCTTTCTTGAGTACAATTCCTGTTGACTGTTTACAGTAAGCGATGGCTCCCTGAATAGCACACTCCATCTCGGAGTATGCACCCGTTGCTCCGCGTGAAATGTACCTCAGAGATCAAATTTGAACTTGAAAATGACAATGAAAAGAAAAAGAACGAGAGGCAGACGTAGAAGAAAAAGAAGAAAATTTGATTCCGATCGCCACTCTTTTTTTTTTTTTTTTTTTTTTTTTTCGATTGCTCCTAATGAAAACAAATTTCTCTTAATACTATTATTGATAACATTATGTACTTGCAAGAAAAGAAGAATTGATTTATTTGAGAGTAGATACTTCACCAAATTTTTGTTGCTTAGGCACTTTCATGTACGTTCACATGATTCTAAGCTCGATTCTCTGCTTCGTCAAGATTGTTCGGGCCACTAGAGTACACTCTAGCTGATTGCACCAGGATCTCGTGAGAATAGCCATGCTCGCCTTGATACCTACTATAACACTCCTAAGGGTACTTGTGTATTAGTGTGTTTATTGTGTGTATTATATGCTATTTTAGGCTTAAGTAGGTAATTAGGCTTAAGTTGAATTAAATAAATCTGAAAGACTTGTTTAAGTGGTTTAAATAACATACAAGGGCAAAACTGTAATTCAATGAGAAGAACAAAAAGATGGACTAAATTGAGTGGGTTGTGATGAGATGAAGGGATTAGATGGTCTTAGTACTTGAGTGGGTTGTGATGAGATGAAGGGATTAGATTGATCCCTTAACCCTAACTCCAAAAACCATAGCTATATAAACTTTGTTATGAAATTGTTGTATCCTTTGTTCAAACATAAAAAACAAGGTCAAGTGAGTGGAGAGAAACCTTAACCAGTGCTTCGTAGTGGATTGGTATGGAGAGGTACTACACCATCAAAAAACATCAAAGCTAGGTATAATCTTCTCTTCTCTTTCCTTTTCCACTCTTTTAAATCATGTTTTATTGTTTCAATGGAAAAACATGGAATTTGGCGATTTTTAGGTTAGAGGTGACTCCTTGTGTATTTGTAGCCTTTTTTAGTCTCTCTAACTCACTATTGTGGTTTTCTAAAAAAGTTTGTGGTTACAATACGTAATTCCATGGATATATACTGATTCTTGCTAAACTTGGGTTTTCTTGATGAAAATTGTGATTTGGCTTTGATTCATGTTGAATGGGGGTTATAACCATTTATTTTCATGAACTTATACTCATTCTTGCTTAAACTTGAGTTTTTTTATTTTTTATTTTTTATTTTTTTATTGTTTATGTAAATGTTGATTTTGTCATCCTTGCTAAACTTGGTTGTTTTGGACTGATGACTTGCGTAACAATCTATGGTATTAATTGTCATTAACCATCCAAACAACATATGATCTCTACTGTACTAGAACTTGTACGTTGAATTTGTGAATCCATCTTTAAGAACCTTCACCAAATATTTCAGAGTGACAAACAAGTATCCATCAAGATCATAGCCTTTGATTGCAGGAACGGAGATGGACTTCCAAATAAGGAAGTTAGACTCATCTAACTTGATAGCGACGATCTGACTAAACGAATTTTCGAATTGAGCATTCAAATTCTTCATTAAACCTTAATGCATGTCAACTATCGCTGATGGAGATCCAAGTAGAGTTGTTGTCGAACCAAGCTCAAACTCTCAAGATTTACCTTCCATTTGCTTAAATCTAATTCTTCTAGACTCGCATCTAGCTCTTTTCGACTCAGAAGTAGCTCTGTTGAATTCAGACTACCTTATTGAACTCAGAGCTGACTCGTTGGTGCTTAGACCTCACTCGTCTGGACTCAGATTCGATCTGTTTAACCTCAGATCTCGCTCTTCAAAAATCAGATCAAGCATTTTTAAGTACAGATCCTACTTGCTCGTCTGAACTTAGATGTAACTCTCATGAGCTCAGATTTTACTCGTTTTGAGATAGATGTAGCTCTTCTTGAACCAGATCTAGCTCACTCTAACGTGAGCTGTTTGACTATGATGCCATATCAAATCTCGATTTTTAAAACCATGTTTGGGTTTCATGAAAAACAATGAAATGAGAGAGAAAACTCTCATTATCTCAACAGAGAGTGATATTTTGTGTTCTGAATCTCGAGATGCGTAAGTTACATCTTGAGGTGGGTACATACGGTTGGATAGGGAAGATGTGCATTATTATTATTTTTGTAAAAGCCCCACAAGCAAACTCTATTTCATCAACGAAGATTCGAGAGTACATTTGACAAAATAGCCAAAGGAACTGCATCTAGTCACTAGCCACTAGCCACATACATTTATGATCCATTGCCAATTTGGCAAAAGAATGAGCTACATAATTACCCTCTCGATATGCAAATACATAATGATCTCTATGGAGGAGCACTTCGAGATCAACAATCTCGATAATCAAGAGAGCTAAAGGTCCCTTAGTATGAAGATGCGTTAGCGCCCCACCACCATTTGCGAATCAGACTCCATGACGCGTGCCCTAACTTGGGGGGTAAATTACAAAATGCCCCATGAGGTTTGATGTAATATGCACTTTAGTTCCTGTGTTTTGAAAAATATGCACTTTGGTCCCTTCTACAAACTTTTGTCTAAATTATAGTTGAGTTAAGGTGAAAAGACAAAAATGCTACTACAAAAGACACAAGAACTAATTAAATACAATACTATTTCCTAAAAGAGAAATTAAACCCAACTCTTTTTCTTAAAAAGAAAACTAAACCCAACACTTCTTTACTCCCCACTTAAGCTTTTTCTAACATAAAAATAGTTAATGGGACAAACTTTTTGTCTTGGATTTACCCATTCTTATTAATTAATCACCAATTATATTAAGTATTAATTTCCTTACTTTATAACTTTAATGATATTTTGTGTGTTCTTAACAAATTATAGAATAGTGTTTCTTCAAAAAAAATATAAATGGTGTAAATTGAGAAGACAAATGCAGGAATTAATTTATAATTTTTTACTTTTTTGTATACTAGTTTTTATATATTTATTCATTTTATGGTAAAAATCAATGTGGGTTTATTATTTTGATTGTTAAGCCATATTTTATTAAACATGATTTATCAATTTATTTTTATTAACTCAAAACATATATATGGATGTATTATAGCACAAAAAAAATATATATATATATATAAATACTAAAATACACATAAAAGAGACTAAAGTGAATTATTTTTAGATAAAGGAAATTATTTAAAACCTTGAAGGTATTATTGGTATAACAAAATTGCTACATCATCAAAAAATAATATAATAATAATATTTTGAGTTGTCACTAATACAAGGATGAAGTTACTTAACCAAGAGTAAATTAGAAGTACTAAATTATATATTTATAAAAATACATGGACTAAAGTGAACATTTCATCAAATCTAAGAGGACATTTTGTATTTTACCCTAAATTTGGTGATATTAGCAAAGTGAGTCCCCTCCCGCACTGCATAGCATTTAGCAGCTTCAGGTCAGACAACTCCATCCAGGCGTCATGCAAAGGCTCCGATCACGCATCCGATGTGGTCTCGAATAACACCCACCACACCAAAGAAAGAAGAACTCATTTTAACTGAGGCATCCACATTCATTTTATATATACTCCTTCTTCAGGCTGTCTCCAGTGACAATGCGATATGACTTGTGGTGTTGGATCTGGGAGAAGAGGGAAACTATGGAACTAAGCTTCTTCAAGCCAGAGAGCAATCACTTCCCAGATGCGCCACCATGCTGCACACAACAACTCTATCTGATATTGGAGATGAGAGATGAAGACTCTGATTAACTAATCTTGGGCCGAGTCTTGTACAGCCACAGAGAGATCCTCCTATCTCGACCACTCCATCCAAAAGTCAGTAACCCCGTCGCACCGAAACTATGCATGCATCACCATTTCCCTCTCGTTGTGACAGATCTCATATATCCCCGACTGAGAAACCCTTCTTCGACATACATAGGAAGACCTTCACCTTAGGTAGGATGTTTAAGGGGCCCAGAGATTGTCCCATTCCCCACTCTCTATATGAGCCCTTACTTCAACAACTCTCTAGCTACCCCAGGAAATACTTTTCCACAGATAAGATGCAATGCCTCTCACTCTGGCCTCCAAGAATTCTCTATCCCAGTAGTTTTTCCCTTTCATCACGTGGCTCGCTAGACATTCACTACAAAAATGGGCTTGATTAGAGACAGAATTTAGACAGTTGGTAATCAGGGATGGTATAGAGACGGAAAATGATTTAGAGGCATGTTGACCAGTTAGAGACCGAATAGTGGCAGAATAGGGACCGAAAATCAGTGACGAAACTTACTCCATCCCTAAGTAATTGGCATTGTTCTCGCCTAATAAATCCATCTTTGATTCTGTCCCTAAATATTAGGAACGGAATTAGGAACGCAAAGACATGCCACGTGTCTAACTAGTTTCGATCTCTAAATTCGTCCCTGATCTATAGGGATGGAATAAGGACGGAAAGTTTATTTCCCCCCAAATTTAGTCTGCCATTACACATACCACACCAATGCAGCCCTAGGCCATTACACATACCACACCAATGCAGCCCTAGCTGCCCCGACCCCTCTTCTTTGCCACCCCATCCCCTCTTCCCTGCCATCCCGGCTGTTCCGTCTTCGTCGTCGTCACCTCTGCTCCGCCGTCTTTCCCTCTGCTCCGCAATCGATCACCACTCTGCCATCGTCGCTCCGGTCCACTCCGCCATCATCGCCTCTACCCCAGCATTGTCGCCTCTGCTCCGCCATCATTGTCTCTACTCCGATCGAATCCTCCCTCGCTTCTGCTCCGACATTGTCACCTCTACTTCGCCATTGTTACCTCTACTCCGCAACGCTCCGGCATTGTCACCGCTGCTCCACAATGCTCCGCCATTGACGGTGCCTCTGCTCCAGCTAGGGTTCGTACATGCATATAGTTCATGAATTTTTATTTATTTATTGTTATTATTTTTTCTGGTCTTACACTATCAGGTCTAACAATAACTATTCAAGTAACAAAAATGAAATGTGTTGGAAGAGGTTTTTAGTCCTTTGATTGTCTTCTTACTAATACACAGAATAAACTAGCTCATTGTAATCAAGCTAGTCTTTCTTTTTCTTGGCATAATAGATTGGGACATCCTTCCAATGTTGCACTTAAACTTTTGGATTCTGCTATTTCTGATTCTACTTTACATTCTCATATTTTCCCTTGTGATGTATGTCAATTTTCTAAACAATGTAGACTCAGTTTTCCTTTAAGTTCTGTTAAGTCTACCTTTCCTTTTCAATTGTTACATTTGGATGTCTAGGGTCCTTATAAAAAGGAATCTCTCCAAGGTGCTCATTATTTTCTCACCATTGTGGATGATTTTAGCAGATTTACATGGGTGTATCTAATGAAATGTAAACCTTCTACTTCCTCTTTGATTGAGAATTTTCTTTTGTTTGTTAAAACTCAATTTAACACTTCTGTTCATACTATAAGAACAGATAATGGCACTGAGTTTCTTAATAATTCTCTTTCACTTCTTGTATCTAAACTGGGCATTCTCCATCAAAGGTCCACTCCATATACTCCTCAACAAAATGGTGTTGTTGAACGCAAACATAGACATTTGTTACAAGTCACAAGAGCTCTTATTTTTCAGTCAGGGTTGTCTACGGATTTCTAGGGAGATGCTATACTCACATCTACCTATCTTATTAATAGACTTCCCTCTTCCTTCTTGACTGGAAATCTCCTTACCAAGTTTTGTTTGATAAGCTTCCTGATTATAATTTTTTGAGGACTTTTGGTTGTCTATGTTTTGCTACATACTTTTTTATGTACCTTTCCTCATAAAGATAAACTTGATGCTCGTGCAATCAAGTCTATGTTTTTATAAGTTATGTCTCGGGTGAAAAGACCTATATTAAAATTACCATTTAATCATCTTTAAAAAAAAAACGGGCAAAACGAGTCATTTACCTTTCAAATTGCCTGACCGTCTGTGATTCTATTGGTTGGGTACTTCTTGGTAATCAGTAGTGGTGTGCATATACAATTTATGATACAAATTTGGGATGCATTTTTCGATATGGAGGGCTGATTAAGTCCTAAACTTTTATCTTCTAGATAGTTTAGTACCATGTCTGATATGTTGTTTCAATCAAATTGTAGGGCCGTGATGAGCTGCACAATCATCAATACTTGCCTTCTTTTTCTACTGGACAACATAATCAACTGGCAGACATGGTAGGATTACATTCTCACTTTTAGGTTTCTAATTAATGTTATCTTTAGATAATCGGTTAATTTCGCACTTGCACGGTTGTACTTTTGCTTCGCCGGGGAACTTGAGTGTTGTTGTTGTTTTGTTTGGATCACTCTGAAGTAACATGTCCTTACTCCACCAAAAGAAACGCCATGCCCTTACCTTTTCGCTCTATCATTATTAATGTAGGGAGCAATGGCTGCCTATGAAATGTCAGTTGCTTTGTATTTCCCTTAATACTAGTTTGTTGTACATTTTCTCAGTTCAGCGAAGGAAATACCATCAAGTATTTTGCGAATCAGTCTTCTGTTTCTCAGTTACAACACGCATCTAATGTTATTGTAGGGAATTGTAATGGAGTTGCAAAGCCTCATATGAGAGCACGCAGGGGCCAAGCAATTGATCCACATAGCATTCCCGAAAGGGTAAAAATGCAACTTTTTCTTTTATTTGAACAACTTCACGGTTTCTTTGTGAACTTTTTTGTATTTGAAAAAGAACATGGTTGATTTATAAAGTAATTATAGGCTTTTAATGTGTCTTAATTCAGTTCTAGAATTTGTGAGTTTCTGTTGACGAGTCCAATGACATGAATGCAGCTACAAAGGGAGAAAATTGTTGAGAGGATGAAGAATCTGCAAGAACTAGTTCCAAATTCTAAAAGGTATTCTCTTACCCTTTCATTTGCTTGTACAATGAAGGATTATGAAACAATCTAATGTGTCGTATGTCTAATTTAGTTCGCGGAAAAATATATATAGGTTTGATGTTGTAGGTTCTAATGAAAAAACTCTTTGCTATCATTATTTTTAAATGAATGAAACCTATTGATTTTATCTGGTTGTCCTTGTTCTTGAGGTTTCCAGCAAAAGTAAACTCGAAACGACTCTTGTATATGGATAATTTCATCTCTCTCTAATTTTCTTGTAGACTGACAAGGCATCGTGCTGGATGAGATCATTGAATATGTCAAGTTTCTTCAACTTCAAGTCAAGGTCTGTAAAACAATAAAACTTTTTGTGGATAATCTTTGCTAAATTTCACCACTGCAAAAATCATGTTAGAACTTAAGAAGAGTGCTATTGATATTGATACTAACTTGATAGCACAAGTTTAAGTAATGCAATCAAGTTCTAATCCTTTGAATTAAAAAACTCAAAAACAATGTTATACTAACCATAAGACCTTACTCCTGGTTTGCCACTTTGTCAACAAGCATGCATGCCTTGTAGTTGAGAGTTCTAACCACATCAATCCCCCACCCCAAACAGTCTCAAGCTCTATAGTCACTCCTTCATAAATCAAGTACACTCCTTGCTCCGATAACATAAAATGATCTTCCAAGAGATACTTCAAATGATGCTTCCTTCATCATTTCTAGCATCAACGGCTCCCTTTCGATCCCAAGCCTATACTTTCGAATAGAAACGGAAGTGTTTTATATACATCGAGCACTGAACCTCATGTTTTATATACATCGAGCACTGCACTTACACCTCTGGTAGACTCCTCTTGTTAATTAATTGACAATTATATTAAGTGTTAATTTACTTATTTTTGCCTTGAAAATTTTAATTCCAAAACACATTCTTGTAGGAGACACAAAATTCAAAGTAACCAGTACTAATGATGTGTAACGTGCCATCTTGATTATGGTCATGGATTAAACTTCACAAGCTAGGGATCCTTATTCTCCAAATTGCTTCTTTGATGCAATTTTGCTTTCAGTTAAGGGCAAAACTTGCCACTCTAACTTATGGTTTTAACCATCCAATTTTCTTTCAAACTTATGCCTCTGCTAACCTTCTAATCATTTTTCACACTCCTTTTCTTATTTGGATACCATCGCCCTCAATCAGACTTCAGGTTCCGAGAAGAAAATGTCAATCCATCATCTCTTAATTTCACTTAGAAGACTACTAGCTATGCTTCATTATGATGCCCTTGATTACTCAACACATGCATTGGGTATCAATATTCTTATAATGTGTTCTCCACTTGAACCAATATGGAAAAGGTCAGATCACTCGTCTCGTAATCTAAAGATTAATCTTCCTGTCTACATTAGAGAAAAACATATGAGGAATGGAACCATATACTGCCGGTGCATCATCTAGCCTGACTACATGTATGGAGTTAGTATAACCACAGTTGCAGATAAACATCAAACAAATGTGCAAAAGATGCACATGACGTGGGTTTTACTGTGAGATGAACAACATATGTTCATGGCAACCAAATGATCAACATCAACTCAAGAGCAACTTTAAGTGAGCACTTAGTCACCCTTGTTCACCTGAAAATTGAAACCAAACAACAATTCTGAATCTGTGAAATAAAAAGTTCAAACTAATATTGACAAACTATTAAATTCGGAAGAAATATGGCAAGGATGAGTAAATGAACTAAATCAATATCGCATCGCACTATACACCTCTACTAAAACTACAAACTTTCATGGATATAAGAAACAATCAAGTTATAGTACAAAGTTAAACTTTTTGTATGGTGCTTATAGCAAGTTGAGAGCATTGAAGTCCCAAAATTTGGGTAATACAGAATATGGCAGTAATATCACAGTGATCTTCAGCCTAGTTCCTTCACAACTGGTCAAGAAGCTGCAACCAAGAAACACAAAGGAGCAAGTCAAAAAATTTTCGACCAAAATTACAACTTAACAAAAGTGTGTGTGTGCACGCAAACACAAAAACCTCCTTGGCATGAATATATCTCATCACCAGAATAGAGTACTGAAAAACCCATCCCACAACAGGAAGCTGGCAGAGTACAACTTTGATTGAAGCCCAAAAGATACTGCAAGAAAGAAACATAATCCAACAAGAGATGAGAAATAGTGACACTAAATGTCAGCTAATAACTGGGGGATTTAAAGCTTTGGTTGTAAGTTCTTGGAACACATGCAGATGATGAAGTATATGGAATAAGGCTTTATTGCTCTTCTCATTCAAATCATATCTATCCCAAAGCACATTAACACCAGCAATTAAATGTTTCTAACCAAAAATACAAGTTGACTTGGAGTCCAATGAGCAAGCAAACAAGCAAAAATGAAGTGATGAGAGGTACAATGGGGAATATCAGTACCTTCGCTTTATTGTCCTCACTCGTCATCACCTACTAATACACGTGGGCAAACAAACAACTAGAAGCAACAAAACTACTAGCCACATTAGAAGAATCAGTTATTTGTGCAATAACTACTAATGAAACATTTAGTAGAAATAGTTCTCGAGAAGATTCGTGTTGGTCTGGATGACAAACTGCACAACTTCAACATTCATTGGTCGCTATGGATTTAGATACGCTTTCGCTTTTGTTTGTTTAATATTTTTGATTATTTGATATAATTAGTTGGTTGGTTGAAGGGATTGAAAACCTTAACAAATGATAACGAGTCACCTTCATATTAAATGTTAAGAATCAATAGTTATTGATCAAAGGATGAGCTTCAATACAATTTATGATCTAGGAGTTGAGATAAGACCACTTATGAAATTTGTAGGTCTATTTTGTTTTTTACTTGTATCTGTTTGAATTACATCTATAGACTGAGATTCAGAGGATGCATGAGGAGATGTCACAGTCAGCAAAAGAGGCAGGAGATGATCCACGTCCACCACCACCTCCACGTCCACCTCCACGCCCATCTCACCAGGAGAATCTTACTCCATCGACGGCGGTGCCTACTCAAGCTTTGGATGCTAATGATGTTTATCACCCGAGGATGTACGAGCCTAAAGATGAAGAGCAAACGAACTTGGTCCCCTTGCAACAGGAGTGGATCGATGCATTTTTTGACACACATCCCTTACCATGATATGACAGAGACATTTGATATGATACACTTGATATACATTCCTTTTGATATTTTGGTATATTTTGATATTTTGGTATACATATATAAATGATGTATTTTGGGAACTAGTTAAGGAAACTTTTACACACATGTATATATGATGTCTATTTTGATTTCTTTTTTTTATAACTATTTTGGTTTCATTAGCATGTTATTTGTGTAACTTCTATTGTATAATGAGTTCCTAGCAGGTTATTTGTGTTGTATGATGTGTTTTCAGAAGCTTTAAATGTATAAAAAAAATTGTTGCAGGTTATTTGTGTTTTCAGCAGGTTGAAACGTATATAAATTATTTTTGTTTTCTGGGATGTTGAATTTCGTCTCTGATTCAGTTTCTAATCAGGGACCGAATCAGGGACGGAATGTATATTAAACATTATTGAGATTTATAAGTTAGGTTTCTAAACTGTCTCAGTTTAGAAACTGATTTAGGAACGGAATGTATACATTCGGTCTCTTATCTGTCGTTAATTAGAGACCGTTTTAAGGACGGAATGCATAATTTATTCACACCCGTATTGCCAGTCAATGACGGATAAGGACGAAATTTTCGATTTCTAATTAACAACGGACTTGAAATTCTGTCCCTGACCAGTTAGCAACGACTCGTAATTCGGTTGTTGACCGTTTTAGCTACCAAATCTCAACCTATTATGGACGGAATTTTTCGTCCCTATCTGGGCTGATTCTTGTAGTGATTCTGGATTCATAAACAATTTCCAAGCCTGTTTTACTTTGATAGTCCTTAAACTCCCATGCCCCTACATGCTTCGGTTTACACACAGACTCCCATTTCACCCAAGCAAATTCTCATTTAGAAACGTTAGATCCCCACCAAAAACCCCTTATGTAAGATTTAATTTCATCACACAAAGAATCGCGAAGCCTAAAGACTCCCATAGCATAGGTAGGTATAGCCTGCACGACCACCTTGATTAGAGTCTCACTTCCCCATGAGGAAAACAAATTGTGCTTCTATCCTTGGATCCGCTTCCATATACAATCCTTGATAGCTGCAAAGGTGCTCTTTTTAGATCTTCCTATTACTGAGGGCATACTAAGGTACGTTTCATGAGTAGAGCCATTGCGTAGCCCCAAACTTCTCAAAATTTCTTCTCTCTGCCTTCGTTTTACATTAGGACTGAAAGTGATGGAAGATTTCTCCCTATGGATTTTCTGATCCCAGCCTAATTCATAAGCTCTTAGGATCACTTTCAGAGAGCGACACGAATCTGTACTGGCCTTACAAAACACAACACTATTGTGTGCAAAGAGAAGATGGTTAATACGAGAACAATGTCTAGCACACTTGAAACCCATAAGAGAGTTCTCATTATCAACCTTTATTAGAAGAGAAGACAGAGCTTCAACACATAACAAAAATATGTACGGGGATAGGGGATAACCTTGACGAAGACCTCTCAAATGTGACCATATAAACCACCATTAACAGAGAAGTAAAATGTAGGAGTGGAGATACATTCCATCACCACTTATATCTATTGGGGGAAACTGCATTTGTGATAGAACTGCCTTTAGAAACTCCCACTCCACCCGATCATAAGCCTTAATCATATCAAGTTTAAGAGTCATATAGCCCACTTTACCCTTCTTCCTCTTCCGCACAGTATCCATCATCTCATAAGATATTATATTAACTGTGATTTGGCGACCTGGCACAAAAACACTTTGATTCTCTAATATCAGGGAAGCGATATGACATTTCAGCCTATTCGTGAGAGTCTTGGTGAAGATCTTATAAGCCATACTATAAAGACTTATAGGTTTGTAGTTTCCAACATCTTCAGGGTTCTTCTTTGGTATTAGGACTACATTGGCATGATTGCTTCCTTTAAGGGAGTCCTCTCAATTTAGTACCTTCAACAAGCATCCATCAAATCATCCCCCACAATGGCCCAGTGTTTTTGATAGAATAATGCATGAAAACCATCCGGGTCTAGAACTTTAGTAGGCCCTACATCAAATACTGCTCTTTTCACCTCATCTGGGGTAAACAACTAAGACAGCTCTAGGAAAACAAAGTTAGAGATAGGGGATATCGCCCATGCCTACTATTAGATCATCAATGGAGGGATTAGTTGAATTAAAAAAAGATTAGTAAGACTTGATGATTACCCCATCTACCCTCTTCCTTTTTGATAAAGCAACACAGAGAAAGCAACAGAAACTCCATTAAAGGAACAAACCTTCCTAAAGAATTATCCTGTGTTTCTCATCAGAGAAAACATAAATGAGAGGTGCAGTATATATATGCAGTTCATGTATGATTACAACCATTGGATTAGACTACTCAGATCCGTTGTATTACCTGCACACGGATCACTGAGCTGGCACTTACAAACACAAGTGAGCCACTTACATACACCCATATCAGACATGACAAATACACATCACATACATTAGTGGTTTGTTCTAACATCCCCTCTCAAACGAAGGGGGAATTGAACAACCCTAAGTTTGTTACGCAAAAAGAGAAAACGAGGACTAGCCAAAGACTTTGTAAACCCATCGGCTAATTGATCCTCAGTTGGAACATGATGAACCAGAAGCTGTCTTGCAATAACCTTTTCCTGAATAAAATGAAGATCCAACTCAATACGCTTCATCCTAGCGAGATAGACTGGATTTTTAGCCAACGTTTGAGCACCCATAATGTTACACCAAACAATTGGAACAACAAATTGAATCTCAGATAGTAACGCCTGAACCCATGCAATCTCAGAAGTGACTTGAGTCAAAACATGATACATCGACTCCGTACTAGACTGAGCAACGACATGCTGCTTTTTGGACTGCCAACGAATCAGATTAGAATCCAGAAAAACAACATATCCCTTAACAGAATGACGATCATCAGGCGAGGCCACCCACTCAGCATTAAAAAAGCCTGTAAGAAACAATTTAATATTCTTCCGAAATTACAAGCCCCAATCAACAGTACCTTTCAAATAACGCAAGACCCGTTTCAAAGCCTGCTAGTAAGCTTCAGTTGGAGTCTGTTGATACTGACTTAATCTGTTAACGATATACACACATCAGGAAGAGTATTAACAACCTACTGAAGACCTCCAAGAATACTGGGATAAAGAGTGGGATCCAAAAAAACTGGACCAATTTCAGCAAATAGAGTATGACCAACAGAAACAGGAGTATGAATAACTTTGGCATTAGACATACCACTCTTCTTAAGTAATTGCCTTACATAGGCAGATTGAGTTAAAAATAAGCCATGAGAATCCCTCTTGGCTTCCATGCCCAAAAACATGCCAAGATCACCAATATCCTTAAGAGCAAATTGTTGATTCAATTTAGCCATAAAATCCTTAATAACCACAGAATTCGAGCCAGTAAAAATTATATCATCTACATACACCAGCAAAAATAGTACAGAATGCCCATTTCGCTAAAAAAAGGGAATTATCAGCCTTGGAATTATGAAGTCCCCAAGACACCAAAGTATGCTTAAGTTGATCAAACCAAGCCCGTGGAACCTGTTTTAGACCATATAATGCCTTATGTAAACGATAAACTTGAGAAGGAAAATCAGGATTTACAAATCCTTTAGGTTGATTGGTAAACACATCCTCCACCAAATCATCATTTAAAAAGGCATTATTAATGTCAAGCTGATTCAAAGGTCAATCATACGGAATTGCCAAAGATAAGATAATATGAACAGTAGCCGGCTTAACCACTGGACTATAGGTTTCCCTAAAATCAATGCCAGGCATCTATTTAAACCTTTGGGCAACTAGTCTAGCCTTATACTTATTAATAGTGCCATCAAAATTTCTCTTAATTGAGAAAATCCATTTATTACCAACAACATTCTACTGAGTAGAAGTAGGGACCAATGAACAAGTCCCAGTCCTTAACAAAGCTTGATAATCTAGATCCATGACTGCCTTCCATTTAGGATCATTTAGAGCTATCTCAGCATTCTTAGGAGGCTTCTCAACATAACTCAAATTGATAAAAACCAAAGCTTTGGGTTTAAAACTGCCATTCTTAGATCTAGTTATCATATGATGATGATTATTGTTCAACAAGTAGGTAAATTTGCATTAGAAATAGCAACAACTGGTTCAGAAATAACAGGAATAAAAGAAGATGAAGGAGAAGCAGAACCCAAAGAAACAGAAGGAGAAGAACAATCAGACTTAGATGTAGCAGATAAAGGAGAAGAAACATAATAAGGCTGAACAACTACAGAAGAATGTGGAAAAGAAGTTGAACTCTCACTAGAAATATTATAAATATTAGGAACATGTAACAGACGCAGAGGAGCAGATAGAACAGGAGACTGCATAGTTGAAAACCATGACCTATAAGGAAAATTAGTTTCATTGAAAATAACATTCTGAGTAATGAACACTCTCCCATTCTTATTTAAACATTTATACACTTTATGAGAAGAACTATATCCAATGAAAATACAAAGTTCTGATCGATATTGACACTTATGATGATTGTAAGGCCTTAAGTATGAAAAACATTTACAATGAAACACACGTAAAATAGAGTAATCAGGAGACCTATGATATAACCTCTCATAAGGAGATACACCATTCAACACATTAGTAGGAAGTCGATTAATAAAAAACATATCCGATTCACATGTATCCCACCAAAAACTCATAGGTAATCCAGAATGAGCCAAAAGAGTGAGACTAGTTTCAACAATATGATGATGCTTACTTTCTACCCTACCATTTTGTCATGCACATGAGGACAGGAATGTTGAAATAGAATACTACACTTATCCAACAAAGGCTTAAAAGAACGAAATTCACCACTCCAATAAGATTGAACACGTTTAATTCTAGTATTAAACAAAATTTCAACCAAAGCCTTAAAATGAACAAAAGCATTCAATGCATCACACTTGCATTTCAATGGATATAGCCATGTAAAACGAGTACAATCTTCAACAAAATGAATATAGTAGTTATATCCATCACGTGAAGTAATAGGAGAGGGTTCCCATAAATCTGAATGAATTAAAGCTAATACAACTGATGAATTATTAACAAAATTAGGAAAAAGGTAAAGCATGGCTTTTACCCATTTGACAAGAAGTACAAACATTCAAACCAGACACACTTGCATAGTGAAGATTTGAATGCAGAATCTGCTTCAATGTTCTTTGTACTGGATGCCCTAATCGGAGATGCCACAAATCAGGTAAATTAGAGACCAAAAAAGCTTGATTGATAGATGAAGAATGAGGAGAAGAAGAACTTCATTGGTGTGAATATCCTTCACAAAACGATTATTTGCACGAAATTCAATCAGGACATTGTTATCACAAGTAAGCTGTGAAACACTAAGCAAAATTCTTTTTGATTTGTGGAACACATAATGTATTTTTAAAAGATAAGTTTGACCTAAGTGATGGAGTTTTAACAATACCAATTTGAGAAATACGTAAGGACTGGCCATTTATAACAAATAAAAAATTGTTACCTCCATAGGGGCACTCTACAACACCTGATTTGGATAAGCAGTAATGTGAGACGTAGCCCTACTATCCATGTACTAGGAAGAATCAGGAACAGACTCAGTTGCAGAGAAGAAAGAATTATGTTGCTAAGGAGGTCTAAGAGAAAACCTCATAGGAGTGTGTTGAGAAGAGTTAGTCAGCAATGGGGCACCCATATATTTCATATCAACACAGTAATAGCACACAATCGCAGAATGACCAAATTTACTGCAAATCTGACAAGTAGGTTTATTATTTGTCTGATATCTGCCACCACGGCCTCGACGTCCACCTCTTCGACCTTGGCTTCCTGAACCTCGAGAGCCATTACTATTATTATAAGAACCATTTCCATTCTGATTAGAAAAACCAGACTTAGAATTTCCATTCTTGACTTCAGCTGCATTTGCTGATTGAGTTGATTCAAGGAGTGACAATGAATTAATACCCTGAGTAGCTTGCATTTGCTCAAGTGTGCTCTCAAAACTCAATAACGTAGCTTGACAATCTTGCCAAGTTAAGTATTATTGTTGTTGCAGACCAATTCCAATTGACAAATACTTCATATCCAGACCAATCAAGTCATCATCACTAATAGGAAAGCCGACAACAGCCGATGCATTAGAAACATATTTCATCTTATTAAGAAATTCAAACATCTTCATAGGACCTTTCTTGGTGGAACTCAATTGTTTCTTCAATGCTAACACTTGTGCACAATTATGAGAACCATAATACTCAACAATCTTTAACCAGAATTGATGAGTAGTCATTAATGGTGTTGGGTTTTGGGGTTCATGCACAGTGGAGATTACAAAACAATTTTGAGAAAAACCTCAACAGGATTCGAATCTGATTTCATTAAAACATGTTTAAACTATGAAAACTTAATCATACCTCAGTCGCAATGTACCTTTCTAGAGGTTAATCGATCTCTAAGGCGCTGCCAACGACGAACACCCTTTATCAGCAGTCCACACACGAACGGCGGCCAAGATTTGAAGTGCTAGCTTCGAGAGATTACCAAACCTTTTTGTTTCTCTCCAAAACGATCCAGATCATACCAAAAACACTAAGTTGTTTCTTAAAACGAAAATAGAGTTTTGGCCTTTTTAATCTTTCATACTTGTATTATAACTCAAAGCGTCTATTTATACAACCCTTGTATATAGACGGTTAAGTAAATTACACATATATCCTTACATAAAGAAGTATAAGTGTAATACACTACAAGGACGTTTCTGTCATGAATTTTATCTTATAAAATTCATTTTTCAGAACCATCTTAAAATCTCGCAAAACCATTCTTAGTGTGCGACCCAATAGGCTCATACAACGTTGGTAGTGTACCAAGACACATTTTGGTATACAAGTCATAAGCGGCCTCTAGCAAGACATTATGACTACCCAAGTTATACGAATATCAAATCGATACAACCTAATCAATAGTGTATATAACATCCTTTTGTCACATGATATCCTTTTGATCAAACATAAGGCATGGAATTGTCATCCAACATGTTCAATCGTACTAGTCTCGATTTCTAGGTAGACTGAAAACATCTAAGTGACATTGATCAATATCTTGATCAATGTCACTTAGACTAGGCCTTTTAACAGTCTAACACATCGAAGGATCCACTGGATATCACTCTTTATATGAGAGGGACAAATTCTATCTCGATTACACAACTTCACCACATTATTCACACAGTAACCAATCGCAACCTTTATAATCGTCCGGTTAAAGACAACGTTTGATTGCGTCAAATCACTGTATTCCTAATGTTGAAGTATCTGGTAATCTCAAGTCAGAGGACTGAAAAATATACCTATCATGAGAAACAACTATGACTTAATCCATGTGATGTTCTCATAGCGGGTTGGTCCAGTACTTTGTTTCCTAACAAGTACTCATGATCTTGATTCATATTCCTATACGTATGATCATCAATAGACTCACACTAGTCTTAATTCATTATAGTTCCCAGTATAATAATCGACTAGGGACATTTAGGATATTTCTGTAAATACCCATGGATCTTATTATAATATAAACATGCAAATCAATTATAATAAACAGCAAATGAAATCCTCTATTTTATTAACTAAAATGTATTCATAAAGACTATTAAGTGATTGACCTAGGGCACATTTCCCAACATCTCCCACTTGCTCTAGGGCCAATCATCATGCATCCAATGCCTAATGATCTAACATGACCATCATGTTTTGCTTGTGGAAGAACCTTTGTCAATGGATCCGTAACGTTGTCTTCAGTAGGTATTCTGCAAATCTTTACGTCTCCCCTCTCAATAATTTCTCTGGACGAGATGAAAACGCCGAGTATATGTTTGGATCTATGGTGTGATCTAGGTTCCTTGGCCTGTGCTATTGCCCCGTTATTGTCACAATACAAACAAACAGGGTTAGCAATACTTGGAACCACACTTAGTTCAGAAATGAACTTTTTGATCCAAACTGCCTCCTTTGCTGCATTGGACGCTGCAATATACTCAGCTTGTTGTAGAATCGGCCACAGTCCCTTGCTTCGAACCTTTCCAGCTTACTGCACCCCCATTCAAAGTAAACACATATCCAGACTGCGATCTAAAATCATCTATATCAGTTTGAAAACTTGCATCTGTGTAACCATTTACAACTAGATCATTTTCAAAACCTTCATAGACCAAGAACACTTCCTTAGTCCTTCTTAAGTACTTAAGGATGTTCTTTACTGCTATCCAGTGACTCTCACCTGGATCTAACTGATATCTGCTTGTAGTGCTCAAAGCATATGATACATCAGGCCGAGTGCATAGCATGGCGTACATGATAGATCCAATAGCAGATGCATATGGAATCTTATTCATACGGTCTCGCTCATCATTTGTCCTAGGACATTGATTCTTGCTGAGACTTATGCCATGAGATATTGGCAACAATCCACTTTTAGAGTCTTGCAAACTGAACCTATTCAGTACTTTGTCTATGTAAGCACTCTGACTTAAACCGATTAGCCTCTTAGATCTATCCCTATAGATCCTTATCCCTAAGATATAGGCTGCATCTCCTAAGTCTTTCATTGAGAAACACTTCCCTAACCAAGACTTGACACTCTGCAATGTTGGGATGTCATTTCCAATTAGTAATATATCATCAACATACAGTACCAGAAAAACAATTACACTCCCACTGACCTTCTTGTATACACAAGGCTCATCTTCGTTCTTAATAAAACCAAAATCCTTGATTGCTTCATCAAAACGAAGATTCCAACTTCGAGAAGCTTGCTTTAATCCATAAATGGATCTTTGAAGCTTGCATACCTTCCTAGAATTCTCAGGATGTACAAAACCTTCAGGTTGTGTCATATATACGTCCTCAAGCAGCTTTTCATTAAGAAATGCTGTTTTTACATCCATTTTCCATATCTCATAGTCATAATATGCATCAATGGCAATTAAGATTCTTATGGATTTAAGCATGGCTACTGGCGAAAAAGTTTCATCATAATCAACACCTTGAGTCTGCCTGAAACCTTTTGCAACAAGTCTTGCTTTGAAAGTATGCACTTTGCCATCCATGTCAGTTTTCTTCTTGAAAACCCATTTACATCTAATGGTCTTACCACTTTTAGGTAAATCAACCAAGTTCCAAACTTGGTTATCATACATGGATTGCATCTCAGAGTTCATGACACTTAACCATTTATCTGAGTCTGGTCCAGACATAGCCTCCTGATAAGTGGTGGGCTCATTTTGATCCATAAGCAACACATCACGACTATCAGTAATGAGAAATCCGAATCTCTCTGGCTCATGTCTTACCCTACCAGATTTATGTGGGCCTTGTGTCAATTGCAGAGATTCAACTGGTTCAGAACGTTGTTGAACTTCCAGTGGCGGTTCAGTGTTTATTTATGATTCTTGAACTTCTACAAGATTTATTTCTCTCCCACTAGTGTCTTTTGAAATAAACTGTTTTTCCATAAAGGCACCATACTGAGCAACAAACACTTTGTTCTCAGCGGGATTATAAAAGTAATATCCTTTTGTTTCCTTAGGATACCCCACAAATAAACACTTATCAGATTTAGAGTGAAAGCTGCAGTTTGTAATGCATAACCCCAAAAGAATAATGGAAGATCCGCATGACTCATCATAGATCGAACCATATCTAATAAGGTTCGATTTCTCATTTCAGAAACTCCATTCCATTGTGGAGTTGCTGGTGGAGTTAATTGTGAGACAATCCCACAATTTCTAAGATGATCATCAAATTCTTGGCTCAAATATTCACCACCTCGATCTGATCGAAGTGCTTTAATAGTTTTACCAAGTTGATTTTGCACTACATTTTGAAATGTTCGAAACATCTCAAATGATTCAGCTTTATGTTTCATAAGATATACATAACCATATCTGCTGAAATCATCAGTAAATGTAATTAAGTACTGGTAACCTCCTCTAGCCATTGTGTTTATAGGACCGCATACATCAGTATGTATTAGACCCAATAAATCACTTGCCCTTTCACTGTGTCAAGTAAAGGGAATTTTAGTCATCTTGTCTTGTAAACAAGATACGCATGTTTCATATGTTTCTAAATCAAATGAATCTAGAAGTCCATCTTTATGGAGCTTCGTTATACGTTTCTCATTTATGTGGCCAAGATGACAATGCCAAAGATAGGTTTGATTTAAATCATTTGACTTGAATCTCTTTGTATTTATGTTAAAGACTGGAGTATCAGTGGACTTTTTCATGCTTAGAATATAAAGACCATCACACAAATCAAGATTCGCATAAAAAATGCCTTTACGAGAAATTGATCATCTATTATTCGCAATAATAAAATCAAAACCATCCATATCCAAACATGAAATAGAAATGATGTTTTCGCTCAATGTGCACATAATAACAATTATTTAAAGTTAAAATAAGTCTACTAGATAAGACTAAGTCATATGATCCAACAACCAGTATAAAGAACTCTTACTCCATTCCCTACGCGGAGGATGACTTCTCCTTTCTTCAACTTTTCTACTTGGTGAGTCCCCGCACATTTATACAAATGTGAGATCCACATCCGGTATCCAATACCCAGGAATCACTAGTAGATAAATTAATTGCAATAACATAAATACCTGAGGTGGTAGTCGCACTACACTTTTTCTTCTTTAGATCTTCCAGATAGAGTTTGCAATTTTTGAACCAATGTCCAGGTGCATGGCAGAAATGACAATTTCCTTCCTTTTCCTTTTTGTGCTTTGAAGCAGGAACAGGCTGGGGCTTGACTTGTTCCACAGGCTTTACGACAAAAGAGAGTAGCCTTGGCAACTTTAGCCTTGCCTTTGCCTTTCTTCTTCATTCCCTTTCCCTTTTGGACCATCAGCACATTACTAAAGGGTTTCTTGATATTTTGTTCAGCAGTTTTGAGCATCAAATGCAACTCTGAAATTGATTTCTCCATATTATTCATATTGTAGTTCATCACAAATTGTGAGTAACTCTCCGGTAATGAATTTTGGATCAAATCCGTAGCCAACTCTTGGCTTATGGGAAATCCAAGTCTATCAAGTTGGTCAACATAGCCCTTCATCTTCAGAACATGAGGACTAACTGACGCACCCTCAGTCATCTTACAAGAATGCAGGTTCTTGATTGTCTCGAGCCTTTCTTGCCTAGCTTGCTGTTGGAACATTTCCTTCACCGTTACAGCCATGTCGTAGGCTTCCATTAGTTTCATGTCCTTCTGAAGTTCAGGAACCATAGTTGCCAACATAATGCATGCAACATCAGTAGAATCGTTGACATGCTTATTATGCGCATCCTTTACAGCTTTCGTAGCATTGACTGGTGGGTCCTCAGGGATCGGAGCATCCAGGACATACAACTTGCGTTCATGCTTGAGAACGATTCTCATGTTTCTGAATCAATCAAGAAAGTTAGTTCCAAATAGCTTATCCTTCTCAAGGATAGATCGCAGTGACTGGGGATTATTGTTACAATAAAGATTATGCAGAGTTTATTTTAGTATAGAGGAATAGACTCCCACTAAATTAACAACGCTCCTAAAACATACTGTTTATTTAGGGGACTAAATCCATATTTCACCTAATTCTATGACAGCTATGGCATGAAACACAGAACTAGATTATTTAGGTAGGTAACAGTTACCAATTACATCTTATGTAATTTTAGATACTTTTATGAGATACAGGACATCTTATGTCTTAGCATGTTTTTATCTCATCATATGCCTAAAGTCCAAAACTATTTTGATAGCTTTATTAAGTCGGACCAATTTAAATATTTAGGTAACTCTTACCCAACTTATCTCACCAAGATAACACAATACACCCAACTATGGCTGAAACTATATTAGTGCGATCGATGCCTTGACAAGTGTTTAAAATTGGATGGCACAAGACTTAAGATTTAATAGAGGGATTTTATTCAGTTTTAGTGATTTTAAGTAAACAATGAAATATCATATATTTTATTGATTTGTAGAACCACTAAACAATTTAGGAAATTTTTATGCTATTCACTAATAGAAGAATTTTCGTGTGCTAGGATTAGTTAGACGGCGGTCCCGCTGTCCAATAGGGATAATGAAACCGATTTTGCATATATCTCTTAATCTAATTTGTTATCTTATCTTTATCAAATAGAAACTTCATAACAAAATAGATATAACAAGATAAATAAATAATTTCTAAAATTAATTATTTATTTTGGATTTAAGATATTTGAATCCTAGTATATCACCAATAACAAGATTCTTGATATTTATCTCCTATTCTAATTTATTATCTATCTTTATCAAATAGAAACTTCATAACAAAATATACATAACAAGATAAATAAATAATTTTGAAAAATTAATTATTTGCAATTTCGATCTTCATGCAAATAATCACAAACATGTAATTGAATCATGAACTACTATTCCAATCGAACCTAACGGTGTCATGGATCATGGAACACGAAACTCAATTCATTAAAATTATTCAAATTAATCTAACATGGTTACTAGCATGTACAAAACTAATTTCAATTAAATCATAAATATATGTATCATATACACAAAACATGATAATAAATCTCATAGAAAACTTATGTATATCACATATACATCAACTATGAACATGCTTTCAATCATATATCATAAGAAAACATACAATGAGTTTAATGGAATCAAACTCGAAGGCTCTGATACCACTATTGGGTTTTGGGGTTCATGCATAGCGGAGATTACAAAACAATTTTGAGAAAAACCCCAACAGGATTCGAATCTGATTTCATTAAAACATGTTTAAACTATGAAAACTTAATCATACCTCAGTCGCAATGTACCTTTCTAGAGGTTAATCGATCTCTAAGGCGCTGCCAAAGACGAATGCCCTCTATCAGCAGTCCACACACGAACGGTGGCCAAGATTTGAAGTGCTAGCTTCGAGAGATTACCAAACCTTTTTTGTTTCTCTCCAAAACAATCCAGATCATACCAAAAACTCTAAGTTGTTTCTTAAAAGAAAATAGAGTTTTGGCCTTTTTAATCTTTCATACTTGTATTCTAACTCAAAGCGTCTATTTATACAACCCTTGTATATAGACGGTTAAGTAAATTACATATATACCCTTACATAAAGAAGTATAAGTGTAATACACTACAAGGACGTTTCTGTCATGAATTTTATCATATAAAATTCATTTCTCTGAACCATCTTAAAATCTCGCAAAACCATTCTTAGTGTGCGACCCAATAGGCTCATACAACGTTGGCAGTGTACCAAAACACATTTTGGTATACAAGTCATAAGCGGCCTTTAGCAAGACATTATGACTACCCAAGTTGTACGAATATCAAATCGATACAACCTAATCAATAGTGTATATAACATCCTTTTGTCACACGATATCCTTTTGATCAAACATAAGGCATGGAATTGTCATCCAACATGTTCAATCGTACTAGTCTCGATTACACTACAAGGACGTTTCTGTCATGAATTTTATCATATAAAATTCATTTTTCTGTACCATCTTAAAATCTCGCAAAACCATTCTTAGTGTGCAACCTAATAGGCTCATACAACGTTGGCAGTGTACCAAAACACATTTTGGTATACAAGTCATAAGCGGCCTCTAGCAAGACATTATAACTACCCAAGTTGTACGAATATCAAATCGATACAACCTAATCAATAGTGTATATAACATCCTTTTATCACACGATATCCTTTTGATCAAACATAAGACATAGAATTGTCATCCAACATGTTCAATCGTACTAGTCTTGATTTCTAGGTAGACTGAAAACATTTAAGTGACATTGATCAATATCAATTCACTTAGACTAGGCCTTTTAACAGTCTAACATATCGAGGGATCCACTAGATATCTCTCTTTATATGAGAGGGACAAATTTTATCTCGATTACACAACTTCACCACATTATTCACACAGTAACCAATCACAACCTTTATAATCGTCCGGTTAAAGACAACGTTTGATTGCGTCAAATCACTTTATTCCTAATGTTGAAGTCTCTGGTAATCTCAAGTAAGAGGACTGAAAAATATACCTATCATGAGAAACAACTATGACTTATTCCATGTGATGTTCTCATAGCGGGTCGGTCCAGTACTTTGTTCCCTAACAAGTACTCATGATCTTGATTCATATTCCTATACGTATGATCATCGTATGATCATCATTCAAGACTCACACTAGTCTTAATTCATTATAGTTCCCAGTATAATAATCGACTAGGGACATTTAGGATATTTCTGTAAATACTCATGGATCTTATTATAATGTAAACATGCAAATCAATTATAATAAACAACAAATGAAATCCTCTATTTTATTAACTAAAATATATTCATAAAGACTGTTAATGGATTGACCTAGGGCACATTTCCCAACAAATGGATCATTACTCACTACTCTAGATGCAACATGAGGAGTTAAAGGAGTAATTAACCACATAATGAAATACTGATCTTTCTTATACCATCTCCTATATGCAGGATTACAAGATCCAAATTCTAAAAATTTCACAGGACAAATTGAATGACCAAGCAAATGTTCTTCTAAATCAAAACAACGAATTAACAGAATTATTGATGATTTCCAGAGAAGAAAAATTGTTCTATCCAGCTTCACAGTTTTGAGCTGACTCATGGAGTTACCATATGGAGCATTCATCTTCATGATCAATACATATTCATCATCAATCAGATGTGAATCTTCAACATCATCATAAAGAAAACTCAACTGAACATCTAGTTTACCATATCTTTCATCATCACCACTAGATCTGTCTTTCTAATGTGTTAATCCACCTTTGTTTCCATCAGATTTGCTACGATGACTCGATTTCCCTATAAGAACTGCAAACCTTACATCACGAACACCAGATCTAGTTTTGTTCACCATGGATTTCACGCGATCATCATCAGGAGCTCCTGATCTAACTTCATTACTATAAGACCTTGCATGATCTACTTTAGAACCATCAGATTTATGTGCAAGAACATTAGATCTAGCTTCTTGAACTCCTGATCTTCTTTCCATGGCTCCATATTTGGCTTTATCAACCTCAGATCTACACTTCATGACTCAAAAACTTCGCCAAGATACGACATTAGCCTTTAATTCTCTGATACTATGATAAAGCAACACAAATAAAGTAATAGAAAGTCCATTAAAGGAACAAAACTTCTCAGAGAACTATCTCGTGTTTCTCATCAGAGAAAACACAAATGAGAAGTGCAGTATATATATGCAGTTCATGTATGATTACAACCATTAGATTAGACTACTCAGATCCGTTGGATTACCAACACACGGATCACTGAGCTGGCACTTACAAACATATATAAGTGAGCCACTTACATACACCCACATCAGACATGACAAATACACGTTGCATACATTAGTGGTTTGTCCTAACACTTTTCGATCCTATTACCTTGGTCATTCTTTATTTTGACATTAGAGTTCTTCTTCTATTTATGTTTAGCCTTAGACTGAAAGTACTTTGTGTTTTGATCCTCAGCTTTGGGCCATTCAACGCGAGAACATTGTCGCCCTTCCTCTATTGAAATTCCAATCAAACTTCGCGTTCTTCTGAGTTAGCTTCGTCATTGATGCATCAGTCTTGGAGAAGTTCTGCATGAATCGACGATAGTAGCCTGCTAATCCAAAAAAATTGCGAATCTATGTCACAGTAGTCAGAGTAGGCCACTCAATCACGACTCTAATTTTCTTTGGATCAACGGCAACACCATAAGCTCCAACTACTTGCCCTAAAAATCTGACCTCTGGCAGCCAAAACTCGCATTTGCTAAACTTAGCATAGAGTCGGTGGTCCCTCAGAGTCTGCAACACTGCTCGTAGATGCCTAGTCATTAATTTATGGCAAAGGTTTGAACCCCAAATATTGGGTTTATGGCCATTAATTTATCCTAAAGTATAACCCTAAGGTTGTCCCAAAGTTTGATTAAAAATTAGTTTGAAATACATTGAAAATGAAGAAATGAAGATAAAGCCTTGCAATCCACCGTGATAACTTAACATGTGAAAACATATCACATAGACTGAATTCGATAAATTCACTACAAAACCGTGGTCCTTGTGCTTAAAAATAAGATGTCTTGGGTTACTAAAACACTCCCAACCGTGGCCCTTATTGGGCCCAAAACGTTTCACTTACCAACACACAAATACACCACACACAAAAACGAGATCCATGCAACATACACATACCCGTGGCTTGTGAGATTCAAAAACACCTCAAAGGCATTTTTTCACAACTCAACGTCTCATGCATGCACACCTCAAACGTATGCATATATACATCCATGAGCTTTTCATTTGGCCCATATGTCTTGTTGGGCCCTTGTTGGGCCTAGACACCTTTACTATTGAACACAAATCATATACAAACCACCGTAGGCCTTATCACCAAACTGTCTAGTTGGACCTAAACACCAAACCCATACACACACCATACGCCTCAACATAACACACCAAAAATGTTTGTGCAAGCCATGAATCACACACAAATAACTCACACACACCAACGTCTCCAAGGAAGAATGGACCATACAAAAAACCCACCCCAGTTGCGAATTTAGGGACTACCTCCGGCCAGTGGAGACGTCGGAGGAGCACCTCGGACCAGCTTCGACCGGAGGCCGAACCTACCTCCACAATGTGAACAAAAATAGTTGACAATAACACACATAATAGTGAGAATAACAACCCAAAAGATTGTTAGAAAACACCACATCTAACACGCGTAAGGTCCTCTGGGAACGTCGAGCAACCCCACAGTGACTGAAACAGTGAGTGTGTGTGCAACTAGTGAACAACACAAGAGAGAGATAAGAGAGACAGATGAGAGAGGGAGATACTCACTTACTTAGGTAACCGAGACACCTCTGGCGAGTTTCTACCCTCCAGCACTGATGAGGGAGGTGGCAGCTTGCCTAGGGAGGAGGAAAGGAGTAGGGGAGAAGAGAGAGAACGATAGTCGAGAGAGAGAGATACACCTCGACTCTAGCAACTGTGGGTTCTCCGACCCCACTGGTCTCGTCGAAGATTTGGACGTTCAGGCGAAGTAAGTGGGGGAGATGAGGAGAGGGGAGGCTCAATTGTGAGAGGAGACCGAGATGTGGGGGGTGTACCCTAAAACCACATGGACAAAGGAATAGTAAAGTTAGGGTAGGCCCTTTATATATCTTCATCTCAAAACTCACACTCATCTCGAGGCCAATCCTATGAATGTCCTAATTAAGTTGTGTTACTTTAACAATCCCTTATCCCACGGCACGTGTTGCGTAGCTAACTAACTCCCGTGTTCAAACGATGTTCTTCGGTTCGTCTTTCCTTGCCCCGACTCCCGTAGCGCGCGTAGTTTCACCTAGACTCATGAATTATTTATTTAAATTATAAAAAAATTCATTTAATTGTATTTTTACTCCCCCATTTACCTAACTGAAGCCTCACTCAGACTAATATTCGTTCGAATGGCTCGAGACCTGAATTACACTATAATACTAATACACACATCACAATATCATAAAATTACCCCGCTGTCGACTCTTGAAGTCCGAAATACAGTCCAGTATCACATAGACAGGTCATGGTTCTGACAAGTGTAATACAAAGCGAGTTAAAATTTGAGGGTTGTTACAGGTCCGATGTAGCCTGTGTCAGTTCTTGACTGTCTGTTCTCGAGCTGTGCTTGCATGGATAAACAATAATCAACTAAAATGGTATGCATTTAAGTAAAGCTATTATAACTTAGCTCATATTTCTATATTTACACAGAATCGCGCCGATCTAGTATCGATGAATGTCACCCGTTCATGATTTACTGTTTGGAGATGGAAATATAAGTCATTCACGGTAAGAGTCCTCTCGGATGCACGAGTCTGTACACTAAAGTTATTAAAATGTTGAATATGGTATCAAATTAAAGCTTGATTCATTGCAACAAAAACCAATTTCCACGATTCAATTTTTATGACATCTTTAAAATTATGATATTGAAATTAAGTTGAGCATGAAAATTTCTAAATAAAATGTCATTGAAAAGTGATAAGATTATACATAGAACTAACAATGTTTTCAATGATAGATAAGTCAACTATTAATAGAATTTATAAAATGACATTAAAAGAACTACTAAGTTACTAAAACGAGTACTGTCGGGCTCCCATTTAATTCTCTCAAAAAGGAAAAAATGAGACCACTTACGTTCAATGAAGTCCCCACCAATTTTCACGTTCGCCGCTTGAGTGGTTAAAGGTAGATTAGTCATTCAACACTCAAAACACAAAAACGACATATACTCATATTGGTAGTGCATGTTTCATGCTATCCATGTTGTTGGTATTTATGGAACTCAGCTATCCATGTTTCACGCTAATGGACAATTTAAGAGTCATTCTTATGTGCCGTGGTAGTTGAAGGTGATTTGTAGTAGAAAAGTTTCTTAATGGGTCATATACTCATGTTGGTAGTGTCTTTGGAGAGGTGAATTACTTTTATTTCTTGTGTTGCAAATGTTGTTAAACTTGGAGGCTTTAATTTATATCTCATTGACCTTGGGTTTGACTATCTTTAACACTTGATTGACATTATTTAGTAGTCATGACTTCCTAAAACTGGTTCCTATGCTTATTTCCTATATACTTGTAGAAGAGGCTACAAACCTTTTTTTAGAGAACAAAGAAGAGGCTACAAACTTACTTATATGTATATAGCAACCAAATAACCATGCAAGAAAAGTCATATTAAGTCATTTGTTTGTTTTTTTGCTCTTTTTTGTAAGGAAAAAATTAGGCTGGCTTGCATTATATTACTTAAGTTGATTGAAAGGTTATAATGTATCTATGACTGTTTGATCTATGGTCAAGTACAAGTTGCATTATATTTCTTGAGATAATTGAGAGGTTAATTATTTAGCGGCCATGGCTTCTGAAAATTGATTCCTATGATTATTTTCTATATACTTAGAGACTAAAACTTACAATTTCAAAGTTTTTGAACTCAATTTTGTGATTTTTGAGGAGTCCATGGCGTTATTTGTATTTCAATTTATTAGCAACTCTATTACAAGAGGTTGATTTTGTTGGGGCATGTGCCCTGGGTCAAACTACAAACATTGTTTATCTTACAGTTTTTAGATAATAAAATAGAGGTTTATCATTTGTTGTTTTTATTATAAGTGATTGCATATTTACCTTATAATAAGATCCATGGATATTTGTTGAAATATCCTAAATGTCCCTAGTCGGTCATTATACTGGGAACTATAATGAATTAAGACTAGCATGAGTCTTAATTAATGGTCATGTGATGTTCATACTTATAGGGATATGAATCGAGATCATGATTACTTGTTAAGGAACGAGGTACTAGACCGATCCACTATGAGAACACCATATGGATTAAGTCATAGGTGTTACTCTTAATAGGTATATTATTTAGTCCTTCGACTTGTGATTACCATAGACTTCAATATTAGGAGCATGGTAATTTGATATAATCAAACGTTATCTTTAACCGAACGATTATAAAGATTGTGATTGGTTATCATGTGAACAATATGTAAAGGTGTGTAATCAAGAAAGAATTTGTTGCTCTCGTAAAGAGAGAGATATCAGTGGATCCCTCGATGTGTTAGATTGTTAAATGGTCAAGTCCAAGTGAAAAGTTGATATGATCAATGTCGCTTGGACATTTTCAATCTATCTAAAGATCAAGACTAATACGATTGAATATTAAGGGTGACTTTCCATGCCTTATATTTAATCAAAGGATATCGCATGACAAAAGGATATGATATACGTTATTCATTAGGTTGTATCGATTTTGATATTCATGCTACTTGGGTTGTCATAATGCGTTGCTAAAGACCGCTTATGACTTGTGTACCAAAATGGTTTTGGTTCACTACCAACGTCGCATGAACCTATTAGGTCACACACAAAGAATGGCTTTGCGCAATTTCAAATAGTCCTAAGTATTGAATTTTATAAGATAAAATTCATAATATATAACCCCTTATGATTCGTTATATGATAACTTATTAATAGGGGTATATGTGCAATTTGCTTAAACAACGTAAATGCAATAGTTGTATTTCGAATTTACTTAGACATCTTAATTATAATAGTTGTATTACGAATATGATTTTAAATGAGAGCTTATTTACATATATAAATAAAGGGTGATACCCAAAAAAGTAAGATAAGAATCTCATTTTTCAATTTTCAAACTATTAGGATTTTGGGAGAGAAAGAAAAATATTTTCAATCTTTCTTAGGGCTAGCACTCAAAATTGTAGTCATCGTTCATGTGTAGATTCCTGATAGAGGATGCACGCTTGAACGTCTTGAAGATTGAATAATTAGAGAAGGAAATCACGAATCAAGACATAGTTTGCTTTTGTAGATCTAGTTTAATGGAACTTATTTGCGATCCTATTGGGATTTTTCAAAAATTGTTTTGAATTTTCTACTGCGTATGAACCCCAAAACCCAATAGATTTGAGAGGCAAGGAGTTAGATTCATTATAGTGTTATTTAACACTATAACTAACACCTCTTATTAGGTAGCATGCTATCACTCTATGCAATAACTATATGGTGCTTATACTATAAAAAAAACACTTACCAATTTTCATTAGTTGTCACAAAAGATACCGAGCCACCACCATGCTTTGAGACTCGAGTCCCTGGTCATTGCACCTTAGTGTTCCTATTCTCAGACATTTGCTTAGACCAGGCAAGAAAGTCTTCATTCTCCATGTACTCCAAGTATCTCCTCCACGCCTCAACTATAACAAAGTCTGGCTGGACACGATTCTTCTTCAATTTACTCATTAATGCAGTGTATCCGATGCCTGCCTTTGTGTCGTACGCTGCATGAATGAGATCGTAGTGAATCATGGAGTCCCATAAAAAATGTACCTGAAAAACGAGTGCAATTATTATGAGAAGGAAAAACTAACATCTAACAACTTATATGAAGTTCCTAGAAAAAATTTAAACTTGGTGGAAGTGTAGAAATTTCTATTCTAACTAACAATAATACTCATTAAGATGTTAGCAATGTAAAAAACATTATAAGACCCATTTAACAACTAAGAAAATGGATCGAAAAATTATACAATTATTCATTGCGTAACATATTAGTCACGGTTATTACAAAAACATCATAAGACCCATTTTATAGAATTTAAACTCGGTGGAAGTGTTGAATTTTCCATTCTAACTTGCCAATGACATACTAGTCACATTCATTTCAAAATTATTCATTGCATACAAACTAAGTAACCATGGTTATTCTTCTCATTTGGGTAGACAAAAATAAAGTCAAATGAGTTATTTTTCTCTGCACTATTCATCTTATATTATTTTCACTGCTCTTCATTTAATCTTTTGCACTGTTTTTGGTTGATTTGTTTTTGAACTCTTGCTTTGTTTTTAACATCACTTTACATGCATATAGATTGCTTCAATTGAAAAAGTTTACATGGATATGAAGGGTTTTAGTTGCCAACAAAATAATATAAGAAAAGACCCAACATGGAAGTATGCTATCTTGAACGATCCAAAGAACACAAATGATGTCACTTGTACTTTTGTCTGAAGACTTGTAAGGGTGGTATTTGTAGACATAAGCAACAAGTTATATGGGGTAATAGAAAGATTACTGCTTGTTTAAAAGCACCTCCTGATGTCAAAGAAGAGTTAAAAGCTCATGTGGAACGAAAAAGGTCTCTCGCTCTTATTCATTGTCGGGGCCTGATGAGAATGAGTCTTATGGTATTGAGAAAGATGAGGAAACTGTTTTCCTTGTTTGATTGGAGGCAAAATTCCATAACAAAAAAAGTTGAAGCAAACCA